>CM038222.1:76523003-77212247 GCA_021442155.1 Cymbidium sinense | reverse complement strand
AAAAATATGAAAGATATAATTGTTAAATCCATTGTTGTTTATTTGCTAATGGGAGAGAGAGAGAGAGAGAGAGAGAGCAAGGCTAAATCTAAATAAATGACTATATTATAGACTTAGAAAGCAAACTTCAAATTTTTGACTTATTTCTAAATGTTGACTATGAAATGAGTTATACACAAGAATTAGAAGAAACTTGTATGAAAATATTTGATATAGCTAATTGTGCAACAAATGAATCTTGTTATCGACTATTGAATAAGCAAGAACTTATGATAAGTTTAATGCTAAGTTATTTTAGAGAATATCTAATTGTCTTATCTAATAGTTTGGATTAGTTTCTTAGGTTCTTTGGGATAATAGCCTTGATAACTAAGCAATTTCATGGGTCCTCAAGAGTGGCTTCACTAGATGAGTATTGAAGTATGTCTCTGGACAAATTTATGAGATGTGAATACTAAGCTTGAAGCCTTAAGCTACTTGCGAGGCATTACAAAACAGTATTGAGTAGGTTTATGATTGATATTTTGGGATGAGTTCATGTTATCAAAATGATTTAATTAATCCAATCCATATAAATGAGTTTGTAATAATTCATTAATTCGATGTTTATTATGTAAAACTAGAAGAATATAAGAGAAAATGCAACAAAAACCCCAATTTGACTTGGGTGAAATTGAATGTTGGATCTAGAATGTTCTTGGATATTCAACTAAGGGAACCATGCCAACTTTCAAAGCTTATAAATATAAATCTTGGAGTTTGTTTTGATGATTTTTATTCTTTGCTCTTCTGATGACTATTTTTGAAATGTTCAATTATTTCTAAATTTATTTAAAAAAATCATATTTCAAACTCATATTGAAGAGACATAAAAGAGTAAGTACATTCATTTTAGAGATACCTCCATAAAAAATAGAAAAAGGTTGCTCAAGGAAGTTGGATGTGGTCAAAAGAAAATATTTCATTTCAATCAAGAGAGGATGTTGTTGAAGGAACCTCTAAACCCAAGAAAGGTGTCACTATAGAGGTTGCCATGGAGACTAAGGTTTCTACTATGGGAATAACAAAAGTATCATATATAAATGAACACTCTAATGGTAATTAGTGATGTCTCTTGGATTGAAATTTGGCATTAGAAGAATTAAAACACTTGTAGAGTAGGATATGCCATTTTACTAGGTATTTTTCCTATAATTGAATAAGTTAATTAATAAGATTATAATTTTTTTCTGAGAAAAATATGCAAATGTTTGAACATGGCTTAAACTTCATAAGACTAGAAGAATCATCTAAAAATAAGAAATTTTAAATAGAGTTAAGGATGACATTTCTAAAGGTGCCCAACTAGAGAGAAAATAATAAGTTAGCACTAAATAACCAACTTCAATCATGTCCATTGATGAAAATAGTAATAAAAATGATGTTGTTGAGTGTGCAATGCAAGTAAAAAAATTGAGATCATTGAGGGAGTTCACCATTCGATGATGATAGTGAGTCATACTTGATTTTAAAATATTGTGGATTTTGACAAAATATGAGGACACTCAAGAAAATGTCAAGAGAGGAGGTTCAAGTAATTATCCTTGTATAAAGGTCACCAAGGGAGGAGTTGGGAATGATTAGTTCAATAAAATTATTTGAGGACCTATTTGGTAATATTGCTTCTCTAAAAAAAGATGATGATCACCCTTTAAGTGGACATTGAAGATGAAAAGGTAAAAGGAAAAGAAAAATGGTTACAACATAATCGAATACAAGCAAAGCTTATTTGGTATAATAATTGCTCTATGGTATATCCTCTATTGTTATGAGCAACCTCATTCACATGTGGAATTCAAAGAATCAAAGAGTAGTCATACTTGGCTTGCGGAGGAGTTGGTTGAGAGTCTTCTCTCAAATAAAGAGATCCAAATTCAAAGTGTATGCTAACTAGTAATCTTTTACTAGGACCAAAGTGTAGTTAGATAAAATCTTGTCTTTTGTATGATTCCTCAGTTTCATTTCTCACTTCAATGAATAAAATTTATCAAAATATTTTTATTCATTAAATAATATTTAAATTAAACAAAATGGAATTTGAACTTAGAAGTATTTTAAATTTTTTTGGTTTAATTTCATATATCTTTTATGTACTCAATTTTTCCAATATAGCAATAACAAAAAAATCAAATACATTCTAAACATAGAATTTTTAATAAAAGAAGATTATAACTTTGCACAATTTTAAGCATAATAAGCATAATGTCGATCATAATCAGCATTTTACCTATAACACAACACAATATAATGCTAACATAGTAAAATTTGGCCATATCATTTCAACATATGACAAAATACACTATGATCTACTATAAAACATGACTACATAAGAATGGCTAAGGGTGTCAAACATATCACCTATATGTTTGTTAAAATTTTATCCATTTTAAAAGTTATCATTGGCACATTTCTCAAAGGAACTCCATGTAATGAGTTTAATTCACTAATATATATCAATTATTTAAGGCACGCGTGAGCATAGTGTTGAGTTAGTAAGTTGATTGGGCACAATATCTTTAAAGTTAAAATTTACTAAATTAATTTTAATCAAGATATTTGTATACATTGATAAAATTAGAAAAGTACTCACAATATAAGAATTATTCAAGAAATGTGAACTTATTAAGTTAAATAAAATTTCATTAAATAAAAAAAAAATTTCTAAGGAAAATAATGCTTAATAAATTTCTAAATTTAATAAATTTCATTTTATTTTAAGAATCATTAGCTTAGTCAAGTGTTAAGTTATGGGTAAGCACATTTATTATTTTTAAAAAAATTATTTTTGTAATTAATTTCCAAAGCATAAGAATATATTTTATTTTAAAAAATTGTATGATTATAAATTTTTTTTATCTATGTAATTCAAGTTTCTTGGTTTAGACATTAGCCTAATGTGTCAACCTAGTCCATATGATCCTATGGCTCTTTTAGCTAAGCTCAAGGAATAATTTGGGCAATTTGAGTGGACTTAGTATCATAATTTGATCATATTGTTGAACTCTAGCATTGGGTAGTGCTAACCTAGCTTAGTCTATGGTCAAAGGATGTTTTACTTGATTTTACATAGACACCTTTTGATATTTTTTGGACATATCTTGCTTTATTATTGGATACCTCTTATGATGTGATAATTACTTGTTAATCATAATAAATAGAATTACATGTAATTATAAAAATAAAAGTTTTGTTTGATTTTAAATTCTAATGATATAATGTGTATTTTAAAATTCAAAAGAAATATTTTAATTTACACATTATAATAAATAAATAGCCTTGTCAAATAAATGTCAAAATTTTTAAAAAAAATCATAACACAAATAGAAATTTTGACTTTTATGCTCTATAATAGCGAATTGAAGAAATAAGATTGATGTTTTTTAAAGACATTCTTGAAAGTTTATTTTGGATTAAAATGCCTATTTTTTTAATCTCAAACTATTTATTCAAATATAACAAGGTTAAATTATATTGTAGTAAGGTTTTGGCCCATGTTTGATGCTCATTTGAACATTGTTCTATCAAGGTTTGAATAGTATTAGAACATTAATCGAAAAAAATTCAAGTTTAAGCATGGTTCAAGCTTAAATTATATTGTAAGCCTCATTCTCTTCCTCCAAAATATCATCACTAATTATTAATGAAACAAAACCCTAAGAGTGCAATTTAAGAGCTCTAAAAATTTGACCAAATGGTTTCGCCAATCTTGTAAATAAGGTAATTAGTCTCAAACTGTCTAACCAAGTTCTCCATTGCACCCTTAGCTTCATATGTGACATGAGTAGTATAATATCTCTCTTTTGATAAGGTTAAAATAAATATTGGCATACATAACAAAATAGCTCAAATAAGCAAACAACTAAGCATTTTAGAGAATTCCCATCTACAATAATAATTAAATTGAATAAAAATAACCTACAACCATAATTTAATCGGGATAAAAAATTCATGAAACTATATTTGAAAATGTGATCAAATTAGCTAGTCATGATTTAAAGATTATTCAATCATATTTTGATCCAAGTTCAAGGGTAGTTCGAAGATTACATAGATCATGAATGAAGATGATTTGATCTTGATATAACCATTATTCAAAGATCATTCGATCATGATTAAAAGGTTATTTGATTGCGGTTTAATCATACTTTAATATTAATTGAAACATGATCAAAGATGTTCATAGATGGTTTGATTATAATACTATCATTGTTAAAGATTGCACAACTACGATTTAATCATGGTTCAAAATCAAAGTGGCTTGAAGATAGTTCAAATGAGTTTCTAGCTAATTTAATTACCATTGATTAAGATTTAGAATGTAACAATGTTCAATCTCAAATAATAAATGAATAATATCAATAACTTTCAATAGTTCTATATAAAAAAGAGACCATCCATGTGAATTTTCTTTTGCAACTTGAACACACATGCTCTAAAGTTGCTCAAAGAAAGTGCTAGGAAGAAAAAAGTTGAAGAGTTTTATGATGAAAAGGTCAATTAAATATTTAATAAATGCTACACTTTTATTTGTTAAAAAAAGGGGTATTTACGATCCAAGAAAGCTTTTGAGCATAATTTATTAACACGACAAACAAAGAATATAGTTCTCTAATTTTTTATATTATGGGGCATATTCAAAATTTTCATATAAACTTTTTTAATGTTTTGTATGCATTCTTTTCTATATGTATTTCAAAATAAATTCATAACAAAATTTAATCATATTAAATATTTTTAAAGTATATTTTAAATTTGAAGTAAGAAAAATAAAAATACAAAGAAATTTATTAGTTGCATATTATAATAATTTTTAAAAAATTTATAAATTAAAAATATTTCAATTTAAAAATGTTCTATTATTAAGTTTTAAAATAACATAATTAATTTCTAGCAAAATATATACATAAAAATAATTATAAAAAATAATTTAAGATTTTTAAAAGATTTTATCATAATAAAATTTTAAATTCATTAGATTCACTTTAAGGTTAGTGTAATATAAAATTTAATTAATTATTTATGTATTACACTAATATCAAAATAAATCATATAATTTTGAAACTCTATTTTAATATAAAATTTTTTATTGTAATGTATGACTAATCAAATAACTTTAGTTTAATTAATTTTATAACCAATTTAATTATATTGAGATTAATCAATTTTTTTTAAAAGGGAATTTTATTGCGTTAGTTTGGAGGACTTAGGATAAGGGGTCAAATCACGGACTATGCAGCGTCCACCATAGTGCAAGAGAGAGAGAGAGAGAGAGAGCGAGAATGTCGGAGAAAATATTACTTTGAGAGACGTAGCTTTACGTCCGGACTCCAATACGCACTTGTCCAATATAAAAAAATATTTTTTCACTTAATAGCATTGTAACTGACTGCTTAACGGCCGTTAATTCGTTACCACCGTCCGTCCATTGAAAAGTGGGAGGAGAAAATATTACCTGCCGTTCCATATTCTTCCAGAATAGTTTAGAGATTTCTTTTGCAGAATTTTTCTCAGCTTGCTCCTCCGACTGCGTCAGGCCTTCTCTCAGATTTGCTAAATCTTGGGCATTAAAATTAAGGTATTATAGGTGTGCATGAGATATTTCATCTTGCATTCTTGAACTTTAATGAATTTAGGGTTTTCTCTGTTATTCTCACCATAGAATAGGAGAACATTTGGAACATTTGAGTTCTTTAAAGAAAGAGGATGTTTTATTAGTATTTGGATATTTTGCATGTATACTCTCTCATGATGGTACATGCCATTATTTTCAAAATTTTGACTATGGGACTTGTCATATGTTTAGTATATCTCATTGTAGGATATTTGGTGTTGTTTCATAAAGGATTTGATGAAATCTAGAGCTGTTTGAATATAATTTGTTGTTGATTGATGACATTATAATTTATTTGTAGGTTGCTTGATAATTATTTACTTGATTTTACATGTGTACTCTCTGTACTCTCAGAGTACAACCCATTTGTCATATATTTTAAGATTTTTGACACTATTTGGATATAATATGTTCAATACATAGCATTACAAGGAGATTGAATGGTTATTGGTTGATTTTAGGATTATTTTGCATGTGTACACTCTATACTCTCTTGAGAGTACACCTCATTTTCTCTTTTTTTTCCAGCTTTTAGACCATATTTGTAGAGAATATGTTTATTAGATTCATTAAAAGTAATTTGGAGGTTGATTGGTTAATTTTGGGGTATTTGCATGTGTACTCTCATACTCTCATGAGAGTAGCATTTCATCATTTTTTTCTTAGTTTTTTTGGCTGTTTGAAGAGAATATGTTTATTAGATTTAATTAAAAGCAACTTGGAGGATTGGTTGGTTTTGGGATTATATTTGCATGTGTACTCTCTATACTATCATGAGAGTACAGTATTTTTATTATTTTTCCCAAATTTTTTGGCTGTTTGGAGAGAATATGTTTAATAAATTCCATTAGAAGCAATTTGGAGGTGATTGGTTAATTTTAGAGGCAAATTTGATGTACTCTCATGCCCTCATGAAAGTACACCCCATTTTCTCATTTTTTCTAGCTTTTTGGCTGTTTGAAGAGAATATGTTTAATATATTCCATTAGAAGTAATTCAGTGATTAGTTGATTTTATGGGAGTTTTACATCTATACTCTTTGTACTCTCATGAGAGTACACCCATTTTCTCATTATTTTTTTCAAGTTTCTTTGGCTGTTTGGAGAGACTATATTTATTAGAATCCATTAGAAGCAATTTGGAGGCTGATTGGTTAGTTTTATGAGAGATTTGCATCTGTACTCTCTATACTCATGAGAGTACAAAATATTATTTTTTTTTTAGGTTTCTTTGGCGATTGGAGAGAATATGTTTATTACATTCCTTAGAAGTATTTGAAAGTCGATTGGTTGATTTTGGTGTTAGATTTGTATGTATACTCTTTGTACTCTTATGAGTACATCCCATTTCTCTTTTTCTAGTTTCTTTGGCTGTTTGGAGAATATGTTTATTAGATTCCATTAAGTAATTTGGAGGATGATTGGTTGATTTTAGGAAAGATTTGCATCCATACTCTCTCTCATGAGAGTACAAACTATTTTCTTTTTCTAGTTTCTTTGGTTTGTTTGGAAAGAATATATTTATTACATTTAGAAGCAATTTGGAGGCTGATTGGTTAGTTTTGGGGTCGATTTGCATGTGTACTCTCTATACTCTCATGAAAGTACACCCCATTTCTCTCTTTTTTCAGTTTTTTTTGGTTTTGAGAGAGAATATGTTTATTACATTTCCTAGAAGCAATTTGGGATTGGTTAATTTGGGGTCGATTTGCATGTGTATTCTATACTCTCATGAGAGTACATCCCATTTTCTCTTTTTTTTCCAAATTTTTTGGGTTGTTTGGAGAGAATATGTTTATTAGATTATATTAGAAGTTATTTGGAGGCTAATTGGTTGGTTTTAAAAGTGTTTTACATTTTACTCCATGAGAGTACACCTCATTTTCTCATTTTCTCCTTTTGTCTATTTGGAGAGAATATGTTTAATATATTCATTAGAAGTAATTTGGAGGTGATTGATTGGTATTTATGGGTGTTTTACATCTACTTTTACTCTCATGAGAGTACACCCAATTTTCTCATATTTTTTCAATTTCTTTGGCGTTTGGAGAGACTATGTTTATTAGATTCCATTAGAAGCAATTTGGAGGTGATTGGTTAGTTTTTTTAGATTTGCATCTATACTCTCTACTCTCATGAGAGTACAAATCATTTTCTCATTTCTTCCAGTTTCTTTGGCCATTGGAGAGAATATATTTATTACATTCCATTAGAAGTAATTTGGAGGCTTATTGGTTGGTTTGGGATCATATTTGTATGTGTACTCCTGTACTCTCATGAGAGTATAGAGCATTTCTCATTTTTTCTAGTTTCTTTGGCTGTTTAGAGAGAGAATATATTTATTCCATTAGAAGCAATTTGGAGGCTCATTGGTTGGTTTTAGAGATATTTTGCATATGTACTCTCACTCTCATGAGAGTACACCCAATTCTCATTTTTTTCCATTTTTTGGCATGTTTGGAGAATATGTTTAATAGATTCCATTAGAAGCAATTTGGAGGCGATTGGTTGATTTTAGAGGATTGGCATGTGTACTCTCTATACTCTCATGAAAGTACTGAGACCATTTTTTCATCTATTTCCAGATTTTTTGGTTTGTTTGGAGAATATGTTTATTATATTTCATTAGTAATTTGGAGGCTGATTGGTTGGTTTTGGAGGTAGATTTATATGTGTACTCTCTATACTCTTATGTGAGTACTGAGACAATTTCATTTTTTCCTAATTTTGTGGCCTATTTGGAGAGACAATGTTTATTAGATTCCATTAGAAGTAATTTGGAGGTGATTGGTTAGTTTTGGGGAGATTTGCATGTGTACTCTTTATACCCTCATGAGTGCACCCCATTTTTTTTGATATTTTTCCTAATTTTTTTGGCGATTTGGAGAGAATTGTGTATTAGATTCCATTAGATGTAATTTGAGGGTGATTGGTTAATTTTGGAGGCGATTAACATGTGTACTCTATACTCTCATAAGAGTATAGGCCATTTCTCATTTGTTTTAGATTTTTTGGCCTATTTGGAGAGAATATGTTTATTACATTCCAATAGAATTTGGAGGCGATTGGTTGGTTTGGAGGTGATTGGCATGTGTACTCTCGTACTCTAATGAAAGTACATACTATTTTCTCATTTGTTTCAGATTTTTTGAATTTGGAGATAATATATTTATTACATTCCATTAGAAGCAATTTAGATCGATTGACATGTGTACTCTTTGTACTCATGAGTATAGAGCATTTTCATGTCCAATATATTTGGCCTATTTGAAGAGAATATATTTATTAAATTCTATTAGAAGCAATTTTGAGGCCGATTGGTTAGTTTTGGAGGTAAATTGGCATGTGTACTCTATACTCTCATGAGAGTACATTTTCTCTTTTTTTCTAGGTTTTTTGATATGTTTGGATATAATATGTTTATTACATTATATCGAGAAGCAATTTGGATCTTGATTGGTTGGTTTGGAGGCGATTGGCATGTGTACTCTTTGTACTCTCATGAGTGCAGACCATTTTCTCATTTATTTTCATATTTTTGGCCTATTTAGAGATTATATATTTATTAGATTCCATTAAAAGTAATTTGGAGGTGATTAGTTAGTTTTTTGAGGTAGATTGAATGTGTACTCTATACTCATGAGAGTACAAAGCATTTTACATTTTTTTGCCAATTTTTGCCTATTTGGAGAGAATATGTTTATTAGATTCTATTAGAAGCAATTTGGAGGTTGATTAGTTGGTTTTGGAGGCTAATTGACATGTGTACTCTCTCTACTCTAATGAGAGTACGACCATTTTCTCATTTATTTCCAAATTTTTTTGGCTTTGGAGAGAATATGTTTATTACATTCCATTAGAAGCAAATTGGAGGTTGATTGGTTGATTTTAGAGGTAGATTGGCATGTGTGCTCTCTAATCTCATGAGAGTACAAACCATTTTCTCATTGTTTCTAGATTTTGGCTATTGGAGAGAATGTGTTTATTACATTCCAATAAAAGTAATTTGGTGATTAGTTGGTTTTGAGGTAGATTGGCATGTGTACTTTATACTCATGAGAATACAAAGCATTTTCACATTTTGTCTAGTGTTTTGGCCTATTTGGAAAAGATATGTTTTATACCATTTGAAGCAATTTGGAGGTGATGGGTAGTGTTTTTTGAGTAGATTTACATGTGTACTCTCAGTACTCTCATAAAGTACTCCATTTCTCATTTTTTTCAAATTTTTGGTATGTTTGGAGAAAATATTTTACATAGCAGTTGAAGCAATTTGGAGGTTGATGGGTGGGTTTTTTTTTGAGTTTGTCATGTGTACTCTCAGACACTCATGAGAGTATAGAGTATTTTCTCAATTTTTTAGCTATTACTCCATGGTTTTAGTATCGCTTTTCTTGTGTACTCTGGGCCTCCATTGTCGATAATGTTCTCATCAATTGAATTTTATTTTTAAGTTTAACATATGGGAAAAGGATAACTTCTAGATGCGGGGATTACCACCATTATAGCGTTGATAATATTTCATGCTTTCTTGATGAAGTTATTGATATTTTAAGGAGGCTTCAATTGCATCAATTTATTAGACTACATGAAATTCAACAAGACTCATTGTCATCACTTCAATCTTATCTTGTTGGGATATAGAAGCAAGCATTCTTTTGGTGGAATGCATTTCTTTCACCCCTAATGAAGTTGCATTAATTGTAGGGATGCCAAATAGAGGGAGAAGGTCATATGGTAGAAATCCTCAGTTTAGCTCAATGGACTTTAAGAATAAATTTGAGAATTTGGATCGCTCATTGACTACCATAGTTTGTGCATACATATGTTTTTTGCTTTCAAATTTTTTTTTATATATGACAACTTCAAAGTGGCGGAAATTGATTGCCTATGCCACGACATAGAAAATTTCGAGTATAATTGGGTGAGGCCATTTGGACCTTTCTACTTTCAATTTGATAGTATTACATCAAAGATTGAATAAGGCACAGGTACATGAGTAAGTCACTCTTCTAATGGTGTCTACATATTGATATGTATTATTTGATGCATTGAAGTTAACTTATATAAATATTCATTGTAGATCTTAGTGGCATAGCACATAGGCATCATAAGATGCCTTTCCTTCGTAAAGAAACATTTATTCGATGGCCAAAAATAAAATTGTAGATGACTCCTTCTTGGTTTGGGAGGACCAGTGACAAAATAATTTCACTTTATTTATATTAGAATGCATTTATTCATATTGTAAAGCATCATATTCTCTTTATCGTAATCTGTTCATAGGAGACGGCTCATGAAATATTTCCTACCCAAAAACAACCCATGTTGAGTCAGATAGTAGTCTCATTCCAAGTCCAATGAGTGCACCCCATCTCCATATTCTCCTCAATATTCTCCTTCCAATGTATCTAGGTTGACCTCTACTAATACCCATTTATAAAGCTTTCGGTAGAGGATACTTGCTTGGCTGAGAGAGAGTATCATCTTTGAAGCATCGAGAATTAATGGAATTGATTTGGTCAGCTATGAGGCTGTTACGGGTGGGGTCCCATCCCAGCATGGGGAAGCTCACTGTGGAGGTGACCACATGGGAATCTCTTAAGGAAGCTATCACAAGGGCAACACTTATGGAGGCTACCAGAGCTTCCCTGGAGGCTACCACGGGGAGGTTCTTGTGGAGGCTACAGTGGCTTCCCGTGGTGAGGCTACTGGGAGGCTCACGTGGAGGCTACCGAGGGGCTTCCCTGAGACTTCCACTAGCGAAGCCCTGCAAAGGCTTCCACTAGGGAAACCCTTATGGAGGCCACCATAGGGAAGCTCTGAGGTTTCCATTGCACATGAAGATGTTGCTGCCTTTAGCATTGATGGTGTGAAGGATTGGCGGATGAGAAAGAGGAAAGCTATATCTTTCGTTCACATAAACATATATAATGTACATAATAACTCCTATCGTAGCCTCCACACGGGATGAGCAAATGGCGAATAAGTATTACTTTACTTTCTTTTAATTTAACCTAATAGTAGGCGATTCCACTAAATTTTTATAGGTTAACAAAGATGCTCCAATATCGTGGTTGAACCACGACGTCGTGGCGGTTGAGGGGCATCGAGGTATGCATCATCTTAGCATATTGAGCCTTAATTCACGTGAATATAACTCTTCATCAATAACTTTCATCATCACTAATTTCCTTGCACCCAGTTGAGGCATCATATTGTGGACTTCATCAAGAGGTGTTATGCCCAAGCCAATGCTACGACTCATTGACACCATACTCCGATTCAAGGAGAAGTCATTTTCATTCAACTCGTATATACATAAAATCACATATTCATTTAATTAGGCTCACATTCTTATATTTCTCACATGTAGGGATAACATATTCACGGTGGGAATATCATCATTGCGTGAGGCCGATTGACAAGTTCTTGATAGATTAGTATCTGATGCACCGCGTTGAAGCCTTCGCCTTTTTTCGTGAGAAGTACTCGCTATGTCCCGGGCTATATGTCCCCTATTTGTATGTTTAATGCCTACCGGGTAAGTTACTCCATAGAACTTTGGGTAATATGATATATTCCTAGTTTAGATAGTTAGAATCTACTAATTATAAACTTTCTCTTCACTTCTTGAGTTATGCTAAATATGGCCTACAAAAGGAAAGCAAAATGTTCATCCAAAGATGTCACAGATAGTGTATCAAGGGTTGAGTCTCTTACTTCCAATTATAAATAATCGACTAGACACTCTGGTGGGCATACTAAGCAAGAGGATTGGTATTTTTATGATTCATTGCCAAACAACTCATCAGGTCATTCTTCCCGAGATTATGAATTGTTCTAATTTTGGTTTGCCTAAAGTGCATATTTTGTGCCTACTTATTAACTATATATCTTACTATTTAGATCAAATTACTTGTCAAAGATGCTAGCTAGTTTTTTTAGAGATCCCACAAAATCGTCAATCAAAATGATGAGTGGGCTACCACCAAGAAAATAGTGTCGACGTGGGATGTTTGCCTACAAATACATGGATGTAGTAATCAACAAACCTCCTGGAATTTGGGTAGACCACCAGATTGGCCAAAGAAAATGAAGTGCTTCAAAGTTTTTACATATCTTCTATTTGTCTATGAAAAAATTGATTTGACAAATGTACAATTGAAGTTCAATATGTTGGAAATTAATTGCTTTACAAATGTATCGTGTGGTGTGTGGATGCCATCGAGCTATTATTTTACGCTTTTAAGTGATTTGAGATAACATGTCAAGTAGATGCCATGTTTAGTAGATAACATGTATGGAGCTTTAGGACTCCTTTTTATATTTCTTCAAAGATCTTTAACCTTTGTTTGGATATAATATATTCGAAAAATTATAAGTTTGTAGGTTGCTTGATGCTTGTTGGTTTAGATTTTGTGTACTCTCTACTCTCATGAGAGTATGACTATTTTCTCATTTTTTCACATATTTTGTCTGTTTGGAAAGAATATATTTACTAGATTCTAATCTGGTTGATTGGAGCCTAAATATTAACCTTTTGAGCTATTTTATAGGTGTACTCTGTACATCTTGAGAGTACGCAATTTTCTTAATTTTTTCACTTGTTCTATTTGAGAAAATATGTTTAGGTGTACTCTCCTCAATTTTTTCACTTATTCTCTCCTCAATTTTATTCACTTATTCTTGAGAGTACATACCATTTTATAGGTGTACTCTTTGTACTCTCATGAGAGTATTATTTTCTCAATTTTTGTCGATTTTTTGGCTGTTTGGAGAAAATATGTTTAATAGATTCCATTACATGTTATTTGGAGCGAATAATAGCTTTTGAGCTATTATGCGTGTACTCTGTACTCTCTCACGAGTACGATTGTCCTCTTTTTTTTTTAAATTTTTCTAACCTATTTGGCAAAATATGTTTATTACATTCCATCACAATTTGTTTGGAGCATGAATTTTAGCTTTTTTTTGAGTGCTTTTGCATCTGCACTCTGTACTCATGAGAGTATGATAATTTTTTACATTTTTGGCCTGTTTGGAGAAAATATGTTTAATAGATTCCATTACATGTTGTTTGGAGCCGAATATTAGCTTTTTTTGTTGTTTCCACGTGTACTGCTACTCTCTCTTGAGACAGATTATTGTGATTGCAATCGAATATATCAAAGTTATAGTATATTATGTTATGACCATCATAACAATAATTTAATTTATTATTTTTATTTGATACTAATAACTAATATGATTTTACAATAGCTAAAAAAATCAAATAAATATAATAAAAATCTAAATAATCTAAAATGGTTGAGAGCATTCAAAATAAAATTTTGAAAGTGAATTAATCGAATAAGCAATGATATTAAGTTCAAAATTACATTTTTTTTAAATTATTATTTTGATAAATTAAGATAAAAGGTTTATTAAGTTAAAATTATTAGAAAATGTGCTTAATAATTTGAATAAATAATGCACACAATTAAAATTTTTTGAAAAATCATTATGGAATGTTAAATAGTCATTCGATTAACTTTAATTAACTTAAATTGCTCTAATTTTATGGCTTAGTGCATGATAGGGATTACTTTTATTTTTATTTTTTTTTATTTTATTTTTATGTTATTTTTACAAATATTTTTATTTAATAAGTTCTAAAAAATATTTTTAGTTTTTATTTTTAAAATAAAAATATTATTTATAGAAACATTCAAATAAATTTTAGATATTTTAATTGGTTTTGAAATAATTATCATTATCGAATATATTTTATTTTAAATCAAAATATAAATAAAACAAAAGATAAAAAATTAAAATTTAAAATAATTCCAAATGACCTTTTAGTATATTCAAAATATTGCTTTATTCGTTTCACCCTTAACAAGGTTACATAGCACCTAACAAAATGGGCACAATATTATTCTTCATTCTCACCAACAAATAATAATTTTCTTGCTTATAAAGTGTATTTATTGATCTAAATAGATTTTTTTAACCTTTGGCTTATTTTAGTTTTCATAAATTGTATATTTTGCACAATTGTGCTTTGATAAGCGGCTATTTCTATCTATGAGGATGTTAGTTCAATCTTAACCAAGATTGACCCAATTTGAATATTGTTAACTCAAATCAACCTATTTATTAAATCATTAGAACACCTCAACTAGAATTTGAGAATCAACCACATCAAGAGTTACATGATTTCTTCTAATTTTTTTTAAAATTTTGTACATCCGACTAATCATGTAGCACAAGCAATATCAACCTAAATCTATAAATAAAGGATCAAAGATCGATACAAAGTTACACAATTCAATGTACTCTCTCTCTCTCTCTCTCTCTCTCTAAAATTATTTAATGTGAGTTCAATGACACTGGATTCAACATCCTCACTTACATAATTAAGCCTTCATCATCATCTACCTAAAAATTGAAACAAAGAAATTACAAATTACCCAATTTATTGTAGAACGAATGAAGAACTAACACATTTTATTTTCATCCGACATAACACTCATTGTTATAAACGAGAAAATATTAGACATATAGCATAAAATGAAATTTAAAACATAATGATTTGATATATTTAAAGAACATTTTTCATGAAAAAAACACCTAAATTGATTGAAATAATGCTTTCATCTCACTATTGAGCGTTGGAACACATTGTATAGCCTCCATAGAGAAATAAACAAGCAACAACAAAATGAGTTGAACAATGTAAGGACCCTCAAGACACTACACCTTGCATGCTTGATAGTATCAAGCATTCAAAATGTATAGATAATCAAATTGGAAGAAAGATAAAAAAATATTGCCTCATGTAATCAATGATTCATACAACCAGTTCTTTTTTTCCCTCATCAACACCAAGAATGAGTAATCCATGACATCAATGGACTCTAAAGCAAAGTAAAAATAAACCAAAAGTAAATAAATAGATGTTGAGGAAGAAACAAGCAAAAAAAAATACATGGAATAGAAGGAAATTGCTCATTAATCAATTTATTTAACATGATTCATCTTCCTTACTTCACAAATTAATGAACGTTAATTATAATAATACAAAATAATAGAAAAAATCATCACACAAAATCATTACTAAATGATACTTGATTATATCAAACCGGATGCATTAATAAACCATTATTCTCATTCACATACATAATGCTACAAAGTAGAAAGGAGAAGCACAACATATCTACGTGGAACAACCAGGTTCAGAAGCACAAGCGGCCTTAAAAGCTACGTAAAGTATTGTTACAAAACAGCAATGTCTCCTAACCTATTCATTTTAGCATCATCATTACATCTACTTATTGCTCTAAATTAACCTTCATCAAGCACACAAGCTAATAGGCTAATAGGGTAATGACCACCCTATCTATGGGCATTGAAGTGATTTAGCTCCTCTCTATGCTCTCTTGTAGCTTGCACAACATCTCCAAACTAATTCATATCATTTAATTCCTATTAGTTTCAAAAGCTTATTAATTTTCTAGATTTTTATAAATCTTAAAGAGCAAAAAGAATTATTGATATAATGACTCATTCATAAATTAATCTTCTTAAAGTTTAAAAAAGGAAATTGGACCATTAGTTCAAAGCTTAGTAGTACATGTTGTTTCATTTAACTTTCAAGATAATTTCACGCATAAAAAAAGTCGACTCTAAGTCTTCCTCAATGAAGCCCCTAGATGTGAGTCTTTGGTGTCTGTGTTAAGTAAAAGAAACTCATTAAGGATTCTCTTTACTCTTACAAAAATGATTGTAATGACGTAATTATGATTGTAATCAACATTAAAGTATGTACGGTTGAAGAGCACACAAATAAATGATATCATGCATTAAAATATTTCCTGTAATGATATCCATCATCGCTTTAGTGTACCCCCGACTAATTGATTGAGCTAGAGTTAAATTCTTAGAATAGAATATCATTAGTTAATGATATGTAAGATGACTAACGAAGTTTTCCATGCATACCTCTAAAAGCAATCGGCATAACCAATAATGGTGTTGCAAGGGTGACTCTACATATTCTCCACCCCTTTCGTGATCTTTTTCAACAAAAATAGGATGGTTTAAAGTTTAAAAGCAATATTTAAATACTACAACTTAGGCAAATAGAAAATTACTCTTTGCTTTCTTGGTTCTCTCCCAATATCCCTTAAGGCTGAATTCCCACATAATATATAGTCAACATTACGTAAAATTTTTAAAGGATCCAAGCATGTACTCCTCTATCTTATTACCCATTACTTCTTTTGATATGCATATCGATTGATGTGGTTCCAAACTAATGCCGCTTTATTTTCATCATTACCTTGCACATCTTTTAAGTTCTTGTAAGCACAAAGTAGATATCTCTATTTGCACGGTTTACCATCTCATGAGAAGATACTTATCCGAATGCACACAATATCTTCTTAACTAAGAACTTCGGATGCAAGTGGGCACAAAGCAATCCCATCATTTCAATTTTTTACAACTACAAGTTACTTTTAGGCATGTCATGAAATGGATCCATATTTTTTGAAGCATATTTATTCTCTAAGTTTCTCACCAAATACTCCATGGGATTGTCATCTAACACATTTGTTGGTAATCCTCCAACTCCATGCAAAAATTCTTCCTTAAACATTTATATAAAGCTTTCTTGTGTAAAATATAGCGACTTGTTTTAATTGGACTAGTCTTAACAAGAACAATTCTTGGTCTGAAATCTTCATCATGTTCATTCCATCATGTGTCCATAACCTTCTCTAATCCCAAGAAGCAATCTATGATTGAACTTATTGGTTTAGAGATTCCATGACATACATTATTTGTGGACTCACTACATTTGTTGATAATTCTCATATAGAATGAGTCTTTAAAGAATGCGGTGGACCACTTGCATCTAATTTTATAAAGCTCGGACAACCAAGCATGATCGTGCAAATTGCCCTCATCTAGCATAGTAGAACAAGCTTGCTCAAACTCTTCCCGTGAGTCACACTTACTCATGCATGTATAGAATAGACTTTACTATCTTATTACTATTAAAGCAATGTACATTTGAAGGAGCTTTCTTGAAATATGTCATTGGCCTCCGATGATGAGTATGCACGATGCAATTTTGATAGCTCGCCATTGCCGATCTTGATCGGTGAATATTGTTATAGGTGTTTGTCACTCATTAATTGGAGAAATGTTTTGAATAGTGTGAATGACTCAATTGTCTCTTCGATAGAAAGACTACTCCAAATAAGATATTTTTCCGGTGATGATTCACTCCAATAAAAGGGGCATATACATGATTATATTTATTGAGTGATAGCTTGTATAAAAAATTATGATATCTCCAAAACAATCATATTGTATCCTTGACATGCCATTACTCCAAAAAAAACTAACCAAGTAATCGACTCATCAACTTGGACATCTCATGCAAACATCCCATCCTTCGCTTGTCTTTCCTTGAATAGTTGTATTAATGCATTACTATCACCATTCAATCCTCTCCTTCTCTCTTTGGATGAAATTGAAAGCATCTCTCTCTTTTGTGAAGCCAATATTCTCCACGCCAACTTCCTCACTTAGATAGCTAAATTCAATAGTTGCTCTAATTCCATCTGTCATTGTCTTCAACGCCTTTCATCGTTGATGCCTCTCTAAGAAGATGTAGGTCACCCAACTTTGCTAATGAATAATTATGACTTTTATATATTTTTTAACCTTCCAATTCTCATCTAAATCAATAAAAAATCTAATCATGGTGGGACAACCACTCCTTGTATCTATTTTTTTGGAATTTGACGTAGTTTAGATAGGTAGCTTTCTTAGACCCTTTTGCATAAAAAATGCTTTGATTTCAATTTCTTGAAGTTTGGCCAATAACTAGTATGATCCTTCCTAACACGTAACCCAATTTGATATGCATAATCACACAATGTATACCTCCATTTCATTGTGAAGTGGTGCTAAGGAGTTTCCCCATATTTGGGTCATTAGACATCACGCTTCATCATCGACTCATTATACATTCACCTAACACAAATATGTCACATGCAAAAAAGCTAGAAAATATGAGAAAATAGGGTGTACTCATGAGAGAGCAGAGAGTACACACACAAAACACCCCTACAAACCAATCAATCACCTTTTGCTTCTAATAGAATCTATTATTTTCTCCAAACATGCCAAAAAAAGCTAAAAAAAAGAAAATGGGGTGTACTCTCATGAGAGTACTGTACATATGAAAAATACCCCAAAACCAACCAATCGCCTCCACATTGCTTCTAATGGAATCTATTAAACATATTCTCTCCAAATAAGCTAACAAAACTGAAAAAAAAATGAAAATAGGGTGTACTCATGAGTATGGAGTATACATGTCCTCCAAAATAACCAATCACCTCCAAATTGCTTTTATTAGAATGTAATAAATATATTCTCTCCAATCATGCTAAAGAAACTGGAAAAATTGAAAATATTTTGTACTCTAGAGAGAATGCAGTCAAATCTCTCCTAAAATCAACCAATCAACTTTCAAATTACTTTTGAATCTAATAAACATAGTCTCTCCAAACAGCCAAAGAATTTAGAAAAAATGAGAAATGGGGTGTACTCTCATGACGGTATAGAGAGTACACATGCTAAAAATTAATCAATCACCTCCAAATTGCTTCTAATAAAATCTATTAAACATATTCTCTCTAAAAGCAGCCAAAAAATCAAAACAAATGAAAATGGGTGTACTCTCATGAGAGTACAGAGTACACATACAAACACCCCTACAAACCAACCAATCAGCCTCCAAATTACTTCTAATGGAATCTATTAAACATATTCTCTCCAAACAGCCAAAAAAGATGGAAAAAGAGAGAAATTATATAGAGTAGAGATGCAAAATACTAAAACTAACCAATCGATCCAAATTGCTTCCAATTGAATCTATTAAATATATTCCCTCCAAGCAGCCAAAAAAGCTGAAAAAAAGAAAATGGGATACTCTCATGAGAGTACATAGAGTACACATGCAAAACACCCCAAAACTAATCAATCAATCCAAATTACTTTATGAATCTATTAAACATATTCTCTCCAAATAAGTCAAAAAATCTAGATAAAAAAAATGAAAATGAGGTGTACTCTCATGAGAGTATAGAGTACACATGCAAAACATCCTACAAACCAATCAATCAACCTCCAAATTGCTAATAGAATATATTAAACATATTCTCTCCAAAGCCAAAAAAGTCGAAAAATATTGAAAGATGTACTCTCTGAGAGTGAGAGTACATATGCAAAAATACCTAAAACTAATCAATCAACCTCCAAATTGCTTTTAATGGAATCTATTAAACATATTCTCTCCAAACAGCCAAAAAAATTGAAAAAATGAGAAAATGGGGTGTACTTTATGAGAGAACAAAGACACATGCAAAATACTAAAACTAACCTATTCCAAATTGCTTAATGAAATCTATTAAATATATTCTCTCCAAACAACCAAAAAATGGAATAAAATGAAAAAAATGAGGTGTACTCATGAGTACAGAGTACACATGCAAAACACCCTTACAAACTAATCAATCACTCTAAATTACTTCTAAAGGAATCTATTAAACATATTCTCTCCAAAGAGGTCAAAAGCTTTAAAAATTGAGAAAATGGTGTACTCTCATGAAAGTATAAAGAGTATAAATACATCTAAAAACTAATCAACCTCCAAATTACTTCTAATGGAATCTATTAAACATATTCTCAAACAGCCAAAAGTTGAAAAAATGAAAAAAATGTGATGTACTTTCATGAGAGTACAAAGAGTACAAATGCAAAATACCCATAAAACTAATCAATCACTCCAAATTATTTCTATTTGAATCTATTAAACATATTCTCTCCAAACACCAAAAATCTCAAAAAAAAGAAAATGGAGTGTACTCTCATGAGTATATATAGTACACGTAAATCTCCAAAACTAACCAATCATACAAATTGCTTCTAATGGAATCAATTAAATATATTCTCTTCAAACATGCCAAAAAATGAAAAAATATGAGAAAATGTCATGTACTCTCATGAGAGTATAGAGTACATGCAAATTCTCCAAAATTGACCAATTAGCCTTCAAATTGCTTAATTGAATCTATTAAACATATTCTCTCCAAAAGTTAAAAATCTAAAAAAAAAATGAGAAAATAGGGTGTACTCTGAGGAGAGAGAGAGAATACATATGCAAATCCCCAAAACCAATCTCAAAATTATTTCTAATGAATCTATTAAATATATTCTCTCCAAACAGCCAAAAAATTTGACAAAATTGAGAAAATAATATATACTCTCATGAGAGTGAGAATACATGTAACTCTAAAATCAAAATCTCTCCAATATAATGTCTCTACTAAACATATTATATCCAAATAGGTCAAAAATCTAAAAAAAAAAAAGAAAATGGGTTGTACTCTCATAAGAGTATAGAGTCACAAATCACAAAACAAGCTTCCAAAATAAACAAAGTCCTCTTGCAAAGAACTCTAACATGTAAGAAATATACATTAAATAAAAATTTTCAAAGAATATCACTAATAGACCCTAAAAAATTGTACATATAAAAGCGATTGAAAATTTATCGATGTATTTTTATTTAATACATCATCCGCTAAATTATTATGATATTATCATGTCATAACTTCCAAATTCGTTCTCCATCTTCAGTTCTTCCAAAAATGAAATAAGATTTTTTGTTTCTCTCTGCTCGATTTGTCAAAAAAATATATTATGCCATAAATCTATATATATATTTAAAATTTCTCTCATTGAAGCGTCGTTTCTCCCAGTTTGATGGGATGGGCGGGGTACCTAGGGTAACATAACGTAAGTTAGCGTGTCAAGTTACAATATTGTTAAGTGAAAAAATTTTTTATATTGGACAGCGTATTGATTAAATTTACATAAAATACGTCCGACTCACATAATATTTTCTCCAACGCCAAGATCTTCCTTACCGGTCTCCACGAAGAACTTGGCAGAAACAGAAGGTGAAGCTGATCCTCCGGGTCCAATGCCAGCGACGGTGGTCGGAAGAAAGATGGCAGCGACAATAGGCATTCGAGTATGGCTAGCCATGAACTCAGCTGGGGAAGCGCGAATGGTGGAGGCCGGAAAGCATGCGATCATGAGGTGCACGGGACTTCTGGCGTGGGACCTCCGCATCCTGGATGCACAGCTCTCGTACTCCTCCACCGTCCTCAACCGAGAGCGAGCCATCGTCATCAATCTTGAGCACATCAAAGCCGTTATCACCGCACACGAGGTCCTCGTCCTTCGTTTCACCCTTTGTCCACCAGCTGTAGGGCCACCTCAATAACCGGCACTGCCACCAGGTTCTGTTTTCTTATTTCTCCGATTAGGTTTTGTTTCTTGCTTTTTTATATCTAAAATAATTTTTATTTGACATTTTTCACGCATTATTTATTTTTAAATCATCTTTTATTTATTATTATTAATTATTATTTTTGAATATTTGAGCTAATATTATGACAAACTCACACACACTCTTGCATTACTCAAGATTCAAACTCAGGACATCTGAAAATAAACTAGGCCTCAAGAATAGAAATCATCTTATTTCATTTATATATTATATCACAAAATTTAAGTTTTTTTTTGATAGAATTGATTCTTAGAGAAACAGATCGAGTTATTTCAGTAATATATATTAAATTCTCTTAATTGGATTGTTGTTGAATATTATTATAATTATTTTAATGCCTATGTATCAATTTATGTAGTAAGTAATAATTAAGTTAATGTTGAATAATAAATTAGTTTAAAAACTAAGCAATAAATACTGTATTAATTCATTTTTAGTGCGGTTGAGTTTGGTACTTATTAAAATATTATCATTTTGTTTTATGTCATCGAAGATAGAAGGTGGTGGAGGTGGGAGTGGTGATGGGAGCCATGCTTATGCTTTGGAAGAGGTCAGAGCAAGTAGGATCCATTCTGAGAATTATGAGAATCTGAATTACTCTGAGGAAGATGAGGCAAGATTGAAATGGAAGAAGGAAAAAAACAAAGAGGGAGGAGATCTTTCAAACTCCAACAGTCCTAAAGTTCTTCCTTTTGAGTTCATTGCATTAGAAGCATGTCTTGAAGATGCTTGCAGTTGCTTAGAACTTGAAATAAGATAACATTCTAATGGAATATTTTCATCATTGTCAATTAGTTTGCTGCATTTTGGGTTTAAGGTATTCTAAATGCGGAGTTTTAAAAATATAGGTGTTTGATTTGATGGAAAATGAATGCATTATAAAATTCTGATAAATTTTAAATTCAAACCTTAGTTCATTTTTGACGTATTCTAAAATATGCTTGAACCATGTTAGAATATACTATGAATCTTCCCTACTTGCTAACATTTTTGTTGTTTGGAACTATTGGCTATCACGTGTCATCATTGCCGTTAGCCATTTGCATCTAAATTGTTCTTGTCGCGTTGATTGTCGGTCTCTAATCATTGTTGCCAACCATTGGCATGGTTGTCGAGGACTTGCTCCAATAATAACTTACTTCTATCCCTTGACTCCTATATACATTTACTTCTAGCGGATCTCTTCTTTCTCTATCTTCGCACTCACACACTTAAACACTTAACACAAGAAACACAATCATAAAAAATCTTTTTAAAAAAAAAAAATTATGTATGGTGTATTTATACATGTCACGTCCTTCTTCAATTACTACACATGTTCTATTTAAGTAGTTTTCTAAAACTACTCTTAAAACTCTTAAATTCGGATGAAACTATGAAATTTTTTGTGATGTAGCACTACAATGTTGGTCGTATTATCTAGACATTGTACTTTTTTTTTATTTTTAGCTTTAAATCACTAGTTTTAACACAATGACATTGGATCTAATAGCACAACAAATATGGCATTGTAGTGCTATCTTCTATATTTTTGAGCCTGAAGCTTATGAAACTAGCTTCATATCACTTGAAATTCTACATTTTTCTCTATTTTTAGTAAGGGATTTCCTGCCATATACACTTAAAATTATTTTTATTTTGACTTAAAAATATATATTAATTTTACTAAAATTTTTACTTATCAAATATGCACTCATTGTTAATCTTGTCTATTCTACTATTTTAAAAATTTAATCAGATTGACCCGATTCAACTAGTTTGATTGTGAACCTAACATACACCTAGTTTGATTATCCTTAAATACCATATTTTATTAAACTAGTAAAAAACCAATCTGATCTATTAGTTCAACTAGTGAATTAATAATTTGTTCCCAATTTTATAAAACTAACTATTCCAAACTAAAGTGTTTTAATCACTTTTAATTCCTAATCAAATTTTAAAATTATTTTTAAAAAAATTATATTAATTTAAACATAATATTTTAAATTAATATTCTTAAAAATAAAATCTTACAAATTTTAAGAGTCTTATTATTATTACTATGAGCTAAAGCAAATTATTTTATAGTATACTCACCAAGACATTACCTAGATAGGTTAGAAGCTCATACTTTAAACCTGTTTCATTTTATATAAAGAGTTTAATACTAATTCTCTTATGATATGGATTTAAGAGAAAAATATGAATATGCTAAAATTTGAGCTGGGTTGAGGGAATCAGAAATTTGACTACATGATTTGGGCTTTGAGAATATGAAATGAGATTTCGATATAGAATGTAGAAATAATATTTATTTTTTATATTTTTATTATAAATTATATTTTACACTATAAAAAAATTATATTTTTAGAATAAAATTTATAATAGCATCTTATAAATATTCTATATATTATATTTTTATTAATATGTATATTATAATGCTTTTAAATTTTTAAATATATGTAATATAGATATATTTGTATTATTATATTTATATTATTACATAAATTTAAATTATATTTAATAATTTTAATATTTATTACATCATATGATTCAACTCAGTTTAATCATTGAACTTTAAATCTTTTCTTTCGATTTTTTATTCATTATGATTTTCACAACTTTTATCTGTTTGATATTCTCATCCTATGTACTTATAAAATTTCTAATATATATATTCTTGCTTCTCATAGAATTATTGCATCTTTGTTACTAATTTTATCTTCTTTTTTTTTTTTGTTCTAAGGATAAAACTTTAGAGAATGAAGCTCATCCTACTCTAGATAAATTAACCTCAAAAATTAGTACTCTCAATTTGGAACAAGTTCGTTAGATCAAAAGCCGTTTGGTGGCAATTACTAGATGTTTTCAAAAGGTTTGTTTCCCTTATTGTGGTTAAATTATTTACCTCAAATCTTTTAAAATTTTATGCATGTGGTTAGATTGAATATAATATTTTAATGCTGAGGACAAAAGCTTAGTAACTTAACAAGTAACATCTTGACCTTTTATAACTTCACTTGCTTAAATCTTGTTCAAGTTGAACAATATATTTATGATATCTCATCAACATTTGGCATTTGCTACAAATCAATAGGGAAAAATAAAGATAATAGGGCTGAAAATCCATTGGAATTAAGTAAAATTATCAAAATTCTTTGAATGACATATTAGTAACTTTAGTTTATTTTAGCCACAAGAATAGTTGTCATGTATCTACTAAAATCTTTAATTCATAATAGGTGCAAAGCTAAACTTCATAAGTTACTCGTTGTATTAACTGCTCTTATGCTTCTAAAGTTCAAACTAAACATTGAAGTTGATCCCCATTCCCCATATCTAGTAATTCAATTGATTTGATTGGTGGACATTTTTTTTATTGTAGGTCACGGATGAGCTAGAACACTTGGATGATGATGAGGATATGACTAAAATATATTTGACAAACAAGTTTTTGTAGCGGCAACAATCTAATGGGTCTCCTCGGTCTTCTCAAATGGACCAAGATAGCGTTCAATGGGGAAGTTATAATTAATTGATTCAAGTCATTTTTTTTTTGGGTTTGTTAATGCTTCAAGTTGGGGATGATGTAACCAATGATGGCTAAAAATTTGTTGAGTCTTGTTGTAATGAGGAAGGAAAGATAAGTTGAAAGAACTCCTATCATAATTGATAGCAATTGCCACAAATTGATCACAGAGAGAGAATAATGCTTAGAAAACACCAAAATTTTTATGATTTGGCTTTTACCAAATATATGTTCATGGGAGGAAATAATTCGTACCACTAACAAAGAATACAAAAGAAAGCAATCACCAACCCTTTCTCATTTACCAAGTACACCCTTGCACACACACACACACACACACAAAAGAATCGATTAATCTCAATTGATAATACTTCACATATAAATCATTGTTCTTTTTTTTTGTGTGCCATTGAAGCTAATCCTTTAGAATCTTAAACATTGAGGGACATGTGAGGAATGAGAGAGATCTTTAGATTTATATAATAACTCTCGGTCCAAACATCCCTACACATCGATTGAGGTTGTAGAGACACAAATCCTAATAGGTATCGACCTTAGCTTGAATCCTAAGATGGGATATGACATGTGATCAAAAGTACTATAGTAGAGTGGATCTAGAAAATGTAATCTTCCTTTTCATGAACAAAGGGTAATTATGCTAATTTATAAATTGATTGTTAAGGTGGATGGCTTGAGTTTTGTTTGACATTATATTAGCTGAAAAAATATAGTTATGTAGAAATACCAAGTGGTTGATCCTTTAGGATTAATCTATTAGATGATAAAGGATCTTATGACCATGTATTTGCCCCTTAAGTTTTGCACTTCATTAAATAAAAAAGTGTACTAAAGCGAATGCTTGGTTGAGATTTAATGGTTAATATGATTTGTAGCTCATACAAATTTTTAGTTGATTTTAATATGATCGAGCAAAGCTCAACTTCTCAAGTAAGGTTGACTCATGACAAATCTATTTGGTCGAGTGGACTTTTGGTGTATACTAATAAAACCTTTTTTTTAAGGGGAAGTAATAGATGATATTGTGATCTCTCATAAAAGGGATATTTTTTATGAAACTTTAAGTTTAGTCTTATATTACATTAGTTTAAAATCATATTATATAATGTGATCTCTATAAAAGGCCTGTCGGGGATGAGATAGAGAGCTTGGTGTAGAGGCTATTGGCATTGGATCTCATGTGAGAATGAGTCCACAATGAAATTGAAGATGTAGTAGTCTCGGATGTAGGTGATGATTAAATGATCGAAGGATCATAGATCAGTTTGTTAATGTGGATAAAGATAGCACCTAAATGTTGTCATGGCACAATGAAAGTACCATTTTTTGTGAACAAAATGATAAAATAAACAAACGAAAAGATTCAGAATATATATATATATATATATATATATCTTTTTATTAAAACTTGCTTAGGGAAGCAACACCATTTTTTTCGATCGATGATTCTGTTGAAATTCCATCACATGAAAATGACATGGAAAGTCATAATTACACTTGTTGATCTCATTTTTAGGATGAGCTCTCAACATCCATCTTAGACATAGGACTCCCCTTAGACTTTAAGAGTTCCTTAGTATTAAGACACATCTAGTGATTAGGTGGACACTCAACCTAACCCCAGACTTAGAAGAGTTTCTATAGGAATAGATCATGCCTTAGGGGTGTTAGGAAAATTTACTACCCTATAGCTTGAACCACATTCCTCACTTCCTTTCTTCAAGTCAAAACTCCAAATCAAATCAACATCAAAACTAAATCAATTCCTTAATTGATTTTCTCCAAACCAAATCAAAAACCCATGATTAAAATCCATGGTTGAAGTTTATGATTGAAATTCCAAGTTTAAAATCTTTCTTAAGTCCTTTAATCCCTCTTAAGAACTTAGCCTAAATCATGTTCAAATCACTTCAAATCTTTGAAAATAATTATTTATATTCTCATTTATATTCACATATAAATGAAATATAAATTCAAACAACTAAAACCAACTCCAAAATCACACTCAAATTCAATCAAAATACAACCTAAGCCTTTCAAGTCAAATTCTTGAGCTTAGACAAATCAACTTCAAATCAAGCCAAACTCTTGATTTTTCTTCATGATTCAATCAATCATTCAATCATGAATCCAAATATAAATACAAACTTCAATAACTTAATCAAAACTCAATTCAAAATCAAACTAGTCAAACTCATGTTCCCCTTTGAACTTGAAATTATCAAATGAATCAAAACCCATTTGACTTCAAACCACTTGCAAATGGATTTATATTTCAATCATAAGTCCATATGTGAGTTCAATCAAACTCAAATCAAGCTTTGACCAAGCCATTTGACCCACTTAGGCTCACTTAACTCAAAGTGACCTAAAATTATGAGCAAATTCTCTAACCAAATTGAATTGAACTAAGCCTCTCATCATCAATCATCATGAGATGATCAATCACTCAAATTGGGTCAAACAAGTCAAACTTAATGGTTGACCAAGTCAACACTTAGCTAAAATGAAACATAGCCAAAATCCATCATATACCAAATTGATTGAAACTAGTTATCTAAGTTCATTCATGATCAATGTTTGAACTTGACCAAGTCAACATTTGAGCCTAACCTAGCCCAACCACTTGACCCAAGTTGACCCAACTTGACCTAAAAGTCAAAATGTGTCAAAACTTGATCTAAGACAAATTGATTAAAACTAATGACTCAAGTTCACTCCAAATTGATTATTGAACTTGACCAAGCCTCAATTGGTAGACCTAACCTAGCCTAATTGACCTCAACTTGACTTTAAAGGGTCAAATTGAGCCAAATTCAAACTTAGCCAAAATTAATTAGAAACAAAGATACCAATCCATTTCATATGACCAACCAAACATAAACCAAACCCATGACCTAACCCAAATAGTCAAATGGGTCAAATTGGTCAACTTGACCCATTTGACCTAAATGAACTCAATTAAACTAAAACTAAATATAAACCAAATTGAATCAAACCAAAGCAACCAAATATTTCAAATGATCATATAACTTGACCCAACCCTTGGTTTGACCTTTGACCAATTGGTCAACTTGACCCAAGTTGACTCATTTTTGACCTAAATGGGTCAACATGAACCAAATCACATCAAACTAACTCCAAATTCAATGAAACTTGGCTAAACCTATTTTCTCATCATACTAAACATGCCAAAACTAAAATCAAGGTCAAATGACCATTTTACACCTAGGCCATGGTAACCCAAAATCAAAACCACTTGGAATTTTGTTAATTCCTTTTCATGGATACTAATGGACCTAGTGCACATGACCCAATGGGTTTGGGTAAGCCAAACCCAACCCAAACCTAAAACCGAACATGTGATTGAAAATGGCCACATGGGAATCATGCTCCACTTGTTTCAAGCACATGGAAACCTCCATCCTCTGCTGAATGCAATGACTCATTTAACACAACCCACTCAAAGAGCTCATTTGGATCAAAATGGTAAAACTTTGCTTGGCCATCCAATTGCTAAAGGAGGAGATGTACTCGCCTAATTTGATTTCATTTGAACATTCTCCATTGATTGAACCTTAGGGAAGTTGAGAAGCCATTCCTTAGCTCAATCGCTGATCTCCCTTAGAAGGTGGGCGATAGCCTCTCATAGAAAATAGGATGAATCTCAGCCATTCATCGGTAATGGGCGGCGATTAAAACACGTATGGATTTATCCTTTATGACTTTAATCTAATTATTTTGATCCTTGATTGGACGGTGAGAGAGCATTGTGCCACCCTGCGATGCTATGATGTGACATGTTAAAGATACAATCATGCCATTGAAAGCGCATCTGCATCAGCACATGGCGGCGGATTAAATACTTAATTAGGCTATTTAAATATTCTAATTAATTGGAAACTTCTTAAATTCATATCTATACCTAAAAAATCAAAAAAAAATATGAAATAAATTGCATTGGATAGATAATTAAATATAGAATAATCTAAAAATGATTTCAATAAATTTTGAATAGTATTTTCTCAATTTGGTTTTATTAGAAATGTTATTTTACTAATTATCCTCTTATTACTCCATTGATTAATCTCAAACTTCTTGTGCTTAATTAGTGGGATGAATCCTATCTCTCCTAATTTTCTTAAAATTTATTGGTGGCTTAATTAGAATTACTAATTCATTCCTTAATCACTCCCTTAATATAATTAAGCTTAATTAAAGGCATAATTAGTGATTTAACCCTGATTGAGTCAATTAAGTTTGATTATGTGAATATGATGACGTTTTGGAAAAATTTTGGGATGCTTTCATTAAGATATTCCTTAAACCCCTTTTCTTTTTTTAATCTAATCTTAATTAAGGGTTAATTCACTAATTACCCCTTAATTAATTTCATAAAATTCTAAAACTTTCCGAACTCAATTAATCTATCTTGGGTAGATTCTTGGGTGTTCAAGAGCCAAGTACAATTAAAAAATCAAAATCCAACTCATATGTGTGACGGGGGTTATGAAAGTACGTTAAACCTCTTAATTAATCATTAATCATGAGCCAAATGCATTAGGCCCTTTTCTTACTAGGTACATTACCGATTTAAATTCTTTGTGTGGTTTTATGTCATCTCATTGGCTCATAATTATTTGATTAAGTATGCTAAGGTGGTATAAGTAAGAGGTAATTAACACACTTAATTCATACATTAACCTAACCAAAGCATAAAATTGATCTAATGACCTAAAAATTAAACTAAAATAATAAACATATGTGGGAATGGGTTAGGAACAACAAACTCATCTCACATTTCTCAAAATTAAATCAAACTCAAAACAAAATCAAACCTTCTTTAAAAAATAACTTGATTTGCTTTAAGCTTTCTTATTTCATGAGATTATCTTAAGGAATTAATTACGATGGATATGTTTACATTCTTTCATCACTTTTGTTCTTTCCCACATGCTAAATATGTATGTCATATAAATTTCATGCATTCATTCTTTTCAAAATCAAAATGAAAATGAAATATTTTCTTTATGTCAAATTGCATGTTTTGGCTAAAGTGAAAATATGAGTGGCTATTATCACTATTAAATTCAAAACTATTTTCAAAATCTAGAAATCAAAATCCAAAATTGAAAGTATGTTATTTATGATTATTTATGAGCTTGCATGTGGATATAAATATGAAGATATGCATAGTGTAGCCTTCTTTCTCTTTTCCTTTAGTGTGATTTTTTGAATAGGATTTGGCAAATTGTATAGTTCATTTAAAAATAACATAAAACTTGTCTAATCCTCTTACTATTCATTCCTATACTATTACTTAAGAAGGATAACTACACTTGTACATATGAATTACATAAACAAAACAAATCAACCAACACACACTTTTGCATCTTTCTTTTCCCTTTATTTATTTGTACATACTTGTATTTAAGGAAAGTAGCATATTAGTCGGACAACCACAGGGTTGCGAGGCTTTAAGTAGTCATAAGTAAGTCTTGTACCTTACACTTGGTTAATAATGGCATCGTACTCACTTATGCCTTCTTACATGTGTGTGGAAAAATGGATAAGAAAACCTCTTTTCTACTTAATGAAAATTATGCATCATAAAACATTTAAATTTTTTTAAATAATTCACTTAGAATTCATTATAAAGTATGCTAAACATTTCCATTTTATGTATGATATGCTAAGGATTCATTCATATGCATGTTATATATGTTGGGAAAGAAAATGAAGTAATGTGTGTGAACTTAATTCACTTTACTTAATCTTAAAATACCTTTCTTTTGAATAGGTTTATTTAGGAAAAATATAAACTTTGGATTAATTAAAACACATAATAAAATATTCACTAAACAAAACTAAATATGAATCCACTTTAGAAATTACTTGAGGTAGGGAAGGAAAGATAAGTTCTCTTCCCTTTTCATTCTCTTTAAAACTTAGTAATTAATTGCATGATTCATTTAAACCAAATCAAAATACAAAATAAATTCAACCCAAATCAACTAAAACTTAAATGAAACCACCCATCTAAGTTGAGCATCTTCACACTTAAAAAATCCAAACCTTAAAGCCATAGCTAAGCATACCATACAAACTTTTAAAACACACATTAGGTTAAGTCACTACTTCTAGCATTAGGTTAGAGGCTGTATGGCTTGATATTTGCTTTTATTTTGTGATGTATTATTTCTAGTCTAGATGTTAGTGAATGTGCATAGAATAAATGGTAGGACGATTTAGTCTAGTCATTATTTTCTGAGGATTGTGCTTAAGGGTGTTGTAATAAATAAAAATATAAATGCCTTTTGTTGTGCGGTGCTTATACCCCTAAGCATAATCCAATAAGCCAGTGGACTTGGTTACCCATGTGTGGAGTGGTAAGTCTAATATATACTTGATATTTGTATGGTCTTTTTTATCTATTTTACATGTGTTAGTTAGATTTACTTTTTTCATGTAATTTTTGTAATTAGGATTTTAGAATGAATGTTATGGGGATTAAGATGAGCATTGGTCATAACATCTCATCTTATACACCATGTGCCTTTACATCCACAGAAGGAACCAAGAAGAAAGAAAAAGAAGAAAGAAGAAAAGAAGAAGAAGACCCCATAACATGAATTTTCTTGCTTAATTTTAATTAATTCATTTGTAATCCGGGTTGTATAAGGGTAGAGCTCGGCTACCCAATTTATTTTGAGTTTGTGCGATGGTGCCCGACTATAAATGACCTTTTATTCTTTCGTTAGCTTTATAAAATATTTGATATTTTGTTTTGCTTGTGCATTAAGATGGCATGTTTTTTAGTTTCTTCCTTACTTTGATGTATGGCTGAATGATGATTAGGCTCTTAGAAAAAATAAATCTTCTACCAAATTAATCAATTCAAAATTAAAATAAATAGCTCATAACCTCAATTAAAGCCGAGTTAAAATCAAGATAAAAGAATTAGCAACCCCTTAGATGAGTATTTCTTTTATACATCATGCATAAAAGCATATTATTACACTCATGATTGAGGGCTTCCACCTTTGCCAAAGAAACTTGGCTTGACCTTTTAAGAGCCATGGTGGAAACACACCTCCTCCTTCTCTTTTGGCCAATAATCTTACTTCTCATGCATTAGGCATATGAATCCTATAAGCCTAAGTCAAATGATTGTCAAAAATTAAAATAATATGTAATATGTTTTTCATTAGATCTAGGTCATTTCTCATATCCTTACATGATCTAGTCTTAGGGAGTGAGTTTAAGGACTTAATCTCTTTCTAAATAAATAAATAGCTTAGCTATCTTGCATAAAGCATATGACTTGCCTACATGAATTTAAAATCATAGGAGAAGTTTGGTTGCAAGTAAGCGGTCAGTGGTTTGTCCTCTTATGGAGGCAAACCAAATATCCATTGCCTGCCTTAGATTTAGGTGCTTTTGGCCCTCATCAAAGCTCCCAAATTTAGGTTCGAGGTTGCTTATGGTCTATGGTCCATAAGCATAAAATCTTCACCTCTTAGGCATTTTATTTGTGGAATTATAAGCCCTAAACTTCTAATAAAATGAATAATTCAATTTTGAAAATGTGAAACTAACTATAAGATAGTTTGAGATGCCGTTTCCAGCATCATGAGCATCTCTACTTATCTTCCTTTGGCTTCAATAATAACTCTCTCTCTCTCTCTCTCTCTCTCTCTCTCATCAATCCCATTTGATCTTTCAAAATAAACTAATCGATTGATAGTCCTACCTATTGAAATCTTTAGAGACAATGATCATTTACCTTAATCGAGTATTCCTAGGGATCTCATTCATTAGGATGTAATTAGGGAAGAATCTTTTGCTACATGCAGAATTGTCCTTAGAGTCCTTGTTGAGGTGGGTCCATTATAGGGTGGTGATTTCTATCTTTCAGATAGTACACCTCTCCTCAATGTCATGATCACCCTCAATAAGAATATCCAATCTACATGGTGTCAAAATGCATAAAAGAAGAAAGAATATTTATATCTTCATTTTATCCCATAAAGTTAAGATGAAAGTATACTCCTTTTCTTTTAGAAATTTCCTTATAAAATTTCACCACAACACTATAATTTTTTGTTCCAGTGGTCTTAATGAACATAAAAAATCATACCGCAACTAGGCAAATATCTGGCGTGGAAGATCTTGAGAAGCTTATTTTGTAGATCGACACTGCAACAACATATACGGTATGCCCTTTTGAACCTATAACTACACTTTGTTGTTATCAACTTCTCGATTAGATTAGATAGCATGTGAATACATGAATTTACTAGTTCAAAAAAAATAATAAATAAATATTTGCTAATTTTATAAATACATAAGTTTTCACGGCTATGTTTGTAATTATCCGTGTATGTTTAGTAATGGAAACATCATAACTAAGGATTCATATGACTCCATAAAACAAAATATATGAATTATGTAGCTAAATATGAAAATTTAGTATTTGGATCTAAGAGATCTATAATAAATATTGTCTTCTTGCCCACTTCATTAAAAGAAATGACATTGAGTTAAAACATAACCAAAATGTAATATCTTTCATTTCATTTCCATAATGTTATGTTGACCACACTTTTGGAGTGAGGATACAATCTTCCCATCATATGTTTGGGGTCTTCTAGACACTAAGAGCTTCTTAGGCTTAAGAAACTTCTAGTGACTAAGTGAACACTTAACTTAAGTTTAGAGATTTAGAAGGGTTAGTCATAAGATTATGTTATACCTTAGGACTTGGAAACTCACCATCCTATAACCTAACCAATCTATGCCTACCTCCCTAGCTAAACCCAATTCTCCAAATTATACAATCAAATTCAATTGAGCTCAAATCCACAATCAAACTCAAGTCACCAAATCAAAATCAAATCAAAAACCATAATCCTATGATTTAATTCTATGGACTTATAGCCAAATTTTCATTCAATTCGCCAAGAATTGATTTTCTCATAAATCGTCAATCCTCGATCACCATTCCAAACTAAGATCTAATCTACAATCAAATCAAACCTAAAATTAATTTAAATCACCCAACCCCAAAATACTCAAATTAGGCAAAATTCATTTTAGCAGTCAATTACAATCAAAACCTCAAATCAATTCCAAATCATATATTAAATCAACTAAACTCAATTTAAAATTGATTCATTTAGCTCAATTGGTCCACTCGACTAAAGTGACCAACTTGACTGTATTTGAACAAAATTCCAATCATACCCAAATTAGATTGAGCACAATCCTATGATGATTGTTGATTATCCTTGATTGATCAATTACAATCAAGAGTCAAACCAAGTCAACTTGGTCATTTGACCAAGTCAAACTTAAACTACATAAATCAAATTAGCCAAATTTCAACCCAAGCAAAATTAATTAAAATATATGATTCACATCAACCTAAGATCAATCCTTGAACATGAATTGACCATCAATTAAACCCAACCCAATTGGCTCTTTGACTCAAGTTGACCCAATTTGACCTAAAAGACCAAATTAAGTCAAATCAAGATCCCAAATTGATTGCAATGTGGCTCAAGTTCATTCCAAATTGCTTATTGAAATGATCAAAGCATTGACTCAACTCTTAGTTTGACCCAATTTGAACAATTGGCTAACTTGACCCAACTAGCTTAATTTGACCTACATGGGTTGAGTCTCAACTCAAACCAAGCCCAAACCTAATGAAATTTGGCTTGACTCATGTAGCTCACCTTAGGTCAAAACCAACCCAACCTAATTGGGACCCAATTTACCTAATACTCATTGATAAACCTCTCCACATGAAACTAAACCCATTTTGGGTGGTCAAGTCCGACTTTTGCATTTGGCCACTCAAGACCTAAATTAGAACCCCTTATTATGTGGCCCTAGCCAATGGTGGCTGAGCCATGGACTAAGGGGAGGTGGCTTAACCCACCTCCTCTCATTGGCCGGACCAAAGATGAAGGAGACCACCTCGAGCCACCAACCACCGCCCTTGGCCAACCAAATCGAGCCACCACCTAATCCTATCCCCTCACACCTACGATGGTGACAAACAAAATGATGGAGATGATCTCCACCATTTGATCCAAGGGAGGAGGGTATACCCCTTTTCAATTCAATTCAAACAACATATTTGAATTCTCTTAGTGAGCCCTAGGAGCAGAAATGAATTCTCAAAGTAATTCCCAAGCTCCCCAAGTGTTCGTGAGAAAACATGAACTGAAAGAGCACTCCCTCGTCCAACCTTCCCAGCAGTCAACCCACTTCAATTAACTCTTCCCACACCAAGATCTAGGCGAGGTGAAACAAATCATCCACTGCGCTCCCACCATCGAAAGTACCTTTTAGGCAAACTCCAATGAGGATTGCGGCGGTGCTTGGTCCATAGAGCAAGGGTGTGGTGGAACCTCACCATCTTCTCAGGCTTCACCTCATCAATGAAGCTACCTCGATTCACCATCGAGCTCTTGAGCTGTGAGGTAATTTTTTGTCCAACCAAGATTTTTCAAATTTTTTGGGCCTTTTGAAGAAAATGTTAATGTCATGTGAAATCCATTGTTAGATCCCTGGGATCACTCTCTTGATGATGTGGGATCAATTTTGGTGTTTCATGAGCTCAGCTTAGCTTGGCGGGAAAGTCGGATGGTGTCTGCCCGTCACTGGGATGATATATAAACTTGCTTGTCGACTTAATTTAATTATAGGTGTATCTATTATCACTAATAAATTCAAATCTATTTCTCAAATTTTATAAATTGATAATAATACATGGAGTGAAGATAGTTATGAATGCATATAGGATTTGCTTATAACTTAAATATATGAAGTGAAGTTCTCTTTCCTTTATTTTCATATAGATTTGCATAGATTTGAATGTTAATAAGTATATAGTCTAGACATCCAGAACACGAGACTTTAAGTAGCCCCAAAGAGGTCATTTGATTATTTCACTTCTCAGTTAACAATGACGCTTATTTGATTTCATTTCTATGTATTTTTGTATTAAAATTTGGATATAGCTTTTAGTTCATATATATAATTGATTCAATTAAAACATAAGCGCCATGGTGAAATTGGTGAACCATAGCTCATAGGCAGCTTGAGCATCTCGGTTTAGTCAAAAGTGGCGTAAGGCATAAATAAGAATTATTATTAATTATTAATATTATAATATTAATATTATAGATTAATATTATAGAATAATATAGAAACAATAGAATATAAAATATAGAAAATATTCTATTTAAGATTCTATTTAATCCCTCCCGATTTCAATTATTTAAAGAGAATCTTCTTTTATGATATTTGTGACTTTAGAATATATATTAACTCATATTTCTTTTAGATCATCTCAATTGTGATTCTAATTCATTTGATGAACTTATTAGTCTGAAATCAAGGATTTTGTAATTTCGAGAAAAAGGGATGATAGCTACCTTTTTCTCTATAAGATTTTTAGTTATTCGTTGGATTTCTTTGAGACATTTTCCTTTAAGTAATTTATACAAAAGCGTTAATCTTCTTTTCATGGAGTTTATCCATTATTCATATGATTTTGTATCTTGGGAATCATAAGTTGAACACCTTAATTGGTTGTCGGTTGCTCTCGTGACAAGAAGCTCGGGAATCTCAATAGCCTCAAGAGAGCTGTAATCCTTGCTCTCAGTAAACACAATCTTTAGTAATCCGAATACCAGTGGTCAATTCATTATCCGGCGAGAAGCGATCTATGTACACAGTAGATCTAACATGAGAGAGTCAAGAGTCAATTGAGGCGTTCATTAGCGGAGGTAAACTTGAAGAGTTTTCTTATTCTTGAGGAACTTACTTGGCTTGAGTACTAGAGGAATTGAAAACCTTGTCTAGTTTATGGTAGGCACTAGATAAAAAAAAGGTCTTCTGTCATGTAGGAATAGAAAGAATTAGATTAGTCCCACTCAAAATAGCTACCGATTGGAAGGAGGAAAACTTGCCCTAAAGGTAGATGCTATAGCCTCTCTCAGGAAAGCCAAGTTTTCATCTATGAAGCTCTCAGTTATCCGGAGAAGCAAGATAGATGCTCTTTGAAATGAGAGCACGATATCTTTCTATGGCGGAGAAGCACAATATGGGCAAGATAAGATGAATCACCTTTCTAGAAGAAGATTTGCTGCATTGACTATCCAAGTCTTTCGCTATTGGCGGCCTTACATTTGCATACATCAAGCCTTGACTTCTTTTCTTCTTAGACTGCGGTCTAGCTTACTAGCTTTCTCAATTACCATCCCATGCAAAAAAAACATACTTCTCAATGAAAAAGCCTTCATGCTCTATTAAGGCTAACACTTACCCAATCTCACGGATAAGCAACTTTTTTGTCGACGAAGAAAAGCTTCGGTCACGATTCAACTAAGGAGATAGCTAATCATTCCCTAAGCATACATTGACTCTCTCTCTCTTTTGCGTTGGTGATATCTCTTTTGCCCGCTTTACACCTTTCCTTGTTGGAAGCTCCCCTATTAATACATATTACTTTAAGTTAATATTAATATTAATACTAATAATTGATTAATTAATATATTCAGTAGTTACATTTGCATACTACTATCATTAAAAAATTATAATTTATTAAATATAATTATAGTTTGATAGTTAATTTAACCAATATAATAGTTAATATTATTTTTAAAATAATTTAAGTTAATTTTAACCAATTTAATTTAATACTATTAATTATTAATTGATATGTTATTCTAAGTTAATTATAATTTAATAAATATAATTATTATAAATTTTATAGTTAATTTTAATTAATTTAAATTATTACACGAGTTAATAGATTTAAATCCTCAAATATCTTATCAAATAACTTCTCAAAATTTAAGAGGATTTAACAATTATATGTCAAACATAATTAAAGATTTAATATAGGTTGAGTATCATGGAGATAATTATTATTTAAATATGTCTTAAACTTAATTAGGACATGATAATTTTCATACTTTTTTTAAATAAAGCTTTTTAAATCCTAACATATTTTAATCCTCAAATAATTTACCAAACATCTTCTCAAGATTTGGTAGGATTTAACTAATCTATTACCAAACACTTTTCAAGATTTAAAAGCTCGAATTTCTTAATCTAAATGTCTTTGGATTTACTAAATCCTACTTGAATTAAATCCAATCTATTAACAAACACCCTCCTAGAGAAGCAAGACTAAATCCTAAATAAATGATTATATTATAGATTTTGTAAGCAAACTTTGAACTTTTGACATTTCTAAATGTTGACTTAATATCAATGTGAAATGAGTTATACAAATAATTAGAAGAAAATTATGCGAAAATATTTGATATATCTAATTGTGCAATAAATGAATCTTTCTACGACTATTGAATAAGCAAGAACTTATGAGAAGTTTAATGCTCAATTATTTTAGAGAGAATCCCTAATTGGTTTAGATAATATTTTGGATGAGTTTCTTAGGTTCATTGGGATAATAGCTTTGAAAAGTAAGTGATATCATGGGTCCTCAAGAGGGGTTTGAGATGAGTATTAGTAGAGTATGTCTCTGCACAAATTTGTGAGATGTGACTATTAAGCAATTTGAAGCCTTAAGCTACTTAAGGCATGGCATTACAAAGATAGTTTTGAGTGGTGTATCATTGACATTTTGGATGAGTTCGAGTTATCAAAATGATTTAATTAATTCAATCGGATAAATATGAATGTGCATTAATTCATTAAATCTCATGTTTATTATGTAAAAGTAGAAGAATAGAAGAAGAAAAAAAACCAATTTGACTTGGGTGATCTTGAATGTTGGTTTTAAAATGTTCTTGGATTGGATATTCAACTAAGGAAACATGTCAACTTTCAAAGCTTATAAATATAAAGCTTGAAGTTTATTATGGTGGCTTTTATTATTTGCTCTTTGATGACTATTCTTGAATTGTTCAATTATTTCTAAATTTTATTTAAAAAATAATTATATTTCAAGCTCAAAATATCAAAAATATCTAATAGGCTATTGAAGAGACATAGAGATTAAGTCATACTTAGGGTACATTAGCTATTAAGGGATCTTCATTTTTAGAGATGCCTCCATAAAATAGATAAAGGTTGAACAATCAAGGAAGTTGAATGCGTCAAAAGAAAAATATTTCATTCCAATCAAGGGAGGATCTTTGTTGTAGGAGCCTCTAAACCCAAGAAAGGTGTCACTATAGAGGTAGTCATGGAGACTAAGGTTTCTACTATGGGAACAATAAAATTATCATCAGAAATGAACACACTAGTAGTAATTAAAGATGTCTCTTGGGTTTAAATTTGGCATTATAAGTAAGAATCAAACACTTGTAGAAAAGATGGAGTAGGATATACAATTGTACAAGGTCTTTTTCCTATAATTGAGTTGAATAAGTTAATTAAGATTATGATTGATACTACTTAGAAAAATACACAAATCTCGAACATGAATTAAACCTCATAAGACTACGAGAGGAATCATCTAAAATGGAAAATTTTAAATAGAAGTTAAAGGTGATGTTTCTAAAGGTGACCAACTAGAGAGAAAATAAGTTAGGAGCACTAAAGAACCAACTCCAATCATGATTATTGATGAAAATAGTAATAAAAATGATGTTATTGAGTGTTGAATGCAACTAAAAAAATTGAGATCATTGATGGAGTTCACCATTCGATGATGATAGTGAGTCAAACTTGATTTTAAAAGGCTATGGATTCTAACAAAATATGAGGAACCTCAAGAAAATGTCAAGAGAGGAGGTTTTGAAGTAATTATATATAAAGGTCTCCAAGGGAGAGTTGAAAATGATTAGCTCAATAAGATTATTTGTGATCTATTTTGTTAAGATTGCATCTCTAAAAAGATGATGATTACTCTTCAAGTCGACAAGAAAGGCGAAAAAGTAAAGAGAAAGCAAAATGGTTATAACGATATAATAGAAGCAAAGCTTATTTGGTATAATAATCACTCTATGATATATCCTCTATTGTAGTTGGTGCAACCTTAAATTCAGATGTGGAATTCAAAGAATCAAAGAGTAGTCATGCTTGGCTTGTAGAGTTGGTTGAGAGTCTTCCCTCAAAGAAAGAGATCCAAATTCAAAGTATATACCGTAATCTTTTCACTTGACCAAAGTATAGTCAAACAAAAACTTGTATGTTTGTATGATTACTTTGAGTTGCATTTCTCACGTCAAAGAATAACATTTATCAAAATATTTTTATTCATTAAATAATATTTAAGGTTTGCAAAAATGGAATCATAACTTAGATGTATTTTATATGTTTTAAAATTAATTAAATTTTTTGGTTTAATTTCATATATCTTGTTATGTACTCAATTTTTTATAATAATAAGAAAAAAATATTGGGCATTATAAACAAAGCATATAATTTCTCTCAAATGCTCAATGTTCATTGTTGGGGTAGGCTTTGCTTTAATACACTGCCAAAAAAAATGATAAGCACCTTAGATTCACTAAATATGCATACACAACCCATGTATAAAATCATATGTTTACATTATCTTCTTCAATTTTGCTTCACACATGTAGAGAACATGTCATAGAAATTTTTTTTAAAGAAGATTATAACTTTGCACAATTTCTTAAGCATAATAAGCATAATATCGATCTTAATCAGCATTTCACTTATAACAACACAATATAATGCTAACATAGTACAATTTGTTCATATCATTTCAACATATGATAAAATATACTATGATCAAACATAAGAATGGTAAGGGGTGTCAAACATATCTCCTAATATGTTTGTTAATTTTTTATCCATTTTAAAAGTTATCATTGGAACATTTCTCAAAGCAACTCCATGTAATGAGTTTAATTCACTAATATAAATCAATTATTTAAGGCATATGAGCATAGTGTTGAGTTAGTAAGTTGATTGGGTACAATATCTTTAAAGTTAAAATTTACTAAATTAATTTTAATCAAGATATTTGTATACATTGATAAAATAAGAAAAGTACTCACAATATAAGAATTATTCAAGAAATGTGAACGTATTGAGTTAAACAAATTTGCATTAAATAAATAAAATTTCAATTCTAAGGTAAACTATGCTTAATAAATTTCTAAATTTAATAAATTTCATTTTATTTTAAGAATCATTAGGTAAGTCAAGTGTTATGTTATGGGTAAGCACATTTATTATTTTTTAAAAATTAATTACAAAAAATTCAAATTTGTAATTAATTTCCAAAAGATAAGAATATATTTTATTTTTAAAAAATGGTATGATTATAACTTTTTTTTTATCTAGGCAATTCAAGTTTCTTGGTTTAGACATTGGCCTAATGGGTCAACCTAGTCCATATGATCTTATGGCTCTTTTGCTAAGCTCAAAGAATAATTTGGACAATTTGAGTGAACTTAGTATCATAATTTGATGATGAACCCTGTTCTTAAATAGTTTGTCCAAATGACCTAAAAAATTAATCTTAAACCCAATTAATTAAAGTGACCATGGGAACTCTAGCATTGGGTAGTGCTAACCTAGCTTAGTCTATGGTCAAAGGATGTTTTACTTGATTTTATATAGACCTTTTGATATTTTTTGGACATATCTTGCTTTATTATTGGATACCTCTTATGATGTGATAATTACTTGTTAATCATAATAAATAGAATTACATGTAATTATAAAAATCAAAATATTTTGTTTGATTTTAAATTCTAATGATGTAATGTGTATTTTTTTTAACTTCAAAAGAAATATTTTTATACACATATAATATACTTGCCAAATAGATGTCATAATTTAAAAAAAAAAACCATCATACAAATAGAAATTTTGACTTTTATGCTCTATAATAGCGAATTGAAGAAATATGATTATTGTTTTTCTTTGAAGACATATTCTTGAAAGTTTATTTAGAAATAAAATGTGCTTTTAATCTCAAACTATTTATTCAAATAAAATTTTAACAAGGTTAAATTATATTGTAGTAAGGATTTGGCCCATGTTTGATGTCCATTTTAATGATGTTCTATCGTGGTTTGAATAGTATTAGAACATTAATCAAAAAAAAATTCAAGTTTAAGCATGGTTCAAGCTTAAATCATATTGTAAGCCTCATTCTCTTCCTCACTAAATATCATCAATAATTATTATGAAATAAAACCCTAAAGAGCTGCATTTTAAGAGCTCTAAAAATTTGATCGAATGGTTTATTGTTAATCTTATAAATATTAATCTCAAACTCTCAAATCAAGTTCTCTATTACACCCTTAACTTCATATGGTAAAAATAAATATAATATCACTCTTTTGGTATGGTAAAAAATAAATATTTGCATACATAACAATTGCTCAAATAAGCAAACAACTAAGCATTTTAGAGAATTCCCACCTACAACGATAATTAAATTTGAATAAAAAATCACCTACAATCATAATTTAATCAAGATAAAAATTCATGAAACTATATTTGAAAATGTGATCAAATTATCTTTAAATAATGATCATATTAAAGTTAGAACATTTTCATTCATGATTCAATAATAATTAAACCATGATCAAACCATTTTCAAACATCTCTTGTCATGATTTAAAGATTATTCAATCATATTTTGATCCAAGTTCAAGGGTAGTTCAAAGATTACATAAATCATGAATGAAGATGATTTGATCATGATATAATCATTATTCTAAGATCATTCAATCATGATTAAAAGGTTATTTGATTGCGGTATTATCATACTTTAATATTAATTGAAACATGATCAAAGATGCTTATAGATGGTTTGATTATAATACTATCATTGTTAAAGATTGCACAACTATGATTTAATCATGGTTCAAAATCAATCAAAGTGGCTTGAAGATAGTTCAAATGAGTTTCTAGCTAATCTAATTACCATTGATTAAGATTTAGAATGTAACTATATTCAATCTAAAATAATAAATGAATATCATATCAACTTTCACTAATTATATATAAAAAAGAGACCATCCATGTGAATTTTCTTTGCAACTTAAACACATGCTCTAAAGTTGCTCAAAAATGGAGAAAATGCTAGGAAGAGAAAAAGTTCAAGAGCATTATGATTAAAAGGTCACTTAAATATTTAATAAAGGCTACACTTTATTTGTTAAAAAGGGGTATTTTTTATCCAAGGAAGCTTTTGAGCATAATTTATTAACATGACAAACAAAGAATATACTTCTCTAATTTTTTATATTATGGGGCATATTCAAAATTTTCATATAAATTTTTTATAATGTCTTGTGTGCATTTTTTTTTTCATATGTATTTCAAAATAAATTCATATCAAAATTTAATCATATTAAATTTTTTTAAAGTATATTTTAAATTTGAAGTATGAAAAAAAAAATACAAAGAAATTGATTAGTTGTATTATAATAATTTTTTAAAAAATTATAAATTAAAAATATTTCGATTTAAAAATTTTCTATTATTAAGTTTTAAAAAAACATAATTAATTTCTAGCAAAATATATACATAAACATAATTATAAAAAATAATTTAAGATATTTTAAAAAGATTTTTCATAATAAAATTTTAAATTCATTAGATTCACTTTAAGGTTAGTGTAATATAAAATTTAATTAATTATTTATGTATTACAATATCAAAATAAATCATATAATTTTGAAACTATTTTAATATAAAATTTTTATTGACTAATCAAATAACTTTAGTTTAATTAATTTTATAACCAATTTAATTATATTGAGATTAATCAAAAAAATTAAAGGGAAATTTATAGTGATCCTATGTGGAGGTCTTAAGATAAGGGATCTACACCTCGACAACTATCTACCACACGTCCCCACCATTGTAGGCATCCATTCCTTGCAAATCACACCACCCTCAAGAGCGAGAAAGAGAGAGTGAGAGTGAGAGTGCTAAATTTTTAAATTATGCCTAATTATAATCTTAATTAGCAATTTAGGAAAAAAAAATTAACAAAATAGTCAGTCCGTCGACCAATGGCATCGACGCGTCGTTGCTCAACTGACGACACATTTTATTATTTTATTTTAAAAAAACTGATGTATGTAGTATTTTGCATGTATCGAGTCATCCGGTATTAAAATTGAACTTAGTATCGTTGGAATTGTAACAAATTTTGCACAACTTTTATGATGATCAAAATTTATTTATACGAAATAATTTTGAACGCAAAAAAATCAAACCAAAAAATTTTGGAACAGTATTTTGGCGATCGAGTCATCTAGTGTTGGAATCGAGGGAACTTGGAATTATTGCAACAAAATTTTCCACAACTTTAAAGTTGATCAAAATTTACGATTCCGATATGCAGAATTTTTTTGATAAACCGCTGTCGAGCTAAATTTTGGAGCAATTTATTTTATGATATATCAACATCTATCGTGTCGAGCAAACTAGGCATCTTTGAAAATCATAAAAAATTTTCACAACTTTCATGTGTTGATCAAAATTTACGATCAGTGGTTTTTTGAATATACGAGCAAAACTACAAAGCTGAAATTTTGGAGCACTTATTTTGCATGTATCGAACTCATCCGGAATTGAGTGAACTTGGTATCGTGAAATGGTAAAAAAAATTTTCACAACTTTCATGTTGATCAAAATTTATGATTCTGTTGAAATCCATAATAGAAACCCGCATAGGGAAATTATAGGATAATACTATAATGACAATCTATATACTTTGACTAAAAAAACCTTACTGATGCGCTACTCTGCTAACCAGTGCCATATACTAGGGTGAACTTCATAAGGTTGTAGTCCACAATAGTCTCCTCATGCCTTTGCCTCCAGATGCGAGCACCTTCTTCTAGACATCCTTCCTATAACAAATTTGGAACAAATAATAATAATGCGATAAATAAATAGAAACATCCTTTAGGGAAAAATTACTATACTAACAAACAAGACTTTCCCTAAACTAACAATGGATATTATAAGAAGCACAAGTGACATAAAGGAAAAACAAATATGACTACAAACCCATCAAAAGCTAGTAGTGGAAGCAACAACAACAAGACTTTATCCCACTAAGTGGGGTCACATGAATCCTTCATCTCCATTGTGTCCCATTATTATGTCAAATTCTCATTTAATTCAAGTATACTAAGGTCATTTTTATACATCTTAACCAAGTCTTTTAGTCACCTCTACCTTAACATAAGAAAATCTCCCTCTAACCGGCCAAATCAACGCTTTATGTGGCCAAACCATCTAAAGCGACTCTATCTAATCTTATCTCATCAGAGTTACTCCAACTTTTTCCCAACATACTCATTTCAGATTTTATCTCTAAGAGTAAAGCCACTCATCCACTGAGCATCCTCATTTCTGGAACACTTAGTCTTATGCTTCTCTTTATTGGCCAACATTCGCACCATAAGTCATTAAGATTTTACCACCATCTTATAAAATTTTCCTTAAGTTTAAGTGGAACTTTTCTATCACACAATAGGATGATGCATTCCTCCACTTCAACCATCCAACTTGAATTCTACTAATAACATCTCCATCTATTTCACCATCATTTTGAACAATAGAGCCTAAATATCAATCCCTCATTATTAATGGCTTGTTCACCTAATGTCACAACACTACCACTAACTTCACACAACTAAAATTACACTCCATATATTCATATCTACTTAAACAAAAACTTTAAAAGTTGACCTCCATAATTCAAGTTTCTCTTGGACTCCCTCTAGTCTTATCAACAAGAAGAATGTCATCGCAAAAAAGTATACACTAAGGTACATCTTCCTGTGTAAATTCCTGCATCCATAATCTAAAAAAAAGATAAGGGCTTAAAGCAATCCTCTTACATAATAGAAAATATTGAATAGACAATATTAACATATCCAATGACTTGAAAGAACATCTCTTGAAACTTTATCATAAGCTTTCTAAATCAATAAATATCATATGTAGATCCTCCTTACTTTCTCTATACTTCTCCATCAAACCTCTTAACAAATGTATAGCATCCATAGTAGATCTACCCGCATGAAACCAAACTAATTGTGAGAAACTTTTGTATCACATCGTAACCTATGCTCAATTACTCTCTCACATAATTTTAATGTATGACATTAACTTAATTCCTCTATAATTTCACACTCTTGTGCATCACCTTTATTCTTAAATATAGGAACCAACAAACTCTTTCTCCACTCATGTAGCATCTTTTAGTCTTTAAATTGACATTAAAAGATTTGTAAGCCAAGAAATTCCTTGATCTCCTAAACATTTCCACACTTCATTAGAATATCATATTGTTTTTCCATATTTCATTTTCTTTAAAGCTTCTCTAACTTCATTTACTAATAATGATAAAATAAAATTCTCTATTTTGTTTAAGATATTAAGGTTGCTAAAATAAATCATACTTTCAAATCCTTCATTGAAAAGTTTATCAAAATAACTCATCCACCTATTTTCAATATCCTTTCTAAGAAAAGCACTTTATTATTTTCATCCTTAATACACCTCACTTGAACTAAGGTCTTTACTTCTCCTATCTCTTTGGTTGGAAAACTTATACATATATCTTTCACCTTCTTTGGTATCTAATCTATTGTAAAATCACTAAATGCTTTTTTTTTGTATATATATTGCTTTCTTAGAATCTCGACAAGCCAATTTATATCTTTCCCAATTCCAAGTTTTACATCTAAATCAAGTTTTATAACAATGCTTATTTCTTATCGCTTTCCACACCGACTCCACCACCAATTATTTTTATTAAAAGAAGCTTTTCTTTTGATTCTCCAAGTATATTTTAACAACTTGCTTAATTTCCTAGCTTTTTTTCCCACATAACATTAGCTTCCTTATGAACATCCTAAATTCTAAGCTCTTGTAGCTTGCTCTTTAAAATATTTTATGTTCTTTAAGTGTTTCTATCTAATCAGATAATAATTTGATTTATTTTTTCTCTTGCAATCTTTCATCTTAAAATCTAAAACTAACAATCAATGTTGGGTACTTAAACTTTCAATTGAATGACCTTACAATCTTTACAATCTAAACGATTTATTTTCTTATAAGAAAATAATATAATGTTTTACTAGATCCATTTTATATAATAATATGTTCATCTCTTTTCTTAAATAAAGTATTAGCAACTACAAAATCATAAGCTATGATAAAATTTAATATATTCATACCTTCTTCATTAGTCACTCCAAATCCATAATCACCATGAATACTTTTAAAATCTTCTACCACTCTACCAACATGTCCATTTAAATCTCCTCCAATAAAAACTTTTTCTTCAAGAGGTATCTTTATATTAATCCCACTATTTCATTCCAGTAATCAAAAAGCCCTTTTAAAATAAGTAAACAAATCATTATGTACATGTAGAGTTATATCTTATAAATCTCTCTCATTCATTCAATAAACTAAAACCAACAAAATTATGTTAATCATCAATATAAAAACTAGTCATGATTGATTTAGGCCAAATAAAAGAACTCGATTATTCTACCATTTGCAAAATTGCATAATAACAAAACCAACAAAATTGAGTTCTTAAAACAAAATTCGCTCAAATATCAACATATCAAAACAATCAAGGCATATAATCTCAAGTAAGACTTAACACACATATACTAAAGTGTATGGAAAAAAAAAAGAACATCAAAATTTAAGCGCTTAAACCTACATCCATGAAGAGAGAAGTGAGGATTTGCTCTACATAAGCCACAATCATAGTGCAATAAAAGACATACTTTTTCAAAATGATAATTCAAATTATTGAAAACAAACTTATATATTTTCTTCTCTAATCTCCCCTCTTCTCTCTCTTCACAATTCCCTTCTTAGCTCCTAAAGGGAAAAAAGTATTGTACTCTTATGCTAACTAAGCTTTCATATACAAAACAACTTATATATCCACCAATCCAATGCAAAGTTACCTAAGTAATGCAAAAGAACCTAATTTATTTTCAAACTTTCAAACAAAAGCTTAAAACCAACCATATTATATGATTCACATGATGTGCATCAATGCCTAAAAAAAAATAATTTTTTTATTAACATGTTTAGAATTAATACAATGACATAGTCTAGGGAAGCGTAAATTACTATACTAACAAACACAACTTGCTACAACTAACATGTTTGTGAAGCATAAATAACTTAGAAAAAATAAACATGACTTGCTATAAACTATCAAAATAAACATGTCTTGCTACAAACTAACAAACTAGTTTATAGAAAGCCCAAATAAAAAAGGTAAGTGAACACGAATTATATCCCATGACGCCAAGCTTGCGGCATTGTGTCCAACATTTTGCACTATAAATCTGTTACTTTGTAGTATTCTCATCCATAGATTTCTAAATCTACGAACCGGTCACTGACTTGATATTTGGTGGATAGTACTCAGGAAGTTCTTAGAAGTGATGTGTTCTAGCCACTCATCATGATCATGGATGACATGGAATGCTCGGTAGGTTTTGCAATAGTCCAAAGTGTAGTCGATGGACGGTTATATGTCGCCCTAACACGTAAAATGACGTGAGACATAGTATGTGATAAGTTTGTGGTTGTCCGATATATACCTACAAACATGGTTTTCATGCAACTCAACCTTATAGGTTCTACGGTGCTATCAAACACTTGGTACATTTATTTGCACCGGCTTAAAAATCTCCTTGCCTCATGTTCATAACTCGCAAAAGTTGTTGGAGAAAACATGGAGTCATGATGGTTCTATGTTGGTTTGAGTCAAGGCATTTCATGAACATGAACATAGTGACTATATTATAGTATATTGAGACTAGTGCTTGAATTGGCAAGCCGCTTAAGTACGCTTCGAAGCATTTTGCATGATCATCGCCATACTTGTAGCCATCATCGGGTTATACTTATATATCTCTTGATACAAGCCAATCGTAGGCCTCCCGCTTGAAGTTCTTGATATTAGTCATATACCTTTAAAAATATGGATACCATCATACCCGACATACATTTTCTCATATGAAATCAACATCTCCTACTTCAAGTTGTTTAACTACCTTTTAAAATTCTCCTCAAATGCGAGGCACATGTGCAACTCATAATATTTTCCCTACAACCTCAGAATAACCTGGCCAAAAATGATCCACAAATCACCTCTAGAGATCAATGGAATTAAGTATTGAAGTGTCCAGAAACCAACATCATAACTCAATACTTCCGATCTACCATCACAAGGCCAATGAAAATAAATTTTGTTAGCATCAATTCTTAACCGCTAAGTAGAGTCCTCCGACAAACCGAGGAAAAGTCCTCATCAAGATATAAAACTGAAAGTGACAATATTGTCACCTAGTAATTGAAGGCAATTACCAGAATAATAGTTGGAATCTATTTTACTCTATCGATTGCACTCGGTGACTAATCTTGGCATACAGCATACAACACACATGAATCTCTCCAAAGATCGGTAAGATTCCTCTCAACCAAAAATAACCTTGATTGCCTTACGCGCATCATAGGCTTTCATATAAGACACTCTTATGTTAAATTTGGACTCAATATGGCATATAATCTCTGTGGGCTTTAAAATAATTGATAAAGCGTGTTTGTACATTTTTATGCGATATTGAGGACCGAATGACTACATGTATGAGATGAGCCTATATCTTGTCAATTCTTCATGCATCTTCCTTCTCTTACTTGAACTTGCATATAAGCGTCACTGGTGTAGCTTGCATGTTGGTTGCACTGTCTGATGAACTTTGCTTTATTTGAAGCGTATATCACATAATCAATATTATTGATGATAGATCAACCACGAGCGTAGGCTTTCTTCATGAAAGCATACCTTATCTAAAATATAATTTTCTTGTTCAAAAGTTAACTCATCTCAAGGCCCATCAAATGTAAGCTCTTCATTCCATCCTTTAGCTATTTGAGCACTACACATGTACTCATTGTTAGATAATAAGTGCTCCTCGGTTTGGCTTATTCGTAGTCCCGATAAGCTCTCGACCTATTAGATGGATCTGTGGCCCTTAAAGAAGACGCTCTGCATCACTATCATCCCCTTCATCATCATCACTACTTGTTGTAGAAGGCATAGTTTCATACCCATCACTACCATCACCTTGAGTCACCCATAAAATCGAACTTGTCCCAACTAAATAAGTAGCTTATGTTGAAAACCCATACGCTTCCTCTTAAATTAGTTGAGAAGGCGGTATGATGTACTTAATATTTATTGGAGATCTCTAACACTTCTGTATTGTCAACATCTCTTTCCTCGCATACTTCCGACTTCAACATAAATTACAATATGTTGCATGATGTGTTGATTCTGATTCACATATTTCATCATCACTAATATGCAATAAATTCAGCACCAATAAGAAAACAACCTATAAGATTAACGGGACTTTGCTTGGTCTAACATCAATGACCTCATAATTGCTTTTGTAACCCCATCAAGTTAATCCGTGTAGATCTAGATTGAACAATTTTTCTCACCAATATAGATCGGAATGAAATCGTCACTTATGACATTAGAATAAGAAATGATTATTCTTTAAAGTATTAAATTAATCAAATTAATTATAATTGATCGAATATATATATATATATATATATATATATATGTGTGTGTGTGTGTGTGTGTGTGTGTGTGTGTGTGTTTATAAGCAAATCATACAATATAAAACCATACATAATGAGATCTACCACAAATTTAGCATTTAGGGCAAAAAAATACCTAAATCGGCCAGACAAACTATGAAATGAAGCGGTCTTGGTGGCTCCTTGGCGGCAACCTCCCCACTTGGCCAAGCGCACTTGCCAGGAGGTGAAAATTGATGGTAATTCGATATTGAACGGAGGACCGATGCCAATGGCATCACGCGTCGCCAGCCGTCCATTCACGACCGCTCATTTAATTCAAACAAAAAATTGAAAACGCCGTCCGTTGAATAGACGACGGGCATCAATGTTGATGTCATGTCGACCCGTCCGCTCAATGAACGCTTTATTTATTTTTTTTCTTACCTAAATTACTAATTAAGATTAGCATTAGGACTAATTTAAAAATTTTGTCAAAGAGAGAGAGAGAGAGAGAGAGAGAGAGAGAGAGAGAGCGGTGGAACGCGAGATCTTCCCTACCGGTCTCATCGAAGAACTTGGCAGATACAGAAGATGAAGTCGATCCTCCGGGTCCAGAGCATGACGGTGGGCGGAAGAAAGAAGGCGGTGGCAATAGGCATTCGAGCATGGCTAGCCATGAACTCAGCTGGGGAAGCGAATGGTGGAGGCCGGAAAGCATGTGATCATGAGGCGGACGGGGCTTATGGCGCGAGACCTCCGCATCTTGGATCCACAGCTCTCCATCATCCTCGGCCGGGGAGCGAGCCATCGTCATCAATCTTGAGCACATCAAAGCCGTCATCACGCACGAGGTCCTCGTCCTCAATTCCAAGGATCCAACCACCCTTTTGTCCACCAATGCAGCGCCGCCTCAATCTGGCACTGCCACCAGGTTCTGTTTTCTTATTTCTCCGATTAGGTTTTGTTTCTTGCTTTTTTTATATCTGAAATAATTTTAATTTGACATTTTTCCATGCATTATTTATTTTAAATCATATTCTATTATTATTATTATTATTATTATTATTATTATTATTATTATTATTATTATTATTATTATATTATTATTATTATTATTTTGAATATTTGAGCTAATATTATGACAAATTCACACACACTTTTGTATTACTCAAGATTCAAACTCAGGACATCGAGAATAAACTAGGCCACAAGAACACAAATCATCTTATTTCATTTATATATTACATCACAAAATTTAACTTTTTTTGATAGAATTGATTATTAAAGAAACACCAAATTATTGTCAGTAATATATATTAAATTCTCTTAATTGGATTGTTGTTGAATATTATTATAATTATTTTAATGCCTATGTATCAATCTATGTAGTAAGTAATAAATGTTGTATTAATTCTTTTTTAGTGCGGTTGAGTTTGGCACTTATTAAAATATTATTGTTTTATTTTTATGTCATTGAAGATAGAAGGTGGTGGAGGTGGGAGTGGTGATGGGAGTCATGCTTATGCGGAAGCAAGTAGGAGCGATTCTGAGAATTATGGGAATCTGGATTACTCTGACGAAGATGAGGACAGATTGAAATGGAAGAAGGAAAAGCAAAGAGGGAGGAGATCTTTCAAATAGAACTTGTGGTAAGATAACATTCTAATGGAATCTTTTCATCATTGTAAATTAGTTTGCTGCATTTTTGGTGTAAGGTATTATAAATGTGGGAGTTTTAAAAATATAGGTGTTTGATTTGATGGAAAATGAATGCAGTAAAATTATAAATTTTAAATTCACACCTTAGTTCATTTTTTGACGTATTCTAAAATCTGCTTGGACCATATTAGAATATACTAAGAATCTTTCCTACTTGCTAACATTTTTGTTGGCTGGTACTATTGGCTATCACCTGTCGATGGTCATCATTAGCCATTGTGATTTACCGCAATTGTGTTCTTTTCATCTTGATTGATAGTGTTCTAATCATTGTTGCCAACCACCGACATGGTTGTCAGGATTTGCTCCAATTATAACTTACATCTATTCCTTGACTCTATATACATTTACTTCTAGCAGTCTCTTCTTTCTCTATCTTCATACACACTCACGCTTAAACACTTAACACAAGAAACACAATCATAACAAATCTTTTTTAATTTTAAGTATTGTGTATTTATACATATGCTCCTCTTCAATTACTACACGCCCCTATTTAAGTAGTATTTCTAAACCTACTTTTAAAACTCTTAAATTCGCCGATGAAACTGTAAATTGCACTGTAATGTAGCACTACAATGTTATTCAGTATTATCTAGACATTTTACTTTTTTTTTTTTTAGCTTTAAATCATGGTTTTAGCATAATGACATTGGATCTAATCTGAGCACTAAAATTAGCATTGTGGTGATGTCTTTTATTTTTGAGCCTAAAACTCATGAAACTAGCTTCAAACACTACGTTGAAATTTTACATTTTCTTTATTTTTTTAGTAAGAGATTTCATGTCATATACACTTAAAATTATTTTATTTTGACTTTAAAATATATATTAATTTTATTAAAATTTTACTTATCAAATACACTCATAGTTAATCTTGTCTATTCTATTATTTTAAAATTTGGATCAGATCAACGATTCAACTAATTTGATTGTGAACCTAACATACGCTAGTTTGATTATCCATAAATACCATATTCATATTAAACAAGTAAAACCAGTCTCATCTGTTAGTTCAACTAGTGAATTAACAAATTTGTCCCAATTTTGTAAAACTAGCTGGTCCAAATCATAGTCTTTTAATCACTTTTAATTCCTAATCAAATTTTTAAAATTATTTTTTAAAATTTATATTAATTTAAACATAATATTTTAAATAAATATTCTTAAAATAAAATCTTATAAATTTTAAGAATCTTATTATTATTACTATGAGCTGCAGCAAATTAATTTATAGTATACTCACCAAGCCATTACCTAGATAGGTTAGAAGCTCATACTTTAAAGCTGTTTCATTTTCTATAAAGAGTTTAATACTAACCCTCTCTTATGATATAGATTTAAGAAAAAATATGAATATGCTAAAATTTGAGTTGGGCTGAAGGCATCAGAAATTTGACTACATGATTTTGGCTTTGATAATATGAAATGAGATTTGGATATAGGAATGTAGAAATAATATTTATTTTTATTATAAATTATATTTTACACTATAAAAAAAAGTTATTTTTAGAAAAAATTATAATAGCATCTTATAAATATTCTATATATTATATTTTTATTAATATCTATATTATAATGATTTTAAATTTTTAAATATATATATATAATATAGATATATCTATATTTATAATACACATAATTATATATTAATGAGCTTCATATTATTTTTTAATTTATAATTATTAAAAATATCACTTTATGTATGTATTTTATTAATTTGTTATGACATATTTATTATTATATTTATATTATTACATCATTTAAATTATATTTAATAATTTATAATATTTATATACATATATATATATATATATATATATATATATATATATATATATATATATATATATATATATATTCTTGCTTCTGATAGAATTATTGCATCTTTGCACTATTTAATTATTTATATTTATTTTTTGTTCTAAGGATAAAACTTTAGAGAATGAAACTCATCCTGCTCGGATAAATTAACCTCAAAAATTAGTACTCTCAATTTGAAATATGTTCGTTAGATCAAAAGTCATTTGGTGGCAATTACGCGTGTTCAAAAGGTTTGTTTCCCATATTGTGGTTAAATTATTTACCTCAATTCTTTTAAAATTTTATGCATGTGGTTAGATTGCATATAATATTTTAATGTTGAGGACGAAAGCTTAGTAACTTAACAAGTAACATGGCTTGACCTTTTATAACTTCACTTGCTTAGATCTTGTTCAAGTTCAACAATAGATTTATGATATCTCATCAACATTTGGCATTTGCTACAAGTCAACAAGAAAAATAAGGATAATAGGGCTGAAAATCCACTAGAATTAAGTAAATTTTATCAAAACTCTTTGAATGACATATTAGTAACTTTAGTTTATTTTAGATAAAATATCAAGAATAGTTGTCATGTATCTACTAAAATCTTTAATTTATAACAAGTGCAAAACTAAACTTCGTGAGTTACTCATTGTATTAACTCTACTCTTATGCTTCTAAAGTTCTAAACTAAAGTTGAAGTTGATCCCTCCATCCCCATATCTAGTAATTCAATTGATTTGATTAGCAAACATTTTCTTTGTTGTAGATTAGGATGAACTAGAACACTTACCGGATGATGATGAGGATATGGATGAAATGTTTGACAAATAAGCTTTTGCGGAAGCAATCTAATGGGTCTCCGGTCTTCTCAAATGGACCAAGATAGTAGTTTCAATGGAGAAAGGTATAATTAATTGATTCAAGTCTTTTTTTGATAATGGAGTGGTTTGTTAATACTTCAAGTTGGGGATGATGTAACCAATGATGGCTAAAAATTTGTTGAGTCTTGTTGTAATGAGGAAGGTAAGATAAGTTGAAGTGGAACCCTATCATAATTGATAATGAATTTACAAATTGATCACAAAGAAAGAGAGAGAATACGTTTAGAAAACACCAAAATTTTATGATTTGGCTTTTACCAAATATATGTTCATGGGAGAGGAAATAATTCGTACCACTAACAAAGAAGATACAATCATGGTATACAAAAGAAGTAATCACCAACCCTTTCCCATTTACCAAGTACACCCTTGCACACGCACACGCAAAAAAAAAGATTCAGTAATAATCTCACAAATTGATAATACTTCACATATAAATCTTTCTTCTTTTTGTGTGCGCCATTGAAGTCGCTAATCCTTTAGAATCTTAAACATTGAGAGGACATGTGAGGAATGAGAGAGATCTTTAGATTTAGATAATAACTCGGAACACCCCTACACATCGATTGAGGTTGTAGAGACACAAATCCTAACATGTATCGACCTTAGCGTGAATCCTAAGATGGGATATGGCATGTGATCAAAGGCAATATAGTAGGACTGGATCTAGAAAAAATGTAATCTTCCTTTTCATGAACAAAGGGTAATTATGCCAATTTATAAATTGATTATTAGATTGGCTTGAGTTTAGTTTGACATTATATTAGCTGAAAAAATATAGTTATGTAGAAATACCATGGTTGATCCTTACTATAGGATTAATCTATTAGATGATAAAAGATCTTATGACCATGTATTTGTCCCTTTAGATTTGCACTTCATTAAAAAAAAGTGTATTAACGTGAATGCTTGGTTGAGATTTAATGGTTAATATGATTTGTAGCTCATATGAATTTTTAGTTGATTCTAATATGATCGAGCAAAGCTCAACTGCTCAAATATGGTTGACTCATGACAAATCCATTTGGTTGAGTGGACTTTCGGTGTATACTAATAAAACCTTTTTTTAAGGGGAAGTAATCTGATAATGTGATCTCTCATATAAAAGGGATATTTTAGGCTTATGAAACTTTAAGTTTAGCCTTATATTACATAGTTCAAAACATATTATATAATGTGATCTCTCATATAAAAGGCCTAATGAGAGATAGGTAGTTTAGTGGTTATTGGCGTGGATCTCATGTGAGAATGAGAATCCACAATGAAAATTAGAGATCTGTGACTATAGTAGTCTCGATGTAGGTAATGATTAAATGATCGAATGATCATAGATCAGTGTTGATGTGGATAAAAATAGAACCTAAATGGTGTCATGGCTAAAAGAATGTACCATTTTTTGTGAAGAAAATGATAAAATCAACAAACAAAAAAGAGATTGAGAATAACATTGCATTAAAATAATAACTAAGCAATGGTAGCTTGCCTAAAGCTCCATTCGAAGGGGAGAAGGGATTTAGGAGGGAGAGAGAGAGAGAGAGAGAGAGCTCTTAGATGTTCATTTTGCCCCATTGATGCAAAGAAGTCCACCTCTCCTCTATGACTTAACATGATTTTTCCTATCCTTAATCTCGCTTCATTGAATTTTTTTTTTTTTGCTCTACTAAATATTTGGTTAAAGAGAGATTTACATATATAACACAAAATTCATATATATTTATATATCAAACAACTAAAATTTTAATATTAATATACATAATCCTTAAATCTTTATAATCATTTCAAAACTATTATAATCATCATTTTTTTGAGATTTTTACAAATCAACCACCCAATTTATATGCATTTATAGTTTAACCACCTTCTATTTTTTGAACTATGAACCAATGTGTTCAAGCATGCCATGATCAAATTTTTCAAAAATTTTAAAAAAATGAGAAATATGTGTTGGACTTTTATTATTAACTATAATATTTGAATGTCAAATTGAAATATAGTATGCATGTAAAATCGTGAAATGTAAAAGCCCTTAAAAAATTAAATACACCTTTTCATTGATAGAAATGTGTATATATATATATATATATATATATATATATATATATATATATATATATATATATATATATATATATATATTCTTGACTCACTTTGGAGTGAGCTCTTAACCTCTTCTTAGACTTAAGACTCTTCTAGACACTAAGAACTCTTAGTCATAAGACACTTCTAGTGATTAGGTGAACACTTAACCTAAGCTTAGAGACTTAGAAGTATTAATCATCATATTAGGCTATGTCTTAGGGCTTAAGAAATTACCATTCTATAGCCTAAACCCAATCTAGATACACCTTCTCAAATCAAACCTGACTCAATTCTCAAACCAAATCTCAAATTTAAATTCAAATTCAAATTCCAAATCTAATTTCAAATTTTACTCTAGATGATTGAAACCCAAAATCAAATTCAAATCCTAAAACCCTTCCTAAGCCATATGAACCACATTCGTAAGCGTAAGTCCCTTAGATCAAATCAAACTCAATTGATCTCTTTATAAATCAATTATTCCTTCATTTATATTTACAAATATAATTGAAATCCAAATTCAAATGACCAAAACTATATCAAAAATCAAATCCAAACTCAATCTAAGCTCTTTAAGTCAATTCTTTGGACTTAGCCAAATTATATCCAAATCAAGTCAAAATCAATGGATTTTCTCTCAAATCAATCATTCATTCGATCATTTATCCAAATATAAATAAAATCTACAATCATCAAACCAAATTAAGTCAACCCAAGTCAAGTTTAACTCAAATTTCCCTTTTGACTTAAAACTTTCAATTGAACCAAAACCTATTGGACTCAAATTGATTGTCGTTGAATTTATATTTCAATCTCTCATATATAAGTTCAACTAAATTCGAATCAAACCAAAACCAAATCAATTGACCAACTTAGGTCCACTTGACCTAAAGTGACCTAAAGGACCCATTTGAGCCAACTTCTAATCCAACCCAAATTGGATTGAACCAAGCTCACCAAAACCTTTCCACCATGATTGTTGATCACTAGAATGATCAATTGTAATCAATTGAGCCAAACCAAGCCTAATTGGCCATTTGATTCAAATTGACCCAAATTGGCCTAAAGGACCAAATCGGGTCAAATCATGATATAACCCAAATTGATTGTAACCAATAGCTCAAGTTCATTCCAAATTGATTATTAAACTTGACCAAAGCTATAATTAAACCCAATTTGATCAATCGAGCCCAATTGGTCAACTTGACCCAACCTAAATTTGGCCTAAAGGATCAATTAAATCCAAATTAATTCAAACTAAAGACCACATTTATCTTAATAGACAATTGAACATGAATAAACTCATAACAAATTACTAATTTTCAACAATTGACCCAATATGATATGACCCAAATTGGGTCAAATCCAAGCCAAACCCATGATCAAACCGACCCAAACCCATTTGGGATTAGTCCAAAACCCAACCCATTTAAACCCCTCATAGATCCTCCCTCACATAGGATTCACCCAACCTCATTCTCCCCATCACATGCACTTAACTCATCCCCAACATTTATATTGAATAGAGTCATCATATAAGAGATGACTTTGGAGAAAAATTCAAAGTCTTCAATCAATTCATCATCCATCCCAACCACCCAAGCAAGATGATGATCAATTTGGAGCCAAAAATTCAAAAAATATTGAATTTTCGACCATTATAAAAGGAGGGAGATGAGGTTTTAGATCTTTTGCTCCCACCACCATTCTCCCAAAAGCTCCTCAAAGCAAAAATAGCCATCCCCACCTTTTGAGCCATTTTGAGCTCAAAAATACAAATTATTGCTCTTTCTAATGCGTCGATAAACATCGAGAAGATGATGTTTTGAAGGAGTTAAAAAGATCATTCCAAAGCTTTCACATACCTAGAGTTCGCTGATCTTAAAACTATCCCCGGTGAGATAAATTTGTCAAAGAGCGCCTTAGAATTTCATGAATTTTGTGTTAATTTTCTTGCATTTTAGGAATTTATCATAGAATATCCGCATTTTACTTTAAATCATCTCAATTAGAAAATAAAATTTTTTCAGTGAATCGAAAAATGAATCCATTTTGACAAGTTTTGGCTTAAACCCCTCATTTAAAAAAAAGAAAACCTGCTCACGGGCAACCGCCATCCAATCTGATTTATCGGATGGCTCGGATCACGCGTGGATTACGATCCGGCCGATCCTGATGATATGGATCATCGTCAATCGCGATGCTGATCGCGGGCGATCTTGGCCTCGACTTGATAGTCCGATGCATCGCCGTAAGGAGTAAAGTCATTTTCCCTCCTCTCAATGACATTGTATTTTCTTTTAAAAAAATTAATTTAAATCATTTTAAACTTCAAAATTCATAAAAAAAAAATACTTTAAAAATTGCAAGGCTCGGATTAGCTTTCGAGAAGAATCCAAAAAAATAAAAATCCATAAAATTTTACTAAGTATTTTGAGCTTAATTTAAGTTTTAGTGAAAATCAAATTTTATTAATTAAACCAAAATATATATCATATTAAACTGAAATTTTCAGAATTAAAATAAAGTTAAAACACACATACCATCAAACTTTCAAGTGAAAAGAAGTTTTTGGATTGGGAGAAATTTTAAAATTTAGATTATCCATTTTAATAAAATAAACCAAATAAAAAAATTCAAATTTACAAAAATCTTCAAAATGACATAAATCACTTCAATTGACATCTAGGACTCTTAAGAAAATAATGTGATATTCAATCCCAAACAAACACTTAAAAAGTTAGAGTTTAATCAATTAAGGAGAATTAAAATATCACCAAAGATAATTTAAATATTAAATCAAAGAATCTTAGGGAAATTAAATATGATTAAACCTATTTAAGTTAATAAAACTCAATTAAATGATTAAATCTTATATAAAACTCAAAATTCAACAAGTTTAAGAAACTTTAATCATTTGTTATTAATCAAATTAAACCATATAAATTAAAGTAAGTTAATTAACATATGATTAAATTACATCCATTTGGAATAAGATAATTAATTAATCATTAAATATTTCCTAATAACTAAATCAAACATGTTAATGAAATCAAATAAACATGATAAGTGAATCAAATCAATAAAACTCTAATCATAAATAATCAAACTTAATTGAAATGATATAAATAATTAATTCACTTAATAATAATGATGGTAATAATAATAATCCTTTAATCAAATCAAATTTAAGTAAAACATTTAACTAGATCAAATCACTCACATGTGGGAAATTAAGTCATTAATCTTAAAACAAATTTAATTAATCTAATAATTTAAAATTTTAATTATCCTTAATGAAACTTAATTAATCAAACATTTAATTAATGCAAACTTAATGAATTAATCCATCATCTTAATTAATCAAATTAATTTAAATAAGTTATATTAAAGCTAACTCTAAAATTAAGCTTAAATCAAACCCCCAATTAAATTTAATAATCACACCCCTCAAGTAAACTAATTAAGTTGATCAAATTAATCATATTAAACCCTTAATCAAACATACTAAGACATAATTAAATATTAATCAAAACCTAAATTAAACCAAATCATTGAGTCATTAATCTCTAAAACAAACCCTTAATTAATCTAATAATTTAAAATTTTATTTACCCTCAATCAAACTTAATTAATCAAACATCTAATTAATGCAAACTTAATAAATTAATCCATCATCTTAATAAACTAAATTAATTTTATAAATCACATTAAAATTAATCCAAATCAAACACTTAATTAATCTACTAATTAATTTGATCACATCTTAAATAAACTAATTAAGTCAATCAAATTAATCATATTAAACTTAAACTTAATCAAAGATAAATACAATTAAATACTAATCAAAACCTAAACTTAAATTATTAAGTCATTATTTACATCATTAACCTAAACAAATATGAAATCAAATTGAAAATTAAACAAACTTTTATAATTAACATAAATACACTTCTTAGTTAAACTAATCACATAATCACATTGAACCTAAACAAACTCATAGCCAATAAAGCTAATCAAATCAAATTAAATCAAATTAAACTAAATTAAGAAAGACTCTCATCAATTTAATATGTAATCAAATCAAATCTCATTCAACCTACTTAAATAAGAAAAAACTAATCTATCCAATGTATGAAATCAAAATATAAACCAAACTTTGATGAACATGACAAATGGACATGATTAAAAATAAAATCCTAATTACAAAGAATCAAACCCAATTAAAATAAAATCTCAATTAACCTAATGATCAAACTATAAATAAATGAACCACAATCAAATCAAATAAGCATAAAGTTAAGTCACATAACCATAATCAAAGAAAAGAATTAGATATTAATTTAAAAGGATATTGAATTATCAAGAGTTAATTAAATCAAAACATCTAATCTAAAATTAATCAACCAAAAATACATGAACTTAAACAAACTTAAACTTCATTAGATATTAAGGATATTGAATTATCAAGATGTAATTAAACCAAAACATCTAATCCAAAATCAATACTTAAACAAATTCAAATTCTAAATTCTAAATCAAGTCAAATAAATCAAATCAAATGAACAAAAATTCAAATGAAGATACTTAAGGACCTTAGTTAGACTCTTTAGGAGTTAGGATGTGTAGAATAGGGTGAGTTGTCTACAAATGGAATTCATTATATTCTTCATTCTTGAAAACTTAAACATCACTTTAACCAAATAAAATTGAAATAAAATGAAAAATAAATCATTAAATCATTTAAATTGAAATCACCCAAAGGTAAAATTTAAACAAATTCAAACTCAAATTGAAACTTAAACTAAAAAAAGTAAGTAAAGTCTTGTCACATAAGCCACATTAGCATATAAGTCACTCATTTAGTAAGTTGTATGTATGTATGATTTGTGTTTTATGATGTAATATTTTAGACTATGTTAGGATGTATAGACTAGATGTTACATTATTATAATCATATTTTTTTTCTGCAAGGTCTTAAAAAAAATATAAATGATTTCATTTTTACTGCAAACCCATGTTAGGATTTTTTGTGTAGATTTACTATTTTTGATATAATTTTGCATTAAATTAGGATTAGTCATATTAGATATGGCTTAGTCCTGAGGTGTGTGATGCCTTTGGAGCAAATCAAATCAAAGAAGAAGAAATGAAGAAAGAAGAAAAGATGTGTATTATTTTTTTGTAATCCGGGGTATGGGTAAATTGGCTACTCATCTTGTTTTCTTTTTGGGTGTATAATTTTTATTCTTTTATTAGTCTATAAATTGTTTGATGTTGTGTTAGATTAGCATTAGAACACATAGTTTTCATAGTTTCGATGATGCTTGAATGTGGCGATGCTTAGGCTCTTAAGATAAGATAAAATTTTCTACCCCAATTAATAATTCATAACTAAAATTTTAAACAACACATAACCTAAAAAATAGAATTAAATCAAGATAATAAAATTTTTAGCAACCCTTTAGTTGGATGAATGAATATATGTATGTCATATTATTTCACTCTTAAGGGCTTCCATCTTTGCCAAAGAATGAAGGCTTAAGAGAGCCTTTGGTGGAAGAACACCTCTTTCTCTCTGATTTGGCCCATAATCAAGTTTTTTCATGCATTTAGACATACAAAATCCATAGTCAAAACAAAGAGTTCAAAAGAATAAAATAAATTTGATAAAATTTGCATTAGATTAAGTCATGATTTCACCATGCTCTAGTCTCTTAGTGAGTTAAGGATTTAGTCTCTTTCTAAATAAATAACACTAGCCATCTTGCAAAGCATAAGACTTGCTACATGGATTTAAAGAGGAGTTAGCGTTGTCACCCAATAAGTCCATGGGTGGTTTATTCTCTCTATGGAGGTAACATATACCCATTTTCACCTTAGATTTAGTGGTGCCTTTATTTTATACCAAGGCTCCTTAGTTTAGGAATGAGGTAGCTATTTTCAAAGCATAAATCCTCACTTCTTAGGCATTTTCACAATCTTATATTATGGAATTATAAGCCCTAGCAATCTAATAAATGTCAATTCAAATAATTAACTCTCCAATTTCAAAATATAAATCTCAATTATAGGGTAGATTGGAATGCTCACTAGGCTTCCTAGATATGAGTATTTCCTACTTTCTCTTTAGATTCCAAAAATAAGTCTTCTTCTTGATCTCATTTGATTTTCTAAAAATAGTCAATCTTTTGATAGTCTTAACCTTGAAATCTTTAGAGACCCTAAATTTTAATCGAGAGTATTCTTAAGGAATTCCCAGGATGTAATTAACTATGGGGCTTGCCTCCATAGGGAACTTAATGAACTGCGGCTTAAAATAAACCCTACTTTACTTTTTCATGTAAAGTAGAGAAAGTTCTCTGTATATTCAAAGACCCATCGCCTGGGAGTCCTTTAGATGATTAAGTCCATTATAGGGTGGTGATTTCTATCTTCGAGATAGTACATCATTCCTTAATGCATTGATCATCACTTCAATAAGTCCCATAAGATCTACGTGTCCTACATCCCAAAAATAAACACTATATATATATATATATATATATATATATATATATATATATATATATATATATATATATATATATATATATATATATTTTGTTAAAACGCTTAGAAAGCCACACCATTTTTTGATCTAATCGTCGGATTCTCATTGAAATTTCATCAAATGAAAATGACATGGAAAGTCACAATTACACTATAATTTCAAGGTGTGGTCTTAAGAGATGAACATGAAAGCCATACCTTGACGAACTAGTAGAAATATCTCGGAAGATCTTGAGGTGCTCTTAGAAGCTTATTTTGTATGGTCGATCGATATCTTGAACAACCCATCTATGGTATGCCCTTTGAACCTATATACACTTTGTTGTATCAACTTCCCAATGATTTGATAGTGTGAATACATGGATTTGCTCGTTCAAAAAATAATAAATAAATATTCATTAATTTTATAAATACATAAGTTCTCACGGCTATGTTTGTAATTATCCCTTGTATGTTTAGTAATGGAAACATCGAACTAAAGATGCATAAGACTCCATAAAACAAAATAGATGAATTATGCACTAAATATGCAAAATTTAGTATTTGCATCTAAGAAATGTATAATAAATATTGTCTTCTTGCCCACTTCAATAGAAAGAAATGACATTGAAGTTAAAACATAAACAAAATGTAATATCTTTCATTTCATTTCCATAATGTTGTGTTGACCTCAATTTTGGAGTGACAATTCAATCTTCATACCATAAGTTTGGGTCTTCTAGACACTAAGAGCTCCTTATTTAAGACACTTCTAGTGAGTAAGTGAACACTTAACCTAAGAAGAAAAGGGTTAATCATAAGATTAGGCTATGCCTTAGGACTTAGGAAAACTCACCACCCTATAACCCAATCATGCCTACCTCCCTAGCAACCAAACCTCCAAATTATACAATTAATTTAAAATTGAACCCAATCCATAATCAAACTTCAAGTCACCAAACCAAATCAAACATATCCTAATCCCATGATTTAATCTTATGGACTTAGCCAAAATTTCATTTAATTTAAGCCAAGCTTAATTGATTTTCTCATGAATCAATCCTCCGATCATAATTCCAAACCAAGCTCTATAATTTACAATCCAAGCCAAATCAAACTCAAAATCATGCCAACTTAACCTCTTACCCAAAATACCCAAATGAGCCAAAATTCATTTCAACCCAAGTCAATTACAATCAAAATCTCAAATCAACTCCAAATCAACTAAACTCAATTCAACCCAAAATCGATTTAATAGCATAATTGGTCCACTTGACCCAAAGTGACATATTTGAATTCCAATCCTACCCAAATTGGATTGAGTCACATAAAACCTCCTATGATGATTGTTGATCATCCTTGATTGATCAATTGTCATCATCGGATCGGATCATTTGACCAAGTCAACCCACTTAACCTACATAAACCAAAATCAAAAAATCTCAACCCAAGCAAATTAATTGAAATCTATGATTCACATCAACCTAAGATCGATCCTTGAATATGAATTGACCATCAATTGAGCCAAACTTAACCCAATTGGCTCTTTGACCTAAGTTGACCCAATTTGACCTAAAGACCAAATTAAAATTAAATCAAATTGATTGCAACTAATGGCTCATGTTCATTCTAAATTATTCATTGAATATGATTAAAGCCTTGACTCAACTCTTGGTTTGACCTAATTTGACCAATTAGTCAACTTGACCAACAGCCTAACCTACAAGGGTCAAATTGAACCAAACACTCAAACTAAGCTCAAACCCAATGAAATTTGGTTTGACCCATCACTGGCACCAAAACCAACCCAATCCAATTGGGACTGATTTGACCTATTACCTACTGGATAAACCTCTCCACATGAGACTAAACCCATTTTGGGTTGTCAACTCTGACTTTTGCATTTGGCCACCCAAGACCTAAATTGGAACCCTTCCTATGTTGTTAACCTAGCCCATGGCTAGGGATGGGGAGGTGGCAACCCACCTCCCCTCATTGACGAAAGAGAGATAACTAGTCCAGTCCTCCAAACCACAATGGCGCTAACGACTAAAATGATGGGCTGATCTCCAGTCAATCGGGAGGAGGGTATACCCCCCCCCCCCAATTTCTTTCAAACAACACATTTGAATTCTTAGTGAGCCAGTATTTCTAATTCAGAGCCAGCTCAAGAAAACCAACCAGCAGAGCAACACTCCTCCGTCAACCTTCCCAAAAGTCAACCCCACTTCAATTAACTCTTCCACGTTCACCAAGCTCCAGGTAAAATGAATCATCCGAGTTCCCAACCACCAAAAAGTACCTTCTAGGCCAACTCGTGAGGATAATGTCATTGGTGAGCAAAAGGTGAAGAGGCACCTCATCATCTTCTCAAGGGCTTCACCTCTTCAAGGTGAAGCTACCTCACGTCATCTTGAGCTCCACCGAGGTAATTTTCCAGCTAACCAAGATTTTTTAATTTTTTTGGGCCTTTTGAAGAAAATGTTAATGTCATGCAAAATTCACCATTAGATCCCTAGGATCACTCTCCAAGGTGTGGAATTGATTCTGCATCTCACGAGTCACCGCGGAGGAAGATGCCTTTTCATCACTGAGGCGATAGATCGCCCTGTGATCGAAATGGCTATGATTAATCCATTAAAATAATATCAATTTAATCCCTTAAGAACCATGAGTTTAATCTCCACCATACGATCTTAGATGGATGGCGGGATGAAAATCCGCCACATTGGCATCGTCGAATGGTTTAAGTAGCCAATCTTGTGGCTCCATGTGGAAAGCATGCCAACGATTTGCATGGCGATGGGATTAGGCTTAATTAATGGATTTTAATTAGTGAAACTTTAAAAATCATAACTAATTATAGAAAAATAAAAAATATATAAACAAATACTCATTTTAAAGGTAATTTAGAGAAGAAATAAAAAAAATAATTCCAATTAATTTTGAATTAAGGCTTCATTGGGTTTAAGTGTAAACTTAATTAGCTTAATTAAACCTTAATTACTTGGGCAATTAATCCAAAACTTAGTGAATCAATTCCATGGGATGACCTCCCCTTATGATTTTTTTTTTTTATTGCTTAGTAATTAGGAAATTGATCATTTGAACCTTAATTACTCCTTTAATCAATTTAATGATTAATTAATACTCTAAACATCAACAAATTAATTAATTAAGCTTATTAATCTCGCGTGAATGGATGAGGGAGTGATTAGGATCTCTTTCCTAGTCACTTTTCCAAGTCCGTTCATTTTAAGAGGGTTAAGGTAGAAATTGATTATGTGATTAATTGATTAATTAAATGACCAAATCAAATCAATTAAAGTACAAATCACATGATAATAATGAAATTAAGGTTTCCTCTTTATATGTTTAATAGCATAAAGACCCTAAATAAATTATGATTAACCCAAAAGTATGGAAAATCATAAGAGTATTTAATTAGATTCTTTTAATTAACCTTTAATTATGAGCCATTTGCATTAGGTCCTATGGGAGTATTGCAATTTTATTTTCTCACATGTTCATGTCATTTTGTTGACGGTTAATCAAATTAAAGAAGCATAGATAAGGGTAATTAATTGATTTAATTAGGGATCCAACTTAATTAATTCATAAAATTCACTTAATTATATTTTCTTAAACTAAATGAAATCACCAACATGGGAATGGGATTAAGACAACAAATGATAAGTGCTCCCTTTAAATCCAACTCAAATCCAAAATTGAAGTTAATAATAAGCTTTGGTTGCCTTTAAACACTTTTATTTGATGTGATTGTCCTTAGGAATTAATTTGGTTGAATGAACCATATGTTTATGTTTAGTTATTCCTCTCCAATCACTTTAAAGGTTGTATGTCATATGATTTCATATATTTATTCTTTCAAATTTAAGTAAATCAAAATTAAAGTTATTATATAAACTTGCATGTGTTGACTTAATTTAATTATAGGTGTGGCTATTATCACTAATAAATTCAAATCTATTTTTCAAACTTTATAAATTGATAATAATATGTGGAGTGATGATACTTATGAATCCAACCATTGGAAAGCACGCCACGCCAATGGTCCATGGCTTAATTAATTAATTTCAATGTCAAATTTCAAAATTCATAAATTGTATAAAATTAAAAAATTACAAATAAATATTTTTTAGAAGGTATTTTAGAGAATTATTTAAAATTAATTTTATTTAATTTTAATTAATTAAATAGTAATTAAAGCTTAATTAGATTTAATTATAAACTTAATTTGCTTAATTACTCCTTAATTACTTGAGTAATTAATTCCAAACTTGTGTGTTAGTTTAATGGGATGACTTCTGCCTCCCATAATTTTCTTGGGATTTATTGCTTGGTTAATTGGTAATTGACCATTTAAATCTTAATCACTATATTAATTAGTTTAATTAATTAATTAACTTCATAAATAGTGAAAATTAATTGATTAAGTACACTAATCATTGTTGAATGAATGTACAAGGGGAATGGGGTTGGGACCTCCCTCCTAACCTCTTTTCTAAGTCCATTCCTTTAAAGGAAAAATTAATTAAAATGACATTAATTAAGGATTAATTAGTTAATTAAAGTGACTTAATTAATCAAGTTAAAATCATAACCATATTAGTAATGGAATTAAGTGTTCCTCTTTTGCGTTTAATGACATAAAGATTTTTTAGGAAATTATGATTAGCCCATAAGCATGAGAAAATCATAAAAGTACTTAATTAGGTTCTTTAATTTAATTAACTCTTAAATATGAGCCATTTGTATTAGGTCCTTGTAGGAGCATTGCAATTTTATTTCCTTACATGTTCATATCATTTGTGGCTCATGCTTAAGTGGTTAATCAAATTAAAGAAGAATGGTAATTAATTGATTTAATTAAAGATCCAACTTAATTAATTCATAAAATTCACCTAATTACCTTTCCTTAAACTAAATCAAATTACCAATGTGGGATGGGATTAAAACAACAAGTAATTCTTCTCCTTTTAAGCTTGATCAAAATCTTAAACCATAAACTAATAAAGAAACTTTGATTTTCTTTAATGACTTTATTTGATGTGATTGTCCTTAAAGCTTAATGTAATTGAATGAAATCATGTGGCTATGTTTAGTCATTTCTTTCCCAACACATTAGATGTTGTATTCCATTGATTTCATGCATTCATATTTTCAAATATAAATGAATCAAATGAATTTCTTTTATGGAAGCTTAGTGTGTTGGCTTAATTAAATATATATGTTGCTATTATCACTAATAAATTCAAAACTATTTTTCAAACCTTATAAATCAATTATAATACTTAGACTATTGATAGTTATGAATATGCATAGGATTTGCATGTGTTTATAGCTTAAGCATATTAAATAAATCTCTCTTTAGCTAGCCCCAAGGAGGGCATTTGATTACCTCACTTCCATGGTTTAACAATGGCATGTACTTATTTGGTTTCATTCTTATGTATTTTGATATTAAAATTTAGATAGAACTTTAATTCATTTGCCTAAATGATTTAATTAAAGAAAATACCATCTTTGTATGGTTTTGATCTCTATAGTTGTGTATACATTCATATGTATTTAGGATAGCAAGTGTTTAGTCCGGACATCCACGGGAACTCTAAGTAGCCCAAGGAGGTCATTTGATTACCTCACGATTAACAATGTCACATATCTTTTTTACATGTGTATGTGTGCTTAATTAAAAGATGAAGATCCTCTTTTATTACTAAAAATACATGCATTCATATTCACCTAAGTCATTAGCATATGTTATATATAAATTAGTGCTCTCTTTTCCTTATTCGTATAGATTTACATAGGCTTGGAATGTTAATAGGTATATATACTGGACATCTCGGAATATGAGGCTTTAACTAACCCCAAGGAGGTCATTTGATTACCACTTTCCTGTTAATAATGACACGTACTTATGTGATTCCATCTTTATGTATTTTGGTATTAGAATTTAGATAAAGCTTTAATTTATATGTTCATATAATTCAATCAAAATAAAAATATAAATTCCAAACATACACATACATTCATCATTCAAGTGTGCTAAAATATGTTGTATGTATAGATACAATCGATTAAATCATATGCATGTTATATGTGATGAAAATGAATGATTTAGTATACTTTATGTGATAGTAATTCAATTAAATTAATCATAAGATGCCTCTCATATTGAACATGATCATTTAAAGTGAACCTAAATTTAGGTTAAAAATCTTTTAATAAGCCATTCATTAAAGAGAACTAAATCTAATTAATATACTTTAGAAAGTGACTTAAGGTAGGGATGAAAGAGGGTAATCCTCTTCCTTCTCTTTATAACATTTAGTTACTAAGTATAAATCATATGAAACAAAATAAAATATAAATTAAAATTCACAAATCAATTAAACAACTTCAAATGAAACTCACCATCATGTTAACTTGAACAATTCCCAAAATTAGAAAATCACAACTCTAATACTTAGTTAAGACACACTACAAAGCCTTAACACACACCTTAGAATTAAGTCATCACTTCTAGCTCTATGTTAAGGTGGTGTATGATGTGATATATATTTTGTTTTATGATGTAATATTTTAGACTAGATGTTAGGGTGTATGTTTCATAAACCGGATGTTAGGCTCTTAGTCTAATTATATTTTTTGCAGGTGATTGTGCTTAAGGGATGCTTGAAAATAAATATAAATGCTCTCTTTGGTTGCTTAAACTCTAAGCATAATTCAAGTTAAGATATGTGGGCTTGGTTAATGCGGTGCTAAGTCCAAATTATATATATACTTGGGATTGTATATATGTTTAGCTAACCTTTATTTTTTTGGTGTAATTAGATTTATTTCTCTTATATAAATGTAATTTTGTAATAGGAATTAGGATTAGTGCCATGGGGGATTAGGATGAGCAGATGGCTAGAAGGCTTTGACCTAGGGTGCCTGTGATGCCTTTGAAAAGTGTTGACCTCACTTTTGGAGTCGTTCTCAACTTCCTCATCATAGATCTAGGACTCTTATAAACACTAAGAGCTCCTTAGTCCAAAGACACTTATAGTGATTAGGTGAACACTTAACCTAAGCCTAGAGACTTAGAAGGGTTAGCCATAGAGATAGGTTATGCCTTGGGGACTTAGAAAACTTGTCGCCTATAGCCTAAACCCAATCCATGCTTTCCTTCTCAAGCCAAACCTCAAATTCATGCCAAAACCAAACTAAATTTCCAACTTCATAATCAATTTCATAATCAAATCCATAATCAAAATTCTTCCTAAGCCCTTTGATTTCATTTTATGGACTTAACCCCAAGTTCAAATTAATCCAAATTCAATTTACTTTCTCCAAGATCAATTCAATCCCTCAATCATTTACCAAATCCAAATCCAAATTCCAAACCAAATGATTAGAACCTATAATCAAATCCAAAATTAAAATCCTTCTAAAGCCTTTATAATTGAATTCCATAAACTTAGCCAAATCTCCACCCAATTCAACCTAAATTTGATTTATCTCTTCATGAATCATTTATATCTTCATTTATATTCACAAATTATAAATGAGATATAAACTCAAATAGCCAAAACAAAATCAAACTAAATCAAATCGAGTCAAATCCTTCTTAAGCCCTATGGACCCACCTCCATAAGCTTAATCAATCTTAACCCAAATCAACCCAAAATCAATGGATTTCTTTATAAATCAATTACTCTTTCATTTATATTCATAAATATAAATGAAACCCACCCTTCAATGACCAAAAATAAATCAAACTAAATCAATTCCTACTTAACCCTTTTGACCTACATCTTTAAGCTTGGTCAAATTTGCTTCAAATCACTCCAAACTCAAATGATTTTCTCATGAATCATTTATACCTTCATTTATATTCTAAATATAATCAAAGTATAAATCCAAATAGCCAAAACTAAACCCAAAATTAAGCCAAAATCCAATTTATACCCTTTAAGATAATTTCTTGGACTTAATCAAAATCAATTAAAATCAAGCAAAATCAATGGATTTTCTCTTGAATCCCTTCAATTATCTATCCAAATATAAATAAAACTATAATTAACAAATCAAGCTCAAGTCAACTCAAGTCAAGCCCAAGTAAGTCCTTTGAACTTGAAAACTTCAAATGAACCAAAACTATCATAGCCCAAATTGATTGTAGTTGGATTTATATTTTAATCAGCTCATATGAGTTCAACTAAACTTGAATCAAGCCAAAACCAAACTAATTGACCTATTTAGGTCCACTTGACCCAAAGTGGCCTAAAGGACCTTTTGAACCAAGTTCTAATCTAACCCAAATTGGATTGAACCAAGCCAATCCAAGCCTCATATCATGATCAACAATCACCTTAGATGATCAACCACTTTGAATTGGTCAAACCAAGTCAACTTGGTTCTTCGACCAAGTCAACATTTAGCCCAAATGAAAACTAATCAAAACCCATCATACACCAAATTGATTGAAACCAACTCATGATTAATGATTGAACATGACTTGACCCTCAATTGAGCCAAACTAAGTCCAATTGGCCATTTGACCCAAGTTAACTCAAATTGGCCTAAAAGGTCAAAATGGGTCAAATCATGATCTAACCCAAATTGATTACCAATGGCTCAGTTCATTCTAAATTGATTATTAAACTTGACCAAAGCCATATTGAGCCCAATTTAACCAATTGGTCAACTTGACCAACCTAGCCCAAATTGACCTAAAGGGTCAAGTTGGCCAAAATCCAAATTAAATCTAAATTGATTCAAACCAAAGCCTACAATCATTTTAATTGACCAATTGAACATGAATCAATACCTAACCAAACACAATTTGGTCAAATTGGTAAAATGGTCAACTTGATCCATTTGATTTCAACGAGCCAAAATCAAACGAGACAAATTGATTGAAACCATTTGAGCCAAAACTCTTCAAATCATCATTTGAACCTAACCCAAGCTTTGGTTTGACCTAATTTGACTAATTGGTCAAACCTAACATGAACCCATTTGACCAAATGAAGCTAAAACCTATAAAACCAACCCATGGGACTTTGATAGTTGACCAAACCTGACCCAAAATGACCTAGGTTGCCCAAAAAGTGGGCCTCATCCAAGCCACAGCCCATTGGTTAAGCTCTCTTCACATAGATTCCACCCATAAATGGCAAAGTCCACTCTCCCATCACCTTGGCATCCCTCACTCACCCAAATGAGAGTTAACCCAACCCATCCACACCTAACCCATGCTAGGCACCAAAAGGAGGTGAGTTAACTCATTTCCCATACAAGTCCAAGCACCTAAGGGATCAAGCCAAGGAGATCTCCCACATCACCTTGAGACCTCCCATGAGTTCCTCCAACCCAATGAGCCATGTGGACTGAGAGACCCTCCAAGCTATAAGGTTGGCCGAAAAAAAAATGAGTGATTGATCCCAAAATGTATGAGATTATTTGAGAGATGACATCTGCCTCCTTTAATTTTTTTGGGATTTATTACTTGTTAAATTATGAGGAATGGTTAATTAAGTTGTAATTACCTTCTTAACTTAATTAAGAAATAATTAAGCATATGAATAGTAATTAATTAATTATTTGGACTCCCTAATCATTGTTGAACAATAAGGGAATTAGATTGGGGCCTCCTCCTCAATCTTTACCCTAAGTTCCTTTCTCTTTTCAACAAAATGCTAATTAATGACTTAATTAGCTAAGTTAAAATTCAAATCACATGAAATCATGCTCGATAAAGTGGGTGCCTTATGGAATTAGGTTGGGATCTCTTTCCCTACTTTTTCCCTTAAGCCCATCTCATTTCAAAAGATAATCAATTAACTTTGATAATTAATTAAAGAGAAATGAATTAATGGATTAATCACCTAATTAAAAATCTAATTTCTCTTAATTTAATCTTGGGTTGAGCTTTAGGTGTTCAAGAACCTAAAGAGGTTTAATGAAATTATGATTTGCTCACATGTGTGAGAAAATCATGAAACTAATTAAAATAGTTTCTTAAGCTTAATTAATAAATTATTATGAGCTAATTACATTAGGCCCCTTTCACTTCATAGGAGCATTTCTATTTACTTTTCAATGTATTTGTATACTATATTAGCCTCATAATCATTTAATCTATCACCTTAAGGTAACATAGGTAAGGGTTTAATTAATTGATTTAATCCATGCTTAACATAATAAATCCATAAAATCAATCTAATTGATTCTTATTAAATCAAATTAACTCACATATATGGAGAATGGGATTAGAATTAGCGCATCTTTCTCACATCTCTTAAATCAAGTTAAACATAATATCAAAAGTGACATTAAGAAATTTTGTTTATTTTAAATAAGCTTATTTAACATGATTGTCCTTAGGAATTAGTTGGCTTGAATGAAATTACATGCTTGTGTCTCTTTATTTCTTTCTAATCATATTAAAATATTGTATGCCACTTGATTCATGCATTAATTTCTTCAAAAATTAATTTAAAATAAATGATTTCCTTTATGTCAAGCTTGCATGTGTTGATTCAAATTAATATATGTGTGGTTACTATCATTATTAAATTCAAATCTAACTTTTAAATCTTATAACTAAATGATTACATATCATGAATGTTAGTTATAAATACATATAAGTGCATGAATTCTTTTCTTTCATTCATATATTGATTTATGTAAGTAAGAATATTAATGGGTATTTAGTTTGGACATCTCGGGAATATGAGACTTTAGCTAGCCCCAAGGAAGTCATTTGATTACCTCACTTCCCTAATTTATGACATATACTCCATTTGATTTCATTCTTACATATTTCAATATTATAATTTAAATAAGACTTTACTCCATGTGCATAAACCTTTTGGTCAAATAAATATGAGACTTTTAGTATGAACACAAGGAGGTCATTTGATTACCTCACTTCGATTAAAATGACATGTACTACTTAATTATGGAGTCAAAACCCCTCTTTCTTTTACCAAAACACATGCATTTGCAATTGTTTAAGTGATAGAATTAATTAATCATGTGATTAAAAGCTCTCTTTCTTACATTCATGTATGCAAACTCACATGTGTTTGAATGCAAATGGTATTTAGCTGGACATCCAGGAATACAGACTTTAAAGCCCCAAGGAGGTCATTTGATTACCTCACTTTTTGGTTAACAATGACACGCATATTTAACTTCATTCATATGTATTTTTGCATAAGAATCTAAATAAAGCTTTAAATTAATATGATAAAAAATAATTCAATCAAAATGAAAATATAAACCTTAAATGTACATGTTCATATTCATCATTTAAGTATGCCAACACATATTGCATGTATAGATATATTTAGGACTTAGTCATATGCATGCTACATATGATGGAAAGAAATGAATAATCATATGTTATGTGATAGTAATTAATTTCAATTAATCTTAAGATGCCTTGCTTGTTGAATGAGATTATTTAAAGTGAACCTAAACTTAAGATCAATTAATAATATGTAATAAGTCATTCACTAAAGAGAATTCATTTAATTAATATGCTTTAGAAGTGACTTAAGGTAGGGATGAAAGAGGGTAATTCTCTCTTTTCTTCTCTTTATAACACTTAGTTGTTAAGTTAGTTAAGTGGAACAAAAGAAAACATTAAGTAAAAAATTCTCAAATTAACTAAATCATTTAAAATGAAATCAACTTCTTATGATTAAGCACCCTTGCATACTTAGAAAATTCTAACAAAGCCTAGTTAAGGCATACCACATAAGCTTTAATACACACACTTTAGAATTAAGTCACCACCTCAAGCTTTATGTTAGGGGTGGTGCATGGTGTAATGAATATTTTATTTTATGATGTATTATTTTAGGCGTATGTTAGGATGTATGCTTCATAGACTAGATGTTAAGCCAGTGATTAGCCTAATCATATTTTATGCAGGGATTATGCTTAAGGAGTGCTTAAAAAATAAATATAAATGCTCACTTTTGCAGGTTGCTCAACCCCTAAGCATAATCCAAATTAAGCGGATGGGCTTGATTACCTATGTGCGGTGCTAAGTCCAAATTATTCATATAACTGCTTGGGTTGTATGATATGTTTAGAACACTTATTTTGTAAGTGTAGTTAGATTTACTTTTCATGTTTTATGTAGTTTTGCATTAGAAATCAAGATTAGTGCTATGGGGTTAAGGATGAACATTGGCGAAGGTTTGATCCGGTGCCATATGATGCCTTGAAGCCTACTAAATCAAAAGAAGCAAACCAAATGAGGAAGTGAAGGAGATATGAAGGATGAAGACCCCCATAGCATTTATTCATTTGTAAATCTATAATTATTATTTCATATACCGAGGTTGTATAAGGGTAGGCTATTTACCCATTTTCTCTTTTTGGGTTGTATAGCGAACCCATCGCACCGACCTATTATTCTTTTAGGTTAGATTTACAAAATTGTTTGATATCTTATTTACAATTGCACAATAGAAATGACATGCTTTTGTATAGTTCCTTTATGAATGGTGATTTAATGTGTGGCGATCCGATTAGGCACTTAGGGAAAAATAAACTTTCTACCCCAACTACAACTCATAACTAAATTTTCTAAGTAACTCATAAACTCACATAAAGCCTAGGCATTAAAATAAGACTACTAAAAGATTTAGCAACCCTATAGTTAAATGTTGTATGCTTAATATCATACATCTATATTATTTCACTCTTCTAAGAGAGGATTTCCATTCTTGCACGATAGGGGAACCTTTGAGGGTTTTCTCATAGTGGAAAACACCTCTCTCTCTCTCTCTCTCTCTCTCTCTCTCTCTCTCTCTCTCTCTCTCTCTCATTTAGCCAATAACTTCATTTCAACATGCATTTAGACATATAAAAATCCTATGACCTTTGTCCAAATAAAGAGTAAAAATTAAATAAAATTGATAAAGTTTGTATTAGACTAAGTCATTATTCATACCACTCATGCTCTAGTCTCTTAGGGAGTAGATTTAAGGACTTTAGTTTCTTTCTAAATAATAACAATCGAACCATCTTGCAAAATCTTATGACTTGCCTACATGATTTTAAAATGTAAGAGGAGTTAGCTATGCCACTATTATCGGTTATAAGTCCAAATGTGATTTACTCTCTCTTGTGGATTTAAATTATATATTCATCTTTCGCTTAGATTTAAGATGTGCTTTGGCCCTTCCTAAAGTTCCCTAGATTTAGGATTAGGTTGTTGTTTCCTTGAAGCTACAAGCATAAACATCACCTCTTAGGCATTTTCACAATCTTGTATTGGATTATAAGCCCTAATAATCTAATAAAATTCAACACAAATAAATAATCATTTTTAATTTCAAATATATAAAACAACTATAGGATAGATTGAAATGCTCACTAGGTTTCCTAGTATCATGAGCGTTCCCTACTCATCTCTTTTTTTGATAATAAATCTCTCCTTTTTTATCTATCCGATTGATTTTTTAAGTATAACCAATTTATTGATAGTTCTATCTTTGAAATCTTTGGAGATAACTTCTACTTTAATCAAGAGTATTCTTAAGGAATTCACTTTCATTAGGATATAATTAACTATGGGAGCTTGCCCTTATAGGAAACTTTATAACTCGATTTAAATAAATCCTACTTTATTCATCCATGTAAAGTAGGAAAAAAATTTCTAGTATATTCAAGACACATCATGCCTTAGGAGTCCTCATTAGGTGATTAGGTCCATTATAGGATAGTGATTTCTATCTTTTAGATAATGCACTATTTTTAATGTCATACATGATCTCCTTAATGAGTACCCCTCAGTGGTGTCCCCATATACATATCAAAATAAGCACTTGAAGCAAGCACATACAAATCAAAGAAGGAATAAAGGAGAAAGATGGAAGAGTGAAAAAATGAAGACCATAGCATTTAACATAGTTATAATTGTAATTATTCTTTCATATTTCAAGTTGTATAAAGGTAGGGCTCTACCCATCTTTTCTTTTGGGTTGTATGCGGTGGAACACATGCAGACCTCTTATTCTTTTGCAGTAGTTATAAAATTGATTGATGATTTGTTTAGATTGTGCATTAGAAATGGCATATTTTTTCATAGTTTCTTATGATTGATGCTTTAATGTGTGGCTGAATACGGTAGGTTCTTAGGATAAAATAAAATTTCTACCCAACTAATCACTCATAACTAAATTTTAAATAACTCATAATCTCATCATAAAGCCTAGGACATAAATAAGATAATTAAATGATTTAGCAACCCATAGCTATATGGTTGTATGTCTCACATTATGCATATCATTTTAAGTCACTTGTAAAATGAGGGTCTCCCAATAAGGATCGCTGAGAGCAACCCCGATGATGTAGCTTCACCCTCACTCTTTTGATTTGGCCAATAACCTACTTCATCATGAATTTAGGCATATAAAAATCCCAAAGCCTTTGTCTAAATGATGTGTCAAAATGAAATAAAACTTGAAAAGATTTTTACATTTATAGATTAAGTCATATGCTCATATCACTCATACTCTAGTCTCTTAAGGAGTAAGTTTAGGACTGTAGTCTATTTCTAATTAAATAACTACTATAACTATCTTGCAATTCATATGACCGGACTAAATGATTCTAAAATCGTGAGGAGTTAGCGGCACCACTCCAGGTTGTAAGTCCGTCGACAATTTATTCTCTCTTGTGGAGGTGAATCCTTATGTCCACCTATCGCTTAGGTGGGTAGTCTAAAGCTCCATGAATTTAGAATCCAAGGTAGCTATTTTCTTGAGCTATAAGCATAAATTCTCACCGCTTATGTATGTCCACAACCTACGTTAATGAATTATAAGCCCTAACAATCTAAAAAATTCAACTCAAATGAATAAAATATGCTCACTTTCAAACATATAAAGCCTAATTATATGATAGATTTGAATTCTTACTAGGCTTCTTAGTATTGTGAGCATTTCCTACTTTCTCTCTTTGGATTCCAAAAATAAGTTTTCTCCTTGAACTTTCTCATTTGATTTTTCAAATATAATCAATCATTTGATAGTCTTGAAATCTTTGGAGATAATAGTTGTCTACTTTAATAGAGAGTATTATTAGGGAATCATATGATGTAATTAACTATAAGCTTGCCTCCATATGGATCTTAAGAACTCCTAATTATAAACCCTACTTTATTTATCCATGTAAAGTTGGGGAAAAATCTTTGGTATATTTGAAGACCCATCATGCCTTAAGAGTTTTTATTAGGTGATTAGGTCAATTGTAGGGTGATTTGTCTATCTTTTGAGGTAGTACATCATACCTCAATGTCGTATCCAATTACTTCAATAAGTATCCTCACTTTCAAACATATAAAGCCTAATTATATGATAGATTTGAATTCTTACCAGCTTCTTAGTTTTGTGAGCATTTCTACTTTCTCTCTTTGGATTCCAAAATAAGTTTTCTCCTTGAACTTTCTCATTTGATTTTTCAAATATAATCAATCATTTGATAGTCTAACCTTGAAATCTTTGGAGATAATAGTTGTCTACTTTAATAGAGAGTATTATTAGGGAATCACATTCCCTATGATGTAACTATGGAAGCTTGCCTCCATATGGATCTTCATTATAAACCCTACTTTATTTATCCATGTAAAGTTGGGGAAAAATCTTTGGTATATTTGAAGACCCATCATGCCTTAAGAGTTTTTATTAGGTGATTAGGTCAATTGTAGGGTGATTTATCTATCTTTTGAGGTAGTACATCATACCTCAATGTATCCATTTCTCTTTTGGGTTGTATAAGCGAACCCGATGTACTGACTATTATTCTTTTAGGTTAGATTTACAAAATTGTTTGATATCTTATTTACAATTAAATAAAATGACATGCTTTTGTATAGTTCCTTTATGAATGGTGATTTAATGTGTGGCTGGATCCGATTAGGCACTTAGGGAAAAATAAACTTTCTACCCCAACTACAACTCATAACTAAATTTTCTAAGTAACTCATAAACTCACATAAAGCCTAGGCATTAAAATAAGACTACTAAAAGATTTAGCAACCCTATAGTTAAATGTTGTATGCTTAATATCATACATCTATATTATTTCACTCTTCTAAGAGAGAGGATTTCCATCCTTGCATAGGGGAAGACTTGACCTTTGAGGGTTTTCTCTATGGAAAACACCTCTCTCTCTCTCTTTCTCTCTCTCTCTCTCTCTCTCTCTCTCTCTCTTTCTCACATTTAGCCAATAACTTCATTTCAACATGCATTTAGACATATAAAAAATCCTATGACCTTTGTCCAAATAAAGAGTAAAATTAAATAAAAATTGATAAAATTTGTATTAGACTAAGTCATTATTCATACCACTCATGCTCTAGTCTCTTAGGGAGTAGATTTAAGGACTTTAGTTTCTTTCTAAATAATAACAATCGAACCATCTTGCAAAATCTTATGACTTGCCTACATGATTTTAAAATGTAAGAGGAGTTAGCATGTCACTATAGACGGTTATAAGTCCAACAAGAGATTTACTCTCTCTTGTGGATTTAAATTATATATTCATCTTCGCTAGATTTAAGATGTGCTTTGGCCCTTCCTAAAGTTCCCTAGATTTAGGATTGAGGTTGTTGTTTCCTTTGAGCTACAAGCATAAACATCACCTCTTAGGCATTTTCACAATCTTGTGGTATAAGCCCTAATAATCTAATAAAATTCAACACAAATAAATAATCATTTTCAATTTCAAATATATAAACCCAACTATAGGATAGATTGAAATGCTCACTAGGTTTCCTAGTATCATGAGTGTTCCCTACTCATCTCTTTTGGCTTTGATAATAAATCTCTCCTTTTTTATCTATCTGATTTTTAAGTATAACCAATTTATTGATAGTTCTATCTTTGAAATCTTTGGAGATAATTTCCTACTTTAATCAAGAGTATTCTTAAGTAATTCACTTTCATTAGGATATAATTAACTATGGGAGCTTGCCCTTATAGGAAACTTTATAACTCGATTTAAATAAATCCTACTTTATTCATCCATGTAAAGTAGGAAAAATTTTCTAGTATATTCAAGACACATCATGCCTTAGAGTCCTCATTAGGTGATTAGGTCCATTATAGGGTAGTGATTTCTATCTTTTCAGATAATGCACTATTTTTAATGTCATACATGATCTCCTTAAGTACCCCTCAGTCAGTGTGTCCCCATATACATATCAAAATAAGCACTTGAAGCAAGCACATACAAATCAAAGAAGGAATAAAGGAGAAAGATGGAAGAGTGAAAAATGAAGACCCCATAGCATTTAACATAGTTATAATTGTAATTATTCTTTCATATTTCAAGTTGTATAAAGGTAGGGCTCTGCCCATCTTTTCTTTTTTGGGTTGCAGTGGAACACGATGTGACCTCTTATTCTTTTGTAGTAGTTATAAAATTGATTGATGATTTGTTTAGATTGTGCATTAGAAATGGCATATTTTTCATAGTTTCTTATGATTGATGCTTTAATGTGTGTGGCGAATGAGGTTCTTAGGATAAAATAAAATTTCTACCCAACTAATCACTCATAACTAAATTTTAAATAACTCATAATCTCATCATAAAGCCTAGGACATAAATAAGATAATTAAATGATTTAGCAACCCCATAGCTATATGGTTGTATGTCTCACATTATGCATATCATTTTAAGTCACTTGTGTAAAATGAGGGTCTCCCAATAAGGATCGACTATGAGAGCAACCCCGATGATGTAGCTTCACCCTCACTCTTTTGATTTGGCCAATAACCTACTTCATCATGAATTTAGGCATATAAAAATCCCAAAGCCTTTGTCTAAATGATGTGTCAAAATGAAATAAAACTTGAAAAGATTTTACATTTATAGATTAAGCTCATATCACTCATACTCTAGTCTCTTAAGGAGTAAGTTTAGGTGTAGTCTATTTCTAATTAAATAACTACTATAACTATCTTGCAATTCATATGACCGCTAAATGATTCTAAAATCGTATGAGGAGTTAGTGGCGGCCACTCCATGCGGTTGTAAGTCCAGTCGACAATTTATTCTCTCTTGTGGAGGTGAATCCTTATGTCCACCTATCGCTTAGATTTAGGTCGTGCTTTAGCTCATGCTAAAGCTCCATGAATTTAGAATTCGAGGTAGCTATTTCCTTCGAGCTATAAGCATAAATTCTCACCGCTTATGTATGTCCACAACCTTACGTTAATGAATTATAAGCCCTAACAATCTAGTAAAATTCAACTCAAATAAATAAAATATGCTCACTTTCAAACATATAAAGCCTAATTATATGATAGATTTGAATTCTTACTAGGCTTCTTAGTATTGTGAGCATTTCCTACTCTCTCTTTGGATTCCAAAAATAAGTTTTCTCCTTGAACTTTCTCATTTGATTTTTCAAATATAATCAATCATTTGATAGTCTAACCTTGAAATCTTTGGAGATAATAGTTACTTTAATAGAGAGTATTATTAGGTAATCACATTCCCTATGATGTAATTAACTATGGAAGCTTGCCTCCATATGGATCTTAAGAACTTCTAATTATAAACCCTACTTTATTTATCCATGTAAAGTTGGGGAAAAATCTTTGGTATATTTGAAGACCCATCATGCCTTAAGAGTTTTATTAGGTGATTAGTCAATTGTAGGGTGATTTATCTATCTTTTGAGGTAGTACATCATACCTCAATGTTATCCAATTACTTCAATAAGTATCCTTACTTTCAAACATATAAAGCCTAATTATATGATAGATTTGAATTCTTATTAGGCTTCTTAGTATTGTGAGCATTTCCTACTTTCTCTCTTTGGATTCCAAAAATAAGTTTTCTCCTTGAACTTTCTCATTTGATTTTTCAAATATAATCAATCATTTGATAGTCTAACCTTGAAATCTTTGGAGATAATAGTTGTACTTTAATAGAGTATTATTAGGTAATCACATTCCCACATGATGTAATTAACTATGGAAGCTTGCCTCCATATGGATCTTAAGAACTTCTAATTATAAACCCTACTTTATTTATCCATGTAAAGTTGGGGAAAATCTTTGGTATATTTGAAGACCCATCATGCCTTAAGAGTTTTTATTAGGTGATTAGGTCAATTGTAGGGTGATTTATCTATCTTTTGAGGTAGTACATCATACCTCAATGTCGTATCCAATTACTTCAATAAGTATCTCCTATGATATCGTGGTGTCCCAACCCCCCCCCCCCCCCCCAACTGACATCCAAAAATAAACACAACATGTTAATAAGAGGAATACCCTCTCTTAAATTTAAGTATAAACAAAAGGTAAACTACATATTTACATAGACTTTCTTCCTCCTATTGATCTGTTTATATCTAACGCAAGCTTAACTCTATATACATAATGGTTAATTTATGTTAGTTGTAGAGAAACATAATAAGCTTATTGTAAGTTATTTATCCTAAACTATTTATTTCTCCAAGTGAGAGAATCAACGACATGGAGGACTACATAAACATAATCCTCGACAATAAGCAAAACCATCTGCGATGGAGGTCATTCTAACCACCGCCACATTGATAGTGAGCAACTTTGTTTTTCATTTGATTTTTTGGCATGAACATTGAACACAAATAATAAGCAACCTTTCCTTGCATTCTAATATCTTCCATTCTACCTATAATTATTAAGTCATAAATTATTTTCACTCTTCTTTTAATTTAATTTTTTTTTTAATTTAATGTTAAGAGAGCATTGCCAATTTTATTAAATAAAAAAATGTGATATAAATATTTAAATTTTTAAAAATATAGATAATTTAAATATTTAATGATGTGTACAAAAATTTAAATAAAATTAATCAAGATTGAAGATGAATAGTATTTTAAAGAGAAAAGTATTATAATACGAGATGTAGTTGAGGAACCTTAAATGCTCTACAATGATGAAAACTTATTGATAAAACAAGAATTACATTAGAGAGAAAGATTGAAATTCTCAACTAATTATTAACAATTAATATTTTGCAATTATTTGCTCCTTATTTTTAAAATGTATAGAACAATTAATCACTTGAGCCATAATTAGCAAAACTTAGCTCTAAGACATTGAATTTGTTTCATTAAAAAAGATCTTTAAAGTCATACCTTAAGCTATTTCGACTTATAATGATCTTGAAAGGTCATGAAATTATCAGTCAAAATAAATAAATAATTAGTGAGCTTTTAAAAAAATAACTAATCAAATTATAAGCTAATTATTTAAAAATAGAAAGATACCTTTATATAAATAGTAATATGTGCAAATTTTTTAAAAATAAAAACAATAATTTAACTTATATAGTTATTATGTGGAGAAAATTTATGACATAGAGATAATTTACTATTTATGTGTTATATGAAAATCTTAATCATATATACAAAAAATTTATAATACATCCATGACAAAATGAACAATAACAAAAAGATGTTGAACATCAAAATCAAACATATATTAAAGTATGAAATATTTTTTTATTAATTTAGGAAGTGTAAATTCATTAAAGTTTTTCTAATATTATAGTTTTATGAAATATTACTTCATAAGATTTAAGGTATTTTCAATCTTAAAACATACGATGTTAATTTGAATTTCGCTATAGAAGATATAATTATTTTCTTTTTTTTATTGACTACAACGGATTCCCACTTCATCTCCGCCATCTTCGGCCTCTCCAAGCTTTTCGGCCGTCTCGGCCGATCGAGATAAGCCATGGAGAACCGGTAACTACACCTCCCGCTTTTACTTTAGAGAAGTTCTAATTATTATTATTATTTTAATTAACAACAACGGCCTCTCTCGCTTCCTCTGCCGCATCTTCGACTTCCCCGAGCATTTCGGCCGCCTAAACAGATCGAGATAACCCATACGGAGCCGGTAACTACACTCTCCGGTAAGTACTCTTCCCTGAATTTTCATTTATTTCATTATGTATTTTCTTCCATGCACACCCTGTTAATTAAAATTCTTATCAAATTCGAAAGATCCGGTCTTTTTTATCTGTTTATTCTGTTCTCAATTTCTTCTGTTTCTGATCGGCGAGTGGGAAGAATACTACCGAAACTCGAATTCTTGTGTAAAGAAGCGATCTTTGCTTGCGGTAATGGCAATGGCGGACGCGAAAGGCTCACTGGATTACTGGAGGAACGTTTTCAGCAGCTTGAAATATGATATTTTGAGTTGATCGACAATGCGATCCTCGTAGCGGCGATGGATTGCGAAGGAATTTAAGGACAGAAAGATTATGATTGCTGAGAAGCTCTGCACTTCACAGCTTTCCCTCTCCTCTGAATGCAACAGAACCGACCTCCAGGTTCTCAACAATGGCGGTGATGAACATCCCAAGGAGGAGAAAATCAGCTCCAACTGTGAGGACACTGAGGGAGGCAGATAGTCGAAGAGGTGATGAGGATAAAGGAGGTTCTTTGCAACCACCCAGATGAGTCCGACTCAGTCCTGTATGAATCACTGAGTCGTCTGCAACTGATAAAATTTCTGTAGAAACATTAAAGGAGACTGAAATTGGAAAAGCAGTGAACGCTCTGCGAAAACACAACTCAGGCCAGATTCGAAAGCTTGTTCGGGTTCTCATTAAAGGATGGAGAATGTTGGTGGACGAATGGATTAAATCTACAGCTGCTGCTACTCAAAGTATTGCAACAGATTCTGTTGATAAGCCGAACAAATCATCTGCAACAGATTCTGGAGCACTTGGCTGCTCTCTAAATCGGACTCCGGAACAAAACCAAGCGGCCATTTTTCGGCAGGAGCAGAAGAGAAAGCAGCCTGAAGAAGTTTCACATGCGTCGAAGCTAGAGATTACGAAGAGGAAGCTTCATGAAGGATATCAGAGAGCAGAAAATACCAAGAAGCGGCGAATGATTCAAATTATAGAGCTGCGTGATCTGCCTATGGCCGCCCCTGAGAAACGTAGATTAAAGAATTAAGAAGCTGGAAGCATTCTGAAAGGCGGCCAAATTCTGAATTTTGTAGAAGGAATTTTGATTCAAAGGTGAGAATATTTTTGCTTTGAAAGAAATCATTCTTATTTAGTTGTTTTTTTTATTATTATTATTGATTGTAATTTTGACTTTCAATCTTTTTTATTAGAAATTTTTTAAAATAAGTATCATTAGAATGCTAATTAGGTAATTAAGTATGATTAAAAAAATTTCAAAATAGGTCATTAAATTCTGCTGCTGTCGGATCTGACGTAAGCGTGTATCGCGTTGAAATGACCGTGTAGGCGACTAGCTTCAATTACACGAGCCCTCACACTCAGATTATGGGGCCCTAAGTGGCGACTTCGATGTTTTTAAACTAAGTATCATTGATTTATAAAGCTTGGGATATAAGTATGATATTAAGTCAAAATAATTCTTATTGTGCAAAATATTTTTTATAATGATTTGCATTACTACTAATAGAATATATGATTTTTAACAAATATTAGTAATCAATTGATCTTCATTTAGATTTATGTTTTAGTGACTTATTAGTATATTGATTGATTTAGCTTGTGAAGTTGAGTTTCTTTAATATTGTGTCTTTTTTTGTAATGGTCATTACCTTTCTTAATTTACACCTTGATTCATTTGTATAGTTGAACTTTAAAACAAATTTATTTTATTAAAGTTTGTAAGCTAACCGTTTGAATGTCATACTACACAAAATAGCAGATGAAAGAGTTGAGTAGAACACCGTTTAATTTGATTCAAACAGTTCAAAGAAAGTGCATATGAAATATAATAGCATGATCAGGTATTTGCATCCCAATTTGAACATGTACATTCAACTAAGTGAGAGTCAACAAGCATAAGCGATCAATAAGTAAAATAGATAAAAAAAGCGTAGTATAGGCGCTTACACTCCTCATCTCGTCTGGGCGCGTGGAATCACCATTCTGTGTCTTGGTCATTTATCGATCACCTTTGATTGACCCTCGATTGGTTGAACATTATTTTACTGCACTAAACAAAATGGAATCTTTATTTACGAAGCACATACCATCGACAAGGTCACCATTTGATCGTCTTTTAGACAATTTCGTGAAGGACCGTGTAAATATCATTGTTTACTCTCTAGTCAGCACATACATATAGTTTGTGGACAACATATAACTCTCACTATCAATATTTTATGATTTCATAAATTAGTAATGAAAAAGAGGAGTATATATTATCTCATAATATCATTTCACTCATCTTAACTTTGTCATATTTGATACTCATCTTCTGTAAAAGGCACATATGATTTTTGGTATAAATAACATCATGCGCCACAAAACTCATAAGTTGGGCGATAAGAATCATACTAATTATTTTAAGTGTAAGTAGGGAAAGATTGACAGATGTTGCACATCAACTCATCAAATGCGTTATTGTAAGAGGTGCAATAGATGAAATCACATTATATCGTGGTATATCTCTCGACCTTATTATCGGATCTATGTGGATCAACATTATATTTTGTCTACTAACATCGGCGGTAATCGTCTTTTACTTCACAACGTCATTCGAGATTCAACGTTATAAATTTATTTACCCACGGATAATGACTGTAAAGTGATTGTGTGGTACTCACAATCAATGTGCAATTCTCATAATTGCTTCAATGTAAAATTCTTGTCCGCGAGAATCTTAATTCGATTACCTCCGCATAACTTTTGAATTGCTGATATGTTGCCTCTATAGAAAAAAAAATCAAGCGAAACAAATTCTCTATTCATTCTTGCAAAACAAGCTATGAATAATCAATTTTTTGTATAATATCTTATCAGGCACTTCTTTTTTTTCATCCTCAATCAAATCCCAAACAAAGTCTAATCATACAACTAACTAGCACATTATTATTAATTTATAAATTGATAAAAGTGATTTACCGTGTGTTTATGAAGAACCGAAGTCAAAAAAAAATGTAGAATCCGCTAAAGGAATTTTCTCGAGCGAAATGGAGCCGTAATCATGTAAAGCTAATATTGACTTTTTCTAGATGGGAGGGAAGATCAAACAATACAGTGATCGAAAAAAAGGAAATTTTTCGATTACTGGACAAACGAATGATGATTAATATGTTGGCAAGTTAGAGGGAACGTACTCAGACGGAAATGAAGGCTTTCCTGACGAAGAACCGCCAATCGAGAAACAGAAATAGACGATCGGTATGCTAATAATATATTTACTCATATAACACTTATCTGAATCTATCTAAAGTCAAACATTTCAATCAGTTCGTCATTACGTGCATTTAAAGCCCAAAATTGAATATTCTATATTTTAAAATTTTTAATCATACTTATTGCCTAATTAGCATTCTAATGATACTTATTTTAAAAAATTGCCTTTTTTATTATTGGGTTTATTTTATTTTTTTATAAATCCGATCAAATGAATAAACGGAATTAGAATAGGGGATTTACATACAAATGATAAATTAATAAAGGTTTGCTGAACTCTGAATAAATAGGTGATAAACTCATTAGCATAAAGTGTGGCGGCAAGGGAGCGGCGAAAGCGAATCAGTGAGAAGACATTGGAGCTGGGCCGCTTATCCCCAGCGGATCCAAGATGAACACTGCATGTTGCAGGCTGCATTCAAATACGTCAAGTTTCTTCAAGCCCAAGTCAGCATCCTTCTCCTCATGGCTTCCATTCCTATAAGTTTTTTCTTTTTTCTTTTACTCAATGAGTCATTTGATAAAATATAATATTTATAAGTTGAGGCTACTGTTTAGGAATGCAGAATCGCGAAGGAGAAGGTGCTGCAAGTATTATTAGCTTCTCCGGCGATCCAAGAGAGGCTGTCAGCCGAGGGGATGTGCATCGTCGCGAAAGAGATGGTGTATGAATTAGCAGTAGACCCTCAGCTTCTATCTAGACCGTTGATTTCAAGATCAATGGATAAGTTTATTCAGTCCATAATAAGGATGGAAGGCTGCAATTGATTTCTTATTTTTAATTTTCTGTTATAAGCTGTTTGTTTTGTAAATAGTTTATTTAAACATCTAAGTCAGTGTTTTATTATTATTGTTTTTTTTTTTTTGTTATATTCTATTTTCGAATGTACAGAATTTTTTTTTATTGTGCAAAATATATTGATGTGCTGTTTTCTTTTTTATGCTGAAGTGCTTTACTTTACATTTAATAAAATAAGATGAGTATAAAGATTGAAGAAACGTTAAGAAACATAAGATATCAATAGAACAATTAATGCAATTAAGCATATTCTTTTCTAGTATTATATGAGCTTTTATTGATATAAATTTATATGATTTTGTAATATATAAAGTTAACTTTATCAATAGAACAACAAGCTCATATAATATTAGAAAGAGAGTGTTTAATTGCACTAATAAAAAAGATCGAAATGTTATGTTTCTTGACTTTTTTTCAATCTTTATAATTTAAAATGCCTAGAAAATTCTAATCTTGATGATTTAATTAGTGACATCCCGTAGATTTAATCATGTCTTTGATTCTCATATTTTGTTAAGCATTTTTTTTATTATTTCAAAGAAATAGTTGTGGATATTTTGTTAAGCTTTTTTTTTTTTTTAGGAGACGATTTATTATCTATCAATATTTCTGACAAGGGTAATCGATATATATTCAATTTATTTCTTTCAAACAAATATTATGGTTGATCATGTAGTCTAAATTTATTTTTTAAAATCTATTTTTTTATTCTGAATTTGATGGGCAATCAAAAATAGTTAATATAACACTGAGCAATCTACTATATTTAATTGCAAGAATTAAAGATCTACTCTTAATTAGGGACTTAGCAGTGAGCTGAGCATGTGTGTGTTCAAGCTTGAGCTTGTTTAATTTCGAGTTGAGCTCGATTCAAGCTTTAAGAATAGTGTTCGGCTAGCTTGTTTACCATTATCGAGCTCGAGCTCGATTCGAGTTTGTTTATGAGCTTCGATTCAAATTGAATTATCGAGCTTGTTAATGAGCTCATTTAATAAAATAAAGCGAGCTTTAATCAATCCTTAATCTAGCTTGTTCACAGCAACTTGTTGAAATATACATGAGTTGTATCAATTAAAGCTTATTAAGCCTAAAAAACTAATAATTTGAACAATATTGTTCACAAAAATGTCGATTCATGTCGAGCCTAATCAAGCTCTAGCGAGCTTGTTCATGGCTTTAAATGATAATGTTCATGAACATAAAATGAAACGACAAAGCTTAAGCTTTGTTTATTTAGTCAGTATTTAAAAGTGTTCAAGCTCATTTGAATAGTTAATCAAGCGAACATGAATGGTATATAAAGTTAAGCAGTAGCAGCTTCGGTTAGTTTGCAGCCCTACTCTTGATTATGAAATTATGTGATAAAAAATGAAGAGGCAAATACTAATACCTCATTATATATATATATATATATATATATATATATATATATATATATATATATATATATATATATATATATATATATATATATATAATATATATATATATATATATATATATATATATATATATATATATATATATAATGAGGTATTAACTAAAACGTTTTAACTTTCACCCCAACTGACAAAAGTAATATTTTTCATTTTTTTTAATTTTTCCTTTATTCAAGAAGTTTGTTTTCTAAATGGTTAAGTTAAATAATTTTTCTGTATATACCCTTTTCTACATGGTTAAGAAGAAGGAGCTTTGTGTATTTAAATCTTTATAATGATTGATTGATTCGCTAAAACAGATTCTAATTTTATTTTACTATATATTGCGAGATGCTTCATATGTTGCCTATCTTTTTTATTTAGATGTTATTTAGTTGGTCGAAAAAAATGTAATGTAAAAGAATTTAATGTAAAAGAATATAATATATTTGAAATACTTTGTAATTGTTTACATGAATGTAAATTAAATTCAAGAATTTTCTTTTGATATTTGATTTAAGTAAAAGTAAAATTAAGATAAATCTCAAGTAGTCAAGTAGTAGCGGTCATTGATAGTAGATGGTGGCAATAGCGGCTTATGATGACCGAGAAGGCCATGATGCACTTTACACCTAATTTGAACTAAAGGGTGAAAGAGAATGCATTATATTTCATTCTTTTTCAACCAATCAAATACAATTATTTTATTTTTCACTTAAGAGTTTGTTTGGATGCCGAAAAAGGAATGCGATTAAAGTGAATATAATATATTGGAATTACTTTATGATTAGTTGGTTGAAAACTCTACAAATACATGAGTTTGTTTTTCCTGTTGGTAGAATCAATGCAATATAAAAATTTTTGGGATTGTGGGTGGCGATGATGGCGGTTAACTATGGCGAGGCGGTGGCAACCAAGAATTACGGCGATTGCGATGTGATATCACTACATTTGGTAGATATATTTAGAATTAAAATAATTCCAAATACACCAAAATTATCACTTCCAATGTATTCTAAATACATCACATTATGTTGGAATTTTATTACTTTACACCTAAAATGGTCAATCCAAACAGCCTCTTAAAAGGAATGCAATGATTTCTTTTTCAACAAATCAAATAGTCCCTTAAGAAAATAGTTGTGCTTATGGATTACATCTATCCTTTTTTTTAATAAGATCGTTTGATGTATTTCTTTAAAAAATAACAGTGGATGCTTATAACCTATGTTTAAATTCTGGTCTATATTTCATTCTCAAATTGATGGAAAAAGATCAAAGTAGTTAATACAGCACCAAGTGAGTTGTTATGATTAAATGCAAGCATTCAAGATCTACAATTACTTATGAAATAATGTGAAGATGATATTTGTACCAAATGTATTTATGTAATTATATTTAATTATGTCTCTTTATATTCTTATGACTTAATTAGATACATATATATATATGTATGTATGTATGTATGATTAAATTTTAATTAAGATATTTATATTAAACATGATAATTAGATGATAATTTCCTTCTATTCGTATATTTCATATTGATAGGACAACTTTAATTTGCCAATGTGCCTCATATGATATCTTTGATAGCATCACCCTCTACTTGATGATTTGATAATGTTTATGATTATAATAAGCATATCACTATAACTTATGCTATTGCTATTTATATACATTGCCATTGAACTATCTTAACATATCACCATAACTTCATCACATGATCTTCCTATATTGATTATTGAGAAGACAAGATTTATTCCCTGATGTCATTATTATTGAATTTCTATAAGGCCTCATATGCATGAGTCCCACTAATTCATAAAATTATGTCTTGATAGAGATTAAATCTGATTACATTATAGTAAACTGCGATTATTATTTTCAAATTTTAAATTTATTAATTCAAATAAAATTATGGTAATAATTATTAGTGATGCAATTGTTAAAGCTAATTTAATTTACATTAATTTAATTGCAATCAGTATAACATAATACTCTAATTAATAATTAAGTTAGAATTTATAAATCTAATTAAACATATTTAATCAAAATAAATCACAAAAATTATTAATTTACTTATCTTTTTTAGAACTAAAAATTTAAAAGTACTTATAAATTAAATTAAAACTTTCACGCCTATGCTTCGAGCCCTTAGCTTTCTCAAATTAAATAAATCCATGATTTGGATCAAAACAAAAAAAAAATTGATTTCACTTTATTTTTCTCTCTGATAACTAAAAATCTCTTTCATATCTTCTTCTACATTCTTTTCAAGCTACATCGCATCTTCTTCGGTAATTTCCCAGAAATATCACCTTCTGATACTTTAGTTGCAGATAAAATTAGATCTTTAGTACCTTCCTTCTCCATCATCCCAATACTTCAAATCCGCTGCCGATGGCCAGTCTGATGGAAAAGTTCCGGCGTATTAGCCGACGCCTCCAAAGTCGGCGACTTGGGCTTGCCGGTCAGCGCTTGCACGAGGCGGCGGAATCCCTTTGGATCGGTGCGGTAGACTCTGGGCGGAAGCGACGCCGTTTCCAGCTTCTTCCATGATTTTGACTGTGGTCTCCGGATGGTGTGGAGCTGCGCCTCGAACGCCTGCCGGGGCGGCGGTCTCCGGCCGCCGGAGCTCCGGCTGGTTGTTGATGGAGAAGTATGCGTTGAGCTTGCATTTAGCTTTGGAGAGAAAAGCGGAGAGCTGGGAGGAGGGATGAGGAAAGAGTTGAACTTATGAGGCTGGTTGGTCTGGGAGTTGGCAAAGGAGTGCCACGTGGGGCGGCGAGACAGCTGGTGGGTCAACGGCACACGTGCTATTTGACTGTTGATTCGGTGGTATGTCGTGGGTTATTATAGGTTCTCAAACTCAAGTTTTTTTAAGATAATTGTTAAATTTGTTGTTGTTCATCTGCTAATAGATAGATAGGAAATAGATAAAAGAGGGAGAGAGAGAGAGAGAGAGAGAGACTCAAAGAGAAACTTAGAGAAGAAGGCTAAATCCTAAATAAATGATTATATTATAGATTTAGGATGCAAATTTTAACTTTGACTTATTTCTAAATGCTCACTTGATATCGATGTAAAATAAGTTATTCAAAGAATTAGAAGAAAATTGTAGGAAAATCTTTGATATAGCTAATTGTACAGTAAATGAATCTTACTACCGACAATTGAGTAAGCAAGAATTATAAAAGTTTAAAGTTTAGTTATTCAAAGAGAATCCCTAATTAAAACTAACATTTGGATGAGTTTCTTAGTTCATTGGGATAATAGCTTTGATAGGTGGCGATATCATGGGTCCTCAAGAGTGGCTTTAGTAGATGAGTATTGAGCAGAATATGTCTCCTCGACAAATTTATGAGATGTACCTATTAAGCGACTTGAAGCTTTAAGTTACTTAAGGAAGTATTGAGTAGGTTTATGACTGATATTTTGGGATGAGTTTGAGTTATCAAAATAATTTAATTAATTGATCCAGATAAATATGTGCGTATTAATTTTCTTTAATTCTAATATTTATTATGTAAAACTAGAAGAATAGAAGAGAAAAATGCACACAAAAATAAAATCTAATTTGACTTAGGTGATCTTCAATGTTGAATATAGAATGTTCTTAGATATTAAACTAAGGAAACATGCCAACTTTTAAAGCTTATAAATGTAAAGTTTGGAGTTTATTCTGGTGGTTTTATTCTTTGCTCTTTGGTGACTATTCTTGAATTATTCAATTATTTCTAAATTTTATTTTAAAAATAATCATATTTCAAACTCAAAATATTAAAAATATCTAATAGGCTATTGAAGAGACATAAAAATTAAGTCATACTTAGGGTACATTAGCTACGAAGGGATCTTAATTTTAGAGATGCCCCATAAAATAGATAAAGGTTGAACAACTCAATGAAGTTGGATGCGGTCAAAATGAAATGATTTCATTCCAATCAAGGGAGGATGTTGTTGTAGGAACCTCTAAACCCAAGAAAGATGTAACTAGAGAGGTAGTCATGGAGACTAAGGTTTCTACTATGGAAAAACAAAATTATCATCATAGAAATGAACACTCTTAGTGGTAATTAAGGATGTCTCTTGGATTCAAATTTGGCATTATAAGTAAGAATTGAAATACTTGTTGAAAAGATGGAGTAGGATATATCATTGTACTATGTCTTTTCCTATAATTGAGTTGAATAAGTTAATTAATAATATTATGATTGATACTACTTAGAAAAAAGATGCAAATCTCAACATGAATTAAAACTCATGAGACTAACAAGAGGAATCATCTAAAATTGAAAAATTTTACATAGAAGTTAAGGGTGATGTTTTTAAAGGTGTCCAACTAGAAAGAAAATAAGTTAGGGTACTAAAGAACCAACTCCAATCATGTCCATTGATGAAAATAGTAACAAAATGATATTGTTGAGTGTGGAATGCAACTAAAAAATTTGGGAACATTGAGGGAGTTCATAATTGATGATGAAAGTGAGAGTCGATTGTGGATTTTAACAAAATATGAAGAACCTCCGGAAAATGTTAAGAGAGGAGGCCAAGGGAGGAGTTGAGAATGATTAGCTCAATAAGATTATTTGAGGACCTATTTGTTAATATTGCATCTTTAAATAGAATGATGATCTCCCTTCAAGTTGACATTGAAGATGGAAAAGTAAAAGGAAAAGCAAAATGGTTACAACGTAATATAATACAAACATAGCCTATTTGATATAATAATCGCTCTATGGTTTATCCTCTATTGTAGTTGGTGGAATCATAGATTCACATGTGAAATCAAAGAATCAAAGACTAGTCTTACTTGGCTTATAGAGGAGTTGATTGAGAGTCTTTCCTCAAAGAAAGAGATCCAAATTCAAAGCATATGCTAACTAGTAATCTTTTCACTAGACCAAAGAATAGTCAAACAAAAAAGCTTGTCTTTTTATATGATTACTTTGAGTTGCATTTCTCACTTCAAAAAAATAAAATTTATCAAAAAATATTGTATATTCTTTAAATAATATTTAAGGTTTGCAAAAAATGGAATCTTAACTTAGATGTATTTTAAATATTTTAAAATTAATTAAATTTTTTGGTTTAATTTCATATATCTTTTATGTACTCAAAATTTTCCATTATAATAATAAGAAAAAATAGTCAAATACATTATAAGCAAAACATTTTATTTCTCTCAAATGCTCAATGTTTATTGTTGGAGCTAGACTTTGCCTAATATACCACGAAATAAAATAAAATGATAAGCACCTTAGCTTCACTAAATATGCACACACAACCCATGTATAAAAATCATATAAGAGCATTATCTTCAATTGGTGTTTTGTGCATTTTAAAATAATTATCACCACCAACTACTAGTTATCATCTTCCCTTGCTAGAATTATGGCAATTGCTAGTCGTCACTGTAACTATTATCAATAGCTACCAGTGTTAATTGTCACGAGATAAAATAAAATTGTCATATCTTTTTTTAGATATTAATTATAATTTATTTTAAATTAAAAAATCCTAAATGACCTCTAAGTGAGATCATATCCACTTTATAATTCTAATTTTATCCCATCAAATCAAGTCTACTGATTGAGTGGCATTGATGAAATCTACTTTATAAATATAATTTATTCAAATTTTATTATATTTAAAATAATTAGAAATCTAAAATATTTTGAAATCTCTTACGATTTTTTTTCATGTCCATTAAATCAATTTATTTAAAGTTTATTGTATGATGTTATCATGAAAATTATTACATATATTTAAAAAAATTATTAAATCCATTAATTTCATGCAATTTTGATGGTAGAATAGCCACGTGGAGCATTCCGATAACTTAACTACGCAACAAACTTATTTAAATGAGAGAATATTACGTGCGGATTCCGCACAGTGCGGAGTCCATCACAGCCTCCATTTTAATTTTTTTATTTAAAAAAAAAAAAAAAAAAGAACAATCTCAGCGGACTACGGATGCATTCGGAGTCCGCACGTAATATTTTCTATTTAAATAGCGCCAACCCACATAATACTAAGAGTTTTTCATGACGTGCGTGGAAGCAATGGAGTGAACTTCAGTCGATTTTTTTTTTAAGCTCATTTCAGGCTTTTCTTAAGGGAAGTCCGTTCAAAAGCACGGTATAGGCGCCATTCGTTTCTGTTTGTTTGTTTGATTTCTCCCTATATTGTGGATCAAATTCGAAAGATCCGGTCTTTATATCGTTATTGAAAAAAAAATTCACATTTTATCTGTTCATTCTGTTCTCTATTTATTCTGTTTCTGATCGGCGAGAGGGTGAGAATAATACTGCTACCGAAACTCGAATTCTTGTGTAAAGAAGCGATCTTGCTTGCGGTAATGGCAATGGCAATGGCGGACGCGAAAGGCTCACTGGATTACTGGAGGAACGTTTTCAGCAGCTTCAAATATAATATTTTGAGTTGATCGACAATGCGATCCTCGTAGCGGCGATGGATTACCCGAAGGAATTTAAGGACAGAAAGATTATGATTGCTGAGAAGCTCTGCACTTCACAGCTTTCCCTCTCCTCTGAATGCAACAGAACCGACCTCCAGGTTCTCAACAATGGCGGTGATGAACATCCCAAGGAGGAGAAAATTAGCTCCAACTGTGAGGACACTGAGGAGAGGCAGATAGTCGGAGAGGTGATGAGGATAAAGGAGTTTCTTTGCAACCACCCAGATGAGTCCGACTCAGTCCTGTATGAATCACTGAGTCGTCTGCAACTGATACAATTTTCTGTAGAAACATTAAAGGAGACTGAAATTGGAAAAGCAGTGAACGCTCTGCGAAAACACAACTCAAGCCAGATTCGAAAGCTTGTTCGGGTTCTCATTAAAGGATGGAGAGTGTTGGTGGACGAATGGATTAAATCTACAGCTGCTGCTACTCAAAGTATTGCAACAGATTCTGTTGATAAGCCGAACAAATCATCTGCAACAGATGCTGGAGCACTTGGCTGCTCTCCAAATCGGACTCCGGAACAAAACCAAGCGGCCATTTTTCGGCAGGAGCGAAAGCAGCAGCCTGAAGAAGTTTCACATGCATCGAAGCTAGAGATTACGAAGAGGAAGCTTCATGAAGGATATCAGAGAGCAGAAAATACCAAGAAGCGACGAATGATTCAAATTATAGAGCTGCGTGATCTGCCTATGGGCGCCCACGAGAAACGTCGATTAAAGAATTAAGAAGCCTGGGAAGCATTCTGAGAGGCGGCCAAAGGAGAGTTTTTTTAATTTTTTTGGACAAATTCTGAAATTTGTAGAAGAATTTTGTTCAGTCAGTATTATTTTTTTATCCAGAGGTGAGAATATTTTTTGCTTTGGAAGAAACCAATCTTATTTTTGATTTTTTTTATCATTATTGATTGTAATTTTGACTTTCAATCATTTTTTTATTATTGATTTGATTTTACTTTTTTAATCCGATCAAATGAAAAAACGAAATTAGAATAACGAATTCAAATGATAAATTAATAACGAATTCAAATGATAAATTAATAAGATTTTATTAACTGTTAATAAATAGGTGATGAACTGATCAGGATAAATATTATTTTTTCTACATGTCAAAATTATAAATTTTGACAAATATTATTACTATTTTTAATACATATTATTTAATTTAAAGATATTTCAATTTATTTAGGATTGACACTAAGGTCAATACCTCTTAGGTTTTGTGTCTCTATAACCTCAATCAATGTATAGGGATGTTTGTTCTTAAAACTATTATCTAAATCTAAAGATCTATCTTATTCCTTACATGCCCTCTCAATGTTTAAGATTCTAAAAGATTAACGGCTTCAATGGCACACAAAAAAAAAAAAAATTTATATGAGAAGTATTATCAATTTGTTAGATTATTATTGAATCTTTTTTTTTCTTGTGCATGTGCAAGGCTATACTTGGTAAATGGGAAAGGGTTGGCGATTGCTTCTCTTTTGTATACCACGATTGTATTTTTTTGTTAGTGGTATGAATTATCTCCTCTCTCATGAACATATATTTGGTAAAAGCCAAATCATAAATTTTTTGGTGTTTTCTAAGTATGTATTCTCTCTCTTTTTTTGTGATTGATTTGTGGTAATTCATTATCAATTATGATTGGGGTTCTGCTTCAACTTATCTTGCCTTCCTCATTACAACAAGACTCTCATGATAAACAAATTTTTAGCCATCATTGGTTACATCATTCCCAACTTGAAGCATTAACAAACCACTCCATTATCGAAAAAGACTTGAATCAATTAATTATACATTTTCCCATTGAAATTGCTATCTTGGTCCATTTGAGAAGACGGGGAGACCCATTAGATTGTTGTTGCTACAAAAACTTGTCAAATACATTTTAGTCATATCCTCATCATCATCCGAGTGTTCTAGCTCATCCCTAACCTACAACAAAGAAAATGTTAATAATCAAATCAAGCGAATTACTAGAGATTGGGGTGGATTGATCAACGTTTAGTTTAGAACTTTAGAAACATGAAGCATAGAGCGAGTTAATACAACGAGTAACTTATGAAGTTTAGCTTTTTTGTTATAAATTAAAGATTTTAGTAAATACATGACTTATTCTTGATATTTTATTGGCTAAAAATAAAGTAAAGTTACTAATATGTCATTCAAAGAGTTTTGATAAAATTTAGTTAATTCCAGGATTTGCAGCCCTATTATCCTTATTTTTCCTGTTGACTTGTAGCAAGGTCAAATGTTGACGAGATATCATAAATCTATTACTGAACTTGAACAAGATCTTAGCCAGTGAAGTTATATAAGGTTGAGCCATGTTACTTGTTGAGTTACTAAGCTTTTATCCTCGTATTAAAATATTATATGCAATCTAACCGCATACATAAAATTTTAAAAGAATGGAACTAAATAATTTAATCACAATAAGGAAACAAATCTTTTGAACACGTCCAGTAATTGCCACCAAATGGCTTTTGATTTGACGAACATGTTCCAAATTGAGAGTACTATATTTTTTAGGTTAGTTTATCCAGTGTGGGATGTGCTTCATTCTCTAAAGTTTTAGCCTTAGAACAAAAAAAAAGGATAAAATTACTAGCAAAGATGCAATAATTCTATACAAACAAGAACATATGTTAGAAGTTTTGTAAATACATAGAATGAGAATATCAAATAGATCAAAATTGTGAAAATCAACTGAATAAGAAATCGAAGAAGAAATTTAAGTTCAATGATTAAACTGAGTTGAACCACATGATGTAATAAATATTAAAATTATTAAATATAATTTAAATAATATAATAATAATAAATATAATAATAAATTAATAAAATACATACATAAAGTGATATTTTTAATATTTATAAATTAAAAAAATTGATATTAAGCTCATTAATATATAATTATGTATATTATAAATATAGATATACCTATATTACATATATTAAAAAATTTAAAAGCATTATAATATAGATATTAATAACAATATAATATATTAAATATTTATAAGATGATATTATAATTTTAAAAAAAAACTACTTTTATAGTGTAAAATATAATTTATAATAAAAATAAAAATAAATATTATTTCTATATTTCTACATCCAAAGCTCATTTAATATTCTAAAAGCCCAATCATGTAGTCAAATTTTGATTCCTTCAGCCCAACTCAAGTTTTAGCATATTCATATTTTTTTCTTAAACCCCATATCATAAGAGAGTTAGTATTAAACTATTTATATAAATCAAAACAGCTTTAAGGTATGAGCTTCTAACCTATCTAATTAATGGCTTGGTGAGTATACTATAAATTAATTTGAATAATTGCATGTTTCAAAACCATGAGCGAACAGTCGAATTCCAACATCTAGCATATCATAGTAATTGCAAGTGGGTAGTAGTGATATGACTATTTCAAAACTCAAACCAACGCTAATACCCTATTCTTCCTCACACCCATAAACTTGCTTTTGATTTGTGCAATAGCATCATTGCTTTGCATCCTTCATCTTCATCGCTGACAATGCAGTGCAATTGTGGCTACTAGCATCAGTTTTTTACTTTCTACTCACTTTACAATCGCATCCACATGTTTCAACTCTTCATCTCTGTCCTTCTATGTGAAGGCCACTCCATCAAGCTTGCTTAGAAATCTCTTTAAGCACAATTGGCTCTTTGGAGGCCTCATCAAAGACCTGGGACACCACCACTTCCCCTCAATTCTCAGGCTCACCACTCGTCTGCTCTTCAATGTGGATCTTTACCTAAACTAGAGAACTAACAAACTTTCCTTCCTCCATATTTTTCAGCTCATTTAAGACCTCATCTACCTTCTTGTGATTGTTCAACAATGGTTCTTGCACTGGCCATTCAAAGGAGACAGAAGAATACATGAAAGAGTAAACTTTACTAAACTAAAAGTTTGGAAAATATAATAGTAATTCTTCCCCACTACTCGATGGGATGTATATTTATATTATTAAAACAAATAAGTATAACAAAGTAATTAACTAAGATAATCACTGCGTCATGCAGTGTGGTATGAAAGCACAAGCCGCGGCCTTTCTGGGTGGAAAGAACAACACCATTATAGTTTGTGGGTGAGCCAACCCTATCTACCCTTCCTCCAAAACTGCCTCATCAGCATCTCCAGACAGAAGCATCAGGATCAAGTCCTTGTCATTGCCGAGGATTATGCACACTATACACGGTCAATCAGAAGTGTCTTGGTCTCGCCGTGCTTATCCGTCCTGTTCCTGATGCCCAGACCGCCCATAAATTTGGATCCAAAGTTTGGATTCAACCAAAATGGAATCTTGAAACCCTTGATCTTCTTCTTCTGTGTTTTCTTACTGTTCTTATGCTTTTAAGTCGGGTTTCTTCACTTTTTTACATCTCGGAGGCCAAGACACCTGCTAGATATCTTGAAGCTAGGTTATAATGTGATGTATAATGATGTGGATATGGTCTGGCTGGTTGATCCTTTCCCCTATCTTGAAGTGCATCATGATGTTTACTTCACTGATGACATGGCAATTGTAAGTTCTATTCTTTGGGTTCAATGTTATTTAGATATCAATGGTGATTATGATTTTACCTTTTGTTATTATCCATTAAATGGTCTTTAGAAGATGTGAAAATTTGATGCTTGTTGAGATATTTTGAGCTTCTCTCTTCATCTCAAAATGCTAAAGTTACTGAAGAAAACATTGAATTAACTTCATTTCATTTTTTAATGTTATCTGAGTTGGAAGTGGTCTATTTTCTTGTGAGATATTAATAATGAGGCAAGTTCTAATTTTTCTTAATGTTTACAACCAAAAGGTGAAGCCTTTGAATCACCCTCATAGCTTGCCACAACCTGGGAAGAAAGGAAGAACATATATTTGTAGCTGCATGATCTTCCTCCGTCCGACAGATGGGGCGAAAGCTGTGCTGATGAAATGGATTGAAGAACTTCAACTTCAGCCATGGTCTAAAAAAGAGCAGGTCAAATGACCAGCCTGCTTTTAACTGGGCTTTGAACAAAACAGCTGGCCAGGTATCTAATTTGGTGTCTTTTAAATTATTTTATTTAGTTAATAAATTTTAAGTATTGTTTGATGATGACACCAGTATTTGCTTATATATTTCTATGTGGGTCTTAGCTTATATGTTGAGCTTTCATTGCCAAATACGAATTAAACTAGGGGCCATTGTACTTAAAGTTATTCTATTATGTGGTTATTACTAGTATATTTCTTAAAATATGATCAATTTCTCTATAGTCGATGCTAAACTTATTCAGAGCTTTTGCATCTCCAGGAGTTTAGTGGCTCTCGGCCACTCAAACAATCTGTATGAAGTATAAACTTTGATGAATCCTTGCAGGTGGATATGTATCTGCTTGCCAGGTTGCTTTCCCATCCGGAGGCCTGAACTTCAAAATGAAACATGGTTCAAGGCAACTCAAGGGAAACATGTGATCATCCACAATAACTATATCAAAGGCTTTGAGAAGAAGATTAAACGTTTCCGTGATTCCGGGCTTTGGTTGGTTGAAGATTACGCTCATGAGTCCCGCTTGGGAGAATATAAAGACAAGATGAATCCTTTTGTTGCAGAATAAAGCTGTGGATTTCTCTTCGAAGAAAATAATGGCCAGTTTCTTTTGTTCAAGCACTGTTACCAAGGAAAGAAACTGCTGTAGGTGACTTAAAACTGTATGGAATTCTATGACTTGTTGAATTACTGTGCAATATTAGTATAGGATTACACTTGTAACATGAATTCTATTGTTTTTCATTATTTTATTTCTTCTTAAGGCTCATTGGATGTTTTGTAAGTAGAAAACATGTTTTAGAAAATGATAGTTTTTTTCTATTCATTTAAAGTGTGAAAATGGAATCATCATTTTTGATGGAGCACTGAGAAGGTTTGTGGAATATATCTAATGTTAGGAATTCTCTTCTAGTGTGTACTTTTTTTTGGAAAAAATCAGCTAAATTATGATTGTTTTCTTTAAAACACTATTGTTAAGGGTATTTAATCTTGCTTTTGATCTTAATAAATATACTATAATTGTCTGTTGGACTTTCCTTAAAATTTATTCCTTGATAATATATCTAAAACTAATCATTAAATTAATGTACAAGATAACCATGAAGTAAATAATAAATAGCCAAACTTCTTTATTTTCATAAACTTTCATTTAGTATTTTTATTATAAAATCACAAATACATGTATAAACATAAAAATAAATAATTGTAATACAATGAAAAGAAAATAAAACATAAAATTTAGAAATAAAAAACAAAATCATTACACAACTCCCATTTTGACATATCTAATAGGAAAAAAACATACAAGTGTACAAGTGAAACAACAACAACAACAACAACAACAACAAGCCTTATCCCACTAAGTAGGTCACTACATGAATCTTTTCGTCTCCATTATGTCTTATTATGTCAAATTCTCATTTAATTCAAATATACTAAGGTCATTTTTTTTATACAACTTAACCATATTTTTAGATATACTTCTACCTTTCTTAACATAAGGCATCTAATGCATCTACTCTCCTGTCATTGAATGGCGCTTTTATGTGGCCAAACCATCTAAGGTGACTCTCTCTCTAATCTTAGGCACCTGGAGCTCCAACTTTTCCGAACATACTCATTTTGTATTTTATCCCGAGAGTAAAGCCACTCATCCACACAGCATCCTCATCTCTATAACACTTAACTTAGTCTCATGCTTGTCTTTTGCCAACATTGCACCATAAATCATTGTAAGTCTTATCACCATCTTATAAAATTTTCCTTAAGTTTCAAGGATACTTTTCTATCACAGAGCCGATGTATTCCTCCACTTCAACCATCCAACTTGAATTCTACTAATAACATCTCCATCTATTTCATCATCATTTTGAACAATAGAGCCTAAATATCTGTCGTTCACTTTTTTAATGACTTGTTCTAATGTCACAACACTACCACTATAACTTCTACAACTAAAATTATATTCCATATATTTAGTTTTAGATCTACTTAAATGAAAACCTTTAGACTCTAAGGTTGACCTCCATAATTCAAGTTTCTCTTGGACTCCATCTTTAGTCTTTTCAACAAGAAGAATGTCATCGAAAAAGCATACACCAAGGTACATCATCCTATAAATGTTTACTAAGAACATCCATAACTAAAGCAAAAGATAAGGGCTTAAAGCTAATCCTTGATGTAATCCGACATAAGAAAATATTTTATCAATCCTCCTTGTGTTTGGACACAAGTAACAACTCTAGTATACATATCCTTAATGACTTGAATATAACCAATATTAACTCCTTTTTTTCTAGAACTCTCCAAAGAACATCTCTTGAAACTTTATCATAAGCTTTCTAAATCAATAAATATCATATTGTGGTGTTTATTTTTGAGATGTGAGACACCACGATCATAGGGGTATTTATTGAAGTGATCGTACAACATTAAGGAATGATGTACTATCTCGAAAGATAAAATCACCACCCTATAATGGACATAATTACCAAAGGACTCACAGGCATGATGGGTCTTGAATATACCAGAATCTTTCCCTTACTTTATTGGAAAAGTAAAGTAAGGTTTATTTTAAGCGGGTTCATTAAGTTTCCTGAGGCAAGCCCTCATAGTTAATTACATCCTAAGGAATGAGATTCCTTAAGAACACTCTCATTAAAATTGACAATCATGATCTCCAAAGATTTCAAGGCAATACTATCAAAGGATTAGCTATATTGGAAAATCAAATGAGATAGATCAAGCGAAGACTTATTTTGGAATTCAAAGGGAGAAAGTAGGAAATGCTTGTAACTAGGAAGCCTAGTGAGCATTCCAATCTACCTATAATTAGGTTTTATATTTTTAAAATTGAAGAGAGTTAATTATTTGAGTTGACATTTTATTAGAATATTAAGACTTATAATCCCACAACATAAGATTGTGAAAATACCAGAGGTGTGATTTATGCTTGTAAAGGGAAACATCAATCTCAATCTTAAATTATGGAGCTTTGGCGAAGGCCAAAGCACCTAAATCTAAGACAAAATTGGGTATATAATTTATTTTACAAGAGAAAGTAAACCACGGCTTATTACCTGCTGTGACAGTTAACTCCTCCTACGCTTTAAATCCATGTAGGCAAGTCTTATGCTTTACAAGAGGCTAAACTTTGTTTATTTAGAAAAGAAACTAAGTCCTTAAATGCACTCCTAAGAGACTAGAGCATGAGTGGTATGAATTCATGACTTAATCTAATACAAATTTTATCAAATTTATTTGATTCTTTTAGACTTTTATTTTGGCCATATGGGAGTTTGTATGCCTAAATGCATGAGAACTTGATTATGGGTCAAATTAAGAGAAATGGTGTTCTTCCATGAAAGGCTTTCACAGGCTAAGCCTTTATTCTCGACACAGATGGAAGCCCTCTTAATAAGAGTGGAAGAATATGTACATTCATTCATCCAGGGGTTGCTAAAAATTTTATTATCTTGATTTAATTCCTAAGCTTTTATATGAGGTTATGAGTTATTTTAAAATCTTAGTTATAAGTTGTTAGTGGGATAGAAAATTTAATCTTATCCTAAGAGCCTACTACATCCAAGCCACACATTCAAACATCAAACATGAAGAAACTAAGAAAAACATGTAATTCTAATTCTAAACAGATCAAATAATTTTATAGAATACCATAAAAGAATAAAGGCCAATGCGGTGGGTTCAGACACCTAAGAAAAAAAAAGATAGGTAGGAGCTTTACCCTTATACAACCCAATTACAAAAAAATACATACTATGGGGTCTTCTTTTCTTAATTTCTTCCTCCTTTTCTTATGATTTGATTTGCTCCAAAGGCATCAGCACCCAGGGACTAAGCCTTATGGCCGCTCATCCTAATCCCTCATAACACTAATCCTAATTCTAATGCAAAATTATATCAATAGAAAAATAATCTAGCTACACCTTCAAAATAAATGTTAGCTAAACACCATACCAACTCAAACAGTTATATGAATAATTTGGACTTAACTTTCCACACATGGGTAACAATCTCACATGTCCTAACATGAGTTATGCTTAGGGGCTAAGCAACTGTGACAAAGCATTTATATTTTTATTATAGTAGCCCCTTAAGCATAACCCCTACATAAAATATGATTAAATCACGCCTACCATCCGCTAGGCATACATCCTAACATTCAATTTAAAATATTACATCATAAAATAAAATACAACATCATACATACATCGCCTAACTTAGCACTAGAAGTGGTGACTTAGTATTCTAATGTATGTGCTTAAGGCTTGTGTGACAAGACTTTACTAGGCTTTTAGTTCAAGTTTAATTTGAAGTTTGAATTTGTTTAAATTTTACCTTTTGTGGTCTCAAGTGGGATGTGAAAAGTGGAGGGTTGCGATAGGTAAGTCGTAAAATTTGTCGAAATAATCATGACATGAATCCTTTAAATCTTTGTGTTAATGCACAGGGAGGCGTTATTTGAAAGAGCCGATACTTTAAATAAGCATTATGGAATGGAAAATGAAAGTAATTAGGTTAAATCTTGGAATATAGGTACTACGTAAATTAATAGATATTATGATTCATAGAAAGATAAATATTTTATATGTTCAAGAAACTAAATGGGTTGGGGAGAAGGCCAAGGAGATTGATAGTTTAGGTTTTAAACTTTGGTATTCAAGTAGAAGTCGAACTAGAAATGGCATAGGTGTCATTATAGATAAAGTTTGAAAGATAATGTTATAAATATTAATAGATGGAGATAGAATTATAACTTTAAAGATTATTATTAATTCTAAGATTATCAATGTTGTAAGTGTTTATGCTCCTCAAGTAGGTTTGGATGTAAGCTCAAAGAAAAATTTTGAATGAATTATAGGGATTAATACAAAAGATATCTCTTGAAGAAAAAGTATTTATTGGAGGAGATTTAAATGGACATGTTGGTAGAGTGGTAGAAGATTTTAAAAGTATTCATGGTGGTTATGGATTTGGAGTGACTAATGAAGAAGGTAGGACTATATTAGATTTTGTCTTAGCTTATGATTTTGTAGTTGCTAATACTTTATTTAAGAAAAGAGATGAACATATTATTACTTATAAAATGGATCTAGTAAAAACAAATTGATTATTTTTAATAAGAAAAATAGATCATTTAGATTGTAAAGATTGTAAGGTCATTCCAAGTGAAAATTTAAGTACCCAACATCGATTGTTAGTTTTAGATTTTAAGATGAAATATTATAAGAGAAAAATAAATCAAATTATTATCTAGGATTAGATGGGGATACTTAAAGAACACAAATAAAAATATTTTTAAGAGAAAGCTACAAGAGCTTAATATTTGGGATGTTCATAAGAAAGCTAATGTTATGTGAGAAAAAGTAGTAAGCAAAATTAAGCAAGTTGCTAAAATGTGCTTGGAGAATCAAAAGGAAAAGCTTCTTTTAATAAAATAGTTGGTGGTGGAGTCGAGTGTCAAGAAAAGATAAGAAATAAGAAGCATTGTTATAAAACTTGGTTTAAATGTAAAACTTGAGAATTGGGAAAGATATAAAGTGGCTATAGATTCTAAGAAAGTAATATATGATGCAAAAAATTTAGCTTTTAGTGATTTATACAATAGATTAGATACCAAAGAAGGTGAAAGATGTATGTATAAGTTAGCCAACCAAAGAGATAGGAGAAGTAAAGACCTAGTTCAAGTGAGGTGTATTAAGGATGAAAATAATAAAGTGCTTTTCTTAGAAAAGATATTGAAAATAGGTGGATGAGGTATTTTGATAAACTTTTTTAATAAAGGATCTGAAAGTATTGATTTTATCAACTTTAATACCCTAAACAAAAATAGAGAATTTTATTTTTATAGTCATATTAGTAAGTAAGTTAGAGAATCTTTAAAGAAAATGAAATATGGAAAAATAGTAAGACGATGATATTCCAATAGAAGTGTGGAAATGTTTAGGAGATCAAGGAATTTCTTGGCTTACAAATCTTTTAATGTTATTTTAAAGACTAAAAGATGTCGAGATGAGTGGAGAAAGAGTTTGTTGGTTCCTATATTTAAGAATAAAGGTGATGCACAAGAGTGTGCAAATTATAGAGGAATTAAGTTAATGTGTCATACATTAAAATTATGGGAGAGTAATGAGCATAGGTTACGATGTGATACAAAAGTTTCTCACAATCGGTTTGGTTTCATGCGGTAGATCTACTATGGATGATATACATTTGTTAAGAGGTTTGATGGAGAAGTATAGAGAAAGTAAGGAGGATCTACATATGATATTTATTGATTTAGAGAAAGCTTATGATAAAGTTTCAAGAGATGTTCTTTAGAGTTCTAGAACATAAAGGAGTTAATATTGGTTATATTAAAGTAATTAAGATATGTATACTAGAGTATTACTTGTGTCCAAACACAAGGAGGATTGACAAAATATTTTCCTTTTCACTTGGATTACATCAAGGATCAACTTTAAGCCCTTATCTTTTTTTACTTTTAGTTATGGATGTTCTTACAGGCATTTACAGAAGATGTACCTTGGTGTATTTTGTCGATGACATTCTTCTTGTTGATAAGACTAGAGAGGGAGTCCAAGAGAAACTTGAATTATGGAGGTCAACATTAGAGTCTAAAGGTTTTCATTTAAGTAGATCTAAAATTGAATATATGGAGTGTAATTTTAGTTGTAAGTTCTAGTGGTAGTTTGTGACATTAGGTGAACAAGTCATTAATAAGAGTGAGAGATTCGATATTTAGGTTCTATTGTTCAAAATGATGGTGAAATAGATGGAGATGTTATTAGTAAATTCAAGTTGGATGGTTGAAGTGGAGGAATGCATCCGGCCTGTGTGTGATAGAAAAGTTCCATTTAAACTTAAGGAAAATTTATAAGATGGTGGTAAGACCAATGACTTATGGTGCGAATGGCCACAAAAGAGAAGCATAAGACTAAGTTAAGTGTTACAGATGAGGATGCTCAGTGGATGAGTGGTTACTCTAGATAAAATGCAAAATGAGTATGTTCAAAAGTTGAGTAGCCTAGTGGCAGATAAGACAGAGAGAGCTTTAGATGGTTTGGCCACATAAAGCGTCGATCGATGATCCCATTAGAGAGTAAATGCATTATATTTGCCTTATATTAAGAAAGGTAGAGGTGGACCTAAAATGACTTGGTTAAGATGTATAAAAAATGACCTAAGTATACTTAAATTAATTGAGAATTTGACACATAATAGGACAATGGAGACAAAGGATTCATGTAGCCTACCCTAATGGGATAAATGCTTGTTGTTGTGATTTCAATTTAAATGATTTAATAATTTATTTTTCATTTTATTTTTACTTTTATTTAACGGTTTTCAAGAATGAAGAGTAGAATGAATTCGTTGTAGAAGAACTCACTACATTCTAACTCTAAAGAGTCTAACGTCCTTAAGTATCTTAAATAGCCCATTTGAATTTATGTAATTCATTTGATTGATTTATTTGATTTGATTTACATTTTAGAATTTGAGTTTGTTTAATCTTCATGTATTTGATTGATTAATTTTGGATTAAATGTGTCAATTTAATTAAATTTTGATAATTCAACATCCTTAATATCTAATGAAGTTTAAGTTTAAATCCATGTATTTTGATTGATTAACTTTTAATTAGATATTTTGATTCAATTAAATCTTGATAATTCAATATCCTTTAAAATTAATCTAATTCTTTTCTCTCATTATAATTATGTGATTTAATTTTATGTTATTTGATTTGATTATGGTTCATTTATTGTAGTTTGATCATTAGATTAATTAAGATTTTATTTTATTTTAATTGAGTTTGATTCTTTTTAATTAAGATTTTATTTTAATCTCATCCATTTATCATGTTTATCAAAGTTTGATTTGTTTTGATTTTGATACATTGGATAGTTAATTAGTTTATCTTATTTAAATAGGTTGAATGAGATTTGATTTGATTACATATTAAATTGATGAGAGTCTTTCTTAATTTAATTTAACTTGATTTAATTTAATTTGATTAGCTTTATTAGTATATGGATTTGCTTAGGTTCAATGTGATTATATATTAATTTAAGAAATGTATTTATGTTATTATAAATATTTATTTAATTTTAATTTGATTTCATATTTGTTTAGATTAATGATGTAATTAATGACTTAATAATTTAGGATTAATTTAGATTTTGATTAGTATTTAATTATATTTATGTTTGATTAAGTTTAAGTTTAATATGATTAATTTGATTGACTTAATTAGCTTATTTAAGATGTGTGATCAAATTAATTAGTAGATTAATTAGGTGTTTGATTTGAATTTGATTTAAAAAAGTTAATTTAGTTTATTAAGATGGATTAATTCATTAAGTTTGCATTAATTAGGTGTTTATTCAATTGGATTAGCTTAAGTGTAATTAGTTTAATTAAGAAGTGTCTTTAAGTTAATTATTAAATTAAATAAAGATTTATTTAATTTTTAATTTGATTTTATATTTATTTAGATTAATGATGTAATTAATAACTTAATGATTTATGTTTAATTTAGGATTTGATTGGTATTTAATTGCATTTATGTTTGATTAAGCTTAGGTTTAATATGATTAATTTAATTAGTTTACTTGAGGTGTGATTAATTATTAAATTTAAGTTTGATTTAAGCTTAATTTAAGAGTTAGCTTTAATGTAATGTATTTAAATTAATTTGATTCATTAAGATGATGGATTAATTCATTAAGTTTGCATTAATTAAATATTTAATTAATTAAGTTTTATTAAGGGTAAATAGATTTTAAATCATTTGATTCATTAAAAGTTTATTTAATTAAAGATTAATGACTTAATTGCCTACATATGACTTGTTTGATTTGATAGTTTTATTTAAGCATTTACCTAAATTGATTAAGGGGTTATCATTGTTATTATCATTTGATTAGATTAAGTGATTTAATTATTTATTTTTATTTCAATTAAACTTGATTATTCATAATCATAGTTTTGATTTTCTTCATTTATTATGTTTATTAGATTTCATTCATGTGTGATTTAGTTGTTAGGTTTATGTATTAATGGTTAATTAATCATCTTATTCCAAATGGATTTATTTTAAATGTGATTTAATCATATCTTAATTAAGTTTATTTTAGCTTTATTTGGTTTAATTTGATTAATATTAAATGATTATATTGAATTAGTTTATTAATCAATTTGATTTTTAGTTTATTTAATGATTAATTAGTTTCAGTTTATTTATATTCATTAAGGGGTTTCATATGATTAAGATTCTATGCTTAGTGTAGGTTTAGTTATACTTGTTTGACATGTTAAAGTTTCTTAGATTTGTTTAATTTTAAGTTTGATTTTAGATTTAATCATTTAATTGAGTTTTATTAACTTAAATAGGTTTAATTATATTTAATTTAATTTTCTCGAGAATTATATGATATTTTTTTTTGATTAGATGTTTGATTAATGATTGTTTAAGTGTTATTTCATTTTTTATTTTAATTTATTATTTAGATCATTATGAATTTCATTTTAATTAATTCCTTAATTTGTTAAATGTTAACCCTAAATTATTATTATTTTAGGATCTTAAATATTAAAGTGATTTAAGCTATTTTGAAGATTTTGTAAATTTCTAGATTTTTTTTTTGCTTTATTTTATTAAAATAGATCATTTGAACTTTAAAATTTAATTTCTCTCAATCCATAAGTCTTTTTTTACTTGAGCTTTTATTGTAGGTGTGCTTTAACTTTAATTTCAATCCACGAAAACTTCAACTCAATCCTACTTATATTTTTAGAGTAATTAATGAAACTTTAGTTTTGCTAAACCCTAAATTAAACTCAAACCATTCAGTAAAATTTAAGGATTTTGGATTTGTTGAATTCCTCTCAAAAGACAAATCCAACAAGCTCTTATTTGCAATTTTGGTTAGGTGTTTTATTTTCTATGAATTTTAAAGTTTCAAGTGATTTAAGTAATTTTAAAATTAGAAAATCTGATTTTCAATTTACTTACAGTCACCCATACGGCCACGTAATGCGGTGCATATTACCGCCTTGTGTGACATGCCGCGTGATTGGACATATGATGTGTGGCATGGGGCTAGGCTATGGAGTCGAATCGAGCTCAAGCCGTCTTGAGTTTGAGCTTGACTTGAACGATCCGTGAGCTCGAGCTCGACTCAGTACATAAACCAAGCTCGAACTCAGCTCGGTATCGAAAATTAAGCTCAAGCTTGACTCGAATTCGGGCTCGTTTAGAAAGCTTGGCTGGATTAAAGCTTCGATTTTGGCTCGTTTATAGGCTCATTTTGAAGATAATTTCATTAAAAAAGACAAAAAAAATTTAAAGAACAATTAAAAAATTTAAAATATTTATTAAATTAATTTGAATCTTTTGAGATATTTTTATTACAAATATATGAAATTCTAAATTACAAAAAAATGTAAACCACAAAAAATTAAATGAAGAAAAATGTATCTTTTTTACAAATTAATGTTTATTACAAGAGGTTTTGTAAATTTTTTTTTTTCTAATGAAAAGAAATTACAAAAAAATTACAAAAATATTGAAAGAAAAAATTAAATGCTCAAACAAGAGGTACATATAAATTACAAATTAAACATTCAATCTCTCATATTTTTATAAAAAAAAAAACATAGAATTAAATTAAAATCAACATCTACTATTGATCATGGCAATGTTAGAGTCTTTAATAGAGAAGTAATCCAAAGTCTACTTGTACTCTTCGACCATCCAACCCTAATCAAAAATAAAGACTAAGAGAAAATAAAATTATAAGCATCTTAAAGCGAGGCAATTACTCAATCATAAAAATATTCTACAACATATCAATGGAAGGAAGGGCATAATTAAGTAAGCATAAAGAATAAGAGAAAATAAAATGGATAAAGTTAAGAAAAGGCTCAGCTCGTTATAAATTATAATCATCTTAAAAAACATTATATGTAAGCATCCAAACTTGAAGAAGGGTTACAATTACATATAGTGCTACCTAAAAGAAGATAGAGGAAACATCATTGCCATCACAGATACCTCATGTAGCCCATCATCAAGTACATCATCCAAAGGTACAAAATCCTCTAAACAATCTGAATACGATAGCGATGGAACCTCCATAAGGCCAAAATCGAGACAAAGAAATCAATTAGAGGCCATTTAAGATTGCTCAACAAGTGTTTCAATTCCACAAACTCCAACAAGACAAATAATCGAACCTTCACTAAGAAAGCAAGATAATTACAGGAAAACAAGTAGCGACCATATATAAATTTAAAACCGAGACATAAAACTATTGTTCAACAAGTCTTTCAATTCCACAATCCTCCGAAATTGCAATGAAAGATTCATGTAAACTCGAAAACATATGTAAGGTAGGGTATCTCATGCGTGCCATTGAACCACGTGAAAGAAAAAACATTACAATCGATTGAAAACAAAGATATAATTACAGGAAAAACATTAAGCATCCGAACCATAAGGAAAAACTAAGACAAAGAAGTCATTTAGAGTCCACTAATGCTTGCTCAACAAATGCTTCAATTCCACCTACTCAATAAGCATATAATCGACCATCAATATGAATTAAGAAAGCAACATAATTATAGGAAAAATAGTAGGCAAGAGCAAAATCGAGACAAAGAAGTCATTTAGAGTCTACTAATGCTTGCTCAACAAGTGCTTCAATTCCACCTACTCCAACAAAGCATATAATCATCCAACCATCAATATGAACTAAGAAAGCAACATAATTACGGGAAAAATAGTAAGCGGTGCAACATCCAAACACCATAAGGAAAAAATGAGACAAAGAAGTCATTTAGAGTCCACTAATGCTTGCTCAAGAAGTGCTTCAATTCCACATACTCCAATAAAGCATATAATCACTAACCATAAGGAAAAAGCGAGATAAAGAAGACAACTAGAGGGCATTGATTCAAGCTCGAAAATCTTCAAAAGCTACCACACATCCAAGAGATGAGCAACTATGTTAAAGCTACCAACATCCAAGGAATATATGAGCAACTACGTAAAGTATCTACTTAGCTACCGGACACATCCAATAGATGAGCAACTACAATAAAGCAGCTACCAACATCCAAGGAATGTATGAGCAACTTTATAAATTTTGATTTCAAAATCATTAGCATCATAGCTATCATCATCAATTTCCTCTAATATTTTCAAAAATTATCACTTTTGTATAGATTAGTATTTAGTACAATCATAACATTTTAAAATATCTACTAAACAAAGAATTGCAAGTATGGAAATTATAAAGAGTTTAAATGTCAAATATAAACCACATAAAGTCTATTTAAAAAACATGTAAAGTCGCTTCATATTCATCCACTTTTCCTTTACTGTCTGTAGAGGACCTAGGGGTATCTCAATCTCTTCATCTTCATCATCTTCGTAATAAATATTCAATATACTATAATATTAATATCATTAAAAAAATGATACTAAACAAAGGTGTTTGGAAGGTAAATAAATACCTTAATTCTCCCTTTCAAGTCGTAATAAGAGCGAATCCAATTAGACCCACATGAGAGCTTGAGCTTTCAACTCCAAGCTTTGGCGATAAGTATCAACTCTCTCTCTGCGCTAAAGGTCAACTCAAGCAAGCTGTGCTAGTGGAATAGATAAAATATCACAGTTATTTTTGAGTATGCGATATTTAAGATGCATGTTTTCCACCAAGCAATCACATCAAAACTTCGACCTACGGAATTATCTCTAACCCATCTTCAAGGTAGTTATCCGGTCGACTTGGTGGGCCTTCTACTTGATTTTTCGATAGAAGCGGTAAATCATGCCAACCACTATATTTTTGTGCAAGAGTATCACTGACTTCTCGCTCCACTGTGCTACTTTCACCTCTAAATGTCCCACTACTTGTAGTATCGGTTTCTACTTCAAGGTATTCATATTCTTCATATAATTCATATAGTAAAATACGAACATATGCAATATTATGATTGCTTTCATCTCCTTCATAGATCATAGGGTAAGAAAACTCAATGACAACAAATTTCATTCAGGTCCATAATTGCACCAAATGCCATCGAAGGTTGCATTAAGCAATATTTTTTTAAATTTTTCTTTCATTTTGTAGGTCATGTGCTTGATGAAGGCATCAAGATAGTGCATTATCATTTAGTATTTTTTTATAGTGCAAATTTGTGAGAAACAAATTAGATGTTGGGTATTCGGTCATGAAATGATATTAGTTGTCTCATTAAAAAAACTAAGAATATCACAAACTTTTTCTATTTTATTCCATTCATCTTCGTAGGGCAATAACAATATGTAATCTCCCTCTCCGTATGAAAAGAAAGTTTCTTTTAGTTGAAGTGCAACTACCATATATTGTATGTAGAATTCCAGCGTGTTGCAATCCATGATAAGCTTTCTTGTTGGTAGTTGTATCGAACAACATCGAAATTTCATTAGTCTACCTTAAGCATTGATAAAATTAACTATGTCACAAATTTTCTCAACAACAAATTCTATACATTTGACCTCATCTTTCACCATTAAATTCAAAATATGTGCACGACGCATATGGAATAGTCTTCCCCAAAGAATAATTTTTTCCTTATCAGTAAACCATCTTTTAATAACTTGATAGCTATCATTATTTGATGCATTATCAAATGATATGGTAAATATTTTATTTTCAAGACCCCACTCAGTTAGGGCATTATAGAATGTGTCAATAATTTGTATGTGGAGGTGGTAAGCTAAAGATTAAGAACTCTTTTTGCAATTTCTAGTTTGTGTCTACATAAGCGTGCATGATAACCATATAAGATATATGTTGATTCTTTAATTTCCAAATGTCAGAGTAAAACTCACTCTATTTATACTACTCAATGAATGCTTTAATTTTATTTTTCCTTTTCATATACTAGCATCACATCACCACGGCGGTTGTTCTAGATAATTTAGAAGTATGGTGACATGGACTTCAAAACAAGATTAAATCCAAATTCTTTCACAATCGAGAAGGGTTTTTTCATTAATCAATGTAATGAACAATCATCTCTCTAAATTTTGTTTGATCAAACTTAAAAGTTGTTGAAGTTAATCCCTCGATTTATTTCTAATGACTCAAAATCTTTTGGTTGGCTGTAAAATTTTTTTGCTTAATCAATGCACTCTAGCATCGATCTAAATGCCTCCTAAATTATGTAGTTGCAGATTACCTATAGCCAGTCTTTTCTTGCAATGAATACATTCCCCTTTTCGGCCATCTGGAAGAACAACTTCTTTAAACTCCTCCCAAACATGTGATATTTTCTTTCTTTTTTTAATTCAATTAGATTTTCAAGATCGATATATCATCACCCTTATCAACCAAATCATTAATAACTTCATTCTCTCCCTCAATATTATTAACATCTACATTACTATTACATTCCTCAATATCAATTTGGACACCCTGGCGGGTTATCCGCTTACATCCACACACATCCTCTCCAAGTGGTGGTGTTGCCATTTTAAATCCAAAACAAAAAATGATAAATTACAACTTAATGAATGAAGAAGATAATTGATTTATAAAATATTAAAAACTTAAAATACTAAATTGCTCACGTATATTTTCACTTTGTAATAATAAAAAACTCAATACTTTGTCTTCTATCCAATAATTTTGTAATTCAGTAACATAGAAACCAATTACCAACACAAAAAAATTTTATTGCCACCGGACATAGCAATTTATAAAGCATAATGAATTAACAAAAGTATAATGAATTGCTCCATAACATAACATGGATTATAAAAAGGCACCAAGTATGTCATAATGAATTTTAGGTGGTGAAGTCCATCACAAATCCTACCTAAAATAGTTGGAAGAACCGAGATAATTACCATAAATGATAAAAATACTTAATAAATATTTCTTACTACAAATGAAAGTTTGCACATATATACCATCATCCAACAACCCACAGCAATTGAACCATAAACCATCGAAAAACCATAAACAAGAGGTTAAGGCGCACATTGAACCGGTTCTTGAACCCTAAACAAAATTGATTTCCATTGTTGAACAACGAACCTACAAGTTATCAAATTCAAATAATTAACACAAGTTACACACAAGAACATAGTCATTACTCACTAAACCCTAATCCAAAAGAACATCACAAGTTGATTCACAACATCAAAACCAAAGAACATCTAAATTTTGGGTAGTGAAGTCCATTATAAATCCTACCTAAAATAGTTGGAAGAAGAGATAATGACCATAGATGATAAAACTACTTAATAACTATTTTTTTGCCACAAATCGAAAGTTCACACATATTTACCATCATCCAACATAGAAAGATTGAACCATAAACCATCAAAAAACCATAAATAACACAAGATAAGGCACATTGAACCGGTTCTTGAACCCTAAACAACGAGGATAATCAACACAAGTTACACAATCGAACATAGCCATTACTCATTAAACACATAATCCAAAAGAACATCACAAGTTGATTCACAATCGAACATCAAACCAAAGAACGAAAACCTAATTTGAATGGCTTCACACACCTAATCGGAAGCATCATCCAATTGAAATACCGGATCGAGCATAAAGAAAATGAACTTGACCAACCAAAATCAAGTCGATCTTGCTATCAGTGAGAAAAAATTTGATGCCGTGAAGATGAGGAACTCAAACCGAGAACACGAGAAGCAGGGCGGTAGGAGAGAAAGGAGAGAGTCAGACCGAGGCTGGCGGAGAAGGTGATTGACGAAAAGAAGGCGAGGCGAGACTTCGAGAAGCTTGCAAAATTAGAGGCGTCGGCACTCGGCGGTGGATATAAGTTAGGTGGAATACTAGAATCGAAAGCGATGCTCAAGTCAACGGTTAATATTCTCATATCCCTCCGGCTCGATGAACACATGAACCGAAGCTTAACTCGAGCTCGAGCTCGTTTAATGTATCGAGCTACCTTTGAGCTCGAGCTCGAGCTCGATACTCAAAATGAAACGATGAAACGAGCTTTCAAGTCGAGCTCGGCCGGCTTGAGTAGGCTTGACTCGGTTGCACAGTGGCGCCACCGCGTGCAGCGTGATTGGTAGCCGATCTTTCATGAGCTTGAAGTCATGTCGGCGATAGTGGATGATGTGATTTGATTGGTCGTCCGTCGCGGTGGGGATCGAGATCAGTGTATGATCTAGCGGTTACGATCATGCAATCGACGCGGCAAATGGGATCGGATGGTCTAAAATGCACCCATCGATCTAAAGGCGGGATCACAATCAATGCGCGCGTGCCGTCGATCCCCAATCGTAGATCGAGCGGCGCTACTATCCGGCGTGAGCGTAAAATCGAGGGTAGGGAAGAAAAATGGGAAATTCTAAGTGAAAACTTGTCCAAATGGACTCTTTTCACGCCGATTCACCAAAAAATTTCTATTTTTAATTGGGATGATATAAAGTAAAATGCAGGATTATCTAAGGTAAATTTCTAAAATCATGCAAAAAAAAATGTCGCAAGTGAAGGATCATAAGGCGACTATGATTTTTTGAAAGTTACCTCACCGAGGGTGATTTTAGATGGCGGTGATGACTCGAGCACCTTGTTGAGTGGGGAAGAGACCTTGGAATGAGCTTGGATCTTTGCCTTCACATGAATGATGTATTTTACGGTGCTTGTCATTTCCTCATCTCCACCCGATTTTGATATTTTTGGCTCAAGAGAGGTAGGGAAGTGGTGGTGGTTGCTTTGGGGAGCTCTTGGGGCTGAATAGTGGTAGGAGGAAGATGAATGAAGTCTCATTTCCCATCCTTTAATAGTGGCTGAAAATCCACCTTTTTTGAATTTTGTAGCTACAAAGTATTGTTATTTTGCTTGGGGTGGTTGGGATGAATGATTGATTGATTGAGGACTTTGGAAATTTTCTCCAAAGTCTCTCTTACCAAATGATCACTTCATTGAATGACATGGATGGGGAGTTAAATGCATGTGACGGGAGAATTAAATGAAGTTGGGTGGAATTCTATGTGAGGAGGATCCATGAGGGATTTAATTAGGTTGGGTTGATTTTGGGCTGATCTCAAATGGGTTTGGGTCTGGTTTGATCAGCCTCCATTGGGTCATGGCTTAGTTTGAAGAGACTTGGCTCAATTTGGGTCATATGGGTCATATTAGGTCATATCAAGTTAAATTGACCAATTGGTCAAATTAGATAAAATCAAGGCTTAGGTTAGGTTCAAATGATGATTTGAAGAGTTTTGGTATGATCAATTTGATTTAATTTAGCTTAGAATTAATTTTAGCTCATTTGGAATCAAATGAGTCAAATGTAGTTGACCAATTTAACCAAAATTGGCCAAATTGCTTGGGTTATGGGTTGATTCATGTTCAATTGGCTAATTTAAGATGAATGTGGTCTTTAGTTCAAATTAATTTGAATTTAATTTAGATTTAGGCTAATTTGGGCTAAATGGCTCAATTGGGCTCGATTGATCAAATTGGGTTTAATTATAACTTTGGTCAAGTTCAATAATCAATTTGGAATGAACTTGAGCTATTAGTTGTAATCAATTTGGGTTAGATCATGATTTGACCCAATTTGATCTTTTAGCCAATTTGGGTTAACTTGGATTGAATGGACAATTGGGCTTTGTTTGGCTCAATTGGTGGTCAAATCATATTTAAATATTGACTTTAGGTTAATTCAAATCATTAGTTTTAATCAATTTGGTATAGAATGAGTTTTAATTAATTTTGGTTCATTTGGGCTAAGGGTTGACTTGGTCAAATGACTAAGTTGACTTGGTTTTATCCAATTGATTGTAATTGACCATCCTAGGATGATCAACAATCATTGTGGAAGGATTTGTGAGCATGGTTCAATCCAATTTGGGTTGGATTGGAAGTTAGCTCAAATGAGACATTTAGGTCATTTTGGGTCAAGTGGACCTAAGTGGGTCAATTTGTTTAGTTTTGTTTGATTCGAGTTTAATTGAACTTATATATGAGCCTTGGATTGAAATATAAATTCAACGACAATCAATTTGGAGTCTAAGGATTTTGGCTCATTAAAATTTTCAAGTCAAAAGCTAAGTTAGGCTTGACTTGGGTTGATTTAAATTTGGTTTGATGATTGTAGGTTTCATTTATATTTGGGTAGATAACTGAATGATTGATTGATTTGAGAGAAAATCCATTAGTTTTGACTTGATTTGGATATGATTTGGCTAAGTCCATGGAATTGGCTCAAAGGGCTTAGATTAGGTTTGGATTTAGTTTTGGAGTTGACTTTGAGTTTGAATTTGATAAATTGGTCAAGGGATTGAATTGATCTTTGATAAAATCAATTGAATTAGGATTGATTTGGATTTGACTTAGGTTAAATCCATAAGATAAATTATAGTGCTTAGAAAGGATTTTGATTTGACTTGATTTTGGATTTTAATCATTTGGAGTCAAAATTGGAATTAGATTTGGAATTTGAATTTGAATTTGAGGTTGATTTGAGATTTGAATCGAGTTTGATTTGAGAATGTGCATATAGAGTGGCTTTAGGCTCTAGGGTAGGTAATTTTCTTAAGCCCAAGGCATAGATTAATCTTATGATTAACCCTTCTAAGTCTCTAGGCTTAGGTTAAGTGTTCACCTAATCACTAGAAGTGTCTTATGACTAAGGAATTCTTAGTATCTAGAAGAGTCATAAGTCTAAGAAGAGAAGATTGAGAGCTCACTCTAACAATGAGGTCAACACATATGTAGATCCTCCTTATTTCTATACTCTCCATCAAACCTCTTAACAAATGTATAACATCCATAATAGATCTACCTAGCATGAAACCAAATTGATTGTGAGAAACTTTTGTATCACATCGTAACTATGCTCAATTACTCTCTCATAATTATAATGTATGACATTAACTTAATTCCTCTATAATTTTCACATTCTTGTGCATCACATTTATTCTTAAATATAGAAACCAACAAACTCTTTCTCCACTCATCTCACATTTTTTTAGTCTTTAAAATAATATTAAAAGATTTGTAAGCAAAGATATTCCTTAATCTCCTAAACATTTCCACACTTCTATTAGAATATCATCGGTCTTATTATTTTTTCACATTCCATTTTTTTAAAGCTTCTCAACTTCAAATTTACTAATCTGACGATAAAATAAAATTCTCTATTTTTGTTTAGGGTATTAAGGTTGTTGAAATCAATCGTATTTTAGATCCTTCATTGAAATTTTTATCAAAATACCTCATCCACCTATTTTTAATATCCTTTTTTTAAAAAATACTTTATGATTTTCATCCTTAATACCCTCGCTTGAGCTAAATCTTTACTTCCCTATCTCTTTGGTTAGCTAGCTTATACATACACCTTTCACCTTCTTTGGTATCTAATCTATTGTATAAATTACTAAAAGCTAATTTTTTTCATCATTGTTGACCTCACTTTTGAAGTGAGTTTTAACTTCTTCATCTTAGACATAAGACTCCTCTAGATATTAAGTGTTCCTTAGTCTTAAGACATTTTTAGTGATTAGGTGAACACTTAACCTAACCCTAGAGACTTAGAAGAGTTAGCCATAGGAACATGTTATGTCTTAGGGGTATTAGGAAAACTTGCCTACCCTATAGCTTAAACCAAATCCTTACTTCCTTGTTTCAAGTCAAACTTCAAATTCAAATCAACTTCAAATTCAAATCAATTCAACTCAATGGATTTTTCTCAAATCATAGATCAATTCCAAATCAAATGATTGAAACCCATGATTGAATTCAAATCCCAAAATCCTTCCTAAGCCATTTTGATTTCATCTTATGGACTTAGCTCAAATCAAATCCAAATCACTCCAAACTCAAAAGATTTTCATAACTTTTATATTCTCATTTATATTCATAAATATAATGAAATATAAATTCAAATAACCAAACTAAATTCAAAACTCAAATCCAAATCTAACTTAAATCCAACTTATACTCTTTCAAGCCAAATTATTGAACTTGCCAATCCCTTTCAAATCAATCCAAATCCTTAGATTTTCTCTTCAAATAATCATTCATTCAATCACATACCCAAATATAAACATAAACTTCAATCATCAAACCAAAATCAAACCAACCCAAGTCAAACCCATGTTCACCTTTTGACTTGAATTGTCAAATGAATCAAAACTCATTTGACTCCAAATCACTTGCAATTGGATTTATATTTCAATCATAAGCCCATATGTGAGTTCAACCAAACTTGAATCAAGCTTGATCAAGCTAATTATTCACTTAGGCTCACTTGACCTAAAGTGACTTAAAGAATCTTTTGAGTCAAATTCTAATATAACCCAAATTAGATTGAACTAAGCCCACCTAAGCTTCACATTGTAAACAACAATCATCCTAGGATGATCAATCACTCAAATTGGGCCAAATCGTCAAACCTAGCCTTTGACCAAGTCAACACTTAACCCAAATAAAACCTAAACTATCCAAAATCTATCATAAGCTAAATTGATCAAAACTATTGATCTAAACCAATCTATAATCAATTATTGAACTTGACCAAGACATCAATTAAGCCAAACCAAGCCCAATTGGCCACTTAACCTAAGTTGACCCAAGTTGACCTAAAATTCAAAATGGGTCAAATCTTGATCTAAGCTAAATTGAATACAACCAATGAGTCAAATTCATTTTAAATCACTTGTTGAACTTGACTAACGCTTCAATTGGCCAACTAGACCCAACCTAATCCCATTGACCTGAACCCAACTTGACCTAAAAGGTCAAATCAATTGAAATCAAACCAAAAATTGATTGAAACCAATGCTTGCAATACATTTCAAATGATCAACCAAGCCTATCCAACCCTTGACCTAACCCAATTGGGTCACATAATCAAATTGGTCAACTTGACCCATTTGACCTAAATGAACCTAAATGAACCTAAATGAACCAAAACCAAATCTAAACCAAATTGAACCAAACCAATGATACTCATAGTTCCAAATGATCATTTCCACTTGACCTAACTTATGGTTTTACCAATTGGTCAACCTAACACAAATTGACCCAACTTGACTTAAATGGGTAAAATCAAACCAAATCAAATGAACTCCAAATCACTTGAAATTTGGCCCAACCCACTATTGAATCATTTCACCCCAAGTAAAAATCAAGGCCAAATGATCATTTTACTCTTAGGTCAGTATCCTATGACCAAATTTACTTGGAATTTGGTCATATTCTTTCTCAAGGTCACTTGGCATCTTCCTAGGGTCCATTTGGACACCGGAGGTGGTGAACATCAATCACCTTAGCCATGACCCAACCCAAGACAAACCCACCACTCCAATACAAATTGGACACTTGGATCACCTCATACACTCAGCACATGGGCACTCCCTCTCCTCCCCCCTCTAAAACGAATCACATTGAGTGCAATAGCCTAAACAAACCAATCAATCCAAGCAATTGAGCTAAAATGGCAAAGCTAGTCCGTCTGATCCAAGGAGGGGGAGATATACTCCCCTCATTCCCACTAAACAGAGACATTGCATTCGATTGAGATCTGGGATTGAAAGCCTCTCCAAACTTCCCAAAGCCATTTCCAAGCATCTGAATTCTCCTTCTCGCTTTCTTCAAAGCATAGGGAGGTGAAGGGAATTTTCAACTCACTCAATTCTCCATCAAATTCAAATTGCTCTTACAAGCACCATCAAGGGACCTAGTCAAGCTCACTCAAGGTGTTTCCCAAGTCACCAAGCCACGAAGGGAGACTTTGATCAAAGCTGATTGCCATTGAAGGGAAGCTTGGTCAACCTAGTAATTTACTTCAAATCAAATATTGATACCTTCAATAAGGCTTTGTCTCTACTAGACTAAGCTACCTTCTCTGTGGAAGTGTCTGATAGCCTCCAGTGAGGTATTATTCAAAATCGATCCTAAGTTAAAAAAATGTTTGGTCCTTTGTGAAGGAAATTATAATACCATTAGATCTTAGATGTTGGATCTCTTGCTCAAGGTTTGGGTTGAGTTTGAGCTCCATCCGAGCTCGGAGTAGCGGTTTAAGATCAAGGATGGCATCCGCCTCTCACCGCCGAGAAGAGATAAATCATACACCATTCGCTCCACATGATTGGATGAGGGTGGATTTAATCATGTTAGATCTCCTTAATTTTAGCCTAACCATAGATTAATCTTAGATCGAGAATCTAAAGAAAGCCCCGCCAACACGCGATGAGTGATGTGACAACTTAAATAACCAATCCCGTCGCACATGCGGAAAGCCGTCCGTCCACATGGCCAATGGGATTAGTTAATTAATTAGGCTATTTAAATTATCTATTAATCACAAACTTTATAAAATCATAATTAAATGTAGAAAAATTTAAAATATATAAATGAGGGCTCATTTTAAAGGTATTTCAGAGGAGTCCAATAAAATTATTTCTAATTGATCTTAAACAGTGAATTTTCTTAATTAATGTTTAATTAAAAAAATTAATCACCTTAATTACTCCATAATTAATTAATTAATTCTAAATTTCTTATGCATGTTTAGTGGAATGACTTCGCCTTTAATTTTCTTTGAATTTATCAATGAGTTAATTTGGAAAATTAATTAATGAACTCCTAATCACCCCTTAATATAATTAAGAGTAATTAAGCATATGAATAGTGATTTAATTCCTTAATTGAGATAATTAAATATTATTTAAGTAAGGAGGAGGTTTATGGAATGGGTTTGGGATATTTTCCCAAGTTATCTAAACCCCTTTCTTCCTTAATCCAAATATAATTAAGGATTAATCCACTAATAATCTACTTAATTAGTCTAATTAAACTTTCAAAATCAATCTGAATTAATCAATCTCTATGTAAATCCTTAGGTGTTCAAAAGCCTAAGATAAGCTTTGAGAAAATCATATCCAACTCACATATGTGAGAAAGTTATGAAGTACTTCAAACCATTTAACTTAATTAATCAATAATTGTGAGTCCAATTATTAGGCCCCATTATTTTTTAGGTGCATTGCGATTTAAATTTCATGTTGTTGCATATCATATGTTGGCTCATAATTATTTATAATCATGTTAAAGTGGTAAATTAATCTAAACTTTCAAAATCAATCGAATTAATCAATCTCTTCTATGTAAATCCATAGGTGTTCAAAAACTAAGATAAGCTTGAGAAAATCATATCAACTCACATATGTGAGAAAGTTATGAAGTACTTCAAACCATTTAACTTAATTAATCAATAATTGTGAGTCAATTATATTAGGCCCCATTATTTTTTAGGTGCATTGTTGATTTAAATTTCATGTTGTTGCATATCATATGTTGGCTCATAATTATTTATTTAATCATGTTAAAGTGGTATAGATAAGAGGTAATTAATGGATTTAATTCTTCCTAAATAAAACATAAAATCAACTTAATTGTTCTAAAATTAAACTAAACCAATTCACACATGGGGAAAATGGGTTAGGACCAGCAAATTTTTTCACATTTCCTAAGTCAAATCAAATTCAACAAAAATAAAAATCTCTTTAAAGAATTTTGATTCACTTAAATGATCTTATTTCATAGGGTTATCTTTAAAAATTAATTAGGGTGAATGAAGTCATGTGCTTACATCACTTTATTTATTTTCAAGCATACTAAATATTATTTGTCATATGAAACCATGCATTCATCTCTTTTGAAAAATCAATTAAATAAAATGTTTCCTTTTATGTCAAATTGCTTATGTTAGCTGAATTTAAGAACATGAGTGGACTATTATCACTATTAAAAAAAATATTTTCAAAACCTATAAATCAAAGATTATAAATGAAGTGATACTACTTATAAGTATTTATAAGCTTGCATGTGATTATAGCATAAGATGTGTATTATGTGATTTTCTCTTCTCTTAACATGGACTTGTATAGGATTTTCAAAGTATATAGTTCATTTGAAAAGAACATAACACTTGCTTAAATATATTCTTATACACTTCTATGTTATGACTTAAGAAGGATCTTCACATGTAAATTACACAACCAAACCAAACATAATCTTTTGCATGATTCTTTGTCCATTTGTTTCTTTTGTACATTTACATGTATTTAAGAAAAGTGGTATATTAGTATGGATATCCCGGGTAGCTATGCTTTAAGTAGCAAGTAGGTCTTGTACCTTACACTAGCGTAGAAAATAATGACATCATACTCACTTATGTATTTTATAAATGTGGATGTGCATTTTGTTAATGGATAAGAAATCTCTATTTTCTATATAATAAAATATGCATTCATGGAATACCCAATTTTTCTTAAGCAACATTTCTTAGCATTCATCATCAAGGTGTGTTAATATTTGCATTACATGTATAGGTATGCTTAGGATTACTCATATGCATGATATACATGATGGAAAAAAATAAATGGTTGTGTAAAGTGATAGTAATTCACCAATTAATTCTAAGTTTCCTTTCTTATTGCATAGGTTTATTTAGAGTAAATCTAAACTAATGGTTAATTAAATATATAATAAAATATTCACTAAAGAAAAATCATTAATGAATCTATTTTAGAAATTACTTAAGGTAGGGATGAAATAGAAGTTCTCTTCTCTTTTCTTCTCTTTATAACATTTAGTAACTAAGTGTAGGTTCATTCAAACAAATCAAATCATCAAATAAAATTAACAAATCAACTAAATCACTTAAATGAAATCACCCTCTAAATTGAATCTTTCACACTTAGAAAATTTCAACCTTAAAGCCTAACTAAGACATGCCACACAAGCCTTAAATGACACACACATTAGGCTAAGTCAACACTTCTAGCTCTATATTATGGTCCATAGTTTGATGCCCGATTTTATTTTGTGATGTAATATTTTTAGATTGGATCTTAGGGTGCATGCGTGAAGATAGGACGATCTTAATGTCTTCGGGATTGTGTTTAAGGAGTTGTAATAAAAATAAAATGCTTATCATGCAGTTGCTTATACCCCTAAGCATGATCCAAATAAGGACAAGTGGACTTAGTTACCCATATTTGGGGAGTTAAGTCCAAATTATTCATATAATTGGGTTGTGTGTGGTATATTTAGCTAATCTTTGTTTTGCAAGTTTAGTTAAATTTATCTTTCCCATTTTAATGTAAATTTTACAATTAAGATTTGGAATGAATATTATGGAAAATTATGATGACCATTGGTTATAAGACCATGTCTTATGTATCATGTGAAGCCTTGGAGCAAATTACATCACAAGTCAAATGAAGAAAGAAAGAAATGAGGAAAGAAAGAAATGAAGAAATGAAGAATGAAGACTCTCATAACATAAATTCCTTTTTTATTGTAATTATTCATTTGTAATCCGGTTGTATAAAGGTAGAGCTTGGCTACCCATTTTTCTTTTGGGTTTGTGCGGTGGAGCAGACCACATCGACCTCTTATTCTTTTGCATTAGCTTTATAAAATTGTTTGATGTTTGTTAGCTTTTGCATTAGAAATGATGTGATTTTCTAGTTTCTTAATTACTTGATGGTTATTTATGGCCTGGATGTGATTAGACTCTTAGGGAAAAAATAATTTTATTCAATTAATCAACTCAAAATTAAATTAAACAACTCATAACCTCACCTAAAGCCTAGACATAAACCAAGATAATAAAATATTTAGCAACTCCTTGGATGTTGTATGTTTCACATCATGCATAAAATATATTGCTTCACTCTTGCTAATGGAGGGCTTCCACCTTTGTTAGAGAAAACTTGACATTTGAGAGCCATGGTGTAATCAATTTCTCATGTCTCATAGCCTGTGTTAAATGAAAATGTCCAAAAATGAAAATAAAATTTAACAAAATTTGCATTATATTAAGTCATTATTCATTCCCTTCATGATCTAATTTCTTAGAGTGTGTTTAAAGATTTAGTCTTCTTTCTAAATAAATGATCTAGCTATCTTGCAAAGCATAAGACTTGCCTATATGTATTTAAAATCATAAGAGGAGTTAATTGGCTGCCACCCCGGTTGTTGTAAGTTCAATAGTAGAGTGATTTATTCTCTCTTATGGAGATAAATCATATATTTTTCACCTTAAATTTAGGTCTGTCTTGGCCTCAAAAGCTCACTAGATTTAGGATCCAGTCGTTGTTTCCCTTTGTGGGATATAAGCATAAATCCTCACCTTAGGCATTTCTATGATCTTGTATTTATGGAATTATAAGCCTTTCTAATAAAAATTCAACTCAAACATATAATTTTCTTCAAATTTCAAAATATAAAGCCTAATAGGATAGTTTGGGATGCTTACTAGGTTTCTAGTATCATAAGCATCTCTACTCATCTCCTTTTGATTTGATAATAACTCCCTCCTTTTGATCAATCTCACTTGATTTTCAAAAATAACCAATTTGTTGAAAGTCTCATTTTCAAATCTTTGGAGACAATGATCATTTACCTTAATCAAGAGTATTTTTTAAGAATCTCATTCCTTAAGATGTAATTAACTATGGGGCTTTCCTCCATTAGGAACTTAATGAACTTGATTTAAATAAACCTACTTTACTTTTCATGTAAAGTAGGAAAAATATGTACATTTGAAGACCATTGTCCTTAGGAGTCCTTATTAGGTGATTAGTCATTAGGATGGTGACTTATGTCTCTCGAGATAATACACCATTCCTCAATGTATCTAATCACCCTAATAAGTACATCTCTGATCTACTGGTATCCCAACATACCAAATTTTTATTTTTCAATTTTCCCAAAGTTTGAGTAATAAAATAAACACATCACATATTGCTTTATTAAAATCTCTACATGGCACTTTATATTTTTCTTAATTCTTTGAGTTTTACATCTAAATCAAGTTTTATAACAACACTTCTTTTTTTTTATCTTTTCTTGCACATTCGACTCTACCCAACTATTTTTATTGAAAGACTCTTTTTATTTTGATTCTAAGCACATTTTAACAACTTACTTAATTTCACTTGCCATTTTTCTCATATAACATTAGGTTCCTTATGAACATCCCATTCGAGCTCTTGTAGCTTTCTCTTAAAAATATTTGTATTAGTGTTCTTTAAGTGCTCCCATCTAATAATAATTTGATTTATTTTTTTTTTCAATCTTTCATCTTAAAATCTAAGACTAATAATCGATGTTGGGTATTTAAACTTTCACTTGGAATGATCTTACAATCTTTACAATCTAGCGATCTATTTTCTTATCATAAAAAATAATCAATCATGTTTTATTAGATCCATTTTTATAAGTAATAATATGCTCATCTCTTTTCTTAAATAAGGTATTAAACTACAAAATTATAGGCTAAAGCAAAATCTAATATAGTCATATCTTCTTCAATAGTTACTCAATCCATAATCACCATGAATACTTTTAAAATCTTCTATCACTCTACCAACATGTCCATTTAAATCTCCTCCAATAATTACTTTTTTTAAGAGGTATATTTTATATAAATCCTTTAATTCATTCCATTTTTCTTTTGAGCCTACATCCAAACCTCTTGAGGAGTATAAACACTTATAACATTGATAATCTTATCAACAATAATCTTTAAATCTATAATTTTATCTCCAATCTATTAATATTTATAACATTATCCTTCAAGCTTTTTTATATAATCACACATACATCATTTCTAATTTGACTTTACCGAATACCAAAGTTTAAAACTTAAACAATCAATCTCTTGGCTTTCTCCCTAACCCTTTAATTTCTTGAACACATAAAATATTTATCTTTCTATGAACCATAATATCTATTAATTATTAATTTACCTAAGAGTACATATATTCCAAGTTCTTAACCTAATTCTAGTTTCATGGACTAACTTTTTTTGCCCACATTCATCCATAATGTAGGAACCCTTGCTTATTTAACAGAGGCGTGCAGTGACCTTTGCACACTTTTCAGATTCGCCATATAAGCGCTAGGGGGCTAGCATTAACAATATTTTAAAGGATTCATGTCATGATTATTTAACAAGTTTTATCTAGTTGTGACTCCCAATCGCAACCCTCCACTTTTATATTTGGACTTGGGACCGCAATGGTAGTGTAAAAAATAAATGACATTATTGAAGGAGGCTAGGTTTTCAAATGATAATGTTATATTTATTAAGAGAAACTCTTCACTCTCTAAAATAACTTATTTATGTAAAATGCACAACTCCTCACACCTTTAAAACAACCCCATATTCATAACTTCTACCTTTATCAAAATTGCATTTGGTATCTTCTCCACTTCAATTACTAGAATGTTATAGAAAACACATCATCAATGTTGAAATCTATGACTATGGAGACATGAGCCTTATGGTAATATAATTAACCATAGTGTCAACTAACTACAAACTATTGCATCACTTAAATGATTTTCTAGCTCCCATGTTATGCAAGGCATTAGTTTTTTTAATATTTTTTGCAACATCCTTCGATTTAAAGTGGTTACTAATCAATAAATTTATAACCTTTTATAATTAATTATAATAAAAGGGAAAGAACATTTTTTTTTTAACAATGTGGTAGAACATTAAGCATGAGACATTTTAAAATTTTAAGGAGAATGTATATTTTAAAAATAGACACTTGGCTTTATACATTTTAAAATGGGAGAAAATATAATGCTTAAAAATGTGGCCCTCAATGGTGTTTTGTTTTATGTAATATTAAATTTTAGTTAGATATATAAATATATAAGAATTATGTGCTATGTATGAGAATGCCCCTTTATTTTATTGAGGCCATGAGAGCAATCATAATTATTGCTTAATCTAGCAAAACTCGATTCTTGCCACAATTCAATCATTAGGTAGATACTTCTCTTGATTATAAAGATGGAAGATCAATCATAAATTTTGAGATGTGATACTCTCACCCTAACATCATCCCATTTTTTGTTTTAATTTCTCACATATGCCATATAATTTTTATGGTATTAATAATCTAAATATTTTTTAATTAATCTTATATATATGACCATCATTTTGCTTCCTTGCTCTTGAGCTCATTAATGCATATTTCAACAACTAAACTAAAATAAAAACTAAACAATTATAAAATATGATTATCATTGTCTACATTATTTAATTAATGTACACATAATGTCCTCCTTATTACAAATCAAATATCTATCAATGGCATAATATTAAAAAAAAAAAAAAACTACTTGATAATGCTTCAGCTTTTTTAGCTCATTAATTAAGCTTATGAAGTCTTCATTAGACTCAATTTTGTGAGTCCATTCAAATTCTTTAGGAAGGATTTTTCTGCTAATTTCTAATGAAATGGATCAAAAGAGGAATAAAGAAGGCAATTATATGGTAATGCTTCACATATTTTATTTAGGGTTTATAAGATTACAAAAAAGACTTGGGGTTGTTTGGTTGCACGAAAAGGATTACGGTATAAGGATGAAATGTATTTAGATTACTTTATGTTGTTTTGTTGAAAACTCTACAAATACATGAGTTTATTTTTTTACGTTTGATAAAATAAATATAATGTAAAGTATTATTGAGGTTGTGGGCGGCAAGCGGTGAACACGATCAATGGTGGTCGTGGTAGGTGGCGGTCATAATACTTTCTTCTTCATCGAAAATGATCTTTGTAATATATTCTAAATATATTACATTAATTTGAAATTTTATTTTGCACAATATCAAACACAAAAAAAAAAGATAAAACCCCCATTTACTTTATTTTACACCCAAAATTCTTCTTTCCAAACAACCCCTTAAATTTAGAAAAGAGGGAGGTTGGAGAGAGTAAAAAAGTTTGTTAACTAGAATCGGTTGAGATGACCAATGAGAAGAGGGAGTCAAGAGCTTCTCTGGACAATCGCCTTCTCAATGGGAAGAAGTTTTACACAGTGAGAGGAGGTCAAGTAAGGAAGACAGAATCGAAGAGGGTCTTGGGAGCTATTGCATAATTTTTTCCTTATGTATGAGTTAGAAGACCGAACTCTAGGAGGAAGACAATGATAGTAAACAAAGTGGTATTTTGAGCTTCTAACAAAATATTAGGTGTTAGATTTATGAATATAATCTCTTAATTGTTAGATATATAAATAAAAGTATTGGGGATTTACATACATACCACACAATGCTTATGTATTTACATATCTAATATTTAAACTTAATTTTTTTTTACATATATAATACCCAAATCTACAATATCAAATCAAAATATCATCATCACTTTTTTTTAAAAAAGTGAAATGCACCTTTAAAGCGTAGAAAGTATTAGATAAGTAAATATCTAACTTTAACTATAAGTTATATAAATATATAAGATTTGTGTGGTATGTATGTATGTAGCATCAAAAGCCTCTCGTTGAATAGTTCATGTTAAGTAAGTCGTGTTATTTCGTTAGTTAACTAATCGAAAACAACAAACATTTCATTCAATTTATTAACGGTAGAGCATGAACAATCGTTTGTTCGATCGTGTTATGCTCGATTTAAATAATAAAAGTATACACATATATATCATTTATAAGTATAATTTAATGGTTAAAATTTTGTTATCAAAGATTGGCGTTGAATTCTCCCTACATATTTTTTGAATTAAGTCATTTATGATACGATTTATTTTAAACAATTCAAGCGACACAAATAATGAAAGAGTCATTTCAACACGAGAATGAGCGGTGAAAGAGTTATTTCAACACGGTAAACAGACAAAGCAATTTTCAAATGGTAGAATATGAACAGGGTTACTCAATTCGGCTGTTTACACTCTAATGTATGCAAATCTTATAAAATAAAAGGAAAATTTATAAATCAACCAACTAATATATATGTATTTACAATTTAATCATTTTTTTATTTTTTGAACTATCGAAAATTCATATATTTATATGTAATATGATCAAATTATTAGAATTTTATAAAAATGAAAAATAAGGGTTTGGCTTTCGTTATGAATTTCAATATTTTAAAGTTAATTAAAAAAATTAAGATTTATGGTGGTTTATTTATTAATATAGAAGAATATGATGAGTGTGTATGTAAATTCGTCAAATAAAAATAAATAAATAATAATAAATCGACCATTTAGGAAAGAATCCGGAAGCATCAGCACTCAGCAAGCTTCAAACGCGACAGAGATACGGCGTCAGCGCTTTCTTCATCATTTCCATCCCCTGGTTCGAATTCTGCTCTCTTCCTTTCCTCGATTTGGATCTTCCTTCATCCGTTTTCTCTTCGGAGATTTTTTTTCCCTTCTGCAGTTTTTCCTTTCTGTTACCAGGTAGATCGCGCTGGTTGGCGACTGCCATCTTCTGGTCGATTTTCTTTGAGGTCGCGATCTGAACTTTGAGAAACATATTTTATCGATTTTCTTTGAATTTTCTTTTCAATTGAGTTCGATATGGTTGTTGGCGGAAGGTTGGGTGTTTGTTTGATGGTTTCTGATCGTTTTCTTTTGGTTTGTCGATTGGCGATTTTTCCGGTTGGGCGGCGCGGTTGATCGATCGATTAAATTGTTTTGGGGCTCGTTATTTTTGGATTTCTTGAGTGGGTTTGGCCTTAGTTTATGTTGTGTCATTTTTGTTTTTATAGTGTTTCTACTTCGTGGATTTGAATAGATTCTAGATCTGATGTGTTTGTGCTTTCTTTTGATGGTTTTCTTTCGTTCTCTTGTGGTAAGGTCGGCGATCCAATGTTTCATTACCGTGCAGGAATGAAAAGATGGTCGTCTGTTCGGTTTGATTGAATCAGCGTTTTAAAATTTGTGTTAACCCGAACTATTGTATTAATTTTCTGTTAAAGTTTCTTTAATTGTGACTTTGGTTGAAATGCTCACGCTGTGGCTTTCTTCTTCAGAGATTGGCCGCTGGTTGTGATATTATAAATGGCTAGGGAGTTGGGGAATCAACGAGTAGAGGCTTCTAATGTTTTCAACTCTGGAAGTAATAGTACAAGTAACAATGATGCTGGAAGTTTTGAATGCAACATCTGTTTTGAATTAGCGCAAGATCCAATCGTTACACTTTGTGGCCATCTATATTGTTGGCCCTTTACCAATGGCTCCATGGCCATGCTCAATCCTCTGAATGCCCAGTCTGCAAGGCGGTCATTGAAGAAAATAAACTAGTTCCTCTTTATGGTCGGGGAAAACGGCAACAGATCCACGGTCTCCAATCCCGGTGTTAATATTCCTCATCGTCCTGCAGGACAAAGGCCTGCAACTGCTCCACCCCTGATCCTAATCATTTTCCTCAGGCAAATCCATGGTTCATGGGCGGGGCACCTGTGGGGAGTGCAAGATTTGGGAACTATACTTTCTCTGCTGCCATTGGTGGCTTGTTTCCACTACTCAATTTCCAGGTGCATGGATTTCCAGACGCAACTACTTATGGGCCAGCTGCTGGATTCCAATATGGCTATCCTCATGCATTTCATGGTGGTCATGCTCATGGTTACCCCAGGCAAGCGGGTCATGGGCAGCAAGCTGATGTGTATCTCAAGGCACTCTTGATCCTGGTTGGTGCTCTCGTAATTGCTTCTCTTGTTTGGTTTTAGTTAATTGTAATTTTATATTGTTCCGCCTACACTTCTATGGAACTATCCCTTTTATGATATTGTGTGAACTGATTTGTTTTCACTTTTCTGTTCTATGTAGAAATCTCAATTCATTGCTCATAAAATCATCGCTATGTACCCTATTATACTAATTTGTCGCTATTTCTTAGATTCATTGTGTTTTTTTTTGACATTTATTTGTCTTGAGTTGTATGTCAAAATTGAGATTCATTGTCTAACAAGTTGAATAATGTGGTGCACAAAAATTAGATTTTGTTGGTGTTCAGATGCTGTAGAATAATGAATGTTCATCTGATATGATTGCAATTTGTAGAAAACAGGTTTACTCATTTTTTCTTGCTCTATTTGTAAATTTCTATTGGAAGGTAGTCTACACATTAATCTATTATGGAACACCATTTCTTTATAACAAGTGGTAATCTTCATGTATTGTTATAATTCTACTATATGATACTTCATTTCTATTTCTTTGTTATCAAAGGATAATATCACTTGTCACTAGGTAACTGCTTGTCATGCAAACGTTTTCAATTGGTCTTGCATATATCTATGCTCTTGGACTACCATTTTGCATGTTCCCCTTTAGGGTTAGTTTCGACTGGCAAGCATGATTTGGCACCTAAAAGTGTAAGTGGGGGGGGTGGGAGATGTTGTTGAAGGCTTTAAGTGATCGCCAAGCTTGGAGGGGCCTTGTATTGGATGTCTGAAGGTTGTAGGAATGTCGAGAGGTGGTGAATTGGTGATGTGGTGGTTGACAAGAGCTTACAAAGCTAGGTAACTATGGAGAGCTTCAAACTCGATCCCACCTAATTTAAGTTTATCACTTTGTGGAGGGAGCATGGCTGGGAGATGATTTGAAATGTCTATGGTGGGTTAGTTTAGGATATGAGGATATGATTTAAAGTTCATACTTTAGAGGGGTATGGGGTGGTGATGCCAAGGCTAGGTCCAAGGAACTTTCTTTGGGCTAATTTGCTTATTCACTTTTGTGGAAGTGTTTATGGGTGAAGAGATGGTGACAAATGGTTATGATGGGTTAATTTAGGACGTCAAGGCATGATTTGGAGTAGTTGGTTAGGTGGGTTAGTCCACAAAGGTGCATGGAGATGGTGATATTAGGACTAGGCTGAAGGGGACCTAATTTGGCCAATTTGCTTCTCTTGGAATGTAAAGATATGGATGAAGGTTGGGGTCTATATGAGGTTGTTGGAGAATGTGAGAGACAATGATAGAGCTAGAAATTTTTCTTAGTGTAGCACAATCTAGCAATTTAAAATACTATCAACTTTTAATTTAGAATAAATTTATAAGAAATTAAAAGGTTGATGGTTCATTTATATTGAGAAAGATATGTTAGATGGTATTGACAATGATGTAATTATTTAACACTTTCAAATATGAAGAGAAGTTATTATCAATTATAAGATTTTCTATTCATATAAATTTTATATTTTTTTAATAAATTTATTTTAAATAAAAAAGTTGATGGTATTTTTTAAATTGTTAGAATGTTTTCCTTCAAGAAAAATTAGCTCACTGCCAGTGATGGATTATGGCGATGGAAGCGGCGATTGGTATCGGTGGCTAGGTTGGGCTAACAATGGCGGTTTGAACGGCAACAGGTAGCGCGCATGTGAGGTCGTGGTAGCTAATAGTGTGGCATTAGCTGGAGGCATCAGTTGGGGCGATGTCTAGGGGCTTGAAGTTGGCGACAACTCAATTAACACCGACCAATGTAAATAAAATCATCAAAATTGGATAAAATTCTTTTCATTGGATTTGAACTAAAGGTTGAAAAATAAAAGCATTATAATTTAGATATTTTTTCAAACAATTAGGGAACATTCGGAACTCTCTAGATATTTTTTGTAATATATTCAAGTGAGAATTCAAGAAATCCAAAGTTTTCATAAGCCTTATCAAGTTCTCTCTGTGCAGTGAAGGCTCTTTCTCTTTCAAACTTCTTGTTACTTCTTCTAGTGTTCATAATGTTCTGGCCTAGTTTTGATGAGAATTAAGTTGGCTCAGGATCAAGGTTTGGTGCTAAGTAAAGAAAAGTTAGTCTGAATAAATAAGGGTCCTCATTAGTATAGTTGGTACTATTTATCAGTTTGGGAGGCTTGATTCTCAGGCAAAGTGCATGTTATGCAAAGAGCCCCCTCATTTTTTTAATATTTGTGCTTCAGTTTTGTTTGTTTGAGGTTTCTTGTTCCTATCAGTTTGAAATTTGTACCTATTTTTCTTAAAATCTGCCTTTAAGATACTATGTATCACATGAGCAAGATTGAATTCTTATCAGCAAGTGCTGGTATTTTTATTATTCAAACCTTTTTTTTTTTTTTGTTCATCAACTCTTGTTAGGATGTGAGGAGTTAAAGCGAAAGGAAATGAAATTTTTATGTGAAGATATGAGATCAATAATTGAAGATTTTATTCATGCCACAAGCATTTTGTTTTCTTTCACTTTCACTCAAATCCATTTTGTTTTCTTTTCTTTTTTTTAATCTGACAATTTGTGTATTTACATTTCTAACACTTAAATTTTATATATATAATAACTCAATTTTTAATATCACATTAAAAATAATATTATAATTTACTTCTTTTAAAGAAAAATACACCATTTTAAGTACAGGAAAGTATTAGATAAATAAATATCAAGTTTTGGGTGTTAGATATATAAATATATAAGATGTATTTAAGTTTTTTTTTTTCTTGTGTATATTACTATTGTTTTGTGTTTTGCCGGATACATAAAATAGACTAGTGCCTTTGTGAATTTCATAGTATAAGATGCTATCTGTTTCTCATTGTTGATCACAGAAAACCTTTTGTGGACTTTTCTTCTTCTTTTTTTTTAAAAGTAAAAGACTGATTTTCTTAACTGTAGAGTTTGACTGTTTTCTAGTTTGATATATTGAATTGATAACATTAACATTGTTCTTCTATCTGTTTGCCTATTTGCAACACAAAAAAAGCATTACACAAATGCAAAAAAGATTAGAGATTTTGGATCCAAAATTAAAATTAATTCATCTTTCTATTTCTCACTATTATATATATATATATATATATATATATATATATATATATATATATATATATATACACTAAATGAAATTGAATCTCATAGAAAATATTGAAAGAGAATGAATATAAATTTAACTAAATTTTAGTCTGATCTTGAGTTCGAATTCTGTTTATATAATAATAAATTTTTTATATGTGAGAAAAAAAAAATTTAAGGCTTAGCATGCATATAAGAGGAATGGCGTATAAGCACATCTGAAGTACTCACTTGGAACAATAGCTACACGCCTTTATGGTCAACTTAATTATGTGATGTGTTTGAATTCGTATAACGCAAACTTTGTTGGCTACTATTGAACACATTCAAAGTTGTTATTTTGACTTGTCATATCATCATCAACTTCATAGAACAAAGTTGAATGATAATGATTTGAGAGGATTTATTACAATCTTGAGCATGCTATTATTGAGCTAACATCATAGTTTTGAAAATCGAATCGGATCGGGTGATTCAACCGTGAATTGGTCTTCTGATTTGGTTCAAGCTCAAAATCACCTATGCACATAACCAGTTAGAATCGAGGTTGAACTAGGAAATCGAACCAATTTTTAAAGAATCACTAGTTTTAAAATTAATTAGATGGATAAAAGTAAAAGATTTATAGTAAAAATAGATAAAATAATTACAATAAAATGTTCTAAAATTTTAATTTAGAAGTATATTCAAAATATTTAAGAATGAAGAGTCATAATTTAGAATATTATATATCATTATTATATTATGTTATATATTTAAAATATATTAAAATATTTTTAATATTTATTATGTTATTTGATTCAACTTGAATCGTTGAATCTTGAACCCCTTTTTTTTCTATTCAATATCTAATTTGATTTTCATAATATTTATTAAAACACACCAATAATATATTTTTTTAGTGTGAAAGCTTTTTTTGGCACTCTTAAGATTTCCTTCATAAAACACTTGTGAGATCAAAAGCAATAAAATATGAAAGCTATAGTCATAAATATGCATAGTGAAAGCAATCAATGATTTTGTAGGTAGGAGATACATTTATAATAATAAATAAATGAGTGCATGTATGAATAAATATAACATAAATAATAACACTCACTATGATTAGAACATACTCATCTTTACCTATGAATATCGAGAAAATATGGCTCTTTCATGTTAGAAATATTTTGTGAGATAAATTTAGTGATGAAGTAAGGAGATAATAGAAATTAATATTGTTGAGAGGGAAAAAAGAGAAAAAAGAATAGCTAAAGAGAGAGGTGTTGCTTTAATTGAGGATTTCTTCTACAATTGTCAAATTTTGATAAGTAAAATATTATTTCATTTATTAATTTTTTTTTATATGTTAGCTTTGTTTATATACTTCCAATTTTTTCTCTTATGATTTTTATCTTATTATACATAATTTTTTCTTCAATTTAATTTAGTTGTGATTTATTCTAATATGAGATTATTAATAGATATTTTAAAGATAAGATTAGATCAAAATATTATTTTATGATTTTTCTTATTCACATACATAGTTTTTAAAAGAGTTTGATAAGTTTCTCATTTCATTAAATTAAAAAAAAAGAATAATTAAAACTATAATAAAAATAAAACTAACTTTTATCATTTATTTGTTTAAAACTTTTACTGTTTTAAAAAAAGAACTTAATTGAAAGTATTATATTTGAGTGTATGAATAATCTATAAATTAAAAAAAAATTATGAAAGTTTATTTTGAGATTGTTATGGATAATAAAGGAAAAAATATTATAATGTTATAATAATGTTATTATTATTATTATAATAATATAAATATTAACTGTAACTTATAACGTAAATTAAATAAATACAAATAAATTAATTAGTAACTTAAAATAACGGCTAGTAACTATAAATCCTAATTAGGTGATTTAATATTGAGCTCTCATCCCTTAAATATATGTATAATGCGAGCTTGAATGAGATAACAAAATCAATATGTTATCTCTTCCTTTTCAAGCATAATTTTTCTTGTTATTACATTCATTTTTGGCGATAAGAGATATGCGATTAGTTGAAGTTTTGCGATCGTTCTGGCGTGATTAAAAGAGGAGGCGGTTGTATCTCACTAATAGAAGAAAGCTGAATTGGTGCGCGATCTTGATCTACAGGATAGTGTCTTTGCCTCTCTTATTTGATCTCATTACTTTATTATTATTTGCATAGTTGAAAATCGAATCGGATCGGGTGATTCAATCGTGGCCTTCTAACAGGTTTGGTTCAAGCTCAAAATCACCTATGCACATAACCAGCGAATCGAGGTTGAATTAGCGAATCGAACCGGTTTTAAAGAACCACCAGTTTTATAATTAATCAAATTTTAGCTTTTGTTTAATTAGACAGATAAAAGTAAAAGATTTATAGTAAAATAGATAAAATAATTACAATAAAATGTTCTAAAATTTTAATTTAGAAGTATATTCAAAATATTTAAGAATGAAGAGTCATAATTTAGAATATTATATTTTGAATTGATATAAATATCATTATTATATTATGTTATATATTTAAAATATATTAAAATATTTTTAATATTTATTATGTCATTTGATTCAACTTGAATCCTGAACCTGTTTTTCTTTCTATTCAATATCTAATCTGATTTTCACAATATTTATTAAAACACACCAATAATATGTTTTTTTAGTGTGAAAGCTATTTTTTGGCACTCTTAAGATTTCCTTCATAAAACACTTCTCAAATCAAAGCTCACGCAATAAAATATGAAAGCTATAGTCATAAATATGCATAGTGAAAGCAATCAATGATTTTGTAGGTAGGAGATACATTTATAATAATAAATAAATGAGTGCATGTATGAATAAATATAACATAAATAACAACACTCACTATGATTAGAACATGTATTCTTATCTAATTTAATTTTATGAAACAAGTAATATTAGTTTAGGGCTAAACTAAGCAAGAGTGCTTAATTCTAATCAAAAGTATAGAAAAAAATGATAATATCATATAAACTTATTGGATGATTATTGGTAATCATCAATTATGTATCACAATAAAATATATTATATCGAATGAAGTGAATGTGTTAAGAGTATAAGCATATAATTGTTAAGCATAATGATGATAATTAACTTAACAATATAAATAAGTTTTCTACATTAAAATCTACGACCACTTAAACATAATAATGATAAACTAAGTATATGATGAATGTAAATTTAAATTATAGAGCGAGATTGACACAATTGATGTGTATGTGGTTTGATGTTGTAAGCATATGTACACACATAGTTTCAATAAGTCACTTGGAATTCATGTAGCCTCTATAACTCTTCTCTCCATGTAGATGGAGAAGCCTCTTCAATCACTTTCTTTCAACTCACTTTTTTTAAGGAAAAGCAAATCCTCTCCTCTAAGCCTAAGTTTTAGCATTCTCTTACCAAATGCCTTTTTCAAAGGGTTCCTATGCTTTTGTGATAATTAGGGTTCTCATTAACTATAAGCCTTATATAATTTTAATATAAGATCAATTATAATATATATATATATATAATGAAAAATATAGTACAATAAAGTTGTAGATTGAGAGAAATATTATCATTTTAAATTTAATCTCAAAATTGGTTGAAGAATGAATAGTTGTCTTTATTTTCTTTTGAATATGTAAAAGCTTTTCTCATCACCATAATCATTTTGAAAATACTTTTAATAATAAGTAAAATATTATTGTTATATTTTAATTTAATATTTCATCATCCATGGAGTATTTTAGGATTTAGCCATATTCTAGCTAGTCTTACAATGAAATAGACTTCTTGGAGTCTTCACTTCTTTTTTTCTTGACTTGTCATGATTTAACTTATATTTATTGCTTTCAAGCTACAATTGGCTCTATGTGTCTAGTGGAGTAAGTCATCATCTCCTTAGCTTAATTAATATTTAGTTAATTTGTGAAAAAATTTAGCAAATTAGAGATTTGTTATCATCAATGAAATTTTATTAGATTACTATAAAGTATAAGACAAATACCAATGATTTTAATGTATCTAGCTCATGCTTGTATCCCATTTTTATAAGTTTAACTCAACTCATTGCTATAAAAAATTATTTATTTAGATAATGTAAGTAAAATTACACAATAAAATGAATAAGTCAAGCTATTTTCTAGCCTTATAATTATATATGGATTTCATAATGAAATTTATGTAATGGCTAATTAAATAAAGATGTCATCAACTTCACGTAGAATTGGTGTACTTTTAAAAAATTTTAATGAAATTTTTTTTTGTCACTGAGTAGAATTATTGGGTGAATTTATCACGGTTACTTGGGTGAATAACTTTGGAACTTAAGCTAAATCAACTAATTTTTTAGTACACCCATTAAATAGTTTTGGATGACTTGAACTCCTTATTGACTTTGTTTTATCCTTTAGAAACTTATGAATCTTTTGTATGTATGTATGTATGTATGTATGAACTATTACTAAACTTCGATTATTATGATCAATGAAATTGGTCTAACACAACTTACACATTATTGAGTACACACAAATCAAAACTCTAATTGTTAGTGAAGGAACTCAAATCTTGTCCTATTATTATCTTTATCATCATCATTTGGTATAATTAACAATTTACATTTTGTCTAACTAATTATCAAGCTTTATTTAACAGTTATATTGGCTTATTATTATTATATTTGATCATATGAGTAGATATATATGTGTGGTTGGGCTTGTATGATGTGATCAAGTAACATGCAATTTTCTAAGCTTAATTTATGTACTAAATCACAAGAATTTAAAGGGTTTGGAGAGCGGGGTTTACCACTTCAAAAAGAAAACTTCTCTACTTATGATGAATTTGAAGGTGATGCCAATCCTTACTTTAAACAACCCAACTAGTTGAAGTAGTTTCTCCTCCAAGTCATGCCTTCATGCTTCTTAGGTTTGCACTCCTTAAAGCACTTAGCTTTAATATTAATATGGTGTAGGTCAATGAAGATGATCTTGAGAGGTAAATGAAGTTTAGGGTTGGTGTCCATATATGTAAGGTGATTATATATGAAAAGTTAACTAGGATTATGTTATGAGGATGTTTGTATAATGAGTCATTAATAAATCAAAATTTATATTTCATTTATTTCACGATGAAATAATGATTTTAGACTCATTATGATCAAATTTAAATCAGCATATTATGAGTTTTTTATTTTAAATTATAAATCAAAAGGTAAAATGGACTATTTTTGTGCTCCCTATTTACATGAGATTAACATGGTTGGTTGAAATCCTTAGCAAGTAAATCTAAAATATTAACATTTCTCATCTAAACTTGTGCAAAATTTTATATTATTGTTTAAAATAAAGGGGCATTTACATACATAACATATTTATATATTTACATATCTAATATTTAAATTTTAATATTTACATAAATAATACTTAAATATTTAATATTATATTAAAAATGTCACTATTATTAATTTTTTTAAAGAGAAATTTATCTTTTCATGCATAACGAATATGCTATATTTGTAAAAATCAAATTTTAGATGTTAAATATGTAAATACATAAAGAATTATGTGCTATGTATGAAAATTCTCCTAAAATAAAATTATAGGTTTGTAAGAGATGTTAGAAAGTTATCAAGTCAATTAGTGGTTTGAGTTTTAGTAAAACTAACAAAGAAAGATAAGAGAGAGACTAATCACCAAAATAAACATATAGTTCATCAAAATTCTAAGAGACAAATTAACTACCAAGCCTTGCACTCAACACTATAGTAGAACCACTTTAGAATTTAATGAATGATTGAAAGTGAATATATGAAGGGCCTTTATTAGGATAAAAAAGCAAACAAATTCATAATTAGAGCTATCATAGATTGGTAGCCCATATATGAAAAAAAGTGTTAAAATAAACACAAAATTCCTTTTCTTTTCCTCAAGTTAGCCATGCATCAACATATGGAGAAATATTATGACAATTAAACAAAATATTAGTCCTAAACTAATAAAAGGTTTGTCCAAGACAAGAATGGAAATGGAAATGGTCTTGATGTGTGATATTCTCCATCCACTTGAAGTTGTCATCATGCTTTGCAATTTCTTTTGATGATGACTATGATGCTTCTCTCTTCTAATGATATGTTTTAGTTGAGATTTGATGATAAATTTTTGCACGTGTGATGATGGAACTTTACATAAATTGAGTCTAAAACTCATAGAAAAGTGATCTAGGTTGAGCCAAGCTAAGAGTTGGATGACAACACTTTTGATTCGTTTTATATTGAATTCTAATTAATCATAAGCTACTTGCTCCATTAAATAATAACTTCGGTCTTCATTATAAGGAATATAATTTTGGATGAAGTCTAGAAACTTTTATTCTTTCAAAATCTAGCTAGTCATTGAAAGTTTGTAGAACTCAAAGATCTCTCTCTTTTTTATGACTCCTTTATTCTTAGCAAATTAACATATTTTAGTTTTGTTGCAATTTTATTGACATTTAAAAGTCATAACTCTGAGTCAATCTAATTAACTCAATCTTAAGTACTTGTTCTTGGCTAGGATTATTCTAGTTTTCATTTAAAGTGAATTTGAATCCAACAAATACTATAAAATAAAACTTAAAAATGATCTTATTAAGTTAGTACATAATTAACTAACTATTCAATATTCTTAAAATATGAAGTGCAATATCATCAATTTTAAGTTTTTTTTATCCCTATATATTTTATCTTTTCTTCTAAATATATTATAATTAAAAAATTATAAAACTACTAATGTTGCTCTTAAGTTTGGATGAAAAATATTAATAATATTTTTTAAATTATTATATGAAGCATATATATATATATATATATATATATATATATATATATATATATATATATATATATATATATATATATATATATATATATATATATATATATATATATATAAAACCTTGAATGGGTTCATTTATAGTGGTATGGAGAAAAGTGGATAAATAAATGAAAGAATCTCTTTTACTTAGCTTGCACTTGCATGATATAATTATTTCACGTTGGTTTCTATTAAAATCTCCATGCATTGAATAACTGATGAAAGAAGGACTAAAAGTATTAAAATGGACGGTGGATATTTAATGTTAACTAATAAATGATATTATGTCCGTTCAATGCATTCCACGTGCAGTCATATGCATGAGACTGTTGAGCCCCATTTTCAGACAGTTATATAGATCTGAAATATAATATAATATATATATATATATCAATTGTATTAGATTTGTTTTAAGATAAATATAATATAATTTTTATATAGAATATAATATTTTATTAGATGTGAATAATATAAAAAAAAAGGTCAATAAGTACTTAATAATTTTCTTCCATTAATTATGGCGGAATTTCTACAATATGTGCTTCAATGTTGGACAAAATTCAACAAAAATTTAATTTCATTGTGTCAAATAATACTATTAATTGAGAATATATATATATATATATATATATATATATATATATATATATATATGTGTGTGTTGTTTAATTTCTAATGATACTTCTTGTATGCAGAGAATCGGTAGAAGAAAAGTTTATACCTTAATCTTGTTATGAAGTTCAAAGACATACACAAGATTTAAAGAAATGAAGAGAACTCAGAAATTTTACGTAAAACCGAAAGAGGAAAATCATTCTGCCTAACCCAAGAAAAAAATCTTTCACTATGTATCTGTTCATAGTACAAAATTTTCCTATAATGGGATTACAATTGTATATGAAGAGAATATGTAGTCACCTTGGTGATAACTAAAGAGAAGATATGATGGTGACAGAAACAATGACCGAATGGTCGCCATGATGGAAACCGAGAGCATAGACGATGATGAGGATCCCGGGCGGCGGTTGACAACGGCGGCGTGGTGGTTGACACCGTCAGTGGTGGCATGATGCTTGGAGGATCTTCAAACTTTAGATCTCTCCTCTCTCGGCTCCCTCATATGCAATAAATGAGCTATTTATGGAGGATGACATCTCTGTAAATACATGCAACCAACTCCACTTCATGGATGGCTTAGAATGATTCCTTTGATCATTTGATGTATTTTAAGTATTTGAATGCTCAAACGAAGTCGGAATTATGAGATCTTGGGCTTGAAATTGTCCAAGACGCCGATTTGACTATATAAACACTCCATGCTTAAGAGCTATTTATAGATTTAAGCGATATCTCAAAGTTTTCAAGGATATTTTAAGTGCTTGATCTCGAGTTCAACCGAGAATCAACTTTCTTTTGACATCAAGATTCGTGCTAGTAATTTTCGTGTCATATTAGTTATCTCCTATTTTTGGATGACATTATCTCAATCATCCAAAATATTTATGCCATATACTTGAAAATAGCAAATTCTTCAATGAAATTCGGTCCATTAATCATACATTTTGAGAGAGCAGATCTTCATGTGAGCACAAGATTATGATCGCAAGGTGTAGGACCCTGATCTGGTAAAATGCACGGATGCATTATTCAGGTTATGGACCATCCTGACACAGTGCCGTGCCCCGGTCGGTTCCCCTTGCGGTGAACGCATACCATGATGACGGTGATACGCGCAGATGAGCCGCAATGGCAATGAATGCTATGAATGAATGATGGGGCTTTAGCCGCCGAAATGCGAGCCGTGAAAGCGAAATGCCGTGAGCGAGCTGGAGGGAGAATGAGCCGGGCTGAAATGGCCGATGAATGAGCCTGTTTGTATGGAGCCGACGAGCTTGGCCAATGAATAGTACGCTGAAATGATAATGGGCAAAGTTTAGCTCCAAATGGCGAAATAATGGGTCGAGTGGCAAATGCTATGAAATTTGAGCTGGCGCTGAATGGCGAGACCGCTGAATGGCGAGCTGCTGAGGCCGCTGAGGCTGAAATATTAGCGAAGGCTGCAATCGAAATGAAATGAAGCCACGGCGAGCGAAGCTGGCAATGATGGAAGCTGCTCGGCGATGAAAACTGATTAGATAAGTAGTGCCCACTGCAATCGTTTCTCCAACCATTTGGCAACTATTATGTGATAATTGTCCTGCTGTTCCCCGAGTTGGAGCTATATTTATTTGAGTTGGTTGGTTTTGCATAAATTAACGATATCCGAATAAGCCTCAATCTCTTCTTTAAGTTGTTTACACGCCTCAGTAGTATGTCCACGACTGATGGAAGTGACAATATTGCTCTTGATTTTCAAGTTGGTTTCAATGGATGTGGTCACTTAATGGTCTCTTCATCCCGATAAAGACGTTAACACGAGATGTGTTTAGTGGCGTGTATTCCGCCGTTGATGTGAGGGCGGAGGGAGATCACGACGCCTTGTTGCTTCTTCCGATGGGATTGTTGATCTGTTTCCTAGAGCACTCTTACGTTTTCCTATGGATTGTTCAAATTATTTTGGTGGTCATTAATAGTATCATCGCCAGAAATTTCCACACGGTGAACCAAGTCGGCATGAAGGGACAGATTCTGATTAGGATGAGTAGAAAGGTCGTGACGTGAGCCTCTCAAGAAAACTCCTCTTAGTAATTCGTTCTACCCAGTATTTGGTGAGCTTATGAGGAGAATCTATGGAAGTATTCTTTAAGTGATTCACCATCATTTTGCGAATGTCAAGAGATGGGAGGAATCTTTAATGATCCTCCTTTGCAATGAACCTGTTCTACAAAAAATCTTGGCGAGTTCACAAAGGTATGGATGGATCCCCTGAAGGGAGAACTGAAGAGCTTGCCCCTTAAGGGCAACGGAAAGACTTGACAAAGCAAGGTGTCGAGCTCATTGGATATGCATGATGGTCCTATAATGGTCGATGTATTCATATGGGTCATTGTCCCATCATAGAATCAATGCACGAAAAGCTTGAAACCTACGGAATAGGATGTTGAAGAATAGCTTGCCTAAAGGTGAGGACTTTTCATAGTGCGGTGAGGGGAGGATGATTTCTATCTTGAAGGTGAAATTCATCTTGCATTAAGCGTCATAATTTTGCACGTATAACATGATGAGGGGTTAAGACGAGAATGTTTCAAGCTACCATCAATAATGGATTAGCGGTCGTTGAGCGGATGATGAGAACTAGCGTGGAGATCGCATCACGGTCTCTCGGAGGAACTTGTCAAGAAGATTAGCATTTTGACCATGGCTAACATCGATCTTGGGGAGATGTGTTTGTTGCGGTAGGCTACCTTGTGTTCCTCGCAAAGTCGGATCATCTCATTTTGAGACTCTTCCATTCGGACACGATCTTATAAAAGATTCTTGTCGCCATTCACCATGAGTCACGCCTATCGGGGAGTGAGGAAGCTTGGCGCCCTTGGTTCAAGGATTGGTTTTGAGAGTGACGAGAGTTAGAGCGCTCCGGTGACAGTATTGCTCCTATTGGCCTAATGCGGATGTTCATGAAATTATGATTGAGGGTTCTTTTCTCATACGGTCAAACTATTATGCTAGAGAATAAGTTGTAGTAGAGTGAAAGTTTACTTTAGCCTTGGTATGAAATCTAGCACACACACACACGTGTATCTAAAGAGTGAACAAGAGAACTCTAGAAATTTTATGTGAAAAATCTTGAAAAGAGGGAAAAAATCACTGACCTACCAAGAAAAAAAATATTTCACTATGTATCTATTTTAGAGTACAAAATCTTCCCGATAATGGGATTACAGAATTGTATATGAGAAGAGAACAACAAATATGTAATAGCTCGTGGTAATAGCTGTGGTATTGATGATGGCCGAGAAACAAATGAATGAAGGAAGGTCGCATGATGGAGACCGGCGAGATTGACGACGGCGAGGATCGCCGGCGCGGCCGACGGCTGGTGATGCCGTTTAATGCCGAGTTATGCGGGAGGATCTTCAAACTTTAGAGCTCTCTCCTCTTGCCCCCTCATATAAGGAATGAGGCTATTTATAAATTGGAGGAGTGGCATCTCCGTAAATACATGCAAAATCAACCACTCCACTTCATCTGACGCTTAGAATGATTCCTTTGATCATTTGATATATTTTAAGTATTTGAATGCTCAAATGAAGTCTAATTACGAGATATTGGGCTTGTTAGATTCGTCCAAGACGATTTGACTATAAACACTCCATGCTTAAGAGCTATTTATGGATTTAACCGATATCCCAAAGTTTCCAAGGATATTTTTTTGATCTACTACCAACAGATCAACTTGCTTTTGACATCAAGATTCGCCGATTAGTAGAATTTTCGTTCATATCACTTTCTATAATTATTAATGAGCTCATCATATTTCCCAAAGTGAAATAATTTATTAGTTTCTATCAATCTTTATTTAGTAGGGCAGTGCATAATTTATGTTGATTATAATGATTATGACTATTAATTAAGGCAGTTTGGGATCATTTTATTAATTTTAAAATTTTATTTAATTTATTTATATTTAGATTTGAAATAAAATATATTTAATGATGATAATAGTTTTTAAATATATTTAAATGTTATTTTAACTATTTTAAAAATAAAAATACATAAAAAATATATTCAAATCTACATTTTAAAATAATATAAAATATAAAAATAAAAAAGTTCAAAACAAAATTGATCTCAAATAAGCTCTAAATTAAACTGAATCAATCACCAAAAATTAAAAGATAAACTTGAAGTAAAACTGAAATTTAATTAAATTTTCTGGTTTAATTTGATTGTTATCTTAAAATTTCCAAATTAAATATCATTGATTTGCAATAATTTTGCTTAGTTAGGTTAAAATGCTTATTAAGCTAGTTTTGATATATATATATATATATATATATATATATATATATATATATATATATATATATATATATAAAAAGAATTGAGCAACTTAACTTAGTTTTTTTTTCTTTTTTTTTCTTTTGCATGTGTTCTCAGCATAAATAAATGCACAAATTAAGGACATCGACTACAAATAGTGGTATTACAAAATGATTAAGAGTAATTATTTTTTCTCCATCACTTGATATTGAAACACAATAATTGATTAATTTCAAATAATATTAATATTTTAATCAATATAATTATAAAAAAAAGATAATGATTTATATATTTGATTCTTATTAATATATTAATTTGTATTAATTTAAGAGAATATTTATTAACTTAGAATAATAATATTATAGTTAATATCATAGATAAATAACAATTTTATATTTAAATGATAATAGCTTCTCATCTCACTTAGATAAAAAAAGATAAATTTCAGTTCATGTGCATGGCATCATGAAGATTTCAACTATGAAGATTTGATATTTTTATAATCAAATATTATATAAAAATAATAATATACTATCTTGAAAGATCAAAACATCATTTTATTACATTCATAAAAATAAAAGTTACATAAATTTTGAATTATGGTTATTATTTTTATAGATCTACAACTATTTAGTATAATAAAATTGAATAAAATTTATCTAAATCATAGATATAAACTACTCGTATGATAAACTCTTTATAGTTAATTATATTTTAAGTGAGATCATACTTAACAAAGAAATTTAATTAAAATAATGATTAATATTCTTTAATGATAATAAGTAAAAAGTATTTGTAGCATGAACTATATATATATATATATATATATATATATATATATATATAATTTAAATTAAAAACTTAGTGAGTATATATAAGGGCAACTTAACCCTAACTAAAAGAGTCAAGGTCTTGCCAAGGCTGATTTTCAAAAGCAAAATAGTAAATTGATATTTATTGAGAAAATAAAGCTTTTGACTAACTTGTTTGATAATGGTGGGATACTACCAAAAAAGTAGATTTACTTCTTATCATAATGCTCTTCACCTTACTTAGATTTTTATTTTATGTATTTTTCAGCGTAAATAAATGCACAAATTAAGGACATCAACAACATTAAGTCACTAAGATGGATCAATTATATATATATATATATATATATATATATATATATATATATATATATATATATATATATATATATATATATATATATATATATATATTATATATATTTATATATTTATTTATTTATTTATTTATTTATTTGATGTATTTTTAAGTTTTTAAAATTTTTTATTTTAAAAAGTGAATCACATTATTTTTAAAAATACTTAAAATAATTTTTTTATTATATTTTAAAATAAATATAACTACTAATTATCTATCTCAAATCTTCAGTTACAATCAGTCATCACTGCAATTATAGTGGTCAACGATTACGCTGTCACCTTATAAAAATAAGAATATGTTATTAAGATATCAAAATATTTTATTTCGAATCAATATATATACCCACCGTTTCTTAACTTGTTGGTGGCTAAAAACTCCTGACCAGCTCAAATCCTCCACTACGGACGCGATATCTAAGTAGTGTCCCGACATGAGAAAATAATGCCAGCTAGAATGTGTGATTAATCATTAACATCCCCACCTATAAGATGATGAGTGGATACCTATTGAATATATATATATATATATATAATTATTTATTTAACAAATTTAATGACATTCTATCATAATTTTACATTGGTCTAATTACGATCTTCTTTTATAATTATTGCTACAATATTTTATTTATTTGATTATTGTTATTATATCATTCCAATTAATTTAAACTAATAATTTATTAACTTCCACGTCAGCTTCTAAAAGTGGGCCCACGCAAGAGGTGCTTCGTTAGTCAAACTGACAGTGACGGCCTAATGTGCTCATAGTCTTCGTAGTAGTCGTTTAATTTAATACGATATCTATTTCGTCAAAATAAAACATGTTTATTTTATTATTATAATTTTAAAAATTTAAAATATAGATTGAATTTTTATTATAAATTTTAATATTTAAATAACAATTTTAAAAAATTTGAAGAACAAATATGGAGATGCTCAATTATTTTCTTTCTTTTATTTATCTCTTTTCTCAATTATACACATAATTATAAATGTACTATAAAAAAATTATATTATCTCTAAAATCATCTTTTAATACTAATATTTACAATAATACCCAAAAGTTTGAAGAACAAAGTAAGCTATTAATTTGGATTGTAAATATTTTTTATTAATTTTTTAATAATTTAATTGTTTGATATGCATGTTTTTAATTTTTATTTATTTATATTATTAATAATTTATGCTATCTCTTTGCAATATAGTTTGTAAGATCATATCTAAATTAATTCTTTTTTTTCTCTTCATTTTATTATTAATACGCTCTCATGTTATCATTATTATTTCTATTGAGGTGATTTGTTAGTTAACCACTTGATATTTACAAGTGATTTAATAGTTTATAGTAATATTAACTCTAAAAGTATTTGATTTGAAGAAGTCTTTCTTTATCATTATATTAGTCATGGGATTCTTAAATATTTTAAAAATATAGTAAATCTATAATTAAATTAATTAAATTTATTGATAATCTTAATGTGTTTAATTAAATGGCTTTAAATATAGCTCTCTATCATTGACCACTTTAGAGAATTGCCAACCTCTATTTGATATATTAAATATGTAGCTTATTAGTTGGAAACACAAATTACTCTCCCTTATTAGGCAATTTTTCTTACTATGAATAACAAATATAAATGATAAATAATATATATATATATAATCTTAATAAATAAAATTTAAATTTTTAAAGAGGCAGAATAAGAAATACTTTTTTTTCGACATTTGTTTAATTTAATCACAAATTCACGCACATCGCACGTGCATTTAAATCAAAAACATCTTTTCAACGCCTCAACTACTGTACAAGCCATACACTATTATGGTCATGTTCTGTAATATAGTTAATCAACATGTTAACTAATCGATTTACGATAAATTAGATCGGATTTTATAATTTTTTCTTATGCAGTATCATTCGCGAGTTAAAGAGGTTCACAAATCAGCTTATTTTGATAAGGGCTAAAACAAATCACTTATTTTGATCCATAAATTTAAAAAGAATATTATTATATCTTAAAATCTTAATATGGTCACATTACTTCACCAATACTTTTTTTTTTTTTGATCATTTGAGTTCATATATTTTTTATATTCATCAAGATTTGAAAAATATTTTTTAAAAAAAATTATTTATGTACAAATATTTTTATTTTTATATTTAATCAAACGACGTCATTTATTATGCCTTATTGGACACGTGAGGAGTGGGGCCTTCTCGCTCAACGATGACGTAAGGTTCGTGAACCACAACGAAGTCGACGGCGCGTCGAATGCGGCCCACGTGGCTTCTACCAGAAGCCACCGCCTGGCCTCCTCCTCGTACGGCAGCGTACGCGTGCTCATAACTCAACCTGTGGCATTTTCGTAGTTCTGTTTTAGGATAAGGGTAATACCGTCAATTTCTCATTCAGCTATTTTTCTACATTCCTAAATTAATACTTATGTAAGAACTTAATTTAAAATTAAGGAGTTTAATATATATACAAATATTAAACTTAAATATAATTTTTTTATGAAATATTTATATACATAGTACACAAATCTTATATATTTACATTTCTAATATTTAAATTTTTATATTTACTTAAATAGTATCTAAATTTTATTATCACATTAAAAATAATATTATCATTATCTTATCAAAATAAATTTTATTATCACATAGAAAAGTATTATTTTTATAAATATGAAATTTTAGATATTAAATATATAAATACTTGAGAATTATATGCTATGTATGTAATTTTGTTTTTAATGATCCTTAATTACATTGATTATTTATTGTGTGGACTTTTGCATTGAACGAACTATTAATGAGCATTGATGCGTTTTATAATTCTATTAAAGTAAACATGAGAAGTTTATCTAAACCATTAAATCATAAATATAAATGTTCAAATCATATTTATTCTACAATGAGATCAAAATAAAAATAAAAAAGTTATTTGAGATTTTTTATTTTTATTTTATTAATATTTGAATTGAAATAAAATATATTTAATATTTTAATAATATATATTAATATTATTTTTATATTATGATAGCAGTAATTTTTGATGTTTATAATTATGATAAATATTATAAAAATATTTTAAATATTTTAAAAAATAATGTGAATGTTTTTCAAAAATAAAAAAATAATAAAATTGATCTCAAATAATCTCTCTTTTTTTTCAATTTTTTTATTCGTTTCTATTAACAAATTAAAACAAATCATTCCTGCCAAAATATCAAACAAATCGAAAAATCTTCTTTAGTGTTAATTTACGAATAAAACACCTTAAATACATATGAATATATTAAAAAAACTTAATATATAATGAAATTGCTCCAAATAATAAATTTTATTCTTTTTTATTAATATCAAACGTTTTAATGACTAATTCTAAGGGACTGTTTGGGATTAGTTTTATTTTGTATTATTTATTTTTTTATTTTTATTTTATTTTAAAATATTTATAATATTTATAACGCTCAAAATATTGATATAAAATATATTTTATTTCTAACCAAAATATAAATAACAGAAAATATAAAGCTAAAATTAAAACTGACCAATATTTAACCCCAAGACTAATAATTGTAAAAAAATGTAAAATATTTAAATCACTGAAATGAGGGACACAAATTAATTATATATAATATTTATTATTGTTATGTGTAAGAAAATTTATAGCGAAAATAAAACCTCATGCCTTCCTTGGGAAATCCAAAGACTCCTGATAAAAAAGACAAGAACTCTAAATTTTATTAAAAAATCCTAAAGAGGAAAAATCGGCTACCCCAAGAAATGCTCCACTATATATCCGATTTAGAGATAAAGTTTAAGTTTTCCAACAATGGGATTACAAGTAGATGAGAAATCTTGATATGAATTTCATAATCGACACAACAAATATACAATTGGTTGGGTCAGATATTGTTATTAATGCATGACAAGAATAAAAGGACCATAACCGTATGTTGATAAACCAACTTCTAAATTTCTCAGCCTTTCTTCTCAGCTCATTCCCTTCTCATGACAAGAATGAGGTCCCCATTTATAAAATTCTATGAGGCATTGTCATTGTAGCCAAAATCCAAAAAACTCCATCATACTGTATATTGATTCATTTGATCATAAGTATTTTTAGTGATTTGACCATCCAAACGATCATTGAAGTGATCTTAGGCTCATTAGATTCGTCGCCAAAGTCGCCGATTCAACTATAAGCGCCAAATTTGTCATGATCATCTAATAATGTTTCAAAGTTTTTATATGTTGCTTTGACTGATTTGAACTCGACCGACCAATTTCTAAAGATTATCAACTCATCTCATCAATCATTTAATTTGATTATATACATGCTTTAATTTGATATTTTGCTTCATTTATAAATTTTAAAGGGATATATCATTTACCCCTTATTTTTTGATGATAAAATTTATTTAATCCAAAAAATAAAATCACTTTAGCTAAAAATTCTTGGATTAATTATTAATATTTATTTATTTTATTAGATTATATATATATATATATATATATATATATATATATATATATATATATATATATATATATATATATATATATATATTGATTTTATTTAATGAGGAATGTGAAGAGTTGTTTTAGGAATATAATTTTTTTTTAAATGATGAATAAGAAAAGTTTTTTTTTTTAAAGAAGAAAAAAGAGTTTTTTTTAAATATAAATAGTTTTTTTAATGAGGAATATGAAAAATTTCTTCTTTTTTATATAAATATGAATAATTTTCTCTTCTTTTTAAGAAGGTGAAAAGTTTTTTAAATGAGGCATATGAAGAGATTTGTTTCTAATGAGGAACATGAAGAGTTTTCTTCAATTTATTATTATTTTTTTTTAAAGAATTTGAAGAGTCATTTTTCTAATATAAATACCCCAAAAAAGGGTAAGAGAAAACTCAGACATTTCTTTCATCTCTTTGGCAACCTCCACTAACAGTATAATGGTGTCGACCTCCTCAGCAGACTCCAGCCTCCCCAATCTCAAGGTTTCCAATGACCTGTAGGCCACAGATCCCAAATTCAGCTCCAATGTGATTTCGCTTTCTTCTCTTTGTCCTCTACTAACCTTTATAATGGTGCCTCTCTATTCCAGCTTCACCGATCAGGTTAACTAACCAGTTAGGACGATCCCAAATTCAGTTCCCAGGCTCGCTTTCTTTTTGCTTCACTAACTTGTATAATCTGTCACCCCTCTCGCAAGCTCCAGCTTCTCCGATCTCGAGGTTTTAACCGACTGTGACAAGACGATCCGAATTTAAGCTCCAGGTGCTTTCGCTTTCTTGGTAGCCCACTAACATGTATAACGGTGAATTCTCTCACGTGGCTCTTGTTCTCCCATCTCGGGGTTTTCAACTCGACTGTTAGCGATCAATTCGTCCTGTGCTTCCAAATTTCTTTTCAAGTCTTGGTTTCTCCAACTAATCATTATAATAACCCCTCTCGAAGCTCCAGCTTCCCCAATCAGGTTTCCAACCGACCGATTAAGTAACGCCATCTTGAACTCAATTTCTAAGATGATTCCAAACTTAAAAAAATATATAGTATATTCTTGGGTGAGCATCATTCCATAGATATCTCAATGTCTAAAGATTCTCGAGTAAATCTTGCACAATATGATGGAAGTGTATCGACAAAATCCAATGATGTAACGCCAAATATCAACATTGATACTTTGAAAATCTTCAATAAGAAGTTTCATTTTCCAAATGATTTGGTGATTATTCCTCTAAATAATCACAACGAGTCTATAAGTACCTATACTTTCTCGAGGCTTTTGCCCGAGATTTTGATATACGTGTACCTTTTGAGATTTTAGATTTTGAGATTTTGATATATATGTACCTTCAAGCTTTTGTCTGCTAAGATTTTAATGTACTTGTACCTTCAAGCTTTTGCTCATCGAGATTTTTGATGTACCGCCTGTACTTCTCGAGATTTTGATGTACTGATCTTCCGAGGTTTTTGTCTTCGAGGTTTTAATATACATGTACCTTCCCGAGACTTTGTTCACCGACATTTTGATGTACACTGCATCTTATGAGGCTTTTACTTATCAAGTTTTTTATGTACTTATATCTTTTGAGGCTTTGTCTCAGATTTTGATATACCCTGGACATTTTAGTTTTCATCTAATCGAGATTTTGATGTATACCTTCTAAGTTTTGTCCTCCGAGATTTTAATATGTCTATACCTTCCTAACCTTTCTCCCATTTTAGGTTTTGATGTACATGTATCTTCGAGGCTTCATCGAGATTTTAATTTACCCTTGCACCTTCTAAAGCTTTTACCTTCCGAGATTGTTGATGTATTTGACCTCTGCTTTTTTCCTTTGAGGTTTTGATGTACCTATACCTTCCGAGGTTTTACCTACTAAGATTTTAATGTAATTTATTCCTGGAGACTTTCCTCTTCCGACATTTTGATGTACTAAGCATCTTTGAGCTTTTGTCTTATGAGATTTTGATGTGACTTTACCTTCTCCGAGGCTTTCTCCTCGAGATTTTGATGTTCATGTACCTTGAGGCTTTTGCCTCTAAAGTTTTGAGTGAGGTCCGGCTAACCACTTTCTCTCTCGGTGTCTTTTTAAGGATGACCTTGTCCACTACTAGCTTCCCATCGAGGCTTCCTCAGCCTTCCTGTAGTGAATCCATAAAGGATTTTAGACATATCGAGGTTATTTGTCGAGTGTTACTCTGACATTTAACATGTGTGGAAGAAGATAATTGTTTTAACTCTCATCCAAAGTTATTTTGTCAAAAGTATGATGTTATGTAAGAGGATAAATATTTGATTCTTTTGAGATTATTTGTCGAGTATTACTCTGACGTTAACTGTATGAGTAGAACAAAGTTATGACATATCTGAGATTATTTGTCGAGTGTTACTGATATTTAACTTATGTAAGAAGTCAATAGTTTTAACTCTCATCTAAGATTATTTTGTCAAAGTACGCGTTAACGTATGGAAGAGGTTAAACATTTTGATTCTTCCAGATTATTTATTAGAGTATTACTCTACAAGGCGTTAACCTGGTGAAAATGTCAAATCAAAACATATGTTTGGGCTATAACTTAAGTTGCTCGACATTAGTCTTATTTTTCCATGAGTATGATTGGAGAATCATAATTTGCAAAAGATATCTCTTCTCAATGTTGAATTATCCTCCAACTTTAACTTATTTCTTCGGTAATCAGATGCTCAATATTGATTTAGGTGATCTTTTGAGATTAAGAGTACCAATTTCTAACAAAGTCAAGGATCGAGTTGATGAATCTTCATTCTTCTAATGTGTTCCTCCGTAGAGATTTCCTCCACCATATAGATGGTGCCTCAACATAAAGTTGACCACAATTATCAGAAGAAGTAAGAAAATGTTTCCCACAGACGGCCAGTCCAAACTATTGCATAGAAACTAGAATGTAGAATAAAACTTCACGATTAACTTTATTGAGAAATCCAAAGACATAGGATAAAAAGAATAAGAAACTTTAAATCATATACAAAAAATCTCGAAAGAGAGAAAAATCACGGCCCATTAATAAAAATGTTATACTATATATCCGATTGAAAGTAAGTCTTCCATGATTATTATTGTATGAGAAATCGATAATATGATTTCATAATTTGTTACAACAGTTACGCAATGGTCAGAATGATTATGGTGGCAAGAATCTACGACGATAATTAAGACAATGACATAATGATGATTTAACTTCTAACTCTCTTATTTTCTCCTAAGCCGCTCTAACTCCTTCCCCTTTCATGATAAGAATGAGATTCATTTATAGATTTTGTGATGGGCATTTTGGTTGTTTAGAAATAAAAATCCAAAAACACTCCATCTGACAGATATTGATTCATTTGATCATGGATAATATTTTAGTGATTTGATCATCCAAACAATCTGATTTTGAGCTTTGATTGCCGGCTCGTCGAGCCACTCGATTCAATTATAAAGACGCCAAATTTAAGTCATTTGATCATCTAAGAGTATCAAGTTTTCATATATACTTTGGATTTGACAACTCATTTTCGATCTAATCCGCTTCTAAATATCATTGAACTGTCTATCAGCCATTTAATTTGATCAGATACACGCTTTAATTTGAGATTTGTGCTTAAATTATAAATTTTATAGGGATATATCAATTATATTTAATTTATGCAAATATTTTAACATTTTTATTATTTTATTATATATATAATAATAAATACATTCATTATTTTTCAAATTTATCTACAATTTAAAATATAATAAAAATATTATTTATTAAATTTTAATATATTTTAAAAATTGAGCCGTGATATTCTAATCTTTTTTTTTTAATAACAATTCAACTTGAACTATTCATCACATGTAAGAAAATGAAAAATAAATTATAATTATAATAAATAATAAAACTATTTTATAAATAAATATATGACTGTAATTTTTATATTCACATTTGAATTGTGTGTTATTACCCTTCACTGTTAATCTACTTCCTAATTAATCCTGCCCTTTACCGAATTACTCTATAAAGCCACGCCCGTTCACCCGCACCACATGAAGAAACAAGAAGTAGAATAACAAGAACAGCAAGGCGACACGGGCGGATCTCCTCCGCTCACCGGCGACGAACGCCGCCAGTCAAACCATTTCAATCCCTGAAATGCCCTCCTCCTCCTCCTCCTACTCTTACTGCCATTCGGCGGAGCGGTAGAGCCCACAGCAATGCCTGTTTCCGCGAAGCCCCCAGTTCTACAACCCCTGGCTGCCCCTCCTGTCACGCCATCGCTGGACATGGCCTGCTCCCTGCTATCCTCGTCCACGCCGCATGACCCTCGACGTCGCCTCAGTGGCTCCATGGCTGCCATCAACCTGTCCTCCAACATTCTGCATGCCCCTCAGTCCATCCAGTTCCACTCTGCCTCCACCTGATCCCTATCTCTCCACTATTGCTGCTTTTTCCATCTTCTCTTCCTTATCCACCACTTGACCTCTGTCGTTCTGGCCTCATCTCACTCCATCTGCTCGCTCTCGACTGTCCACTAATTCATGCCTGCCTCCTCCCCATCTCCTCCTCCTGCATCTCTCTGTCTACCTCGACTGATCTCATACTCGTCGACGACATCGCCGCCCTCGCCGCCACCCCATCCCTCTCCCTTCCGCCCTGGCTGCCCCGAATACTGCAACGCCAACTTCACCGCCTACTTCACCCCCACATTCTGGTCGAACCTCCCTCTCCCTCACCTTCGAGGGCCGCCGTGCCTGTTACTCACCAACACCGGAGTGATGGTGATGGATCTGGCGAGGTGGAGGCAGGACGGCTACACGGAAGAGATTGAGGAATGGATGGAGCTGCAGAAGCGAATGCGGATCTACGAACTGGGATCTCTGCCGCCGTTTCTCCTGGTGTTCGCCGGGAGGATCGTGGCGGTGGATCACCGGTGGAACCAACACGGATTAGGCGGAGACAATTTCAGGGGACTATGCAGGAGTCTGCACCCAGGGCCAGCGAGCCTCCTCCATTGAGCGGGAAGGGAAGCCATGGGCGAGGATCGACGCCGGCCGTCCGTGCCCTCTCGATGCCCTCTGGGCGCCTGATCTTCCAGCCTCCCTTCTCCATCGAGGTAGTTAATTAGCTACGATGGCCCTCTATATTTTATATTTTCATTTCCATTTTTCAAAACTGGATGAAAGGCTGAACATGTAAATATAAGTTTAAGGAGGGTTTTTTAATTTCTTTTGTGCCATTTTCGATAGATTCAGGGTTGAGGGAGAAAACGCGTTTTGTTACAGGTTTTTTTAAGTGTAAAAATAAAATAAAAGAATAAATTTGATACTGATAATTAATAAATGCCAGCCTGGAGATTCTAAATCTTTATTTTATTTTATTTTATTATTTTATTTGCCTTTTATCTATTTATTAATTATTAAAGAATGGAGAGTGGAGTAGCTTATGGAATGTTTTAGGTGCAAGAAAGTCTTTAATTATTTTTTTAAAATTTTAATCAATTGAAAATTAAAATTTATTTTTTTAATAAAAGTAAGTTTAACATAAGATGAGAATTCAAGTTCAAAATGATTGTTTATATATTGAAAAATAGTTTAAATTAATTAATATAATTTATTTACTATATTTGTTTTATTTAATTTATTTAAATTTCAATTTAAACAATTTTTTTCTTTTGATAAAAATTTTAAATTAATTTTAAATAAAACATATTTTCGCTTGTTGATCGAATTTTAAAATTTATACTTTATAGATTAAAGGTAGTTTTAACAGTTTTATTTTTATTTTTAAATTTATTGCATTATTTAAAACAATATATTGACTTGTGATCAAATAACTTCAAATACATCAAACACTTCAAGAAGTCATTATAATCTTATTTTTGTACATTTATAACTAAAATTTATTATATTAATTTGAATTTTGATAATCAAAATCATGATAAATATTTTTTAATGTTTATATGCAAAACTATAGATTTATGATATCTTTAAAAAATTAATTTTCATCTATTTTAATATGGACTTGTACAATTAATCATTTCTTAATTTATTGAAAAGAAAGAAAATACAAATTAATGTAAAAGGCATAAGAAAATAAAAATAAATTATTTTTATATATGACTTCTATATAAGAGTTGAATACAAATATAATTCTTACTTCATTAAAGCACACAACATCCTACAAATTTTATGTGCTCAAAGAAATCAAGACAATTCATCTTATAAAATTTTTGATATTTTTGACTAAAATAGTCATATAATACAACTATAAGAAATTCTAAATAGATATTCATTTTATATGAATTGTATGTTTGTCCTCCACTTTTTATCGCATTTAGGAGAGTTCGAGCTATCAATTTTGGATAACTTTTCATTGTTTTACTTTTTCAAAAGAATAAAAGAAAACAAATTTCGACTACCAACTTTATTTTTTCAAAAAAATTTTATAACAAAAAAACTATTTCAGAGAACTGTTAATATAATGAGTTCTTTATTTTAACTTAATAATCATATTCTCTCTCTCTCTCTCTCTCTCTCTATATATATATATATATATATATATATATGACTTTATACTTTTTTATTCCATTTTTTTCCCTTATTTTTTTTGAAGTTTTCTTTATTTAGAGAATCAGAAGGGCAGAACCATACGATATGCTTTATTTATACTATCAATCATTCACATATATTCAGCATTGGTTGTGCAAAAGAAGCAAGCATTGTCGCTAATATATTCTTTCAAATTTTATTAAATTTATTAATTTCTTAATATTATTTAAAAAAATTTAAGTAAAGCTTAGTTAGTGAAAATAAAGTTTATTATAGTTTTGAAGGTGATCGATGTTGACATATCATTGATATAAATAAAAAATTAATTTATTATATTTCTTGTTTGTCAATCTTCATATTTAAAAGAAAATGAAGAAATAAAAAAAATATTAAAAATAAATTTTAGCTAAAACTTAAAAGGAATCCAAATAATACAAGAAAGAAAACCCTAGCTTTATAATGGTGATGTGAGGATGGTGACTAAAGGCCTATTTGGTGCATTTTTATTAATTTATCTTTTAAAAAAATTAATTATTACACTCATATTAAAATAGCTCTAAAAAACATTTTAAGGTCCATTTTAATATATATATATATATATATTTAAAAAAAAATACATATATAGTTATGCTCAAAAGCTTTAAAATTTATTTTAAATAATTTTATAATTATATTTAGAAAAGCTACAATCACTTCAAATAAATTATAAATCTTGTTTGTTAAGTTAGCTCAAGCTTAAATCATATTATGAAAAGGATGATGGAGAATAATTGCATAACAACAAATTTGTCACACTTTATTTGAAAGCTATTTTGATTGCTAAAAAAATATAAATTTAATTAGGTATTGTTTGGTTAATATATTATTAATAAGGGATTAACTTCAATTTAAAATATAATACTTTTAATCTATATTTTTATGTTTAGGTTTAGAATAAAATATGTTTAAAAGTAATAATTATTTTAAAAATATTGATCAAAAGACTCATACGTTATTTTAAGTATTTTCAAAAATAATATTATTTGTTTTAAGATAAAATATAAAATATACTAAATAAATGTATTTTAAAAATAATATAAAATTAAAATAACAACACAAAATGAAATTTAGAGAAAAAAATATATTTGTCAGAAATAAATATCTCATATATAATTATACATACTAAAAAATATTACATTTAAAGACAATATAATACATTTTTATGTATAATATAATTACATAATAAATTTAATAAAATTTAAATTTAATAAAATTTAAATTTAAATTAAATTTATTTAATTGGATCTTGTTTATGCTAAGAGTGTCGGTGGGAGTTTGGGGTAAAGGGATAAGAAAGGCTGACTTTTAGACTTCGCAATTATTAGCTCATTTATTTTACTAGAGAAGAAGAAAAATGCGAGTGGATTCATACCTTCATGCATGGGCCACCTTAGACTATAGGGGATAACAAAAAAATAAAAAATAATAAATCTCATTTTTTTTATATATGTTTTTTATTTATGAAAAAAATTATTTGAATTTAGAAAAACTCTTCATGAAAGCTAAAAAAATGAGTCATTTAATCATATTTTATATTGTTAAGTATTCATAATAATCATGATAAGATTAATAAAATATAATATCTTTGTAGTCTTGATAATTTTATATTCAAATGTGTTAATGTTAAAATCATACTCTTATTTAGATTTGTGTATTATATTAGTCAAAATTTTGACTTAAGCCCGTCTAAGTGAAATTTGACCCTTATTATTCTTAATATCATTATTATATGAATCATATAATTTTTTAGATCAACAAGTCACAATTGTTCTGAATTACTCGAATATAATTAGTAAAAAACAAATTTAAATTTAGATGTTTGGATCAACTCAAGTCTGACCCAACCTTGTAAGTAGGTCAATCAAATGTCTAAAATTTGATATTTATATATATAACATTTTTCAAAATGATGCATTTCGCCCTAAAGAAGCTAATGATAATGATATTTTGAAATGATATTAAAGATTTAAGTATTATTTATATAAATATATAAGAATTGTGTGGTATATATGTGAATGCCCCAAAGCTAAATTACCTTTCATTAATTGAACTCAAAAGAGTTGTGTGTTTGGGAAATTAGTAAGATGTAAAGTCATTCTCCATAGGCAATTATGGAGAGTAGTTGATGGAAAGAGAGGTTGTGCTTCTCTTCTAAGGGGAAAACATAAAAAATAGGGAAGTTGTGATTTCTATTTGCATTGCTCTTGAAGTGAAAAGTATAGGAGACCACACTATTGGCTTTGATTTCTCTTTCTATCTCCTCTTTCATTAGGTAAGAAATATTAAATTAATATAGTAATTAGAATACAAAAATCATGTGATTCTAATATATTCATCCACACATTTTAATGGTTATTTTATGTTTTTTTTCAATTTGAAAAATATAAATTTGCATCTATAGACTTATGAATTCAAATATTTTTTCACTCTAGGTGATCAAAATTTTGAAATATAGTAGAATAATTTTTCAAGGATTTATGCTTGTCCTAGTTGTCTCTTTCCTTTTTTTAAATTAAATTTTTATGATATTATAGCATTGGTGGCAAAAAAATCTAAATCAAGAACTTCTAAAATTAAGCAAGACATCTCTCATTAATGATATAATTATTGTATAAAAACAATAAAATGATCTTTTTTTTGTTATATATATATATATATATATATATATATATATATATATATATATATATATATATATAAGTTCTATATAAATAAAAAAGAATAATTATATTTTATTTAAAAAAAAAACATTTACATACATACCACAAAATTCTTATCGATTTATATATATCTAAAACTTATATTTTGATATTTATATGTACAACATTCAAATCTTTAACATCATCACTATTTTTATCTTTTTTATGCATAAATAAAATATCAGAAATATAAAATCAAAATTTTGATGTCAAATATGTAAATATATAAGAATTATGTGAATGTAAATATTTTTTAAAAAAATAATGATTGGAGACTTGACTTGTAGTATAAGAAGAAGGCTAAAATCATTTAGCTGTTATAGAGACTGATTTGTTGTTTATATACATAGAACTATCATTAATTTATATAGAAAAAAATAATAATAATCTTATATATTTGATATGAACAACATAATTTTTACAAAATATCTTATGCTATTATTATTATTATTATTATTTTCTGTCTCAGAGCAAATAGATTACTTATGTAAACTAGAAAATATATAAAAGAAACAGTGATTAATTCTTATAATGTTTTGCTCTCTCAAAGGAAGAACAGTTGGCTGCATTGGAAGAAAGAAGAAACAATTGTTTGGCAGTCCCTTGTAATAATTAGTTGCCTGCAAACTAAGAACCATAGTGGTAGGAAGAGAAGCTTAGTTACTTTCTCTCATCTTGCATGTTAGAAGATACAATATAAAAAAATAAAATTGCACCTTTATGTGTGAGTATTACATTTAATTTTATTGAATTAAATTTTTTAGCCAGCTACAACTACCGCTCACCACCAGTCTCTTAAGTCTCACCCTCCTCATTCATATTTATCTTCTTCTTTCCATATTTCAATATATTTGAAATATATCATAATAAATAAATAATATTTTAATATATTTGATTTATTAAATTCAACCAAATAACACTTGAATTTTAAAATACATAAATTATAATTACTTTATATTCTCAAATTTAATATATCATTAAAAATATCTAATCAAATGGCCTCTTGAATAAAATATGCATCAAAAGTGCAACATATATAATTTATTTTAACAATATATATCTAGCTCGTTAAAGGTCAAATATCAATCATAATCAAGTCAATTTTGAATTTGGACTGTTTGAATCAGATTGAAACTGACCTGACTAGTAATTAGGTCAACTAAAACTCAATCATTATTGTCACCCCTCCTAAAAGAAAATTAACATATTCTTAAACTAAAAGAGGATTTACATACATACCACACAATTCTTATTTATTTATATATCTACATCTAAATTTTAATTCTTATATAAATAAATATTTAACTTTAATTGTTAATATATAAATGCATAAGAGCTTTATGATTTCAAGATGTGAGGTCATTCTCCATAGTCATTTATGGAGAGAAGGATGGAGAGAGAGAGAGAGAGAGAGAGAGAGAGAGAGAGAGAGACTATGCTTCTCTTCCAAGAAATTAAAAAAAAAAACAGAAAAATTGGGAAGTTGTGCTTATTTGCATTGCTCTTGAAGTGAAAAGTATAGGAAACCGCACCCTTTGCTTTGATTTCACTTCTATCCCACTATAGAAACTAATTCACAAGCTCTTTCATTAATAAAAAAATATTAAATTAATAAAACTACAAAAAAATCATGTGACTAATATATTCATTCAAACTTGAAAAAAATATAAATCTTTATCTATAATTTTATGAACTCAAATATTTTACACTACTAGAATAATAATATTTCATTTAGTAATAAGGTTTTTAGGGTTGAACAAGAACTCTGCTACCAAAATGATGGAGCATTAGCTCAATCAGATAAAAGGAAATAGAACAATTGAGAGTGTAATTGAGTTGAGCTGAATCTTTGAGTTTGATCAATCAAGTCCAAGCTAGAGCTCAAGCTTTATTCTAAAAATTCAACTCACAAGCCGACTCATTTATTATGAAAAAAAGTTCAAGAAAATGAGTAAGCTCACAAGGTAAATAAGACAAACAGATTAGCTCAAGCTTACTCTATGAGCTCATCGATCTCGACTTACGAACCATTTATCAAACCCAACACGACTAACTACTCACACCCAGTACATCTTATATGTAAATCAAGCCTATTTACTTATCCCTATACCTGTCATTATATTTAAAGCATGTTATCTGAAACACAAAAAACATTATGACTACTTTAAACACTTTAATCATATATCAAGAAAATATGAGAAAATCTTTATTCACTAAAAAAATAGAACAAATGGATACATGATGAGCACCTCTTTATGTGAATTTGATGTATTATTTTTCTTGTTAAATATAACTTTTAAGTCTTTACTAAATGGGAAGAATTTGATTTTATTTTATTTTATTTTTAATATGGAAAAGTAGTAGTCAGTTTAATATGGTCAAGAGTAGTTCTGAGACCATACTTGATCACTGCCTCATTGCCGGCTCGAAAACCATCTCCATAGACAGGAGAAGAATCTACTTCTATTTGGCGTTTGAAGAACTCCAAGCTTCCTTTCAGACTGTGATCTTGTGCCCTTTTGGATAGAGCTAATGAGGAAGATGATGAAGATGACGAAGAAGAAGCAATATGGCTCCCGAGCCCGACATGGTCTCGGATTCGACCCACATATGAGCTAGGACTTGACAAATGCCTTCTTCCACTTGTGGGCTGAGACCTTGATAACCTATCACCGAAAAAAAAAGGTGGGGGTAATTATATACATAATATACTTTAAAGAAAGATTTACATACATATAACACAATTCACCTAAAGTTCATACAAGAAAAAGAAGAAGCGTCATCTCACTGATCATTAATCATTTCTCCATTGTGTCCTATTAAGTGTCATATTCTCATTTAATTCTAATGAAATAAGATCATTTTTTATACTTACTAATCATGTCTTGGTAGGTCTATCTCCACATTTCTTAACATGTAATCCGAATCTAATACAACAATTCTCCTCATTGTCGCCGATGATCGACGCGTTTTATGTGATCGAACCATCAAGGCACCAATACATCGTATCTAACATCTAAATTTGATATTTACATATATAGCATTTTTCCTATGCATGCAGAGTGTATTTCACTCAAAAAAAACTAATTATAGTATTATTTTTGATTTGATATAAAAGATTTAGATGTTATTTATGTTAATATTAAAATTTGGTGTTAGATATATAAATATATAAGAATTGTGCTATGCATGAAATGGCCCCTACTTTAAAACTTGAATATTTTAAAATGCTATTTACATCCATTTTTCAAATTTTCACTCAAATATCAACATTCATAATACAATTCTAACCCATGTATTTTACATTCATCAAATTCTCAATGATTTGATGATGACATATGTAAATACACAAGTTCAATAATAAAAAAAAAATAATTTATGCTAGTGTTAGTCTAGTAAAAAAGACGGTTTTGGGTGTTATGCGTGTAATTTCCTCCATTCCTCTAAAAAAAATTCATAATTCAAATCAAAGTTCTAATCAATCTTTCACAACAAAAAAAACATATATTTTAACTAATTAACATGGGCGGTGCTCAATAACAACAAGTTTGCCTTTATTATTCAACATTTGCATCATTTCAAGAAATTTCAACTCACAATGAGTCTAGAGGTATAAAAAAAGAATGGATATTGACTTTATAATTGTGTTATAAAAGCTACGAGAACAGAAGTGACTTTTGCATTAAACTATTATTGTCAAAAGTAATGCGCGAATTAGGGCAAAATTATTGGTTGAAAGAACGGAAATGTACCGTTAAGTCGCAGCCATGCATGCATCATTTCATGAGCAAGAATCGACCCAGTGAGTAATCTACAAAAGAAATTTAGAACAAATGGTTACAATAAAAAATGAATGGCATTTAAAACAGCGGTTCTTTAATATTAAATATGAATTTTTTTCTCCATTATGTAATATTAAATGTCATATTCTCATTTAATTCTAATAAAATGAGGTCACTTTTATACTTCTAATTAAATCTTTTTAGGTCAAATCTAATATATCTACTCTCCTAATAAAATCATTGAGCTGCCAATATTTTATATGATCAAATCATCGAGAGGTCGTTCTCTAATTTTACGCCAGTGGAGTAACTCCAACCTTTTCATGCATTTTGTCTCTAAGTGTAAAGCCACCCATCCATCTAAGCATCATCATCTCTACAACACTTAATTTATAATGCTTCTCTTTTATTGGCCAACATTCCCAACCCTAAAGCATAGTAGGTCTCACCACTATCATATAAAATTTTGTACTCTTCGATCACACAATAGGCTCTATTCATTCCTCTACTTCAACCATCCAAGTTGAATTCCACTAATAACATCCCCATCTATTTTACTATCATTTTGAATGATAGACTCAAGATATCTAAAAGATTATTTCTCAATGTGAAAATAAAATCACATAGAACAGTCATGGATCATTTAAAATATCAAAATTGAACAAAAAGTAGCGAGCAATAAATTCAAATTTTAAATGCATGGCAAAAAAAATAACAAAAAAATCATTATTAGCTTGTAACTTCAGAAATCAAAGCAGATAAAGTACCTTGGTAGCCCATAGAGGATGAGGATTGCTGTTACTTCACACAGTCTAGTAAGCTGGTATGGCTCTGTAATCATCTCAATGACTTCAGATTCAGACCCAAACCTTGGCCTCCGTGATATCTGGTAAAGGTTAAATCAGTGAATGAAAACATGTAATTTGAATAACAGCAACAACAATAGCATCAAATCTTTATTCCACTAAGTGAGGTTGGCATGAATTTTTTTTCTCCATTGTGTCTCATTAAGTGACATATTCTCATTTAATTCTAATAAAATAAGTCATTTTTTTATACTTCCTAATCAAGTCTTTTAGGCCTAACTACTTTTTTTTAATATAGGTCAAACAACACATCTACTCTCGAATGAGTCATGAATAGCCAACATTTTATGTGACCAAGCTATCTAAGGTGACTCTAATCATATCTATCACTGAACCTACTCCAACCTTTTCACAAATTATTATTTTAAGCAGAATAAAAACTTTTAAGTGGCCGTTTAATTCACTAACAGTTTTGTTGAGTGAAATGCTATCTCATAGTTCCAATGTCCGTTATTTTATTCACTGACATCTTATAATTGCAGCTATCGAGTTAAAAAATAGCTACTTTCTAAATGTGGGGCCAAGTTTTGCTAGCAATAATAAAAAAAAAAAAAAAACTGAGAAATTCTATCAATAGAAAATAGCAGTGAACTAAACTGAATAGACGCTTAAGAGAACTTACTGTGCTGATAATTTGTTCTTCGGATAGGCATAGACCTCTAGTTTCAGGAAGGTGATGGTGTTCCTAAAACCAAGAGAAATATTTGATGACTGATTTTATAATGTTTAATGAGTCATTATAAAATGAAAAAAATCATACAAGTTTCATACTTGTTTTCTCCTTCCATGGCTTCATTTAGTGCTTGTCTCTCAACCAAAAGCAACGGAATCTCCTGATCCACTTTCATGTTCAAACCTTCAAAAAATTCCCGAATGTCAAGATAGAGAGGTTGGCACTCGTGAGTATCCATTACTGCAGAATCCAAACATTCCAGACAAAGCTTCCGCCCATCATCCAAAGCAACATATTTTGTATCTCTATGCTGAACTCATTTAAAAATTAAAAAATATAAAAAAAAAGAGGTGAGGGAAGGAGGGAGATTGGAATGAACAAGATTAGTGGTGAAGGCATCAACGGTAAAATGCACATAAATGGAAATATTTATCGCAATTGAACAAATTACAAGTTCAGACGATATTCTTCATTGGATATACATGCATGCATGCATGCATGCATGCATACATATATATATATAATATATATATATATATATATATATATATATGTGTGTAGACAAACAAACCAAGTGTACTACAAAACTAGAGAAAGATGTCAGTTTCTAAGACATTATGGGGATGCTGACCTCCATCCTTTCGCAACTGCAGCACCTTGGAGTACCATCAAGCTCATGATAAGGACAATACTGTTGCATCCAAAAGGATGCGACCGGTACTCAATAAGGCCATTTATATTAGGTGGAATCTGCAAGAAGGAAGACGGAAATTTGATGAAAGAGGCCAACTTGCAAGAATTTGTTATCATCAATGTAATGTATGAAAATAGCACTATAACTATTAAATTCATGCACGCCCAGACTAATTAGAAAGAAATGAGAACAAGGAAATGGTCAGGTCACATTAAGAACTCATTAATACCCCTACTCATGATTTATGAATTAGGTATCTATAAATCTCTCTCTCTTCCAACAAGGTTAACACCCTCCAGCCCTGACTACATATTGTTCCATAACTGCTACAAGTAATATGCCATACCACCACCAATAAGACCAAAATATTCTTTTCCTTGTTCCCTACCTCTCTTACCAACAATGGCTGATGCAGTACATAATGGTGTTAGCAAGTTTATTATGTTATTTTCTTCTTTCTTACTATAATAATAGACAACTAATGTTATTTAGAACTTTGGTGATAATTAGTAGTTGCTTTGGATGTGAGTTAATAATCATCAATAAAGAGTAGGCCGTATCAAAGCCAATTGCTATGGAAATGGACCCGAGGGAGAAAATGCATGGCCTGATAATGAATTATCCATACATGGAAGGTCTAAAATGATCACCCCACACAATGTATGTCCATAGGAGGCCATAGCAACCAAAGCGACACTATGATGCATGTGCTCCACCAGTACATGAATGATCCTATTGTTTATGTCTAATCCATCCCGTCATATCAAAATAAAGTGTCCCTCATTTGATGGCTGCAATGATCCAATTTTTTCCTCTTAAAGCTTAATGTAGATGAAGCCTATTGTGATGGTATGGTCGCTTTGAAAACATAGTGCAGGAATGTAATTCAAGTAAAGAATAAATTGAGTAACCTCTACTGTGACATATCCAAAATGTCATTGATCTTGTACCTGAAGCTCTCCTCTTCTTATTATATAGGATGAATCCCGATGGCATGCTAAATTAACAGGTAGATGGTCTATTGTCCAAAGGCTTAGGGCAGGGCAAGTCATAAGCCATGTGCAGCTCCCTACACTATTTACTCCCCATATATAGATACACACACATACATACATAACCAGCCTTGATCCCACATGGGGACAGCTACATGAACCATTTTTCTCCATTGTGTCTATAATGCTATTAAAGTCTGACATATATAGTATGTATATATATATATATATAAAGTATATATATATATATATATATATATATATATATATATATATATATATATATATATATATATATATATGTATATATATATATATATAGTATACATACATATGTATACATATATCATATATATATAATGTATACATGATATATAGATAGATATGATATGATATGTGTGTGTGTATGCATGTGTGTGTGTGTGTGTGATGTATGTGGACAGCTGCACTATAAAAGGGTTTCTATAGTATGTCTTGATGAGAAGTTAGATCTTGTCTCAAGTTCATTCTACTTTCCAAGATCAATAAAATTACCATTTGAGATTATTGTTACATCACCCCTAAGGACCTTCTTACTTTATCTTCACATACTATTTTTTGCCTACTTCTGAGTTTGCAAAGCATATACATGAACAGCATGCCAGTATTAGAGATCAAACAGCCCAATATAATGAAAAATATATTTGACTGTTAATGTTAGTAAGGTTTCTTGAGTATTTTTACTGATAATTTTAAATTGATCTATATACAACATTAATATTTTGTACTTATTCTTTTAAAATGTTGCACGAAAGTGTTTTGGATCTTTTCAAATTCTTAAAAGCTAGGATCATGTGCATCCTTCACAACTTGCCTCAAATTATGAATAATAATCATTTTTTTAATGTTGAAAACATAATATTATATAGAAAAATTTTAGCCTCGTGCACTGCCCACTACTTGAGGCATTTCTTTCTACAAACAAAAGGCAAGTTCTTCAAACCTCAGGGGATATACATTACAATCAAAAGGTCATAAGACATCAATACCCAACAATTAAGCAATGAAGCTATTTATCATGTTTATGTCTGATACATCTTGTATGTTTACATATTTTGTTAATATTTGTTATGTTTATGTGTTCATCATGTATTACAGGGTCCTCCTTTATACATGGGCATTGTGAAGGTAGTTGATAAATGAATAAATTTTGGCTAACACACTCTATACCTCTTTCTTGTATCCCTCACTCCCTCACCTTCTTGCCTTCCTCTCCTCCATTTCCCCAAATCTTTATTCTCTCTTCACCGCCATTACTAAGTCCCATATTGTGGAAATAGCTAATGTTTTTAAGCTTTCATTTCCTTTAAAAGAGACACCCTCAAATCATGTTCTGTCCTAATTTATTTGAATGTATATAATGAAAAATCTTTCACGTATCCTAACACAAAAAATCATGTTACACTGAAAAACACACCAAACAAAGCTATAATATCTCAAAATACTTTAAAAATCTTGTTGAAAAACATAGAAATGAAAGGTGAAACTGAAATTTGTTTGTATTTTCTTTTTTTATGAATAAATGAAAATAGAGTATGTTGAAAGCTTACAAATTGCTTACAAACATCACACTTTGGGTGAAATATATCCCGGTAGCAAGACTTGTGATAGGGTAATCTCCATACATAGAAAACTACATTATAAAAAAAATGATCGTGAGATGATGGAAGTTATTGAAAAATTCTATTATTGCATTTTTACATGCTTACCTCATGATCAGTTATTGGTTGGTTACAAGTATAACAACGAAAACAATCTGGATGCCAAACAGCACCCATACATTTAAGAAACCGTCCGTAATCAATTTCATTTTGCACCCAGCACAAACCCTACACCAAATAGAGTTAGTTTGTGACCAAAATTTAAAAAATAATAATAATAAGTACTTGGAAAAGCAAAACAAATAAAGAGAACCACCAAATAACTGTACAATGATTTAACGTGAAATAGAGCACAAAAGCTAAATTGGTTGAAGGCAATGCAATGAAGCTGATACTGCTGTTGAAAGCACTAATGCTAGATTAGTAGGTCCTGCGATGATAAATTTTGAAAATGAATCACTGATGTATTGCAGTGATTAACATTAATCACCAATAAGTCTATTGAGTTTAGAATAGTTAAACAAAACTCTCAAAAGATGACCAAGATAACGTTAGTTGCATGTCCTACGGACCTGAAGAGGGTATGGTTGCCTTATTTCAGGACCTTTTAAAGTTATGAACATATAAAAGGCATATATATATATATATATATATATATATATACATATATATATATATATATATATATATATATATATATATATATATATATTTATGAGGAAAACCCAAAATAGAGAATCATGGGAGTCAACTAGATGACAATTAATGCAAAATAATACTGATTTATGATTTTGTAATACAACGAATATTTTGCATAATATGATTCTATACAAAGAAATAGAGAATTGAAAGATTACACATCACCCATTAATTCAACAACTTTTTTTGAATGTAAACAAATAATATTAGTCAAAACTAATTGATAATGAAATAATCAAAATTATATGAAAATTTTTAACAAAAAATAGAAACATATTAAATCTGCGATCAAAATTATTTAATTTTTCAATTTGAATTTTGACATGTTGCATTTTGATAAACATCAAGGCCATATATAATTAAAATAAGAAATACAATTATCAAAGTGAGAAAATAAAAAACTTCACGTTGATGCAATGAGATGGCATCCTTTGAGTCGCACTTATAACTCAAAGGAATCACACATCCAATTTGTACCCTCACAAAATTAAAAGTAGAAAAGCAAAGTTATACAAACCAAAAGATCATAAATACATGCCTAAAAACTAATTTATAGGCTCACAACCAATAGTTTCAACTTGGACCAAAAAAAATCTAGCAATAATAGTTCTAAAAGAGTAAATTCTCAAGCTTTAACTCCCATTAAGAGTTTTATCCAAAGAATCCTCCAAATGAACTTATCAAGAGGCCTACTTACCCAATTGGTCAAGGGCAATTTAGAAATGCTCAAATGATTTATGTATGCTCATATAGAACTGGATCTTAATTTTCTAGGGCCCAAAACTCCAAATCGACCCTTTTGAACATCCTAAGAAAATCATGTTCAGCATTCTATATTCTCAATGTAATAACCCTCATTCTACTGATGCCCTAACTAATACCTAGGCTACATATATTATAATAGTGATGCTTTAACTCCAGAATTAAGAAATCAATCCTCGATAAGCCACAAAAAATTAAATATTTTTGCCATACTATGATTGCAAATTACACAGGAAATATTGAAATTCATACAAAAATAGTTCTTCAAACAATACCTAGACTGTAGGGAAGAACAACGATGTTGGCTGATAGATGCTATCATTTTGTTGAGGAGGTGATTCTATATTTTGTTGAGGTGCTAATTCTTTAATTTGTAGGTGGCTAATCTATACTTTGTCTAGGTGGTGAATCTATACTTTGTCTAGGTGAGCGATTCTGTACTTTGTCGGGAAGATTCTGTACTTTGCTGAGGAGGTGATTTTATATTTCGTTGAGGTGATTTTGTATCTTCTCGAGGAGGTGATTCTGTATCTTCTCGAGGAGGTGATTCTGTATTTTGAGGAGAAGGTGGCTCGGCATATAAGCTTTCTTGCAAAGCCCTTGCAAGCTGCTCATCTTCGTCCACATTATATTCATATTCTACAAAAAATCAAGCTGATCAATAACGAGGAGATAATACATAAAATAGTCTAAAATGTTGGTTTTGATGAAAAATCAAGTATCACAAACAAACAAACAGAATAGGAAATTGGAAATGGAAAACAAACGGTCAAATAGAATAAAACTGAACCAAGACGAGTTAATTAGTTACAAATTTGCACAGGTGAAAATTGTTTATGAATATTAAGACATTGAAAAGGGGTGATGGTATGCATAATAGGTTCTACAAGCAACTTCAGCACTAACAAAACACTTACAGAAAATAATCAAAGCACTAAATTAGAATGAAAAGGAACATAAATTTACAGTAGATGGCGTTAAGAGGCCAAAAAAAAAAAGTACATATTGGATCCTTGAAACAAATTGAAATCGTTTTGGTAATAATCAGTTTTATTGAGTAAGGTTTAATAGATGCAAATGAGAAATTGTGTTCCACCTGTGGTCTCCTTCTCATTGTTGTTTTGATTTCATGGTCTATCTTTAGAACCCTCTATCAGTTTTTTTTTTTTAGAGAACAGAAGTGCAACCTTTTAATTTCTTTTTTTTTTTTTTTGAGAACTAAATTGAGAGAATTGCATAAGATTCTCACAACCTCATTCAAACTAAAATAAACTGCAGTAAACTTGGAAAGTCCCTTACAAATCCTTTCATTCAAATGTCTTTCATTTGATAAAAGAAACTAGTTATAAACAAAACTCCTTGTGGTTCGACAATTATAATAACATTGATGCAGCATTCCACATGCAATATGCACCTTATCTTAGTAGAATATCTTTCAAATTTTGCTCGCACTATTAAAAGACCAGAAAGTTCTAAACGGTTCAAACATAATTATTTATTGAGAATCGCTACAAAAATAGGCCCTATCATCCCACAAACCAATACAAATAACTTGCTATCCTACAAATAATTCTTTTTGACCAATAATGTCAAACTTTTCCAGGCTAGAGCCAATCAAGTCGCGTTCAAAAGCAGAATAAGGCCTTACTTTTTTTTTAAAACAAGAAAATTTTCATTAGTCAAAAGAGATATAAAGGATAAGAAGCTAAAGAAATAATACATCAAAAAGAAAACAAAGCTCCACAATAATAGGCTAAAAGCAAGAAAATAAAATGAAATGAAATGCCTAGAGATGAAACCAAAGCTCTGGCAGCAGAGAAAGAACCAATTTTATGATGATAACAAGGAACAAGATATATCCAAGTTGTAGATCCCTGATGAAGCTATTGGTATTAGGCACCTTTATATATCATGTACTTTTCTTTTACCTTTCCTACAAAGGGTAATCCATGTTTCCTTCAACATACACAAAATGAAACCAGGAAACAAGCTGGACAACCAAAGTGCAGGAGAGCCAAAGAGCCAGAGCCAGAGAACCAGAGAGCATATATAATTTATCTTGAATACAACTCTAGTCATATCAGCATGAATCTCACCAACTATGTGTTTTAGAGAATAATTATCAAGTGGAGCAATCAAAATTGTGTGATCCAAAAATTTGCTCATGGCTTTTTTTGAATGAGTTATGCATTTTTTTAAGTCAAATTTCATAAGGTAAATTGAATTTTAGTTAAGATAGCACCTAGATATTTTGCCCTCATTTTTTTGCTAGAACTTTATGATCAAGTTCTAAGTTATTCATAGACACAAGCTCCTATAATTATTTAGACCCCACCCTGAGCGATGATATGAGAGAGCTTTTCAAAAGGCTACTTGAAGGCATTAAGTGCTTAGCTTAGAGCAGTAACAACATTGATTTTAGATTAAAGAAATGTATTGTCATTAGCTCAGAGCAAATGGTGGGGTGAATGATGACAAACTTGATAAAAATCTCATAATTCTATCATCTTAGGTTATCATGGACTCTAATCTACTTCATCATCAAATATAGTCAATCCAACATGAGATGAATTCTCGTCAATAGCTATAGATTGCTTCATCCAAAAAATCCTTATATACCCTAAATAAATATTTGTTGAGGCATAATTTTAAATTAAGGAAGGTTTCATGCCTATCAAGTGCACTTTATAATTCACCAACTAGGAGATTAGGCTATTGGAGAGATAATAGACTCTTACTATGACTATAATTTAAAGTTAATGGTGTAATTATACAACAAATCACTTAGTTAGAAGGCTCCGATCATAAATGTATCTTTATGAGGTCATTTGACCACTTGATCAAAGGATACATACCACTTTCTTACTAACATAAGATCTTTGAAAATGAAAAATCTTTGTGAGCTTAGATTAAACTTAAATTTGTCATCTTCAATAAATTATTATGGAGGATAAATTGGTATTTTCTCTTAGCTTAGACGATCAATTTCACTTGAGTATTTCTTAAATTTATAATTATTTAACTTTACGTTCAAGCCCAAAGTAATTTACTATAAGGTTTTGGGGTACTTTTATAATTGATGTCCTCTTCACTTAAGATTTATTTTTAACATTGTCATCATTAGAATATTTTGAATTATTAAATTTTGTTGCTAGAACACAATCAACTCGCCCATCTACGTGTGAGAATCAAGCACATAACATGCATAACATTTAAGTTTATTTTAGAAAATCATTTAGTTATAAACTCACACCTCTAAAATGAACATTAGAATTAGATCTAAAAGTTAAAACATATGATTACACCATGCAGGCATGATATAAATATATTGTATTTAAAAAGAGATTCTTTATTAGAGGCATCAAAGGCCCTCTACAAATGCAAAAAATAAAAATAGTTTGATAAAATCCATGAGTATTCGATTCTCCATCTATAATAATATAAGTTTATTTAATTAAACCAACAACAAAAATTAAGATCATTTTCCAGTTATAGTTTAGTTCAAATTTGTTACTCAAATGTTATCAAAAAAAGAAACATCAACTCTAGTTTTTGTAGGGAGAGGGTCGCTTTGAAAAGAAGACTTATGACTGATATAGAAAAGACAACTCCATTAGAAGTATGCACGTAATATGTTGATGAGATTGGGTTTTAAAATAGAGCCTATGAAGTTTAAAATAATTGCACACGTTATTAGAATGGTTGCACACTTCTCACGAAGAGAAAATTTGAGTTATCATATTTTAGTCCATGAACATTATCTAATATTAGGTTTAAATATTTAGCATACATGTCACTACAAATGCAAATAAATTTATTTTATTTTGGTGCACAAAGCAATCTAATTTTACCTTTAGGCATTGATAGGTTTATCAGAGTCCTTGCAAGAATTTGCTTTTAATGATTTGATATCTCTTAAAGAATGTATGTGCCTTTAGTGCATTTACATGACTTGAAATTTTCCATATTCAATTATTTGAATAAGTGCAACATCGTCGAAATAAACACATGTAGCTTTTCTTTTAAAACTCAATATTTACCTTCTGTCAACTTGCATGCACCTATTACAAATCAATGGTGATTGTTATGACTTTAAATCTTTTTTTTTTTAATTCAAGATGTCATTTTTGCTTGTATATGACTATATTTTCTATATGATGGGCACCATGAGGAATCATTTCTTCATATTTAAATAAGAGAAACCCTTGATTCATTTTCACATTCACTTGGATTTTCTCACTTACTTGAGACATCCCAAAAAAGTTTTGAGTGAACAAAAAAAAAATGGTGAGATTGTGTCCATGCTAATAAGCAAGTTGCTGAGATGTCAGTTCCCTATAAATTCATTTATGTTCAAGTTATATTTAAGCATGTTCATTAAAGTGACTTGAATAGCATTTTAAGCATTATTTTTTGTTCTAAATTTGCACTTCATTTTTTTTAAATTAGTCGTGTTTATGTTAATAGAATTTCTTTTAGATTATGTCCCATGTAGGTCTGTTGAATATCCATTTCGACAACTTTTGAACATCTCCCCAGGTAACAGCCATCTAACATAAATAATATGTCTACCCACCACACTTATAGAAGTATGCATAAGCCTTCAAGTGCCTACATTAAGAAAATGCATTATACATTTGTGCTCAATACTGTCATCAGCAATGATGCTATAGACAATGTTAAAATGGTGATGATGATGTATATTTGCTATTGTAGAGATGATGAGATGAAATTCACACATTTTTTCCTTTTTCTTCTTTTTTTTTTTTATTCAGATTATATATATATATATAGAGAGAGAGAGAGAGAGAGAGAGAGAGAGAGAGAGAGAGAACAAAGGAGAACATATTGAGTGGTAAAGGGAAACAAAGATGCATAAAAGTTGGCGCAGATAGAGAGAGAGAGAGAACAGGTTTAGAGCAGGATTTCAACAAGCTTTAATTAAAACTCTGCCAAACAGTGCAAATGTCAACTTTAAACCTCACAGAATCTTAACTCTTGCTTTCTCCTTTATTTTACCTGCCAAACAGACAAAATGACATCTGCAAATCTCGCACAATCTTAATTCCCGTTTCTTCTTCGTTTTGCCTTGCGACTTTCTTGCTTCTTTGACGTCGTCGAGGGTTTGCAGGTAGGTTGTAGGCGAAGAAGGAAATAGTGGAGAGGTTGCCGGCAAAATGTTGAGGTGCCGACGATGTTGACTGTTGAAGAAAGGATTGATAGATCGCAGTTGCGATGTAATATCGAAGTAAATGAGGAGGTGGTATCAGGATTTCCAAAGAAGACCTATCAACGCTGATAGAGAAGGAAAAGGCAGCTCTGGCAGCCTTAAATAAGCGCAAATCCAGAGGCCTCACAAACCAAAACTTATAGTCACACACCGTTGCTCCAGTCGAGACTTCTCCAGCTAACGTCCAACGCGACTCCCTCGCCTCTTCTTTGAAGCTTGAGTTCCAGAAATTTCTAGTAGGAACAGAGATGGACGGTGACCGTCGAGACTTGAGAGTGGAGGACAGCAGGTGAGTGGTTGAGGGCGGGAGTCGGCGACGAGCTAGTGGGTGCCTGAGAACCAGAATTTTAAATCCCTTTTATCCTTCGTTTTGCCTTGAATCCAAGGCGAATTTACGTGATTTGCGTAAACTAAAGCGCGAAGGAGGTTGGGAGGAATGACGAGGGTTACCACTTACCAGAACAATATGCCGAGAAAGCTGAGGCTGATTATATACTTATACTTTTATATATATATATATATATATATATATATATATATATATATATATATATATATATATATATATATATATATATATATATATATGTGTGTGTAAAATTTTAACCTCTTGAAAGTCTAAGCCTTTAAACGCTAAATGAAAATTGATTTCTTAATAATATTTATCATAAATAGTTAAATTTAGAAGTTATTAAATATTAAATAAAATAAAATATTTAAAAAAATTAATATTAAATAAATATAATATCATTTATGATTTAATTTAATTATATAAATAAGTATAAATATCAACAAAAAAAAAATCGTTCATGTGCAATAAGAAAATAAAGAGTTATAAAGTAAAAAACATGAAAAGAGAAAAGGTATCACAATAGAGGAGAAAAAAAAATGGAAAATAGGGACAATTCTATTCTTAATTTAAAGACTATAAGAAATACATCCACTCATTTTAAGAATAAAATGATAAAAGAGTTGTAGATAATATCTAAAAATGATCTAATAAAAAATTTAAAGGTAAGTAGCAAATCATAAAAAAAAAGATGAGAAATAAAGAAATTAAAAAAAATGAATTGGTTGTATCACACAGCCCTCTTAAAAGCCCCTTAGATTTATTTAAAAGAAAAATAAATAAATCTAATTTATAGGAATAATATGACCTTAAAATGACAGAATAGCCCCTTATATTTATTTGAAAGAAAAATAAATAAATCTAATTTAGATTACTTAAAGAGATATGCAATTAAAATAAAAAAATAGTCAAGTTGGGTGACGTGGTAGAAGCTAGATGAGTAAAATGAATATCTGGAAAAATTAGGAAGAGTCAATCAAAAAATATTCTAAGAAGGGATCATGAGAGTAGCATCAATTTAATAGATATATTGAAAAATAGAAATTTAAGCATAAAATAGAGGGAAAAAATAGTAGCGATGCGATGGATATAAAAGTAACATGAAAGGATTAGAAAGGAAAAACTAATAGCAAAGTTAAAATAGATATAAGTAATAAAGAAGATTTGCTCAAAATAGATTGATTTTTGGAACATTTGAGTAAATTTAATGGCTACTCACATAATGTCATGTAAAATTTGAACTCAGAACTCTTGGTTGAAAGCTAATGTCGAATTGGTCCAAGAGGATTGGACTAAACCTTTGGGCATGACACAAGCGAGGCAAATGAGTCTTCCGAATCATTTCAAAATAGTCACATGAGGCTAGAAGGTTTTGAGAGACTCTACACAAGTCTAGATCTTTTAGAAGATTCTAGAAGCTTTTAGAAGAGTTTGAATATTTTAAGAATATTATATAAGTCTAGATATTTCTAGAAACTTCTAGATATTTCAAGAATAATCAAAAATATTCTAAAATGTTATGGAATCATGTAGATGTTTATAAAGTGATATGAAAGACTCATAACTCTCAGAATGTTGTTGAATATAATATATGTAAGGAATAAAATAAAATATTCCATAGAACTCCACACAAATATATAATATAATGTATTCTATAAAATTTCTAATCATGTGAGGAGAGCTATAAATAGAACCCTTTCCTCTTATTTATAAACCATCTTGTGAAAAGGGCTTATGAAAGTTCCTAGTCCTTAGAAAATCCTGGTACTCAAGCTTTATGCATTCCTATTTGCTTAGTAAAAGCACTTCACATTGAGGCATTTCTCTTGGTCTCTTGTGTGCGGCCATTCTAGCTTTAGTATTGTGTGTGTGAAAAAGGCTGATTTGGCATCAAGGGATGGTGCTAAAAGCGCACGCTAATTGGAAGTTTAGCGTGACGTTAAACTCTGTTAGTAAAATTTAAGGTATCTTGATCAAAATAGATTTTATACTATAAACAACTTTAATAGAAATGAGCAGAGTAAGGATTCAAAATTTTAACTAAATAATTATGATAAAAGCTAACGATGATCATCTAAAGAATAACGAATAAATAATATTTATTTGTAGCTAAATTACTATGAAGTAAATTTAAACTTCATTAACATTACTTTGAACCAAACATAAAAGATTTGCATGTAAACACTAAAAGCTTTCACCAAATTAAAACAAAATTCTTATAAAAGGGTTAATGAGAATGCCTTGATATTTTCTCATAGGATTGAAAATTTTCTTTACTTTTCTAACAACAGTGAGATGACTATAACCCTAATGATACTGAAGAGTGGGACAAAGTGAAAAATTTGGAGAAAAAGGAACAAAATATAAGTAGTGATTCAATAAATAAATAAATAGCAGACATAACACTGACCAGTAGCATTTGCCTCCCTTTGCTCTTCCTCTAAAGGGAACGTGCAATAGCTTGATCCAGATCTTCACTTTCATGTCCTGAGAAAGGCTACTAAATAATCCATTTAATAGAAATTACCATATAAACATGAGGCAATGAAATGTGAAACTTCTTCTGAACCCCATTTGACAAATAATATAGTTAAGAACAAAAATTCAAAATGTGGAAAGGTAGCAAAAGCAACTTAAGTTCTAAATGTTGCATATTTAATAGGAATTCTCATTTATTTTTTATTGCTAGAAATTTGGAAGACGTTTGGGATCACTTTTATTTATGTGGATGAATGCCAGGCTATAGAACTAGTTTTTTTGTTGAGAAAGATAATATGCCTATTGTCTTAAATGATACCCGTCATGCAGAGTCATGCTATCAGTTCGCAATAAGAGTTTTCTGTCATAAACACACATGGAATTGTACACGAGACAGAACTTAGATCAAGGCAAAAGAGAACAGTTTACAATATTAGTGCTTTATGAAATAGTTTAAAATTCCACTCAAAAATCATATTTTCAGATAGTTTTCTCAAAAGCAGTTCAGCCTTCTTTACCCAAAAGATAAAAAAAGCGCAAGAAAATGAACCGATAACAAATTATCTCTCTATCTCTTCTTTCCCAAAGAAAAGGTTGTTCACTACAGAGGAAGAATGGGCATGATCAAGAACCTATCTCTGACTATCTTAGTATATATCACCATGAATAGTGTTAACAAATAAGAGTTAAAGTAATTCTGGACCCAATACATTTTAATTACTATTTAGCTCAACAATCAAACAAAGGATTGTTTTCAAGGTAAAATCAGCTAGATTATATTATCTAGCAACGATATAATGTAATATGTTATTCTGGCATAGAAAATTAAGTAATATCAATAGAATTTCCCTATAATATTGGAAGAGTTGAGGTTTTCATAAACACAAGTGTCACAGTTTAGTAGACATAAAGAACATGAAAAGTAAAGAAAGATTTCAATATTTGCAAAAGAAAGAAGATAGTAATTGTTGGACAATGTAAATACCAATGAATTTGAGCTTTCATTCCAAGCCTCATCATCAGTAGATTTCTTACGGTATTGGCCTTGTTTGATTTTATGGCTTGAACCTTTGAAAATCTTGCACAGCCAACCCATCCTATGAGACTATTATCACATGAAAATTAAAGGCTATCCTGCAGAAAGAAAATACAACAATTTAATATGAAAAGAATTTTCTAGTCAGCAAAGACATCAGACTCTTCAACGAGGATTTTGAAGCATCTGTAAATAGAATTTCAAACAGGAGATGTTAAGTGGATATGGGAAGATAAATGATATAGCAACATTCAAATCAAGTTTACTAGTTTGTTGCATTAAATTTTTGTATATCATATTACAAATGAAACATCAAAAATTGACCTAAAGAAAATCATAAGATCTAAACGTTGAGGGCATGTTTACGCATAGTTTTCTCAAATAGTTTGCAATGTTTAGTACACAAGGTGCTCAAATTGAATTATGAATGAAAACTTTTAAAAAAAATGTGTAACTTAATAGTAACTTATTCATCTATCAATTCTAACATGTTTTTCCTTTATCATAAGATTTGGAGCATTCTTGGTCAACATACTAATGTCTACCAATTCTACTAAAGAACAAAGATGATAGTCAGTAAATATTGGAGTTATTATCAAGTATTTATCTTTTGAATAATAGAAATATATCCTAAATATTTTATAAAATGAAAGTAGAACACAAGGCTGATTATATATAAATATGGAGAGGCTAGAGTCTTTGATTACTACTTAGGAACCAACTATCATGCCACTTGAGCTAGAGATCTTCGATTACTAAGTGTTTACCTAAATCACTAAGAATATTTTGTTTTAAGCTGCTAAAATATCTATAAACAAACATGTTAGCAAGAACCAAAGTATTGCTTTCTTTATTTACTGCCTACTATTTCAAAAGAAATTCAACTTATCTAACATGCATGCTTAAAATTCACCATTTTGCATAAGCGCCTTCTCTAGGACTTCATGAACATATATTGATTGAATTTGGAGCAATTCAATATTATATGAGAGTATGAAGATTTTATTTCATTCAATGCAACAAAACATCAGTAAAATGTCTCAAATGGAGCCTAAAAGAGTAGTTCACTAAACAATAAACAAGTATGTCATGAACTTACATAAAGAAATGGATTAACTAAGGGCATCTTTTTTGGATCAATGTTATTTTGTATTTTTGTTTTAATTTATATTATTTTTAAAACATGATTGTTTAATGAACTTTTAAGTGTTTTATTTTTAATATTTAAAACAAATCACATTATTTTAAAACACTAAAAAAACTTTTGGATGTTTTAAGTGTATTTAAAACAATCAACACCACCAAAACATGTTTTATTTCAACTCAAAACATAAAAAAATAAAATAAAAATTTTTAAAAAAAACAGAAATGATCACAAACAGCCTCTAAGATTATCTATTCATAAAGTTTTAAAATTCCACCATCTAAAGAATCCCAGGTGTTGTACCGCATCATGATCTGATTTTTTATTTTGGTTTAAAAAAAAAGCATATACAAGTTGTAACTAAGAGAAGAAAATTAAAATGTACATTGAATTTATAAGTTTTCTATAACTCCTAATTAGAAATCTCCCACACTACCACAAAACAAGCACACATTGAAACATTCAATAATACGAAATGCTCTGAATAGAAATGGGAATAAAAAAAAACTTGAATTAAGGCACCATTTAAGACACAAATCAGCACGAAGTCAACTTTTCTCTGGTGTGTTCATCAATCAAAGAAGAGATTTAGAAAGCAAAAATAACTTCCAATTACACATAAGAATATATTAGAAATTATACGAAAATAAAATCAAACTGTTGAAAAATCAACAGTTTCAGGGATTTACATCAAAATTTTAGTTCTCAGATCTAATTTAATGAGGAATAACAGTAGCCTGCAAGTCAGAGACTACTTCTTGAGTCTCAAATATGACACCAAGCAAGGGGTGGAAAGATATACCTAATGAACTAAAATATACTGTCGTACTAATATTTCTTCAGCATGCCCATACCTCGTGTGTTCTGAAGCATCAGTCAATTAAAATACAAGAATCAACAGATAAATTTTCTATCAGGAAATGTAGAAACAACAATCAACAGAGCCTTCCCCACAACCGCGAGCAAGAAAATCATACAAATACTAGAAATTTACATCAAGAAATTATATTGCCTCAAGATTCAGGTCCCCAGATAAGAAACTTATTCGAAACCTAACGGAAGAGCAGAAGAAAGAGAAAAATTCTGAAAGCAATTCAAATTGTTCTCTACTGATAAAAACAAAAAAATCTAATTAGTAGATTTCCTCGAGAAATCATCATATTCCATAATTCAATCATTAGTAATGACCATATATGATCAGTTCAGATGAGAAATGCAATGATATAAAAAAGAAGGCTGCTAGAGACCCCGAGCACTATTGATAACGATTTTATGTCAAACAAACAATTGATCAATACATAGATCATCAAACACCCAAAACCTAAAGCAAAAGAAAAAAAAACCAAGAAAACTCAACAAACCATCATCCCAATTCCCAATTCGTAAACAAAACAGCAAACTATAAAACGAAGAATTACCAAAAAAATCCCCAGGAAATCTGATTCCGCTGTATATTAAGTGGATATTCCGATAACAGAAACTAAAAGTACGCGATGCTCCACAGATTATCTAATACTCAAAAAAAAAAAAACAAAGTCAACAAGGAAGCATGCCTTAAGGTTTCTTTTACTCTCGATAACTCATCATTTCGTCGCCAACTTTGTCGCAATCCCAAAGTGCTCCGGCAAAGCCGTAAAGGTGAGGGGACTCATAACATATGGATTTATAGGTGCCGGGTCCTTTTCAGATGATTTGTTGCTACGCGGGTCCTTTCCACTCTTCCCACTACAAAGAATCACAAAATACCTTTTACAGGAAGAAGAAGAAGAAGAAGAAGAAGAAGGATATAAACTGTAAGATTCTGACCTTTTTCTGCGATTAAGATTCGTGGAGACCATTTTCCCAACATATAAGAGCGAAAGCGTCAAAGGAAATGGAAGGCATTAATTGAATATATACAACGATGATCTGCCAGAATGGAGAAAGGTGCGAATTTCCAAAATCAAGAAAAAAAACCTATTTGGATAAGATAAAATTAAATTAATTGTGTTGATTTATTATAATATAAATTTGATTATTATTAATTGTAATGTTAATTTTTTTATTTTAAGTAATATTTAATTATTATTTTGAGAAATTATTAAACAAAACTAAATTATGCTAATTTTTTAGATACTATTGATTCTACATATTAATATTATACAATTAAGTAAAAAAATATTTCATATTCTTCCTAATATATATTATTTAAATTAAAGATAATTAAATAAGATATAATATTTAATTAAATTTTATTAATCTAAAATCTAGGGGTCATTTGGAATAAATTTTCCTTTTATATTATTATTTATATGTTATTTCAAATAAAATTTATTTGATAATGATAGTTGTATTTCAAAATATTAAAATTATCTTTAAATTATTTTAAGTATTTTAAAAATAATATTATTTATTTTAAAAATAAAATAATAATAACACTTAATATATTTTAAAAGTAACATAAAAATATAAATAAGAATATTCGATGCCTGTGGATTTATATTTATATTTTTTTATTTAATATACATAATTATTTATCTTAAGTAACCAATTATTAAAATTATAATGTATTAGAATTTAAATATAGAATATATCTTTATAGTAAACAAATATATGTGATCTCTTTAATTGATTTAAATCGTCATAAACAAAAAAAAAAAATCTATATCTTTGCAAATCCGATTAGATTTAAAATTAAAAAAAATTAATTAGATAATTATTAATGAGTCATAATTATAATTTTACAAATATAGAAATGAATTTCAATTACACTTTTAATAAATTAAAATTTAAGATAAATAACATAACGCAATAAATAATATATATCGTGATTTGAATATTTTCCTTATATGGAATATTAAAATAATAAGTGGAGATTAAGGAATTATTCTGCAACCATTATTACCTTCCACTAACATTTAATTAGGAAAGAATTATTATGACCCTATCCTTAAGAAATTATTGAATTAGTGAATCCTATGTTATTATATATTTTTTAATTCATTTATTAATGTTTTTATTGAATTTGAGTTGAATTGGTATGATTCAAGTTTCAAAATCTTATTAATTTATTAATTATTATTTTGTTAAATTCAAATTATAATAAAGATTTAATATCATTATGAATAATAAATGTAGTCATAATTATTTATCAAAATTTCTAACTTCTCCCCTTAAAATGAGTTTTATTATTTCAAGATTAATATAATTTTTTTTTTTGGTATTTATTCAAGATGTAATTAAATTATAAATGCTAATTTAATAAAATTAAATTTTCAATTGATATATTTAGCATTTATTCACTCCTTGCCATCAAATATTATTAACAAATCAAATTATGGATTAAATATATCCATTTAGCTATTTTATTAATATTATCATCATATTTACATTTTTAATAATATAATAGCACTTGGAAGTACTTAGCATATAAAAATTTGATATAATAGCATAGAATAAGTTATCAAAAGAAAATTAAACTATTATTAAATAAACATTTTTATTAAGTTACTAGTGAAATGCTATTTTTATTAAGTTACTAGTAATCAAAATCTATTTCTTTAATAAATATTAATTTATAAATACACTCAATTATTATTATCTAATCAAAATCAATTTGAACATACTTATTAAGTGAAGCAAGTTGACTTACATTCAAATGTATAATATCACAATGGAAACTTCATTCAAGCTAATTCTTGATCAAATTCATGATATTAGAGCAAGTGTGCTTATTACTATTGCATTTTATATGTTGAAAGCATAAAATCTGCTAGAAAATCAATGAGAATAAAAGTTTACGCTTTTTATTGAAAAATTCAGACACAATACGATATTTAAAAAGAACAAGAAACTCGAGATTTTAAGTGAAAAACCAGAAATAGGGGAAAAAATCATAAGGCCTAGTATAGTAAAAATTTTTCACTATATATCTCTTTTTTGAGTACAAAATTTAACTTTTCAAAAAACACACGAGTCAGAGCGCAATGAAATTCTAGAATCGTGACAAATATGTAAGAATATGGCCGCAATGTATTGGTGGCATTCAATGAATGACGCAACGACGATGGTCCGGTAAGACCGCATAAATAATGGCGGCAGACCGGATGTGATTGCGACGGTGGTCGATGGTGGTGGGTGTCGGCGATGGCCGCACGGCGTAAGTGGATAGCGGCGGGCGGCGATGATCCAACGACCGTCGGCGTGATACGCGGCGGTGAATGGCCGGTGACCAACAATGGAAGACGATATTCGCTATGGCTCGCGGCAACCAATACGGACCGATGGTGGCGGCAGAAGGGTGGTGGCGATGAAGAATGGCGACATCAACGCCGTGTCAATGGTGGTCGGTATGAACCGACGGTGGCCGGTCAACGAGCGATGATGGCGGCGATGGTGGATCCACGCGGGTGGTCAACGATGAACCAACAACGATTGGTCTGGCGATTAAGCTTTGAGATTCGTCGAGTCTCAAAGCCCTCTCCGCTCATTCGCCGGCCTCATATGAAGAATGAGGTGTTATTTATGTATTAGAAGAGTGGCATTCAAATACATGCAAAATTCAAACCACTACATGGACGGTTCAAATGACTCATTGATCATCTTATGTATTTTAAGTATTTAAATACTCAAATGAAGTCAAAATTATGAGACCTAGTTTAAATTGGCTCGTTAAGACGCATTTGACTATATAAACACTCTATATTTAGAATCTATTTAAGAATCGAGATATTTCAAAATTTTAATTATATTTTAAGAGTTTGATCTAGTCTTGACTAATCGACATACTGACATCAAGATTTGTGCTTCAACTAATAAAATTTTCAGTTACCTGATACGAGTAATGCGGTCACGAAGTGCATCCTGATGCTCAAACGCCGATGAGCGTAAATTTTGGTTTTTTTATTTTTCATTTTTTTATTTTTCCTTTTTCACTTTTATAAAAGAAGCTATAATTGAGTGCAAAATTTCAAAATATATTTAAATATTTTAAATTTCTTTCAAAATTTATCCCCTTTGCCCCTATTGTGGATCTAAAAAACTCTGGGTCAAGTAAGGAGATAGTTTTTCCGTGTGTTTCTATATTCTTCGTTTGATGAGTAATTATCTAGCGTAAGTAAAGGTAATAATTTTTTTCCTTTTATCAGGCTCGACCTTCGCGCAAAGAAAGTTATTTGTTTGATTAAGACATGTAGTTCATGTGGCGAGGCTGCTTTTCTTTCAAGAGATGTGTCAACCGTCCTCGTAGACCAACTGATTTGGAGGCGATCAAGGCATGTAGATCATTCGCTTCGATTTCCTTTAAAATAAGCTGCCAATTGTCCACGTTGGATCGACGAGTTTGGAGACGATCAAGCCCGAGTTCATATAATGAGACTCCAATTTTTCCTCGAAAACCGCCCTCATCGAACTAACCGGGTTTGAGGCGATCAAGACCCATAGTTCATACAAGAAGATTTTTTTCGAAAGAGGCAACTGCTTCGCTGGATCCGGGTTTGGAGCGATCAAGGTCCATAGTTTATATGGCGAGGCTCGATTTTCCTTTTAATTGTTGCTGACCGAATCTGCCGGAGGCAATCAGTTTATAAAAAATTGATTTTTTTGAAATTCCACAAATTATTCAACAAATACCGCTGCAAGGTAGAAGCATTGATTAGGAACTATTTTTAAAAAACTCAAAAAAATTCGATAGATTTCATTTCTCATGATGTTACTTGATGTCGTTGACTTGTATTAAAGAAGTTGAAAGAATCTATGAAATATTTTAACCGACTGAGGTTGTTTATCAAAGTATCACGATGACATTGACTTGTATGAAAGAGATTGAATCAATCCGAGATTTTGATCCATCCGATATTATTGTCAAAGTGTTACTGATGACATTAACCTATATGAAATGGGTCGAATCAACCGCCAAGGATTTTGACTCATCCGAGGTTATTTGTCAAAATGTTACCATGACATTAATATGTATGAAATTGGTTGAATCGGTCGCTAAGAATTTTGACCCGGCCCGGGTTGTTTCAAAGTGTTATTTAAAATATTAACATGCATGGAAGAGGTTTAATTCTATAGATTTTGACCTATTTGAAATTATTTGTCAAAGTGTTACTACGATATTAACTGTATGAAAGGGGTCAAATCAATCGCTGATTTTGATTAATCCAAGATTGTTTGTTAAAGTGTTACTGAGCAATACAATACATGCATGAAAGAGGCTGAATCAAACTGGCATGGATTTTGACCCATCTATGTTTTCACAAAGCTGCTACTCATTACATTAACCCGTATGGAAACGACGAATCAATCCGCCAAAGATTGTTGTTTCATAAAGTGTTATCAAGACATTAATATATAAGTGGGTTGAATCAATCATTGAGGATTTTACCCTTCAGGTTGTTGTCAAAGAAAGTGTTGTTTAATGATACTGTATGGAAGAGGTTGAATCGAATCCACCGGAATTTTGACCCATCGAGATTGTTTTTCAAAATGTTACTTGATGATATTTATATGGAAATATGGTCGAATCAAAGAATTTTGACCCATCCGAGGTTGTTTGTCGAGTGTTACTTGACACATTGTATGGAAGAGGTCGAATCGAATCCAAGATTTTGACCCATTCGATGTTATTTGTCGAAGTTTTACTTAGTAAAATTAACCTTTTATGGAAGAAGTCAAATCAAATCAACCAAGAATTTTGATCGTGGGGTTGTTTGTCAAAGTGTTACCATTAACGTATGGAGGAGGTCAAATCGAATCCAGGATTTTTGACTCATCATCAGATTGTTTGTTAGAGTTTTACTCGGTGACATTTAACTTGTGTGGAAGAAGTCAATAGTTTTAACTCTTACCAAGGTTATTTTGTCAAGGTATGATGTTAACTTGTTTGTGGAAGAGATTAAATATTTTGATTCTTCCGATATTATCTTAGAGTATTACCGGTGGCGTTAACGTGTGGAGTAGGTACAAAGTTATGAAATATCGAGGTTGTTTGTTAGAGTGTTACTCGATGGCGTTAACTATGTGGAGTATGTACAAAGTTATGACTATCCAAATTTTTTTTAGAGTATTACCGGTGAAATTTAACATGTGTAGAGGAGGTCATCAAAACATCCGCTTTTGGTTGTAGCCAAAGTTCTTGATCTTTACCTTTTTCATGAGTATTATTAATTTACTTCGAATTGATAATCTATTAGATATCCAGATATTGATTTAAATGACCTTTTGAGATTAAGAGTTGCCCGATTTTCAATAAGCTAAAAGATTGAAGTTTGATAAATCTTTATTTTTTTATGTGTTACTCGAGTAAGATTTTCTTCACCATATAGGTGGTGATATTTTGAACATAAAGTCAGTTATCAACCATTGTGAAGATGTAAAGGAAATATTTCCCATATATGTCAATCAAATTGTTGTGTCTAGAAAATCGATTCTTGTAGAATAAAAGTTTACTAGTCTTGTTAAGAAAGCACACACACTAATATTTAAAGAGAAAATAAGAAACTTCAAGATTTCTACATGAAAAATTTAAATAAGGGAAAAAAATTATGGGGCCTAATCCAATAAAATTCTCCACTATATATATCTATTTTAGAGTACAAAGTTTAACTTTTCCGATAAGGATATAGAGTTGTATGTGAGAAAGTCGGATAATTCGAATCATGCTGTAAATTTATCTGGCGATAGTTGTGCAGTTGTTGTAAAATCGTGATGACACAGCGGTGGCCGTGGTCTGCGCGGCGTCGTGTGGTGAGTGGTCGTGCGGCGGTGTGTATGGCAGTGTGGCCAGAGTGACGACCTGCAGTGACAGTAGTGGTAGAGTAGAGTGGTAATCGGTGGTATCTGATGCGGTGGTCAGCAGCCGATTATGGTCAGCGATAATCCGATAATATCAGGCGATGCGGCGCGATGGTAGCCGTGGTGGTCGCGTACCAATAGTAGGTAACGCCGATGTGGAAGCGCGATGCGCGAAGCGGCGATCAGCGGCGCGGTGACCGACGCCGGCGGTCAGCAGCGAGACCGTAATGGTGGCGGCGGCAACAGCCGGTCAATATGTAGTGGCGATAATTGGGACCAGCGTTAGCCGGCGGTGATCCGGTATCCATCGGCGTAATGGCGCGATGTGGCGACAGCGATCCGGCGGTGGTGGCGGCGAGACCGGCAGCGTTGGATCAAGATGAGCGATGGTGGCAGCGATGGCGGCGATAATGGTATCGATGATCGGCGCAACGATAATCGCCGGAGTCTGAGTCCTCTCTCTCTTTCACTTTCGGGCCTCTCATATGAAGAATGGGATATTATTTATATATTAAATGAGTAGCGTTCTATAAATACATGCAAAATCAAACCACTCTATCAGAAAAATGATTTCTTTGATAATCGATGTATTTTAAGTATTTGAATACTCAAATGAAGTCAAAATTAGGAGATCTTGGGCTTGTTAAATATGACTTGTCAAGAAGATCGATTAACTATAAACACTCTATATTTAGAAGATATTTAGAGATCGATATCCTAAAGTTTTCAATTATATTTTAAGCGTCGATGCGGGTTAGTCTTCACTTAGAATCGATTCCTTCGACATCAAGATTCATGCTTCAATTAGTGAAATTTTTTGTGTCATATCAAAGCCAATAAACTACTATTATAAATATTGATGATTCAATCTAATATAAAAGAAAATAGAATGAGCAAATTTTAATAAGATTTAAGGCTTTACAAATAATAAAATTTGATCAATACAAAAAAAAAAGTAAATAAAATAGTCTTTAAATCGACCAATCTTTGAAACTTTTACATTTTTTGATTGGTGTGGCCAACCTACTCATCAATGAACTTCTTACTAAACTTCTTAATTATTACAAAGTAATTTGAAGCAAAAAATAGGATCAACTATGCACTTTCTTGAAGAGTTATGCATGCTCATGAACATAAATTTTAATGTTGTGCCCTATTTTTTAATGTTATTTTATTTATTTTGTGTTGATAGTTCATCAGCTTCATTGGACCTCAAAGAGCTCAGCTCTACTAAGGTTGCAAATGAACTGGGTGACTCGGCTCGATTAAAGCTCATTTATATTTATTCGATTAACTAATTGACGAGCTTGAACACTTATATAACTACTCGATTAAAGAATAAACTTGAACAATTTGTTATTCGGTTCGTTTATGTTCATTAATATAAGTTAGTTAGAGCTTTGATTTAATTAATTTAAGCTTTTTGCAAAATCATTTAAAATTATTAGGCTTAATAAACTTTTTGATACAACTTTTATATTATATTAAGGCTCGATTAAAGCTCATTTATTTCATTAATAAGCTGCTCATTAACTATCGATAAGCTCAATCTAAATCAAGCTGAATAAACTCAAGCCGAAGCTTAAACAAAGTTTTTTTAATAGAGCTCAAGCTTGAACACCATTCTAAACACTTTCGAGCTTGAGCTCGATAATGATAAATATGCTTGAACTTGAACAAGCACATACTCGGATTGGCACGATTTGTTTGCAGCCCTAAACTCTATAGAGTTAAAATCTCAATATATTTAAATTAAAATATAATCATCTTTTTTATATTTTTAAAAGAGTATTTGTAAGTAGCCAACTTGCAACTCTGTTAGTGCTATCTCTTTGTCATTTAGTTTTGTTTGTACTAATTTCTGATTAATTGGGATCCTTCTTCGTTGGATTTGTTTATCCATTGGAGAACTCTTTTCTTTCTTTATAGCTATTCTTTTTTTTAAAAAAAAGTTTATATATTTAAATATTTAATGTAAATAATATTCAAATCTTTAATATTACATTAAAATAGCTTCATCATTAATTTTTTTAAAATATATATATTTTTTATAAAAAAATTATATTTATAAATATAAAACTTTAGATATGAGATGTAAATGCATAAGAATTATGTCCTTTTATGTATATTTACAAACTAAAATGGATTTTTATACACAATCATTCTATTCTTCTATATTTAAAATTCAACCCACTTTCAATCTTATGCATAGTGTGGTTTAAATCTCACCGCTTTAGGCATTTGGTAGTATTTTGTTTTTTAATCTGTAGCAAAAAAAGTTCGTTTTTTACATAGTGTGTCACGATGGTGGCCAAAAAATTATAATTTGATTTTTTTGAAAATAAAAAAAATATAATGTATTACAAACTAGACAATATCTTCGTGTCATTTCCATACTTCATTTCTATAAATATCCTAAATAGACTTAATTTTTCATATTGACATTTAAATATTAAAATTCATAATAAAAATTCAACTAACATATTTTATTTTATAAATTTTTTAAAATTAATTGTGGCACAACAAATATATAGTTCCAGTAGTTAAAAAAATAAAGAGCGTGCTTAATTTATATAGCAACAGACTGCTCTCCTTATTTCTCTGCTAAAAGTATCAGAATGCCTCTCTCCTTCCTCCGTTTAAGATTGATTTTATTTATTTATTATTTTTGTTTTATTCTCTCAGCTTTTTTCAGTTCGCTCGAATGGATACTTTGCATTTTCTGTCTTTCTAAAAGCTCGAAATATTTGGAAATATTTGATTTATATTTTCTTGTATTGTAACGACGCTTTATAATTATTTGTTCTTGAAAATTTTATTAGGTAGATCAGATCGTCTTAAAAATTATCAACACAACAGCGGGGATATGAACAGGGGTTATCATTGGAAAACCGTTAAGGAAAAAACTACAGGCCTTGCCGTCTGTAGAACTTTGTATGTGTTCAGATCTTCTTGCCTTAGTTGGAGAAGAAGGTGTTCTGAGGAAAGATATTAGCAAAATATCGGTCAACTCGACCCAAGGAGAAGTTTCCCAAAGTCGGCGAGGCGATCTTAGGAACAACCTCTTGATCTTGAGGAGAAAGGGCGGTGGCAGTCTTTTCTAGTCACGGGCGATCTCTTGAGCTCGGTGACATTCTTGGTGGTGTGGTGATGATAGGCGGTCGGGGTTCTCGAGCAGGTTCTACAGTGCAAATGGGTAAGGGTGAATGAAGCTATTTATAGATTTTTTGGGAGTGGCGGCCGTAAATTCGTGGAAAACTCCAACCACTCCATGGGCGGCGATCCCCATCGAGCGGTGTATTTTGATGATCTGCCTTAATGATGTCGAATTGGGTGATCTTGGATTCGTTGGATTCGTGCGGCCTTCGATATATAAATATGTCGTTTTTGTGACCATTTGGCGGATCGGGATCCATTTTATGCTCGATAAACTTGATCACGAGTCGATTCGAGCTTCGGATCATTTATGTTGTTGTTATGTTGTCTCGAGGCGGTCGGTTTTGTAAGTTTGCTAAAATCGGTGATTAGATCGAGCGTTTCGAAAATGCCTTGAGATTCGTGCTTGATCGATTAATTTTGAGGATGTATCGGTTCTTTTTGGGTGACATTATCTCATCATCAAAATATATCAAATACTTGAAAATAGCAAATGAAAATTAGAGTCATATTTTGAAAAAATCTTCATGCAATGATATTATAACTTTGAAAGGCGATCGGTGTAAAATCGCGTATATGTGTGATATTTTGAGGTTATGGACTGTTGGACATCTGAAGTTTTGAGCGTTTAGGGGACCCACCCTGCGAGCTTCGTGAGCCATTGCTAGCCTTGGCAGCGCCTGCGCGTGTAGCCGAGATCTCCCTCCGCGGTGTGAGTCACAGGCGGTATGAGTCGCGCGGTCGCGCAGTCTGAGGCGCGTTGAGCATGGGAACATGGTAGTCGCGGGTAGACGTGAGCGGACCCATGGCGAACGCGTGGAGCCCGATGAACCGAGTGAACCACGTTGTGAGCGGTGGCAGAACCACGTGGCAGCGCCACGTATGAACCCGATAGCAAGCCAGCGCGCAGACCCACCAATAGCGTAAGCGTCCGAACGAATAGCGAGAACCCGTGTGGAGCGGTCTGGTCTTGGGTGGCCTGCAAAAGCGGGCAGGGCCAGGAGCAGCAGGCGTCTGTTGGCCCTTAGCAGCATATGCCCTTTAATACCTGAGCAAACCGAGGCCAGGGCTTGGCAGGTTTTGAATGCTTTTGGGTTTTAGGGTTTTTTACCCTTTTTAACCCTAGGTCTATAAAACCCCAGGGTAAGAAAATCACTAACTCTCTTCTCCTCTTAGAGTGCATAGCCCTCCCAGTGGGAGTTTGGGCACTCTTGGATCAACCCTCCCTCCTCTCATCTCACCAAGCCAGTGCATAGCCCCACGGTGGGAGTTTGGGCACTCTCCTTGGAATATTTTCCTCTGAGAGTTGGGTGTTTGTAGATGGGTGATAATCTTTTGAAAGGGACACGTCAGACCACTGTGTGGGAAGCTTCTAAAATGGGAGGCGAAGGTTAGGTGGGGTTCGATCACGGAGACACATTGATCGTCTTGGAAAAATATTATTTTTTAGAATGATTTGGTTCTTAAGTGTCAGAAGAAGTCGATAGAGCCCAATCTCCGGCAGGTATTTTACCACTGAGATGAGTTTGGGCGGGATTGCGGTTTCCCCATCCCAGATGATCGCCATTTTGACATCGAGGTTTGCATTTCCAGTTTTTGGCGAGGAGCGATCGTGATGGGACTTATAGTCTTCTTGAGCGTGACGCTTGACTATTGATTACCTCGCGGATGTGCAAGTTTACTTGCGATGCACATGGTGTATCACTGCGAGTACTTGACCTCGGACGAAGGATCCTCCCAAGTTGGGCAAGATTCTTTTTTGTGAAGAAGAATGGGGTCTTCTCGAGAAATGGGAGAGATTTACCCATTCCCCTGAGTTGGTGATGAAGATATCTGGACGGCGAAATTCAGAATATTGAAGATCTTGATTTGAGATTGATATATTATTTGTCGCGGGAGGAATCTTTGTTGAGGCGGGCTTTCTATTCATCGGCGGTCTTATGCGATTCGTTGAAAGCCAAAGAGGTTTCAGTAGATCTCCCAGCGTCCTCGGCTTCTTCCAGTGAAGGACGTCTCCATAGAAGAGGAAAAGGGCGAAGAGGTGATGGTGATATCGATACGAAAAGTGACCCCAGTAGTCGTCCCAAGGATCTTTATTCACGAGGGCGTGTTGAATCATTCTGCGTAGGTGGTGTATCGAAGAAGCAGTATGATCCTTGCGTTTATCTTTTATTTCCCATTTCCTTGTGCTTAACGTAATTTTTCTTATTTGAATCTTGAAGAAGCAAGAACTTGACTTCAAAATGAACATTGTCTTGAATGGTGGAATTGAGTTAGTGAAGGTCAAGTTTCTCCAAGGTGAATATAAGAAGCGGTATGTGGAGAAAGTAAAGAGATGTCAGTGTTGGAGAATCAACTTGATGAGTGCAGGACGAGTTGGCGACTCAGCGACTTCTCTTTCTTTTTCGTGTCGGAAGTTGAAGCGGACTGGGATGAATTAGTGGAGGCTAGAGCGGTTAGTTCTTGAGGATCGAAGATCTCTTACGAGAAGGTTTGGTCTTGAGGCAAAGCGAGATTCTGGCGCCTTTGAGAAAGAGAGCTATCTCGGGTAGAAGCGGGAGCGGATCCACGAGTGGAGGACTTCAAGAACTTCGGACGACCTTCAGAGCATCATCTGAGGATCACGTTGAGGCGAGACCCGTGTATGATGTAGAGGTGAAGGCTTTGGGCGGCGGTGTGTTGATGAAGGCTTCATCCGAGGTTTCTTGAAGGGGACAGCTTGGCGTATCATAGTAGGTGTTGAGGTCCTTTCTCCTTGCTTCCCAGACCCTTAGCGATGTGAGGATGACTCGAGATAGTTCTTCATCATCTCTCCATGAGTCAATGTAGTTGTAGTTTCTTTATGTTGCAATTGTTGATGTTGTATTTATTTACGGTTGATTATACTTGTATGTTTGCGAAATGTTAACGATCCACAAAATTGTTTGTGAATATTTCCGGAGTTGTGTGTAAAGTGTACTTTCGATGATAAAGATTCGTAGAATCATTCTAAGATCATTACGTTGATGACAAACTTACGAAATATATTTATAGAGGTTCTCTCGAACCTCTTGATCTATCATGTATGGGCGTTTACTGATGATGTTAACTTATGGAGGTTGTAGGTCTATGAGGATTGCCAACTTATCAAGGTTGTTTATCGGCGTTACTCGGCGATGTTAACTAGGAATATATTTATAGAGGTTCTCTCGAACCTCTTGATCTATCTGGGTTGTATGGGCGTTTACTCAATGATGTTAACTTTATGGAGAAAGTTGTCGATCGGATTGCCAACTTATCCAAGGTTGTTTATCAGGCGTTACTCGGCGATGTTAACTATAGGAAGATCGGTCAATTCCACAGGGATCGATCTTACCACGAATGAGATACAACAATAGTTGCGTATCTCTTGAGTGGTGTTTTAAAATACAAGCATAAGTAAGAAAAAGTCACAATATGTATGAGAACTTTAACATAGATACACCTTGATGCCAAGGTTGGACAATAAGCGACAAGCGAGTATCGATAAATGTAATTCGATAACAACAATTGTAATACAAATATACGATGATAATGTTTTCCGCATTCACTAGAATGAAGAAGGCGATATATCCGGTAGTATTTGGAGGTTTGTAGCATTCAGTGCGTGGGAGAGTCTTCCCATACTATCCTTAAGCTTGAGCGTGCGGGCTTGATTTTGACACACCACATACGGGCCTTCCCAAGCGGGTGAGAGTTTGTTACGTTGTGGGCCTTTTCTGAGTCGAGACTTACGAGGGGAGGTCCCCAACAGATATTGGTCGTGGCTTTACCGGTTGAAACCTCGAGCAATCCTTTCTGGCGATAGGAAGCCATTAGTCTTGACATGTCGGGTCTCTTGGGAGATCAGATGGAATCGAAGCTTATCGTTGTTGTTTTCGGCATCAAAGTTATGGGTTAGGGCTGGGACCCGATGTCGGCTGGAATAACGACCTCGGTTCGAAACACGTGTATGGCGTTTCTCGGTAGGAGTTGATGTAGTCGGTAAGCCCAAAGAACATTGGATAGTTCTTCCCATTGCGGCGTGGTTGGTCGTGTCTTTAGCCAGTATTGTCTATTGGTGACTTGATTGCCCATTTACGTGGATGGGATTTGTGTGGATTAGCGGATATCGACTCTGGCGAGAAAGATGTGAATGTCTTTCACACGTGAGCTGCGTCCCATTATCGGTGATGATTTTCTTTGGAATCTTGAAGCGACAAATAATATTTTTCCAAACAAATTGCTTGGCATTTGTTTGTGATTTTGGCGGTGATTCGCTTCCACCCGCCATTGAAGTAATCAGCGGATTATGAATTTTCGTTGCCAGTGGCAATGGGAAAGGGGTCCCATTATGTCGATCCCCATTGAGCAAGGGCGGGCTGGATTGTGGTGAGTTCTGAGATGGTGTATGAGTGAGATTGGAATGTAGCGACACTTGTTACACTTCTTACAAACTCAATGCATCATTCTTCATTGTAGGCGGTAAAACCTTGCCTCTCATGATTTTGAGGCGAGCTCTTCCTCCCAAATGTTCACCACAAATTCTGAATGAACCTCTCGCATTGCATAGTTAGCCTCAGAAGGTGGTAGACACTTTAAGTAGGCCTAAGAGGAGTAGAGTTCGATTATGGTGAAGTTCATTGCTCTACGTGGGAGAGCGGATAGCATCGGTGGGGTTGGCAAGGCCAGCTTTGTAGAAAGGACATGATCAATCCATGAAAGATTCTTTTGGTCCTCCGAGATTGTATTAGGGCGAATCTTTGGGAAAGTGGATGTCCTCATGTATTTTCTCTTGAAAAGATCTCTGTCGTTGTTATGGCTAACTTGGAGAGGGCATCGCTTTCGCGTTACGCTCTCTTAGAATATGAGTTATCGATGGGTCTCGATTACGGCAGAAGTGACTTTGCCAAAAGGCGGCTTGTGCGGATGGCGGTATCAAGTCTCCTTCAACTTGTGCACAAGGCTGTGAGTCTGTAGATGACTAAGACCTCACGGTCAATGGCGAGCCTTTAGTCACACTTTGAGGGGGCCTTCAGCGACATTATTGGTGGTAGGGAACTTTAGTGGCAGTACTAAAGTTATTTTACTTGGGAGATAAGCAAAATTCACGCTCTCCCTTGAGGAAGTACTCCATCAACATATAATGTCCATTGATTTGTCATGGAGTGATGAATGATCTATTCGGTGGTGATGGGATGGTACATTCTAGAAGTCGTGAGCACTTGTGACTTTATGGGGCGTGGAAGAAAATGGATGTCAAACTCTCGAGCTCGACTATCAACCTTCCGGATACATCGGGCTTTTTTGCGAGAATAGTTCTTAATGGAAGATGAGTGTAGGCGTTGATGGTGTGGGCGAAAATGCGTGTAATTTTAGATGCGAGAGAATACCTTGGAATATTTATCTTATCTAGTGGATGGCGTCCTTGGTATCGAAAGGATTTTCTTGACATAGTAAATGATGGGTAATGAATTCTCTCGCGTATCGACCGAACTTACGGCATGAGAAAGAAAGATAGATGTCTGACTTCTCTCCTTGGATAGCTTTGATAATAGGGGAAGCTAAATAGACTGAAGTTGCTCAATTCAGCGTCGACATTGTCGGAATCCATTTCCTCGTGCACTTAAGATTTTGAAGAATGGTAGATACTTATCTCTGGCGGGCCAAGAATGGTGATAAAAGCAATCCTTCGGTCAAGCGTTGGACTTCCTTGATCGTTCTTGGAGGTGACATGTCCTTGAGTGCTTTTATCTTCTCGGGGTTGGCCTCTATCCTGAGTGACCATGAAGCTAGGAATTTTCGGAGGAAACTCAAAATGCACTTGCTTGGGTTGAGCATCTTGTAGTGTCGAAGAAGAATATCAAAGCAACTTTTGTGGGAGAAATATGTTGTGATATTTCCAAGCTCTTATTATAACATATATACACCTCCATATTGTGCCTATAAGATCTTGAAGATCTTTGTTCATAGCAAGCGTTGATGGAAGGATGCTTCCATCCCAACATGTCTTAAGCATCAATTGGTGATGTCGATGAGGAAGGGGAAGCTATCTTTTGGGCATGCGATTAAGGTCGGTGTAGTCGATGCACATTCTCCGAGCCATTGGCCTTCTTGACTAACACTCGTTAGCCAACCGGTGGGGTAGTAGACTTCGAATGAACTTGACTTCCGAAGTTTGGTGATTTCTTGTTCTATGACACTGGCGTTGAAGCGAAGGTTCTTTTCTTACGTATCAGCTTGAGTCAACTTTGAGGGAGGGAATGTGGCTTGGGATCAATGCCCAGAATGCGGATGCACTCGGGCAAAGATATCTTGATTTTCGGAAAATCTCGTATTACGATTTACGATGACAGCGATCCCACCTTCACCTTTGCGATGGATCAACTTGAGATAGGAAGACAAATTACATCTTCAGCGGAGAAGCCCTTCGAGGTATCCTCATCGTAAGTCGAAGTTCTCGATGTTGAGGGTTCTTGGCGTAAATGGGCTTGCTTGATGCTTGCTTGATATAACGCGCTTGTGCTATTGATTCCACCGCCCGCCGATGCTGTGGTGGAATTTCATCTTGAGGTGAGGTGATGTGCGCCGAATATAGGCTGGAGAGGTCTCCCAAATATTGCATTGTATCGGACTCGGACTTGACTACAATAAATTGTATCAAGTGGGTTGCGTGTCGGGAAATTCTCCAAGTTACGGGAAGGCGATTGTCCCTTCCACTATTAGATTATCAAATCCATAATTGGGACGGCCGGGTTGAAGCTTCTCTCTTTCTATACCCATCTTGGGAAAGTGGAATAAAAGAACATCAACCGAACTCCCATTGTCGATCAATATCCTTTTACATTGAAGCATGGATCACACCCTGCCGCGATGAGGGGATCTTGATGTGGGATCTGAAGCCCTCTAAATCATCAAAGGTGATAGAATGGTCAACGAGACTTCTTTGGCTCTTGAAGGCGGCAATGAATATTTGGCTCGATAGCCTCGCCCTCCTTGTTTTATCTCTCCAGCGCTTGGCGGTTCCTCTGGTTGCCCCGGCATTTCTTTGGGCGGGTTGGTTTTGTATAAAGCGGCCTAGAATACCCACGTGCGTCTTTCAATCTCCTCCTTGATTGGTGGCACTCTTGGTGGTGTGCCCTGCGGTGAAAGTGGCGAATTTCTCTTGATTTCCAATTTTGAGCTTTAAAGGTGACCACTTGGCCTATCCTCTTCACTTGAATAGCCTGGGATGTTCGCGTGTTGAGAGGTATATTTCCTCTCGATTGAGTCATCGGTCATTTGCGAGAGGTTTTGGGGGAGGTTCTTTTTTCTCTTCTTTTCGAGATGTTTGAACATCACCTTTGGGAACCTTCTTCCTGCTTGGTGGTTCAAGCTGCCGATGAAAGCGATAGCGTGTGAGGAGATTTGTGCCTCTATTGGTGGACAGTCGACATAGGAATGGGCTCCGCATTAATGATGAATAAGTATCTGGCGGAGTCCTCAAAGCCGCCCTCAAAGTTACGGATCTACTCACGGTAGCCGCTTGGAGGAGAACCTCACGGAAGTATTCTTTGAGGACTCTCCATCGTTACGGATTAGGAGATGTGATGAATCACGATGATTCTCTTGTTACTTGAGGAATTATTACAAACAATGGCGAGCTCTCCAAATGATGACGGACCCTTGAATAGAATCAATCTGAGCACATCCTTCAGTGGGGAATGCTTCAGTCTAGTTGAAAGAAGACAGTGGAGAAACATATTCCCGGAGATATGCTCGTGCGGTTGTGCAAACCCGGGAAGTTTCATCGTCGGGGGCATCTTGGGCGACTTTGGAGCTTGGAAGAAAGGAAGCGGAATGGATCATTCTTTTCCCAGTCCCACAGGTGATCTCGATCTTGAGCATGGTGGTGCTTTTTGTGAGTGAAGCCGGTATCGTGCAAAGATGTGGCAGGGTTCTCATTCTGAGGCATGGAATTAGGTCCCGAGGAGAATGAAATCTTCCGTGTTTAGATTTTTGGGAGTGGCATTGAAATTCGCGGGAAAATCCAAAATCCCTGAGAGGGCGTCACACCGTACTTATTTTGGAGATGAGATTTTCGCAGCGGATTAACCGTTGGGTATTCTCTTGGAATTGGAAAATTCGGCGTATGATCATTTAAAATATAATCTTTTGTGAAAACCACGGGAGGGAATGGAACAATATTTTATGTTGATCAGTTTAGTCGTTAGCTCGAGATCTGAGGGAACTATTGATATTGATACGGTCTCATAAGAAGTTTTAGATCTTGAAAATGAATCTTGCGTGGTAAGTTTAAATCAGCGATTGATCTTGAATCAGATTAATAAGGTATCAATTGCTTTTGTTTTTTTTTTCCTTTTTTTGCTTCTTTTTAAACTCTATTTGTTTGTTTCTATATATATATATATATATATATATATATATATATATATATATATATATAATATATATTTATTTATGAATTTTAAAGAAATATTTGGATTTATTTATTTTAGCTTGTTGTTATTTATTTAAATCATAATAATGAGTGATAATGTTCTATAAATTATTTAATTCAAATTTTGATTTCTAATATTATTATAAAGTACTTTTTTTTAAGTTTGAGACCCAAAATGTCATTTAAATTTGATTTATATATTTTAAATAATTTATTTGATATATTTAAGAAATTATGAAAATATGCTAAATTATTTTATATTTTTTTTAAAATTTAGGCTTAACCTATATGTTATATGATCTATTTTGAATATACCGGTTATAAGAAAGGATAAAGGGTGAGATAGAATTGGAATTATATTAAATAATAATATTTATATACAATTGTTAAGAATTTGATAAATTTATATTTTAATATATAAAACGTACATTTATGTGAGTATATTAATGATGATTGTTTTTGTTTTTTAAAAAAATATAAATGTTGGTCTTTATTAATTAATTTTAAAAGCTTTATTTTTTATATAAAGATTAAATTGAAAATATATATATAATCACAAAATTACGTTCAATTTTTTTATCACTTTAAAGTATTTTCAAATGCATATAATATACAATTACTCAAATTAATATTAAAATAAATTAAATAAATAAAACTCATATTATTGCTTGTATCATGATCTTATTTCTTTATTTTTTATAATTATTAAAAAAAAAATACAAACTGATCCCTAAGAATATCAAATTAAAGGCCCAATTAAAAGTGCTTAGGCTAAAACCCTAGGAAAAAAGAAAGAATCGAATCGATCCAATTACAAGAGCTCAAACAGAAGCCTGATAAAGACTTCATATTCCAAACTATTTTAAATATACCTTAAATTTTGGACATTTTATATATTAATTTCTCAATTAAAGCTTGTATGGCCCTTCATTTTTCTCTCCATTCTTTCCTCCTAAAGTTATAGCCCTAAAGACTTATAATGCTTATAATTATGAGCTGAAATGCTTTATAACTTCAGTGATCGAATAAAATATTTTGATTGAAGAATTACTCTTTTTCTAGTTTGTGCTTAATGGCTTAAGTCTGTCTTTTCTTTAGTGAGATTACGTAGTTATCTTGGGCCATAGAAACATAGATAGGGTCGACGATGGAACGAACAATGGCTAGAAGCAAACCGACACCTATAATACTTACCACATTGAGTCAACAGCTTCAATCCGCTTTTTCTTTTTTGAGTTTATTCTATTTTATATTTACTTAAATTATTTTTTATATCCTTAGCTTCCTCAGGCCAGCTATCACTCATCCAAACCGCTTAAATCTCTTGGCCAAATTAGGCAAATCTAAGACCTAATCCGTATCCGCTACTCTACGCCAACAACCATCTACTCAGATCACTAATTCACATCTTAGACTAATTAAGTGATCATTATCTCAAGCTATTTAACCCATATAAAATCTTTTTTTAAAAGAGATTTTTGAAATCAACTCAAACTAGCTCAATCCGAGCTAGTCTTGGAAACTCCACAAAAGACTACAAAGCCAATTTTCACAAAAAATGTATCAAAATAACTAATGCAAGTTATATTAGAATTATGTTAAGAATGATTAAATTTTGATTAAAATTAATATAAGCATGCAAATACTCTCAAATGTGTAACCTCATCTCCTCTAATTATTATGAGAAAAAAAATTAAACCATATCATATCCTATGATTTTTTTTTTATTTTATAATTTTCATGTAAAATTGTTAATGTTTTTTTTATGAATTAATTTTCATACAAAACTACAATATTAAATCTCTACATATATCATCATAATTTTTCTAATATTTAATAATAATAATAATAATATAGTCCATTTTCGATATGATTTATATCATGACTTTTTTATTTTCATTATTAAATATCTCTTTTGCATTAAAAAAAGGGTGGATTCTAAAATTATATAAAAAATGTCCTTACAAAATTAAATGCCGCTGGCCGTAATTCATAAATAGCAAAATCTATCTTTTATTATAAAATTTATTTCTTGTTGGGAGATGAGAGGCAATATTATGGCAAAATCAAGTACGAGAAAGAGGACAGATATCACTCTTCTAACACGTACGGCACTTTTTTATTTTTTTTTGAAATGGGTATCCACCCAACACCTATCCAATATGGTGAGATGTCATGTATCATAACTAATATCGCGTTCATTCACTCACATGGTCTACTTTTCGATCTCCCCAGAGAGGAATCGAACGTGAGAGATCTGCTCAACCAAAGCTAAAAGACGGTGGGTCACTTTTTATTTTGGAAAATAGGGCTCATTATCATCAATTTTTTAAAATAAAAGATTTACATATATATTATATAATTTAATATATTTAATATTTTTTAAAATATAATCTTTTAATATGTGAAAATATATTATTCACTTTAAAATTTTAATGATAATAATATTAAAGATGTAATATTAAAGATGTTAACATATATCATTATTTGATATGTATGTAAATGTCTCTTCTTTTATTTATATATTATATATCATATAATTATTATTTGAAAAAGTGTTTACAATTATTAAATTTATTTAAGGAATAGTGCCATAAAACTATGATTAAATGAAATCTAAAGTGATGTTTTATACCAATTCATGACATTAATTATATACTCAAAAAATAATTAATTAGGTTTCAAATTTTACTTCATTATTTTATATTTTTTAAACGTTATAGTAAAAAAAAAAATTATTTGAAGCTATACATATTATTTTGCAAATATTTTATTTTCTATGTAAAAAAACTAGAACAAAATTTATTATTCATCACATGATGTAAGTATCTTAGAATCCAATTATCACTTATTATAATATATTTTTCTAGGATCAAAATAATTAATCAGATCATAAATCTATTTTAAATTTTCAAGCTTTATTCAAAAGATGAAAAAAAAAAAATGAAAAAATTTGATTAGGTTGTGTTTGTGTGAAAATATTGCGTCGTTTGAGAATTATATTTTAGTATTTTATTTTATATTTTGAGATATTTATGATGAAAAAATTATATTTTTAATATTACCTAACTATTTATGATGACAATCAAAATGCTAATGTTTAATATTTATAAAATAAAAAATTTATATATCAACTTTTTTCAGTAACAGCTTTATTACTTTTTTCATACTATAATTATTCTAAAAAGATCCTAAATCAATTTTTTTTATTATGTAACACAATCATTGATAAAGCATAATTATTAAAAAGAAAATACTAATAAAATTAAGTTTTTCATAGTGTTTTGTGATAATAAAGATAAATAATAAAATAAATAGCATAAACTTTATCTCTTTGAAGAAATAACTTTTTTTAATCAGAAATATTAATTAAAAAAGGGAACACTTTTTTTTTTTATCATATTGATAAAATCTATGTATTTAAAATTTCTAGAATTCTGCTAACCACTGCGGTCAGTGTATCATCCCCTGATTCCAACGATTAGTTTGCTTATAATAATTTTTAATATTAGTTTATTCATATTATTTTATCTTGTGGTAAATAAGTGCATTATTTATTATATTCCTCTTATTTTATATATCCAAAATGTTAATATTAAATACAATTAAAATATATTATCATTTAAAATTTTAAGTATAAATTTATTAAAAATATCTTAAAATATATTAAATTTTATAATAATTACTTAAATTATGATCATTTTAATGTTTTTTTTATATTAAATGAGTTGACTCAAATTCATAGAATAAAATTCAAATGTAGCTCTAACTCTCATTCCCAATTAATCATGTCTTCCAAACCAATTGCTTCTCTCCTTATTATTAGCGATGTTATGAAATATCATTTTATGATAATAGGAATTTTATTGTATAATATTCATATTAGAGACTAATGAAAATAATTAATCTTAGTTGTATTTAGGAGAGCATTGCAGTGCAAAATTGCATCATTGCTATTTAAAAATTATATTCTTGTTGCATTTTGGTTGTTTTTTGAAAATCTTAGGTCAAAAGCTGTATTTTTTAACTTAACCAACAGATTACAGGACTATTAAAAGTTATAATTTTGCTAAAAAAAAAAAAAAATAAAAAGTAAATATTAGGAATTGAAAAGGTCTTTTAAGATTATGTGATCATTCAATAAAGAGGAAAAATATATATAGTAATGATCTTTAATAAATGTTCTTTAGGGTGGTTGTTAATTATTTTAAAAAATATTTAAAATATTTAAAAATAATAATTTGAGTCTAAGAAATAAAAATAATTAAAATATTTTTAAGCAAATATATTTTAAAACTTATATAAAAATAAAAGAAAAACATAAAATAATCTCAAATAGGACCTTCATTAATGGCTCCATAAAACAAGGGAATCTTTATGAGCCTAATTTCAAGAAGTCTATTAGATAATCATATCAGTGGATTTTTTTTTTGTTTAATTTGTCAGTAGACAATTTGATGAGGATAGCCTGATTAAAATTGATTATAATAAATTTAAAATTTTATTTTAAAATAAATGTAATATATGATAATCAATCAATTTATCTCATGCGTTTATCTAAAATAAATTTTAAAATTTTAAAATTGTTTTTAATCAAATTTTTTTTTTTTTTTAACCCTAAATTTAGAAATACAAAGTTATATTTAAGTATTCATAAATCTTAATTGTGATAAATTAATAAATTTATCCAAAAGATAAGCTCCAACTTCTTGTAGATATAAATTTTTATAAAATATCAAAATTATATTTTATTGAAGTGATGGGATATAAATAATTTAAGAAGTGTTATAAAAATAATAATAAATATTAAAAATACATTAAAATTCTCTCCATAAAAATTCGTATAAGAATTGTATTGGTTGATCATTGAGATATCTCCAAAAAAATAGGTATGTTTATAAACTTTGAAGGATTTAATTAAATCTTAATTTTTTTTTCAAAAATGACTGTTATATTTAAAATATTTTCTCTAAACTCACACTATTAGCTCTTCAAATTCTTTAAAAAATAAAAATAAAGTTAATTATCATAAAAATAGGTTATACATACATATATATATATATATATATATATATAGAGAGAGAGAGAGAGAGAGAGAGAGAGAGAGAGAGGAAGAAGAAGAAGTTTGATGCACAATAAAATCAATGATTCTTTGACAAATAGTAGCGACTGTGAAATAGAGGACAATTTGAAGTATCTAAATATATTTTAATAATATGTTTTTTAAAGATTATTAAATCCAAGAGAAGAGGACAAGCTCAATTCTCTTTATACTTCACTTTCTTCCCTTTTGAGGGCAGTTTACCTTTCATTTTTTGCCCACTTTGAGAAGCTTTAAAACATTCCCTACGATAAGGCCTCATCTATGATGCTATAAGCCCTTATGTTCATGGTTTTAATTCTTTTAAAGCAATAAATTTTATTCAAATCGATATTATTTGAATCAAATTGACAACATAGATTAACCCAGTTCAAATATTTGCTATAAATTTATGAAAAATTTGCTCGAATTTTCTTAAAATTTTACTTTTTTTTACAAATTTTCAAATAAAATAAGAGAGTTGACACATGCCTATGTCATTGTCAAATGAGCGGAGGCTCCTTCCTATAAAAAACACTGTTTTGTAGAATCTGAGTTGCTTGGACTGCCGGGCCTTCTTCTCAAACGGCTGTGGAGGGTTCTAACGCTATTTGTGATACTTTAATATGCCTCACTGTTTAGGGATTTCTCCATTCAGAGATTTCTCTGGCTTCCATTAGGTATAAACTGCAAGCTTTGGACGATGGGCTTACCAAAGTTTGCATCTTGAAGGCGTCAGGGTTCAAAGAGGGAGGCTTTTCTCAGTTGCAGATCTTATTCTATTCGGAATGTTAGAGGTTTGAGCTCTCATGGCTTATATTATGTGATAATGGTCTTTGACAGTGATACTGAGAATAGACTCGAGGATGGTTTAATGGAGTCGGCTTCCATATCTCGAAATCTGGAGGAGGTAAGCGCTTTGTTCTTCTTTGGCTTTGATTTTTCAGAAGTTTAGAGTATCAGTTCTATGTTTTTTTGTTGTATGGAGTTGATTTTTTTGAACTTTTCTTAGGTTTAGATTGAAATAGGGAATTAGGTCATTCTTTTCAGTTTTTTTTTATTGTTTTACTGTTTAAATAATTCTTTAATTTTAATTGGAATATGTACTTTGATACTCTTCTGGTCTCAAGGAAATGGAGAAAGGTGAGTGGCAGATTGATTTGAAGGAGAAGAAGAAGCTGCCTGATACTAAGGTTCAAAGCTTTTGAAGCTGGAGGTACTGTACAATGAAGATGCGATTTTTTTTTACTATATTTAACATTTTTTTTTTCTGTAGAGCACATCAGTGTTGTATAACAAATCTTCTCTGTTGTAAATTTCATTTTTATTTATAAATCTTTAGTATGGAAGAATTTTCTTAAAGCTTTCAGCATCACTGTATATATTCAACTTTTAGCTTATAGGCCTCACTATTTTCCTCCAAAAGAACAAAAAAAAAAAAAGTAAAGGAAAAGATTGACCTTCCATTGCTTCTGAAGCATCCATGATTGAGAAATTAATCTCCTTTGTTCTCCACTGGAAATCTTAAAGGCGCCTCACTGTGATTAACAAATGTAGCATTTACAAATCATAACAAGATGCAAAATTCAAAATTTATTTTGAAACTGTTAATTTTCAGATTATGCAGCTTAAGAAACGACTCGAGGATCAGTTGGCGGTTCGTCACACCCTGGAGAAAGCATTGGGATATAGAACAACTGGATTCTTTTCTTCTTCGACTGATAGCTTCATGCCCAAGGTGCTTTTCTCTTATCTGTATTCTGTTCTAAATCTTCTTCATTTTCACAGAACACCAATGCAAGAAAATGGTTTAAGAAATTTCTTCAGTGTCTTCCTTTCATCAAATGTATGAATGAATAGTTTGAGGAGAGTGTCCAACATGATTGACTTAACTTTCTTTGTAAAATGCACTCCATAGATTCGAAATGTTTTGATTTTAAATGACAGATTGGCTTGTATCTATTACAAAAAACAATAGATTTTGATTTTCCGTTGTTGTTCTTTGACATAGTTCAAACATTTTGAATGAAATAACTTCAATCTTCTCATTTTTCAGCCTGCCAAAGAGTTGATAAGTGAGATTGCAGTGCTAGAGCTAGAAGTCATGCACTTGGAGCAATATCTGCTATCACTGTATCGCAAAGCTTTCAATCCAACTTTGCCGAAAGATTGAAGGAGCCGATTAGCTGCCAAAGGATGCTATTTCAAGCTCCTAAGCCTGGAATCTCTTCCAAGAACAATCCAACAGTTAATTCTGCTCGGATATTACCGTCGCATGTCATACAAACTAGCAGATGAATCCTGTTGTGAGAACCTCACCGATCTCAAATGTCACCGCAGCCATTCTGCACTAAATCATCGCGTGGTTTATTCAAACAGAATTTCTCCTTCTCAAGACCCTCTGGCAACAGCTTTTCAAGACTCTGTATCTCAGCCATTGCCATTTCTCAAAGTAACTTGCTTCATCCTTAACTTCTGTAGCTTAACCATTTTCATCATCCGAAGCTCTTCTCACTCTACCTTTGTTAACTCAGGATGGACATGGCGCTAACTCTGGTGTAATTAGCCTAGCAGAATATCTTGGAACCAGTCTAGCTGATCATGTTCCTGAGACACCAAACAAGATTTCAGAAGATATGGTTAGGTGCATGGGTGCCATTTACAGCAAGCTTGCAGATCCTCCTCTGGTTAACCATGGTTCTGCATCATCTACTTCATCATTATCATCTTCTTTGAGTGCCAGTTCTCCACATTATACTGGAGACATGTGGAGTCCTGCCTGCAAGAATGAATCTAACCTCGATACACTGATAAATCCTTTTGGATCGACGGATCGAAAGAGTTCAGTGGACCATTCAATGCCATGGTGGAAGTGTCTTCAATTAGCAGAGACAGTCAAAGGTTAAAGATTGTAGAAGACTTGCTTAATACTTATAAGTGAGTTTTAATGTTCCATTCTGATAATTTTCATTAAAAAAAAACAACTTTTTTAACAGAAACTATTCAACCTCCATGAGAGGAGAAGCCTAACCATAACAAAGTGAATTGTCCATTTTGTTTCAGATCTCTGGTTCAAAAGTTGGCTACTGTTGATGTGAAGAAGATGAAGACTGATGAAAAGATTGCTTTTGGATCAACTTACACAATGCTTTGATGATGCATGTAAAGTTTCCCTTTTATTATCTACAAAACTTTTTTTTTTTGTTTAAATTCTTCTAGATGTATTAGCTGTTTTTAATTGTTCTTCAGACATATTTGGTTCATGGAGTTCCTCAAAATAGTATAAAAAAGACTTCACTACTCATCAAGGTAGAGAGTTTCAGTAGTTTCAGTGGCTCATTTTAAAACTATAACAAAATATATATATATATATTATAATGCTGATGATTTAATATCTTATTTTCTGCAACTGTTACTTTGTTTATAGGCCACATGCATAGTAGGAGGCCTCTCCATAGATGCCAAAATAACAATACAAAGTTCATTGCTTGGCTGCTCTACACATTTCTCTGGACAGGTTTCCTTTTATTTTTCAACTAAGTTTACTGAAGGCAATAAATATATGCTGGGAAATTAATTTTCAGCTTATTTTTATCTCTGACACATCACATGGTTTTTCAACAATATACTATGAGTTGGCAACTGTGAGTTGGACTTAAAAAACATTTTTTTTTTGTTAGTTTATTTTGTCAGCAACTGAAAAAAGAAGTAAATAAGCTTCTGATATTCTTGCAGTGGCTTCATCCAATGATTAAGTTTAAGGCCAGAGATGAAAGGAGGAAGAAGCTTCTGCGCCATGGAGAGAAAGGAACCTCTCCTTCATTTTGCTTTATGTTCTGGAAGCCATTCTGATCCTGCAGTAAGTTTCATGCTCCAATCAATCTCTAAATGAAATTAATTGTTAGATGATCCCTTGACTATTTACACGTGGCTAATTTAGTCAAAGAGTATCACATTTCTTCAATTTAATCTCTGATTATACAAAATAATTCAAAATGGTCCCTCTTAGAAATAGCTATACAAAATTGATCCTAATTTAGGATATGTTTGGGGCAGCTGGGTATGAAAATATATTGGTGAAGCTGCGAGAAAACTAAGGTGAGTATTATAATTTTTTTTAAAAAGTTAAATCGTAACTTTTTTGGAACTACTCTATCAGTTGAAAAACCTTTTCACTATGATTCTTGAAAATACAGGTATATTACAATTTCTAAAAAATGACGGCAGTGCAAAAATACACCTCACCACACCTCCACCCCAAACAATACCTTGTCCCTCAGCTATACAAAATTCATCATAATTTAGTTCTTTAGGGATCATTTTAGATCAATTTTGTATAGTCAGCAACTAAATTAAAGAAATGTGATACTTTGGGACTAATTTGGCTTGATCCATCATATAGAAATAGCGATATAAAATTGATCCCAATTTTGTCCCTCAACTACACAAAATTAATTCTAATTTAACCATCTAGTGATCATTTTAGATCAATTTTATATATACTTTGAGATCAAATTGACTACATGAGGACTATTTTGGGATTTAGACCCTCATTAGATATTTAATAATGCGAAGTTTATAATGAACTCAATGGGCACATATCTCTCTCAGGTAAGAATATATACTGCAAAGAGACTATACCAGCAACTAGAAACAGCAAAGGAAGAGTACATTAGAGCTACAGTTAGTGTTCGGAGAGAGCAGAAAATCCTTCTGCCTAAACTGATAGAATATTACGCAAGAGATATCTGTGTGAGTTCGCAGAAGGTTGTGGATATGATTCAGTGCCATCTTCTTCCTGAGACCATGCGAGTTGCAGTGGAGAGATGTCTGGGAGGAAGAAGAGGGTTTCAGAAGAAGAAGATTGAGTGGGTACCTCATAACTTCAGTTTTCGCTACGTGTTGTCAAGAGAAGTGGCGAGTCCTCAGTTAATCTGAATTTTCTCTGATTTAGAATTTGATTATTGTTTTTTTTTAGCTATTGGTTTTGATGTACAAAGGGAAGGGAGTGCAAATGCGCTTTTTTGTAGATAAACTTATCAAGTTTGAGGAAGTGAATTGGAAGAAAGGTTCAAGTTTTGATGTATTTTAATCAAATTGTGGTCAAGTTTGAACATGTCCTACTAACTTGAATGAGTTTAATCAAATTAGTCGACTTTGGTAGTCTTATTCGATACCATGAGGGAAGAGGATTAAGGTCCTCTTCTCCCAATGAGCCCAACTTTGAGAGAAGTTTTGGAGGATGGGACTATTCATGATTATGTGTTATATATCTAAATCTTTCATAAAATAATGCATGTCAAATTTAAGTATCTAACACCTCGAGTTAGATACTTTATAATATTTTTTTTACTTAAAAGATGTATTTTATTTTAAAAAAAAATGAGTGATGATGATATTGTTGATGTGATATTGAATATTGAAATGTTATATATATAAAAATTTAAAATTTAGATGTTAGATATGTAAATATATAAAATTATGTGTATATGTAAATCCTCCTATCAATAATAATTTTTAGTTAAAAAAGAATTAAAACAATGCATTCAAATATTATATATAGTTCAAGTGTGTTCAAATTAATAAATAAACTAACTTGAATATTTTTTAAAAAACTCAAAGGTTAAATGTAGTAAATTTAATCATTGCTCTAACTCATTTATTTATGTTCATAAATAAGCATATTCAATAAATAATTTATTAAATACTTGGTATTAAATTTGATAATAACTCATATATATATAAAATATGATTTAAAACTAATCTAATTAATTATATCTTTAAAAACAAAATAGTATAAGTTAACATCAATGATATTATTTTAATAATATTTATTTATTAATTAACTCATTTTATCTCTCTTTTTTTTAATTCTATTTTTTAACAATAAATTAAGACTCTACTCTCATCTCCTCAAAAGTAGTTTATTAGTACTTAATTATATTATTAGATTGCAAGAAATTTAATTTACTTAAAATTCATATGGTGTCAAATAGTTAGATATTAATTCTAAGTTTATCTAATTATTCGTTTGTTTAGTTTTATAAAATTATTTATTTAGAATTCAATATAAAAATTAAATATTGTTTGAAATTTTAACTTGTTTATTAACTCAATGAATTAATATTTTAATTAATATAAACAAGCCAATTACCAATTAAACACAATCATTGAAAGATTTAAATAAGTCCTCTCTTTTGTTTCATGTGGAAGCCAACCTTCATATCTCCTACTTTATGTGTATATTCTTTCAGCTCTCTCCTTCTACGCTGCTTCTGTAGCAAGGTGTCCTTTGGAACTTGAACGGTTAAATAAGCCTCCCCTAATGGGCGACTGCCTCCATTGATCTCATTGGACCCACGAGTTGCAGGTCAGCCGATAGGACTATTTATTGTTCTCTCTCTTTCTTTATTTGATTAGAATTCAACATGTAATTTATTCATTGACTCATTCGAATTCATTCTGCCTCTTCCAGAGCTCAAAGGCCATATCCTCCTCTTTTTAACCAGTTCCATTTCCACAACTTCTCGACAGTTGCAGTAAAAAGAAGCAGAAATGAGCCAGCTTTCTGTAGGAGTACTCGTGAGCTCTGATGTCTCAGGATTGATAGCCTTCAGCGAAGAAGAAGAAGCTCTGGTGCTGAAGTCATGGAACGCAATGAAGAAGGACGCAGCTACGCTCGGTCTCAAGTTCTTCTTAAGGTAATACGCTTGAAGAAGCATGAAGAATCAACACTTTTGATCTGCAAGTCCTTTACTGAACTTTTCAATACGTATTCATCTTCAGGATATTTGAAATTGCTCCTTCAGCTGCAAAGCTCTTCTCCTTCCTGCGAGACTCAAAGGTTCCACTCGAGAAGAACCCTAAGCTCAAAGCTCATGCAATGTCTGTCTTCATCATGGTAGTTACCCCTTATCTTCTTTCCTCACTTGTGCAGAGTTCGCCATTAACATTTTGCTGAGATAATTAGTGTGATTACAGACATGTGAAGCAGCAGCAGCTGAGAAGTACAGGAAGGTCACAGTGAGGGAAACAACCTTGAAGAAGCTTGGCACCAAGCACGTCAAGTATGGCGTACTTGATGAGCATTTCGAGGTAAAACTATATACTCAATCCAATCTCCAAACTTAGATATTTTTGACTCACAAAATGAGATTTAAAAAAAAAAAAATATTTCCAGCCGTTTATATCTCATCGATAAGGATTAATTACTTGCAAGTTTTGATTTTTCGCATAAATTTGTGCTTAAATATTACAGGTCACAAGATTTGCGTTGCTGGAGACGATCAAAGAGGCCGTTCCTGATATGTGGAGCGAGCGCAGCTATAAAGGAGGAGATGAAAATCGCAGGAGTTTATAAATTCTGAAATCGTGAATAGTGTCTGTTCTTCAGTTCTTAATATGAGTTAAAAGAAAAGTGGAGTTTTTTTTTAAAGGCTTTGTAAGATGTTGTGTGTGTTCTTTTCTTCTCTTCTTACAAATAAAAGACAGGTATGGTTCTGCTTATTTTGTTTACAATTTGATTTTTAGACCATTATATATATATATATATATATATATATATATATATATATATATATATATATATATATATATATATATATATATATATATATGAAACTTGAGACACTATTTGAATTGTCAATGGCTTTGAAATTTGTCTTTATAGTTGAATCGGCGGCTGACGAGGCAGATCGATGAGCTTAAGATGCTCAAATCAGATGATCATTTGGATAGTCAAATCAAAAAAAATTATCTATAATCAGAATGAATCAATACTCGTAGATAGAGTTTTGTGATTTTGGCTTCTTGATGATCAAAATCGTCTCTCGAAATCTAGGTCAGATAGGTCATTCTTGTCAGTGAAGGGAGGAAGGAAGGGAGTGGCGACTTCGGGAGAAAGCGGGGAGAGATAAAGTTTGAAGATTAGTCTAAGTTGTCCTGCCGATGTATTATTCGTTAAACTCCATTATCTTGATTCTTGACCAACTACATTGCGTAAATTTATTTGTAGCAACCTAATTTTAAATTCCATTATAAAGGTTTCTATACAATTTTGTAATCCGTATTATTTAGGAGGAAGACTTAAAACATGCTACAAGAGAGATATAGTGGAGCATTTTCTTTGAGGAACAGACCAGGTGATCTTTTCCCTATTTACGGGATTTTCCAAATAAAATTCTAGAGTTTTTATTTTAACTCTATTCGTAGATTTTCCAAGCTAAAGCGTGAAGTTTTATTCTACCGCAATTAGTTTTTGACATGCAATAGTTTGACAGTCCGTGAGAAGAGATTCTCATTATTTCATCATATCGACAACTAAGTTTTCCAACAAGATCAAACTATCGCCTGTGTGGAGCACTTGAACTTTTGAGGAGCATGCGAATGAACATCCATCAAACTTTAATCCTTCAACTCTAGTTGGAAATTGGGAAAACCCTTGATCTCAAGATCATCCAAATCAATATTGTATATCTAATTGATTATTAGTTTGAGAAAAGTCAATGATGTGAAGTAATTTCAACATTTAAAAAAGATAACTTTACAAATTGTGATTCTTCAATCATCCTCATGAAAAGGAAAAAAATAAGAAACAATCGACAAATAACTCCGGATAAGTCAACTTTATACATACTACACGTTAACGTTATCGGTAATACCGATAAATAATCTTAGAAGAATCAAAATATTTAATATCTTCCACTCAAGTTAACATCACACTTTGACAAAACAACCCGGATGAGAGTTAAAACTATTGACTTTCCACATTTAAATGTCAGAACACTGACAAACAACCTCTGGATAGGATATAACTTTGTACCTACTCAACACAAGTTATCATTATCGAGTAATACTCTAATAAATAACCTCAAAGATAATTAAAATGTTTAACCTCTTTCACAGGTTAACGCCATACTTTGATAAAACAACCCGGATGAAAGTTAAAATTATTGACATCTTCCAGTTAAATGTCACCGAGTAATACTCGACAAACAATCTGTTGACCTACAAGTATATGTCATTATTCAAATTAAGCATTATAAATCTATGAAAATCAATGACGACGTCGCATAATTAGATTCAAATCTCATAATCGCAATCAAAATTAATTAAAATCTTTCTAATTCAAAATTTTGATTACACAATTGCACTCAAAATATTAAAATTAATCAAATGAAGTTTTCCATCAATGAATAATTAATCAATTAATCAAAATTAATTTTAAATTAAATTACGCATGCATCGAAATCAAGAAGCTACGACATCCAAATGACCTATATTAGAAAATTGATCGTGCAATTATCATAAACGTCAAAATATATCAAACAACGCCTTCTACAATCAATTTGGCAAAGTATGTGGAATGTCGATTCAAATGCGACCGCATAATTTAAGTCCAATTTCACTCGATCATCGCCGACATGATCCAAACGATCTGATGAAAGCTACGCCATTGGTCCGCACTGAAAATATCTAAAATCACTAATATTGCTAAGGTTTATTATTAGAATGATTGTCAAAATTTCTATGATTAAAAATAATTATATTATTATTAAGCTAATGATCATTTAACATGATTAATCTTTATTCTAGTCGCCACACACTCCAATTAAAAGCATAATTTATTGCTACAAGATGGGGGCTAATCGAGTGAGTCAACAACTAAATCCTTCCAACGAAAGCAATCGCCCCTCATTCGACGTCTCACAGAGCGATTCTCAAGCTCTCTAGCCATATACATTCCTCTTGAGCAATCGAGCTTGTTCCTCCCTCTTTCGTCCATGCGACTGAGAACAAGGAGCTCTTCCTCTTGTTTGGTCTGCAGTAGAGCAACCAAGGAATCCCCTCTCAAGCTCTTCTACCCCATTGAGCTCCCTTCCTCTAGTCCTGCACTCTCTCCAAACCAAGAAGCTCTCCCTCCCCAACTTTGTTGCTACCCTTCTTTGCCTTGCAAGCAATCCCTCCATCTTTCTTATAGCAACCAGCAAGCCCTAATCAACCTTCTCACATCTTCTCCCTCAGCCTCTTGGGTATTATAGAGTAAGTTACATGGATGCTAATGTGGGAGCTAGAGTTCTTTCTCGTTGCTTGTCCCTTCATCTTGTTGACTATCTATCGATTTGATGAGCACGTCTTTGAGAAAACACGAGAGGTTATATCATTATATGTTTGGAGAACAAGCTGAAGCTAAAATCTTTGATTTATATGTAAATTTGAAGGAACTGCATCATAATGGGACTAATGTCAAAATGTGTGCTTTTTCTTTGATGATATATTTTTCAAAAAAAAAGAGACCGGAAGCTTATATAAATTACATATTTTGACTATATGATTACTTTCTTGAGAAGTTTCATTAGGCAAATGACCATGATAGTCATAGAAAATCTTTGTTACCTCTAATTATTATCTGGGTGGATGAAAAATGGATTCGATGTTCTAGTGGAACTCTTGAGATACTTGTTCAAATACATATATCTCGGTTGAGAGTAAGAATCTTCCGCTTGGGAATTACGGTTGAGTAAAAAAAGAGAGGGTTCTTCAAAAATTGAAGTTGCAACAATTTTCATTGATTTCTACAATCAATATGTTTCCTTAATCAAATATGAAGTTTTAAGTGACAAATTAAGAAGACTTTGCTCACAAAAAAATTAATGTCAAATCAAATGCATAATTATTTTCACACTCAAATAATCTTAAGCCTATAAGGATGTGGCCCGTGTCCTCTATCTCGTGTGATTTTGCTATAAAATGACACCACATAACGAGCCACCGTACTCGATGGGTTTGCCGCAATATGACACCACTTAAATTAATCTCAGAACTCAGATGTTCCCCAACCGGCTTTGCTGCTGGAAATATAATGTGTTTGGTTGGGTAAAACCCTCAACTAAGGTTGACTTATATTTATCCGTTAGATAAACTCCACCATATTCACAAGAACACCTTGACGTAACCCATGTTTTCGACAAGGATCCTTCAGTTGGGTCAACTACCTCCTCGACTGACAGTGACGTACCGGATGATGGAACCATGGATCTAGATCAGATCATCGTTCCCCAACAAAAGTTTTAAATTAAAATAATAAATTTCATAATTTTTAAGCTCCACTCATTACTATTATATATTCGTTATTTAACCGATTCATCAATTTAATCGAAAGTGCTATCTCAAGATTGAGAGGGGTAATTAACTATGGGGCTTGCTTTATAGAAACCCGAACGATCTAAAGTCCGCAAAATGAGGATGAAAGCTCGGGTAATGTATTATCTACTATTCATCTTCCGAAATTTTCACCGACTTAAAACACACTCTTTTCATCCAAAAGAGGCTAACAAATTTTGGATCCCACACTCGGATAGGTCAAAATTCTTTATGGATTCCTCCCGAAGGCACGTGAGAAAGTCTCATGAGAAGCAAGTAGTAGACAAGATCCTCACAAGAAATAACCCAAGATAACAAGTGGTTGACATGGTCTCCACGATAAAAAAATCTCAAAAGAAAAAAAGTCTCGAAGGTCAGTACATCAAAATCTTATAAGGCAAAAGCTTCATAAGGTATAGTACATCAAAATCTCCAGAAAAATCTTAGAAGGTACATGTATATGAAAAATCTCAACAAATAGAAGTCTTAGAAGGTACAGATACATCAAAATCTTAGAAGACAAAAACTTTAGAAGATATAGTACATCAAAATTTGAGAAGACAAAAGCTTGAAGTATATGTACATCAAAATCAAATAGAAAAGCCTTAGAAGGTACAAGTACATTAAAATTTGAGAATAAAAGCTTCATAAGTACAAATACCCAATTAAGTAAAATCTTTTATGAGGAATACTATCAAATCATTTGAAAAATGAAACTTCTTCTAGAAGATTATCAAAGTATCATTATTGATAGTTGGTGTTATATCGTCGGATCTCGTTGTCCCTTTATGCTTAGTAACTCATCATCTTGTGCAAGATTTACTTGAGAATCTTTAGACATTGGGATATCTGGAAGGATGCTCACCCATGAAGATACTCTTTATTTTTTGGAGAATCACACTAGAGATCAATGATGGGCAGCCAACAGGGTTGGAAACCCCAGATCGGGGAACTAGAGCTGTGAAGGGGCAACACCGTTATACAAGTTAGTAGACTACCAAAGAAAAGAAAGCGAAGCACAGTTCAATTTGGGACGACTCCACCCAACCAGTCATTGGAAACCCGATATCGAGGAGAGCTAGAGCCTACGAGTCATTCATATAGTGTTAGTGAGGCCACCAAAGAGAAGAAAGCGTAAGCAATTGGAGCTGAATTTGGGATGCATGCCGCTTAACTAGTCGTGAAAACTCGAGATGGAGAGAACTGGAGCTTGTGATGGGAGTTGACATCGTTATACAAATTAGTGGCCTACCAAAAGAAGAAAGCGTAGAATGAGCATGAATTAGATGCGGGCGCCAACCAAGTGTTGGAAACCCCAAGATTGAGGACAACTGATTTATGATGGGAGTTTACACGTTATACAAGTAATTGAGGCTACCATGAAAAGAAATTGAAGAAAGTGTGCGATTTTTCATTACCTCTTGGAGGGTATTTATACTTAAAAAAGGGACTCAAATTTTAAAATAAAATAAAATAAAACACATCATCTTCTTTTAAAAATGAAAAAATGAAAAAAAAACTCTTCATATTTTAATATATATATATATATATATATTAAAACTATTCATATTCTTAAACTTTTCATCTTTCTAAAAGAGAGAAAGAGAGAGAGAGAGAGATTATTGATATTTTAAATTTAAAACTCTTCACATTACTTAAAAAAAATAAATCAATCTGTTTACATTTCATTAAAAATACTTTTATATTCTTCATTAAAAGTGATCTTTCTATTTCCTCTTCTCTCTCTCTCATGGAAAACAAATTATGAGGCCCATGCCTTCCTCTCATGCAAGCCAAATGCCACCCATAAAAAGAAAAAGAGAAATTATGGGACCCACATCTCTCTTAAAAAAAAGCAAATATATATATATATATATAATAAAATAAAATAAATAAATATTAATAATTAATTAGAAAATAAATTTGATACACAATATATATAATTATAAATCTTAATAATTTTAACAACAAGGATTTTATATATTTTAAATGAAATAAATTTTTCATTCAAAAATAGGAGGACAAATGATATATCCCTATTGGAAATTTAGCATTCCCAAATGTCCTCTCATCTATTCCTCTTTACTTTCTAAGGTGGAAAGAAGGATAAATGAGAACACAGGAACATAAATCACATTGGTCGAATGCCACCCATGGACATACTTATTAGAGATGACATTGAGAAGAAGTATAATATCTCAAAGATAGAAGTTACCACCCTACAATATACCTAATCACCAAAATAAGGACTCCTAAAGATGTTGGGTCTTGAGGTGTAGAGATTTTTTCCTTACTTTATATGAAAAGTAAAGTATGGTTTATTTTAAACCGGGTTCATTAAGTTCCTACAAAAGCTCTCATAGTTAATTTCATCCTAAAGAATGGAGATTCCTTGGGAAAACTCTCGATTAAGGTAAATGATCATTGTCTTTAAAGATTTGAATAGAGTAGGACTATCAATCGATTAACTTATTTTTGAAGATCAAATGTGATTGATCAAAGAAAGAGTTATTATCAAGCCAAATGAAGATAAGTAGGAGATGCTCAGATGTTAGGAAACCTAGCGATCATCTAAAACTATCATATGGTTGGACTTTACATTTTGAAATTGATTTAATTTCTTTTGATTTTTTTTGAAATTTATGACTTACGATTTCACAACACAAGATTATGAAAATGCTTAAGAGTTGAGAATTTATGTTTATGACCCACAAAGGAGAGAGGCAATCTCGTAACTTAAATCTAGGGAGCTTTGGCAAGGCCAAAAGCACAACCTAAATATAAGGCAAAATGGGTATTTGATTTACCTCTACAAGAGAGGACAAATCATCCAATTGCTTGAACTTACAACCACCTGAGTGGCCGCCAACTAACTCATCCTATAATTTTAAATTAATGTAGGCAAGTTATATGCTTTATGCAAGATAACTAGACGTTATTTATTTAGAAAGAGACTAAGTCCTTAAACTCACTCCCTAAATGGACTAGATATGTGGGGGTATGCTTCAAATGACATAAATCTAATGCGATTTTATTTTATTTTCATTTTGGACAATTATTTTGACTCAAATAGGATTCATATGTCAAATGCATGAGAAATAAGGTTATTGGCCAAAATCAGAGAAGGGAGGAGGTGTGTTTCCACCATGACTTTCACGGTCAAGTTTCTTTGGCAAAGGTGAAGCCCTCCAATCAAGAGTGAAACAAGATGCATTTATGCATGATGTTATAAAAGAAGTACTCATTCAACTAAGGGGTTGCTATTTCTTTTATCTTGATTTTAACTTAAGCTTTAGGAGGTTATGAATTCTTTATCTTTAGTTTTGACTTATTAAATTTGATAAAAGATTTATTTTTCCTAAAAGCCTAATCATCATCCAAGCCATACATAAAATAAGGAAGAAATTAGAAAAATGATGCCACTTAATGCACAAGCTAAACAAATCTTCAATCAATTTATAAAGCTAAACAAAAGAATAAGAGGTCATTATGGTGCACCACCGCACAAACCCAAAAAATAATTAGGTAAGCTCTATCCTTATACAACGGATTACAAATAAATTAAATGAATTAAGCAAGAAATTCATTGTTATGGGGTCTTCAAGTTTCATTTCTTTATTCTTCTTTTCTTCTTTCTTCTTTGGTTCTTTCTTTTGGATGGTTGGAAGGTGGATGCTCAAAGGCTTCACATGGTACATAAGACAAAGCCTTATAACCAATGCTCATCCTAATCCCTATAACAATCATTCTAAAATCTTAATTACAAAAAATTACATGAAAAGAGAAATGAAAATCTAACTAACACTTAAAACAGATCGTCCTACCATTATTCTAGGACATATACCCTAACATCTAGTCTAAAATCTTATATCACAAAATAAAAGTAAACATCAAACCATGCACCCCTAACCTAAAGCAAGTGGGACTTATACTATGTGTACTTTTAAGATTTATGTGGTATGCTTAGCTATGTATTTAAGTTAGAGTTTTCTAAGTATGAATGATGTTCAACTTAGAGGAGGGTTTAATTTAAGTGGTTTGATTATTTTGGATTGATTTTATTTTGTGTTTTGATTAAGTTCAAGTGAATCCTAAATTAATTACTAAGTTGTATGAGAGGGAGAGAGAAGAGAACTTTTCTTTCTTTCCCTAACCTAAGTAATTTCTAAGGTGGATTCATGTTTTAGTTTTATTAATGAATGTATTATTATGTGTTTTAATTAATTCTAAGTTTAGATGAACTCTAAATAAATATATTCAAAAGAAAGGTATTTTAAGATTAAGTGAGTGAAGTAAATTCACAAAATACACATCACTTTATTTCTTTCCCAACATGTATAACATGCATATGAATAGATCTTAAGCATATCTATACATACAAATGAGAATGTTTAACACACTTTATGATGCATGCTAAGTAAGTTACTTAAGAAAATTTGAATGTTTATGATGCATGGTTTTTCATTAAGTAGAAAAGGATTTCTTATCCAATTTTCACATGCACATATGAATGTATAAAAGGCATAAGTGAGTATGACATTATTGTTAGCACTAGGGTGTAAGGTACAAGACCTACTTAGGGCTACTTAAAGCTTACAATCTTGGGGTTGAGACTAATATATCACTTTCTTTAAATACAAACATGTGTACAAAAGAAATGAATGAAAAGAAAGAATGCAAAAGTTTATGTTAGTTGATTTTGGTTTGTTTTACAATTTATATGTGTAAGTGTAGTTGTCCTTCTTAAGTCATAGCATAGGAATGAATAGGAGATGGAATTAGGCAAGTGTTAGGTTCTTTTCAAATGAACCAAACACTTTGCTAAATCCTATTCAAAATTATACTAAAAGAGAAAAGAAGGAAAACTACATTAAACACATCTTTATATTTTATTCACATGCAAGCTTATAAGTAAAGTATAAGTACACACTTTCAATTTTGATAATTGATTCATATATTTTGAAAATAATTTGGATTTAATAGTGATAATAGCCATTCATATTCTTACTTTAGCTAAAAATATGTAATTTGACATAAAGGAAATATTTTTATTTTAAATTTAATTTTGAAAAGTATGGATTGAAATCATGTAACATACATATTTAGTATATGTTGGGAAGAAACTAAAGCAATGAAACCATGTAAATACATACACTTTAATTAATTAATTTAAAGACAATATTAAGAAATAAGAAAGCTTAAAGTAAATCAAAGTTTGTTTAATGTAATTTTTTATTTGAGTTTGAGTTTGATTTAATTTGAAAAATGTGTTGAGTTTGTTGTTCCTAACCCATTTCCACATGTGTTTGATATTTTTGTTCAATTTTTAGATGATTAGATCCATTTTATATTTTGATTAGGTTAAGGTATGAATTAAACATGTTAATTACCCCTTACCTACACCACCTTAGCATAGTTAATCAAATAATTATGAGCCAATGAGATAACATAAATCACACAAAGAATTTAAATCAATGCACTTTGGAAGAAAAGGACCTAATGCAATTCATGATTAATGATTAATTAAGCTAAGGAGTTTAACTTAAGTAACTTCAAAACACCCCTCACATACATGAGTTGAAATTTGATTTCCTTAAACTTATTTAAACACCTAAGCATCTACCCCAAGATAAATTGATTAAGTTCTAGAAAGTTTTAAAATTTTAATAAATTAATTAAGAATAATTAGTGAATTAACCCCAATTAAGAGAGAATTAAGGAAGAAAAAGAGGGTTTAAGGAATAGCTTGGGGAAATGCCCCAAACTTATTTAAACCTTCTATTCATGAAACATACCTTAATCAACTTCAATAATGGATTAAATCAATCAAACTTTTAATTATCTTTAATATTAATGGGGTAATTAGGAAATGAATTAACCCCAATTAAGTCATAATAAATCCCAAGAAAATTAGGTAAGTCATCCTCCAAAATACACTCAAGAAGTTTGAGATTAATGGTGATAAATTAGGAAGTAATTAGCAATTAAGATTTTCAACAAAACTTAAAATCAAAGAAAGACAATATTCAAAATCTAGAATATTCTAGATTGAATTATCTTTCAGTGGCAATTTACTCATATTTTTTAATTTTTCTTGAGATGAATTTTAGAAGTTTAGGCAATTAGAATTAAATAAACCTTAATTAATTCCCTAATCTCTATGATGTGACAAGCGCTAATGAGGTCGGTTTTACACGCACACTCTGAATAACTTAAATGTCATTGTAGCCAAGGTCGGGTATGCCACGCTGCTCATGTCAAGGTTAAAGTCACCATTGAGGGATAAAATGAATTATAAAATGTGATTTAATCTTAAAACGCGATGGACTAGAGATACATCCTCCAACACTTGTGATCCATGGAGATCATCCATGTTCTTGGCCTGATCCAAGCTTGATTGAGCTCTGATTGGGATGAAATTTTGCACACACCATCTAACACTAATGGAAAGCACATCTATGGTTGAAATCTTATGTTAACATTTTTCACAAAGGACCAACACATTGAGTTTAATGGTCAAAATGGCATACCTCATCTGAGGTGATCAATGATTCTCTTGAGAAGCTTCATGTTAAGATGAAGCTTTGGTGAAAGTTTTAGCTTGAAATTGAGTGGATAGCTTATGGACCAACCCTCCTTAGCTTGAGCTCACATGGAATTGGATCCCCTTGCTTCAAGAACTTGGAAGAGAGCTTGCACTCACTTAGTCCCCGAGGGAGTGTGAAAAGGAATTGACTTGATTTGGTGTATGGAGAAAGTTGGCAAATCCTTGGAGCTCCCTTATTTTGCTTAAGGAAGGCAACTTCAATCTCCCCTGAAAGCTTAGAATCACTCAAGAATCACTGCTATTTCCTATGCTTCAATGGAGAATGTGTGTGAATTGAAGTGAATTAGGGGAGTATATTTCCAATGGCAATCGATGGCCAAGCATAAGCTTTGATCCAATTACATGCAATGGTTTATTTGATATGTTAGGTTTGCACATGGTCGGTTTGGCTGAGAGTGGAATATGAACTCCCATGTGCTCAAAACAAGTGGAGGGAGGTTTTCCATGTGGCCAATTTGAGCCATGTGCTGTTTTGGCCTTGGATCAAGTGACCCAAACCCATCAATTGGTTGCACCGCCCATAGGGTTCATTTGACTTATTATGAGTATCAAGTATGTATGATAGAATTGACCAAATTCTTCATGAATTTGGCCAAAATTTTTCTATGTCCTAGGGTAAAATGGTCATTTGGATGATTTTTTGAATTTGGATATGTTGAATGTATTGAGAAAATGAGTTTAGCCAAGTTTCAGATTTGGAGTTCATTTGGTATGGTTTGGCTCATGTTGACCCATTTAAGTCAAAATGGGTCAATCAAGTTGACCAATAGGTCAAATTAGTTCACACCAAGGGTTGGGTCAAGTTTATATGACCATTTGAAATATTTTAGTGACTTTGGTTTGATTCAATTTGGTTTAGGTTTGAATTTGGTTCATATGACTTTATTTAGGTCAAATGGGTCAAGTTGACCAATTAGGCTTAGCTTAAATGTTGACTTGGTCAAGTTAAAACATTGATCATGAATGAGTCTTGATCAATCATTTCAAATAATTTAGCCTATGGTGGATTTTGTATGTTAGGTTTCATTTTAGCTAAGTGTTGACTTGGTCAACCCTTAAGTTAGTTTATCCCAATTTGATTGATTAATCATCTCACATGATTATTGATCATGATGAGGCAAAGATGAGCTTGATTCAATCTAATTTGGTTAGGATTAGAATTTGCTCATAAAGGATACTTTAGGTCACTTTGGGTCAAGTGAGCCTAAGTGGGTCAAATGGCTTGGTCAAAGCTTGATTTGAGTTTGATTGAACTTGTATATGGACTTATGATTGAAAAATCCATTTGCAAGTGGTTTGAAGTAAAATGGGTTTTGATTCATTTAATTTTATATTCAAAGGAAGAACATGAATGGATTTTGGTTTGATTTTTTGAATTGAGTTTTGATTAAGTAATTGAAGTTTGTATTTATATTTGGATTTATGATTGAATGATTGATTGAATCAAGAAGGAAAATCAAGAGTTGATTTGAAGTTGATTTAGCTAAGTTCAAGAAGAAACAAGTTGGATTTTGAATGAGTTTGAGTTTAATTTTGGAATTCTTTTGGTTTTTATATTTCATTTATATATGTGAATATAAATGAGAATATAAATGGGCTATGAGAAAATTTCATGAATTTGGAATGATTTGATCATGATCTAGGCTAAGTCCTTAAGAGAATTAAAGATTTAAGAAAGATTTTGAATTTGGAATTTGAATTTGAAATTTGATTTAATTTATTTGACATTTCATTTATATATGAAATATAAATGAGAATATAAATGAGTGGTGAGAAAATTTCATGAATTTGAATTGATTTGATCTAAGCTAACTTTAGAGAGAAATTAAGGATTTAAGAAAGATTTTGGAATTTGGAATTTGATTTTTTGGATTTGATTTGATTGATTTGAATTTATATTTCATTTATATATGTGAATATAAATGAGGATATAAATGAGTTATGAGAAAATCTCATGAGTTTGAATTGATTTAGATTTAATTTTGGCTAAGTTCTTAAGAGGAATTAAGGAACTTAGAAAATATTTCAAGTTTTGGATTTGATTTTGGATTTAGTTGATTGATTTAAATTTATATTTGATTTATATATGTGAATGTAAAGAGAATATAAGTGGTTGTGAGAAAATTTCATGAATTTGAATTAATTTGAAGATGATTTAGGCTAAGTCCTTAAGAGGGAATTAAGGGCTTAGAAAATATTTCAAACTTGGAATTTCAATCATGTTTTAATCATCATGGATTTCAATCACATGTGAGTTTAAAGAAAATGAAATAAGATTGATTTGGAGTTTGAGAAACCAATAGGACTGATTTGAGTTTGACTTGAAGGAGGAATATGAGGAATGGTGCAAGCTAAGGATAGGCAAATTTTCCTAACACCCCAAGGCATGACCTATTCTATGGCTAACCCTAAGTCTGTCTAGTTGAGTGTCCACCTAATCACTAGATGTGTCTTAAGACTAAGGATCTCTTAGTGGGGAAGCCCTATGTCTAAGAAGGAGGGGTTGAGAGCTCATCTAAAAATGAGGTCATGAAGGGCACCCAATATGAGGTGTCAACAAAATGTGGTGATAAATGATCAACAACACTAAACCATCACAAGAACTAACAGAGATAACTTACTTCTAACCCGTGTGTAGAAGGAATGAGCTTAGTAATGTGGTTCTACTTATGTCAGTCATAAGAGAGGGAAAGAGAAATCCACTCAAGGATGAGTATGTGAACATTCCACTGGAAGCAGTTCAAGTCATCCGTAAGGGGATGAGATGTTTGATTTGAGTCTCGCCATGGTGAAATTTGATTTGTTTAATTACGCTCCTAGGAATGGGTTGAATTTGTTTCAATTTATTGTTTGTTTAATTGTGTTTGTTTTGACCACCGGTTACACAAGTGAATTCTCCACTAGAGGCAAGTTCAAGTCATCCAGGAATGTTGTGAAATCTTAAGGGATTAGAATTTGTGATCAGTTGAAAGATTTGCATCTCACCAAGGAGAAGCAAAAGTTTGATTTGATGATTGATTATTTTATTTTGTTTGTCTAATATTTATAATTTTGGATTTTGAAATGGATGGTTGGATGGATGAAGCCATGGAGACCTAATTGATTAACCAACCAAGGGGTAGTTTACTAAATACATAGTAGGACTAACCCAACCAAAGGGATGCCTTGATATGCGCATCTGAGAAGAAAGCATAGGACTTACATCCCAAAGTAGGAGATGGGTGATCCATTGGCAATGCAAATAGAAAATCCACCTGGGCTTACTATTGAGTGAATGTGTTGGACTTAGATCAACTTAAAGATAGTAAAGATTAATTTTGTTTTAAGATTTGTTTTGATGGATCATATGCAAATGGATTGCATTAAGGGGCCATGGAGGCTTAGACCTAACTCAAACTTACAAAGGAGTAGTCCACCAACCATAAGGTTGGACTATGCAACCAATGGATGCCTTTGATTTACAATGGTTATGTCTTAAGAAGAAAGGGAGACTCACATCTTCTAGACAAGGAACCACTGGTGATCATTTATTTTGGGCAACGAATCAAACCCCATTGATTGATTTAGTGAATGTCGCTGGGAGACTGATCAACTCAAGGATAGTCAAAGATTAATTTCATTTTAGATTTGTTTTGATGGATTCTATTGGTTTGCAATGGATCAAACCGAGAAGGAGTCGACACGCCTCTAGACCTATCTCAAATTTACTAAACTAAAGGGATGCTTCCTACATGGGAGAACTATCTAACCAAAGGAGTGCTTTTCGCTTTGTAATGATCAATTTAGGGAAGAAAGCTCAGACTCACATCTTCCACTACAAAAGACCATTGGGTGATCTTGTTTTGGGCAACAAATCAAATATCGTTATGCATGCTAAAAATAGCGCCATAGTCTTACATTTTTTAAAGTGGAATGACTATCTGAGGAAAAATATTGAACCGAAGGCGATACGGAGAGTAAGAATTTATCTTAACTCAGGTCGTGCAATTCTTATGGAGTTCGACACCTAAAGATAGATGTTTGATTAGAAAAAAGGCCTTTGGAATTGAATCACCACAAGCAAATTAATTTATTTAGTTTATTTTAACGACCCTAATTGATGGAGGGCGTTCTTTCTTTTGATGAGATTGAGAGAACGAGTATTGGAGGTGAAGGAAGAAGATATGTTGGATAACTAGCCCCACTGGATTGCCAAGGTTTGGCCACCAAGCTCTCAAACCACAAGAATAACTCAAAATTTGTAATTGCCAAAAGATCTCCTTCATTCTAATAAGTATTTATAGCCATTACAAGTATCTTTCAAAAGAAAAGAATTCAAAACATGGAGGGAAAGGTGGGTGGCCACATTAATGTGAAGCAATAAATTACCTCATTATTTTATGCCATCCACCCATTTCACATGCTATTATTTTATGTGGATTCAACCACCTCACATGTCATGCTTTGAATTTTTAAATGCAAAATTTCAAACATGGAGTTTCTAGAAGAAAATTAAAAATTACATAAATAAAAAGATGAAATCATAAAATGGGCCTTAGGTGCTAATGGGCTAAGTCTTCTTCTTTCTTGAATTTTCTTGGGCTTTAGCTTGAGATCTTGTAAATGGGCCTTGGGCTCTAATTTGTTGATCCTCATGATGTTCTACATCAACTCCGGGCTCAATTGAACTCGCTCTAGAGTTGAAATCTAAGAAGTCTTCTACTAATTGTGGGGCTAAAGTCTCCAAATCACTACTGTCAACCATGTGTCTTCAGGTGGCTTATTCTTCCAACGAACTAGAAAATGATATTGAAGTTGGATTAATGGGTGCTTCCTCGTGATAATATAGTCAACTTCAAGGAAGAGGGCTTCGCAAGTATGGTGCTATATCTCCGCTAAAGAGTTAGAATGAACAAGTGGAGGTTTTCTAATTCCTTCATATGATAGAATATCTTCAATATTAATAACCGGATGAATGAACATATCGAAAATCAAGGTGATAAGCATTAGTTCAATTTTCTTGAGAATTTTAAATGGACCACAAGCTCGCATGTAATTTCTTATATTTAGTAGTTTGATAACGCCGTGAATGCGAATCAATACATAATCACCTTCTTTATATTCTTTCATTGAACGATTATGATTTGCCTTAGAAGCATAATTATCATTACTTATAGTAATTTGCTTTCTTATATCTTCATGGAGGCTTTGAAAATCTTTAGCAAATGAGAATGTCGCATCGTAAAATATACATGAGATGGTAGGTTTGCTACATCTATTGGTTGTCGGGTTTTGACCATAGACTATCTCAAATGGTGATTTTTTTGTAGTTCTAGATATAGTACTATTATAGGCAAATTCGAGGTTGGTAAATATAAATCCCAATTTCCTAAACTTTACCTACCAAACATCTAAGCAAATTTCCTATATTAACTACTTCGTTTGTCCATCTTTGTGGGTGAAAGGCGAAGAGAATTTTAATTTGGTACCTAATAATTTCCATAATATTTTCAAAAATATGAGACAAACTTAACATCTCAAACAATGGTTAAAGGGAGACCATGGAGTCACTATTTCCTTAAAAAATAATTTGGCTATATAAGAAGCATCATTTATTTTTGAACAAGGTAAGAAATGAGCCATTTTGAGAACCTATCCACTACAACAAAAAATACTATCATGTCCTCGAGTAATAATCCTAGAATAAAATCCATTGATAGGTCTTCCCAAGGCCTATAAGGAATGGTAGTATATTGCACCTTTGTTTGATAGTTTTAGCTGTTACAAATTAAGCATTGAGCCACTTTTTTTGAACATCTCATTTTAATGAAGGCCAATAAAATCTATTTTCTAATAAATATATGGTCTTATCCTTTCCAAAATGACCTACACCCCAAAGATGTAGGATGATAAGGAATTCTCTAAGAGAAGATCGATAATGCATAATTGTTTTCCTTTATATAAATATTCATTTGTTATCAAGAATGTCCCTTGTAAAGTTATTGGTTTATCTAGGTTCAAGATAAATTAGGTGAAAGTCGGGCACACAATATAATCATTTTAATTCTATCAAATCTGGATTCTCAATTCTAAAGAGGAAATCATTAGGTTTGGATATATCAGAGGCTTATTCTCAATTCCGTGCTTATGCTTTAGAACAAAAGAGTAGTCTTGTAAAAATTCAACCCATTTTGCATACCCTATGACTTAATTTTGTTGAGTATTAATGAATTTTAAGGCATGGTGATCAATTAAGTATAAATTCTCTATGTAAGAGATAGTGTGCCAATGCCTTAAGGATTGAATTACAAAGATAAAACTCTCTATCATAAGTGGAATATCGTTGTTTAGCTTCATTTAACTTTTCACTAAAGAATGCTATAGGATGATTCTCTTAAAAATTCCACCTATCCCAATTCCTCAAGCATCACATGTCACTTCAAAGGCTTTAGAAAAATCGGAAGCCTAAGGTGCGTGAAGTGATAAGAACTTTAATTTTCTCTAAGGCCTTTTGTGCATTAGAAGTCCAACAAAATTTATCTAATTTTAGTATATCATTATTGGAGCAACAATGGTACTAAAATTCTTAATAAATCTCAGAAAAAAAGTGGCTAAACCATGGAAGCTTCTAACTTCAAGAAAACTTTTAGGTGGTGGCCAATCTAAGATTGCTTTCACTTTAGAAGGATCGTTTAAGCCCAAAGTGGATATAATAAAGCCTAAAAGATTACCTCGCCTTGCAAAAAAAGAAACACTTTTTAAATTAATGTATAATTTCTCTTGTTAAGTAGTTCAAATACTTTGTAGGTGTTGTAGATGTTCATTTTCACTTGGACTAAAAATCGAATATCATCAAAATACACCACCAAAAATTTACCTATATGGTTTAAGAAGTATTCATTAATCTCATAAATGTGCTAGAGCATTTGAAAGTCCAAAGGGCATGACAAGCCATTCATAAAGTCCATCGGGTCTTAAAAGTTCTTCCACTCATCTCGATCTAATCCAATTTGATGATGATATCCACTTTTAGATCAATCTTTGAAAAAAATTTTCTCTCGAGATTAAATCTAACATATCATCTAATCGGGAATAGAAACCTATATTTGATAGTAATTTTATTTATTGCTCAACTATCAACACACATTCCATGTTCCATCTTTCTTGGAGTTAATAATGCCGACCAAGGGCTAAGACTCTCTTGAATAAAACCCTTTCTTAATAATTCCTCAACTTGTCTTTTAATCTCAACATGCTTGGTAGGGTTCATCCTATAATGTGAAGATTAGGAAGTTGAGAACCTGCAAGAACTCAATAGCATGTTGAATGTCTTAGAGGAGGTAGCTCATCGTGAAGCTCATCGTGCAATATCGTTAAAATCGAAGAAGAGAAGAGACCACAGTATGAGTGAGTCTCAGAGTCTGGTATGACTTCTTTTACATGTAATATGTGAAGAAGAAATGGATCAAAAATTCTTTTCAGAAGCTCCAAAACCTATTATTTCTATCTTGGGGTCAAAGGAGAAAGAGTAGGTGTTTTAAAATAAGAATCGAAATGATAGTGTTAGGCCTAGGATTTTCTATGATAATTAATTGAAGTTTATTTTTCTTCAATAGAGCTTAGGTTGCAAGTCGGAAGTTGTTTTGTGTGTTATGGAGGGTGTTTTTCTTGGCTTTATTGGTAGAGTTTAATAGTCTTATTATTATGTTTAAAAATATAAGTATTTTCCCTACCATAGTGAATAACATTCATATCATATAGCCAAGGTCGTCCTAAGAGAATATGAGCAATGTCCATAGGGAGAACATCACACCAAATTTGATCCTCATAGCTTCCTATTTTAATAGAACTAAACACCAATTGGTGATGGGAAGAGATGTATGATTTACCCAACTAACATGAAATGGTTCGGGTGGGGTTCGATTTTAGGTTGGCTGAGTTAAGGTATGTTGAAATGACATTCATAGCACTCCCTCCATCTATAACTAACCTACATCTCTTTTCATTACACAAAACATACATGCTAAAAATGTTCTTTCTCCTCCAATCTTCATTTTTTTATTACAAGAAGACATCTCATCACATTAACATGAGGGTCAGTTAATTCCAATTCTTCATCGAGATAATGGGGTGTCATCATAAACTTCTTCTAGATTATCATCTATTGATTTTCAACTTCTTCTAAAAATAAGATTTGAGCTTTACATTGATTTTGCATATGACCTTTTATGACATTTAAAACATATTACTTCCCTAATGTTCTTAGAGCTCCTTCAATTGAAGTTTTAGGCAGGATGGGCCATTTGGATGGGCTAGTCTAACAATAGATCTATGGATGAAATGGAAGGTACTTGACTTTTAATTTTTAGAGGGAGGCGATTTCTTTTGTTGTTCAACTAATAATGCATAATGAAATGCATCCTCTAAAGATTGTGGGTCAAATAATTCAACTTCATTTTAATTTTAGCCCTAAATCCAATAACAAATTTATTGGCTAATTGCCAATCATTATCACAATGCTTCTAGAAACTAGATCTTCAAAAGTGTTCAAGTATTCAAGATAAGATAATTATCTTGTCTCAAAGTTAATAATTGGCTATGTAGATTCTTATCATGATGCCCAGGACAAGTACTTTGCTCTTAACATTTCTTTCATTTCTATCCAAGTGAGGTTTGTCCTTCCTAATCTTTGTTCTTTAGCTAAAGTATTTATCAATAAATTTTAGCATGCCCTATCAATTTCATTTTAGCAAAAGTAACCCTTTGGTAATCATCCATTTTATACCAATCAAAGAAGTCATCCATTTGAACTAACCAATCGAAATTTATTTGGATCATGTATACCATCATAAGTTGGGGCTTCTACTTTAACTCTTGAGATGGATCATTAGAGTCTTCCATAGTCTTAAAATAATTTTCTCCCCTTCCACCATTTCTAGCAATTGATTGTCTTCTAAGTGGTTGATTTTCTCTATGGTTTGGATATGAATCTTCTTCATCTATCCCTATTGCACTTTGTAGTATTGGAGGAGTTGGTACTCTATTATTTTGTAGATGCACTAAAAAGAGTTTGCATTTGTTGTTTAAGTTCTTGCATTTGATTCTTACTTTCTTCTAATATTTGTTGAGTTTTAATTCATTGTCTTGGATCCTAAGATCTAAGGTATCAACTAATCTAGTCAAATTTTCAACTTGATCTTGAGAGATAGATTTTGGTTGAGATTTTTTTTAAAGGAAGAAAAAAGATATATGAAAAGGGACCAATGAAAAAAAAGAAAAATAAATAATAAATAAGTATAATATAATTGTGCAATCAAAGCAAAATTTTAAGCTAAGAGAACTGTGAGGAGGGGGTACAAGACCACTTAAATCCAAGCTCTCCTTAGACAGCTTTAGGTCTTTTGACAAAGTTCTATTTAGCTTCCAAAATCACCAAGTTTAACACACTTATATTATTATGCATATTTTATATATATATATATTTTTAATGCAATGAAATAAAATGCTCAAATTTATCAAGCCTCTTTTTTTTCTTTTAAGAAAGCAAGTTATCATAAGTTAATCAAAGAAACTTCTAAAATTAACCATAAACAATAACAAAGATAATAAAGTAAGTAATTAGATTTTGATTTGCACTAATGGCAAGGTTGTTTAGGTGATGAACTACCTCACCAAGGTACTCTTAATTTTTTTTCTTTTTTTGGAGGGGAGGGGGGGTGCACAATTGGAAAATGGCTAAAATATATAATGAGCTTACTAATTGAAATTTTATGCTATCACCATAAACTTGCAAGCAATATATATCTTTCCAAGCTACTAATATGCTTTTAAACTATCACATAAAAGAAAATTAATTAACCTCACAAGTCCAAGAAAAACTCACAAGTTTGAAGACAAGTCCAACACTTGAGTTGCTCCTTTGTTGAAGAACTTTTGACCAAATTTGTTCCTTCCGTGCTCGCCTCGATACCAAATTTGATGGAGGTGGGTTCTTTCTTTTGATGAGATTGAGAGAACGTGGATATTGGAGGTGAAGGAAGAAGATATGTTGGATAACTAGCCCCACCAAAGATTGCCAAGGTTTGGCCACCAAGCACTCAAACCACAAGAATAACTCAAAATTTATAATTGCCAAAAGATCTCCTTCATTCTAATAAGAGGGCTATTTATAGCCATTACAAGCATCTTTCAAAAGAAAAGAATTCAAAACATGGAGGGAAAGGTGGGTGGCCACATTAATGTGAAGCATTAAATTGCCTCATTATTTTATGCCATCCACCCATTTCACATACTATTATTTTATGTGGATTCAACCACCTCACATGTCATGCTTTGAATTTTAAAATGCAAAATTTTAAACATGGAGTTTCTAGAAGAAAATTAAAAATTACATAAAAAAAAGATGAAATCATAAAATGGGCCTTAGCAGCTAATGGGCTAAGTCTTCTTTCTTGAATTTTCTTAGGCTTTAGCTTGAGATCTTGTAAATGGGCCTTGGGCTCTAATTTGTTGATCCTCATGATGTTCTACATCACTAATAGTTTGTGAGGGATCAAACCGAGAAGGAGCTTATATTAGCCTAGACCTATCTCGATTTATCAACCAAGGGAGAATCGCATATCCACCGAACAAATTCTCCAACCATAGGGGTGGCTACTAGGAAAGAGGGATTGTCCAATCCAAAAGTAACCCGGTAGTGTCTAAATGGGGTCGCAAAGGATGTGATCCAAATAGAATACCCAGGGGATGGGTCGCTAGAGGGCTTAATTCAACACCGGAGAAGATGTGATGCATCATCATCATCACCGTCCGACGCCATCATCATAAAGCTTAAATGAATGATTTGGCCTTTTGTTATAATTTAAGTTATGTATTATTGGGCTTTTATATTTTGTATATGTCTGAGTTTATATGTATTGGCTATTCTTATGTCATGGCCCATGAGTCATTATTATTGAGCTTATATGTATTGCTATTCTTATGTCTCCATGAGTGTTAGTGGGTATGGAATGAGTGGTAGGTTTGATAATGGTGGTAGGTTTGATGTAGGTGGTGGTAAGTTTGATAATGTGGTGTGGGTGTAGTTATGATGGTGTTAGTTTGAGTTTGGAGTTAGGTTTGAGTATTCTTAACTCTTTCATTCTATAAATAGAGACTCTTGTAATGCTTGTACTTGAATTTGGAATGAAAGTTATCTTCTTAAATTTCTTTACTATTCTTTTGTGTGCTTTTATCTTGAGTGAGGACTACTTGAGTGTGTGAGTTCAACCTAGAGAAGGACTTCTAAGGAAGGACGCGATCTCCACAAGTTGTTTGTGAGGTCAACTTCAACTTATCCAGCTTAATTTTGTTTAAATATTTTTATCGTTCATAACTTTTGGTTATTTCTGGATAAGATTGGATCTAGTGTGGTTGACATAACTTTAACTAGATCTTTTAACTTCCTAAATTCATAATATTGTGAATGTGCTCAATAGTAGTGTGCATTTATCATTACTCTTTGTGAGGATTTAAAATTATGGGTGTAATAAACATCATATCATAAAAGCACCTCCACATCAGATGACATGGCTAGTCATACATCCAATAGGTATTGATGTCCAACTCAAGGAGAAAGCTTGGGGACTCACATCCGCCAAAAGTGGTGTACTCACCAAGTGAGTCGTTGTCGGTCGAACATCAAACTAAGGTGCCCATTAGTTTGCAATAATTAGCACAGGAAGAAAGCTGGACTCACATCCTCCATAATGGAATTGATTATTGGGATAACTTTGTCTTCATCGACAAGTGCCATTAGACTAGGGCTTATTGAGTGAATGCCCTTTGAGACTTATATCAACTCAAACATAGTCAAGAGGAAAGAGTATCAGGGGACTTACCCTAAACCTCAATATACTTTTAGTTAGTGCATGATGGCTAGTTCAAGAAGAAAATAAGGGGACTTATATCTTCTTAAGCAAAGTCAACATGAGGTAGCTACGGGCATTAAAGCTATCATACTAACAAGATGCTCATTGGTTTGCAATGATCAAGTTAGGAAGAAAGCGGGACTCACATCTTCCATAAATGATCAGGGGTGACATACTTGTAGCATGTAGACCCGACTAAAATAGCTAATGAGTGAGTGCCACAGGCTTGCTCCCATCAAAATAGCACGAGACAAAATATTTGTGTTTATTTTTGTATGTGTTAAGAATAGGATGCCTCTTGGGTTCTCTACTATCCTAAACACATTGGGGAGTTTGATGGGATGGTGTCGGATGGACAACCGATTTAAGAAAGGATGTCGGGTTCTCTTACACCTAACTTAATTGTGTTAATCAAAATATATCTCTTGGGTTTCTCACACATATTCTAATAGTGTTGAGGAATTGTGTTTGTGATGTGAAAGAGGGATAACATGCCGGGAGACTCTTACACTAAAATACGTTATGGCGGTTAGACAACAAACAATGCTTTGAAAGAAGAGAAGATTTTGATGAAATGGAATCAATTTGTTGATTGATGATTATTTTCAAACATGATTTATTTCATGGGTAATATTTTTTTAGGTAGAGCCCATTAATTGGAAGCAGTGTTCTCCTTTACAATCGATAAGAAGATCCTCCTTGGTAGGCCTTTCTCATGATAGGGGCCTTCCCAAGTGGTTCAAACTTGCCTCCCATCTTTAGATGGGGAAACAATTGGTCTCTTAGGACTAACAAAAGTTCTCCTACTTGGAAAGACCTAGGCGGACCAATTGTATGAGCTTGAATCATTTTGGCCTTAGCTCGGGGTTTGGCCTGAGGCGACTCTCCTCCCTTGAGCTCTTCTCTGCAACTTTGCATTCTTTCTGAGTGATCTTGCTACTTAATGCTATCCTTAGTGATGGGAGTTGAACTTAGGTAGAATGGCTTCGACCACTAAGAAAAATGGAGTAGATTGAGTTGGAGTGGTATGTGTGTGAGGCCCATAAGGCTTCAACCACTCATACTACTATCATTTATTATCATTAAAAGTTTTCTTTAATATATGGATGAGAGTTTGTTGAATGCTTCTAAAACCATTTTCTCTAGGGTAGTAGATGGTAGAGTATCTCCAATCTATACCATATCTTAAGAAACTATTGATCTTTGCTTTTGAATGTACCATTATCGATATAATTCATTGAGGCACCGAACCTATATATGATATGGTTCTAAAAGCGAAGCACATCGTTGTGACCTCTATGAGTGGGATTGCTTCGCCACTTGGAAAAGTAGTATTAGAATGAATGATGATCTTAGAAAGATGGAGGATCTTGGTGAACACTCAAATGGCCATGAGGCCAAGGTAGGTGTAGAATGTTGGGTGGTTGGTGGAGGACCACACCATCTACGACATTGATGGCATCTCCAGCAACATCCCGTCACATCGCGAAGTAGTATCCAAGTTCTTGATCTTCATCTTCATCTTGAGATTGATGTGTTCCACATAGACGAATATACCTTGGTTACAATGCCAGGCTTTGTGTTTGTCTAAACAAGTAACCACATTTGGCCGGTCTGAGTGCCATCAATGAGGCATGGGAGAGAGCTCTATTTTGATAGCTTGACTTTTCTTGAGGTAGTTTGTTAGTGTTCAAATAATCTATGAACGGTTGCCTCCAATCCAGCTCTCATCTTTTGACAGCGACAACCTCCCCTTCAAGAGAAAGTCTCTGATGAGTTCAACATCAATAAGGGATATGACTTGTCTATTTTGGACCCTTATTAAAATGGACTCATCTTCCGGACATGTTATTCTTTGGCAAGTTTGGCCAAAAAGCATCTTCTGTTCTCTGCTCGAACCTTGTAGATGGTGACTTAATTTGGGCCAATAGCTTCATGGTATACTCATGGTAATGAGAAGCTTGGGTTTGAGAACTTTATAGGACCCAATGATTGATGATGAGAATCCCAAAGATGTTGATACTCTTGACCGATAGTGATGGCTAACTCGACCAAAATCAAAGTCTATTACTTCATTGTTGGTGCGGGGTTGGAAAAAATAGTATGAGAATCTCATCACATCGGTCTAGAGTTAAGAACTATTCTACCTCCTTTCTTGGGAGAATAGATGTGGTGCTTTCTTTGAAGATGCACCATCAAAATACATCTCCCATCGATAATTTTGGCCTCCCAAGTTCATGATTTGTTCATCGGGAGATCATCACTAAGAATTGGCGAAGTGGGTGTGTTTCTAAGAAATTCATTAGCTATCCTTTTTTTATGGAGGGTGAATGTAATGTCAATGAAAGTATCATGGACCATTATGCCAGCGTCCAGATAGCATTGTCGTGTCATGAGATACTTAGTGGATTTGTTAATAGATCAAATTCACCTTATGAAAGCATATAGTGTCATAACTTTTGGGAAGAAAAGATCAAAGCTAGCAATATTTCTCAATAGGTGGGTAGTTCACTTTAGTAGGGATCGAGACGGATGAAGTAATAGAGCTTTTCCTTCCTTCATCATTGGCTTGGGCCAACAAAGAGAGAGATGTGCGAGTGTAGAGGATGAGTGGCAGGATAGGGGTTGCTAGAGCGGTGGCTTCACCAAAATCTTGATATTCTCAAATGCATCGCACTTGTCATCCCACTTGAACTTGGCATCCTTTTGACAAGTGCTAAAATGGCTTGCATCTCCATAATAGGTTGGAGATAAAGCATCTTAGATATACCCATCCTTGGAACAATGAGTTGAGTTAAACTCTTAGAGGTGGCATTTCTAAGATAGCTTTGATCTTTTCATCTCTCTATTCCCGGTGTGGACAACAAACCTAGGAATTTCTCTCAGAATGCACACTTTTGGGGATTCATTTTGAGATTATATTATCTTAACCATTCAAAACTACTCTCAAGTCAAAGAGATGGTCTTCCTTTTCTCGCTTTGACTACTAAATCATCAATATAACTCAATGATGGATGAGTTCATTGAAGATCGAGTCATGACATTGGTATGTAGCACCATTTTTAAGCGAAAGAAGATGACCTTATAGAGATTGATGGGTTTGAAAAATAGTTTTCTTTCATCTTTAGAGACATCTTGATTTGGTTGTAGATGACCCATCCATGAAAAAAAATTGCATGAGATGAGTGATGTCCACCATTAATTTAGTATAGGAAGAGGAAACTCATCCTTAGGGCATGCCTTGTTTAAGTCCCAAAATCGACACAAATGTGAATTTGGCATTCTTCTTCTTAACGATGCGACAACGGTAGGGTATTTTTCTTTCATGAAATCATCATCGATCAATTTCTTGACTTAAATGACTGTTGTTCAATTTTTTAATGCATGCGTCTAGGAGCTTGTTTGATAGGGGTAGTATTAGGATCTATTGCTAGCTTGACTATGTTATGAGATAATGATTTCTTCATAACTCCATGCAAAGTAGTCTTTAAACTCAATCAATAGCTAACTAAGTCATTGGTTTCTTCTTCATTCAAGCTGACGATATGCGTCGGGCATGAATTTTCTTCGTCACGAGGTTGATTTCTTTAAGCTTATTTATTATTGAATGAATCTCCTCTTTAAATTTAGAGTGTATCCTTGATTTGGAGATCATATGAATCATCGAGGTTTCTAAACACACATTCTCATAAGAGTTGATGTTGTGTGAAAAGAACCTATCGACTCAAATGATTGGTAACAATTAGGCAATAATTATCATCATCGACCAAACCCATATTGAATTAGCCTCTTGATTGTGCTTCTCTATGTATTGTTCCATAACTTTTTTAAGTATTATGACCTATGCTAGACCATGTATGAGGAATCAAACCTTTGTATAAGATTATGAACACAAGTAAAATCAAAGTGATAATTCCATTAATTCTTTAATGTATCCTCCTCAAGTTCTACATCAACTTCAAGACTTGAGGATGATGATCCCAAAAATAATCTCTTTGCCTTCATGTCCTTTGGAAGACTTAGGGGCTTCCCTACTAAACACTTTTGAAAGTAAGTGAGGTTAAAGGTTCCTCGCCTAATACATAAACGATTGAATACTTTGCTTTTGTTTGGAGGCTGGTCTTCATTGTTGTTTGGATCGAAATTCACCTCCAATGGAACCCGGAGGTTGGTGGTATACTAATCACATTAGACTCATCCTCATTCCAAGTTTATGTGAATAGTAGTACTCCTAGAAATATAACTTTTGTTGGTGATGGCCAATCGTCTTCCACCTCTAGAACTTATATTTTTCTGCCTCACACGGTGGAGGTTGAGTCATTCTACCCACATGTCCATATGATGGAATGAGGGTGGAATGTGATATGCGGATTTCTTCTTCAATTCCCCTTTCTTGTTCACTTGAATTTTCATTTTTCTTTTCTTTTTTATTTTGCTCTTTCTTTTTCTTCATTTTTTTTTTGTGTTTGAATTTTGTCCAAGTTCACGAGAAAGGGTGTGTTGAGGAAGATAGTAGGTCACGCATCCTCATAAATCTCAACTCTCTAACTGAAAATGACTTTTCATCTCCATGACATGGTATTCAATCCCATCTTTCTAACTTGATGCATTGATGGAGGGAGGATGGAATTATCTTATTCGATGTATCCAAGGCCTACCAAGAAAAGTAGTGAATGAAGTATTCAAATCAATGATGTAAAACTTGGCTTCATCTTCCATTCACCTATCTCCAAGGTAACACTATGAAACCTAAAATCCTCTCCTTGTTCATTGAATCCTCTCAACATCATCGATCTCCTCGAGTGTGGAGATGTGATCCTCAAATAGGCAGAGTCTTTAGACTCATAATGTTCGATACGGATGAGAGAACTCACGGCGAATCATGTCATATGATGTAGAGGGATAGTTGTGCTCCAAGTCCCCAGAAGAAGGTCTTCATCTATGAAGGTGATCCCCAGGTTCTTTTGTAATGTGCCTCCTTACCAATAGTGGTAGCTAAGCATATTTCAAGATCAAGAGCCTTGATTAATGATTCCCTCATCTCTTTGGATAAGACAAGGGCATCATATATGCAGCTTAGATGATAACTTTCTTAGATGAGAGGATATTGTAGTCCACCTTGTGATCATCCATAGCATATCCAAGGGTGGAGCATCCTGGAGGGCTTCTCGATCCTTTGTGACTTATTTTCCCTATCTTGAGGTCTGCCTAGGAGGTAGAACCTTGCCACTCTAGGTTGACTTGGTGATCTCTTATGGCAGGTAATGGAAGGTTACGCACATTCTCACCTATAATTTCTCCTATGGGACCCTCATGGATGATTCCAAGTCTATCTCAAGAGGCACCCAGTATTCATAGTAGGAGTCAACTTTGAATTAGAAGAGGAAGATCAAATTATTATAATTATTTTGACTTGAAGAGTTATCATTAGGAATAGAAGTAAACAACCCATCAAAAGTGACATATGTAATTCAAACTAGCTTTATTCTTCAATTTCTTGGATTTGATAGGAGGTACAAAGTAGAAATCAAGTAAGAGTGGGTAAGGGATTTGATGCCCTTATTCGATACAAGAGTTACTAGAAGAAAAAAAACTGAAGTAGGAGAAGTCTCGATATGGTAGCTGTAAGATGAACTAGAGGGCGGACTGGGTGGTGGTTGTGCTACTAGGCTATGTGGGCTACACCTACTATCTTGAGCTCCCCCTTTCCGAGTTGGCTTGGCAACAAACCTTCCTTGATGTTGGAGGTTTGAGCTGACTCAGCACTGAGAAAGTTTCTTAATCTTTTGAATGATCTTTTAGAGGTTTTGGATAAAGAGATCCCAACCTTCTTTGGTTTTGGAGATCATAAGTATCCCCAAGGATTATCTTGATAGACTAGATGGTTGTTCCACAAGGTATTCCTTTGGGATAACTATAGCACATCTTGAAGCTATGTTCAAGCCAATCCTTGAATGTGAAGCAATCTTCCAAAATATGACCTAGCATGGTGGTAGGGGCAAAAGTTAGGATCATGACTTTTTTACTTCCTCTCTCTAGGCTGGGTAGTTGAAAATCAAGCTTCTTTAAGAGATTCTTAAAGATCTTCGATTACCTCCCTCTTAAATGAATAAGGTTTGTTAAACTTATCTAAAGAGTAGGTGGACCATAGCTACTTGGCGGGGTATGTGTGCCCTTGTTGGTGGTATGGCGGTGGCGGTGTCGGCCATGGTGGAGGCAGATAGGGCTACCGTGTGTAAGGAGGTGGAGGCTGCTTTGGTGGTCTCTTAGACTAATCTAGTGGTTGCTTCCCCTTATCTATCATTGTCACTATTCTTCTTTCATAGACCTTCTGGCTTTTTTTGCTTAGGTAATTGTTTGGCTTCTCCTTGTAGACTAGCGCCTTGTTGATTAGCTTCTCAAATATTTTGATAGTGAAGCCCTTAAGCATGAAGTGACGGGCCATGGATATTCTTTAAAATAATCTCAATGGCATCTTGTTCTACATTGTGGTTCATTTCATACTCAATTATGCCATCGAGAATATAATCAACAAGGGACTCACACAGGTGTTGTTGTGCTACGAGATCACATGATAACCCTTTTGTTGAGCTCCAACAAACCTCTTGATGAAGAGTTGCCAACTCGACAAATATCTTTACTAAACTATTTGGGAAGTTCATCATACCAATCAAAAGCTATCCACTAATGAGAGGCGAGAAAAAGTAAAGCATCGCACCCGGTTTAACTGCAATGCTGGTTTGCATGATATGTTGAAAGGGGATATTGGATTGTATCAAATTCCTCGGTAGGGTCTACCCTTTGGAACTAATGATCCTCCCGGGCTTGAGCCAATGCTTCCTTCACTTGTTGCTCAACCATGGATTTTATGTCTTTTTTTTGTATGAGGTACTTTCCACTACCTTCTATACATGCTTGGTCTACCTTGCTCGAGGGAGGTAAGTCTTGGCTGGGTCCAAGACATGCACTAACTGCGATTGATCTAATGTGATAGGATGAACTAGGGGATTATTTTGAAAGCTAAACTACTGCTAACAAGTCCTCAAGCTACTTTTACCATCTATCTTTCTCATCTTTTATTTTAATTTTTGCAGGAGGTGTTGATGTGAATGGGTGTCTTCCTTCATCACCTTCCATAGCTGCTCTCACGAGGGATCCCTAGTATCTACCATACTCAGTTGAATCTCCCAACAAATCATCTTCAGATCAAAGCTATCTTCTCCTCCGACCCAATCCTAATTTTCTTCTTTTCATAAAATAATGAGCCACTATCTCATCTAAAGAATGATCAATCAGCGGTACAAATATCTTAGTGGTGTGATCACTTTCATGTGAGAGGCATCGACCTCCCACTCTTGGAGAATCAACCCTATGAGGTACTCACTAGAAGAGACACTTCCTCTACTCACGAAGGTGTGACACTCTAGGAGGCTCTATCATCATTGATAGCTATCATCTCCCTCTCTACGCACCATCTCCATGTTCTGAATTGGTGGTGTTGGTGAAGGACAACCCACTATGCTTTTGGTCGCCACTCCTTCCCACCATGCGGGGAAGGTCTAACAGAGCTTCGCCATAAGTAGGTGTAGATGGAGTAGGATCCTCAACCATGGATCACCAATGGGGTATGCTTCTCCCCGGGATATGGCCTTCATGGCCTTTGGCGGGAGATGATGTGGCGTGAATGGGTGGCGGTGGATGAGGGGTAGCGTGTGGTGGAGACACCGACTCTATGAATAGAGCTATCTCTCCTGATGATGGTCCCGGTAAAAGGCGCTATGTATGGTCGCAGGGTGCGTAAGTTAAATGAGTGTAAGTGCATTTGTGGCTAACCTCTACCTCTCCCTGGTGATATGAGCAGATGTATGGGCCTCCGCTCTCTTATCAAATGTTTCCCCACACTATGGGATGATAGATCTCAAATCAAATTGAGCTCCTCTGAGCGTATAAGCTCCAACCGCATAACGATCGGAGGCATATGACCTCCCCGATTGATTGCGGTGATGTCAAACCAGTGGAGGTGAAGTAAATCCTCTAGCATCCTCTTTGTCTAACCTAGAGAGAGGATGGGGTTCATTTGTAACTAGTGGTGAAGTCAAAATTAGCAACTCCTCAACGTGGTTGCCTCCATCTCTAGCAATCTTGGTATGATACCACTTGATCATGCAATTTTTTTATCCTCCTTGTGTGCAGTAGGATGAGAGGAGAGCCAACTCAAAGTAGGAGGAAATCCACGGAATCGGAGGGAGCCTTAGAGGTGGATGAGAGGTGCTAGCCCTCAATGGGCGACATGAAACGAGCGCATAGCACTATCCTTTGGGCTGGGACTCCACTTTGCTTTCTTATTTAATGAGGGATGTCATCGAGGGATGATTTGGATGACCGTCTGCCATGATCCCTGCTGGTTGTGAGGGGAGTGCCCTCATGTGATCTTCACTCCCTCAAATCCCTCAAAATGGATAAGTGGGTATGATCGGCGGGGAGGGCGATCCAAGGCCAAGTCCATGCCATGGGAAAGTGTCATTCTAACTACCAAGAATTGAGCTGTAGTAGCAGTGATGCTAAGAATTTGCAATATAGATGAGCTTGGATCATATTTCTATTTTTTTTTTGAATTTTGAATTTGAATTTAAAATTTGAACCCACATCCAACATCTTGGAAGTGTTAAGTGGGGTTCAAATGGATTTAGAAGATTTGGAATTTGATTGAAAGAGGAATTTTGAATATGAATCCAACTTCAACAAATTTGGGTATGTTGAAAATGGTTCAAATATTTTTAGAAAGATGCTTCCATAGGTTCATGTTTGAATTAGATTTTGATTTGAGGACCCTTTCCTTTAACAAATTTGGGTATGTTAAAGTAAGGGTCAATTGATTTTGATTTGATTTGATATTTTGAATCCACTCATAGCAAATTTGGGTATGCTAAGTGAGGTGTTTGAAAATAATTTTTCTTTTTCTTTTGTTTGCTTTTGTTGAATCTTTTTTGATTTTGAAAATTGGAATTCTCACTTAGCAAATTTGGGTATGCTAAGTGAAGAACCAAGTGTTTTATTTTGTTTGAAATTTTTTTGAAAATAGGATTCTTAGCAAATTTGAGTATGCTAAGAAAATCCTAAGTGTTTCATTATTTTGGATATTTTGATTTTTGAAAATAGGATCCTTAGCAAATTTGGGTATGCTAAGGAATCTAATGTGTTTTTTTTTATTTGATTTATTTTTAAGTGGAGACTTACTTTAGCAAATATGGTATGCTAAAAATGAAATTCCACTTGTGTTTAATTTTTTTTGGTTTTGAAATGGAGACTTCATTTAGCAAATTTGAGTATGCTAAATGAAGTTTCAAATGTGTTTGAAAATTTTGGTTTTGAATTTGAAATTTTCACTTGCAAATTTGAGTATGCTAAATGAAGTTCCAAATGTGTTTGAAAATTTTTGGTTTTGAATTTGGAGACTTCACTTTGCAAATTTGAGTATGCTAAATGAAATTCAAATGTGTTTGAAAATTTTTTTGGTTTGAATTTGGAGACTTCACTTAGCAAATTTGAGTATGCTAAATGAAGTTCAAATGTGTTTGAAAATTTTTTTTTTAATTTGGAAACTTCACTTAGCAAATTTAAGTATGCTAAATGAAGTTCAAATGTGTTTAATTTTAAATTTGGAGACTTCACTTAGCAAATTTGAGTATGCTAAATGAAATCAAATGTTTTGAAAATTTTTGGTTTTGAATTTGGAAACTTCACTTAACAAATTTGAATATGCTAAATGAAGTTCCAAATGTGTTTGAAAATTTTGGTTTTGAATTTGAAAACTTCACTTAACAAATTTGAGTATGCTAAATGAAGTTCCAAATGTGTTTGAAAATTTTGATTTTAAATTTGAAAACTTCACTTAGAAAATTTGAGTATGCTAAATGAAATTCAAAATGTTTGAAAATTTTTTGGTTTTGAATTTGGAAACTTCACTTAATAAATTTGAGTATGCAAAATGAAGTTCCAAATGTGTTTTGAATTTTAAAATATGATTGTTAAGTTTTGATTTTTGAAAGAAATCTCATTCAAATTTGGGTATGTAGAAATGGAAGTCAATCTTATTTTGAAATGTGAAAATTTGTTTTGTGTGTGAATGTTCCTTTTGAAAAGAATTCAACTTATGATATATGGAAAATGTTTAAGTGGGATTTCAAATGATGTTATTTTTTTTATTTGGGAATGAAATCTTCATTCAATAAATTTGGTATATTGAATGGAGGATGTTCATATGTGCTTTGGAAAATTTAGTTTTGTTTGAAAATGAAACTTCCATTCAATTTGAATGGAGAGGTTCATATGTGCTTTTGAAAATTTTGATTTTGATTTTTGGAAAGATGATTGTTCATTTTATTTTTGAAAATGAAATCTTCATCAAAATGAATTGAAAAGATATTCATTTATTCTTTTGGAAAAGATTGTTATGTTTATTTTTGAATTCTTACTTGTAACAATATGAGAATTGTTAGATGAGGTGATTTAAGAAAATTTTGTGAAAATATTTTATTATGTGCATTTTGAAAGAGTGCTTTTGAAAAGTAAGATTTTTATGAAAAATTTATTTTATCTTTATTATTTTAGAATGAACCTTTCCTTATCATAAAATGATAAGGAGGAAGTCTTTAAATGTTTTCTTTTATTTAGATTTTTATTTTTTACCCATTGGAGAACCCAGCGGGTTTTAAGACCAACCGGGGTGAGGTCCTAAAACTAAAGATGTTGGCTAACTTAACTTAAGATGAAATAAGTTAAGTGCCAAAAAAGAAGATAGTCTTGGTTCATACAAAAAATTAAACCACTATCGATACTTATAATGATCATTTACCAAAGATGGAGAGAGAACCATCCCGTGAGTCAGAAAAATCGTGAAAATTTAACATTAAATATCCTCTCATTTACTCTCCTTTTTTTGAGGTGGAAAGAAGGATAAATGAGAAAAGAAATATAAATCATCTTTTGGGATGCCACGTAGATCCATAGATGTTCTTATTAGGGTGATCGGTGACATTGAGGAGAGTACTATCTCAAAGATAGAAGTCACCACCCTACAATGGACCTAATCACCAAAATAAGGACTCTAAGGACTTTGGGTCTTATGTGCAGATTCTTCCCTACTTTACATGAAAAAGTAAAGTAGGGTTTATTTTAAATCGGGTTCATTAAGTTCCCAGGGCAAGCCCCATAGTTAATTACATCCTAGGAATAGATTCCTTAGAAAATCTCGATTAAGGTAAATGATCATTGTCTCAAAGATTTCAATAGGTAGGACTATCAATTGATTAGTTATTTTTTGAAGATCAAATGGGATTGATCAAAGAGTTATTATCGAAGCAAAAATAAAGATAAGTAGAGATGCTGATGCTTGAAACTAGTGAGCATCTCAAACTATCTATGATTGGGCTTTACATTTTGAAATTGATTTAATTTGTTTGAGTTAATTTTTTTTTTATATAAATTTAGGGCTTATGATTCCATAACAGATTATGGAAATGCCTAAGAGGTGAGGATTTATGCTTATGGCCCAAAGGGAGAAGCAATCTCGAACCTAAATCTAGGGAGCTTTGATAAGGGCCAAAAAGCAACCTAAATCTAAGGTGAAAATGGGTATTTGGTTTACCTCCATAAGAGGACAAACCACTTCTTGGGCACTGGCACGGGGTGGCCAACTAACTCCTCGATTTTAAATTCATGTAGGCAAGTCATATGCTTTATGCAAGATAGTTAGTATTATTTATTTAGAAATAAGTCCTTAAACTCACTCCCTAAAGAGACTAGATCATGTAAGGGTATGCTTCAAATGACCTAAATCTGCAATTCATTTCATTTTATTTTTTATTTTGGACAATTATTTTGACTCAGTAGGATTCATATGCAATGCATGAGAAATAAGTTATTGGCCAAAATGGTGAGAAGGGAGGAGGTGTGTTTCCACCATGGCTCTCAAGGTCAAGCCAAGTTTCTCTAGCAAAGGTGGAAGCCCTCAATCAAGAGTAAAACAAGATACATTTATGCATGATGTTATAAAGAAGTACTCATCTAAGGGGTTGCTAATTCTTTTATCTTGATTTTAGCTAAAGCTTTAAGTGAGGTTGAGTTCTTTATTTTAGTTTTGAAATTATTAAATTTGGTAAAAATTTATTTTTTCTAAGAGCCTAATCGTCATCAGGCCATACATAAAGCGAAAGAAACTAGAAAAGGATGCCACTTAATGCAAAGCTAAACAAATCATCAATCAATTTATAAAATAAGCAAAAGAATAAGAGGCCATTTATGGTACCACCTGACAAAAAATAATTGGGTTAGCTCTACCCTTATACAACCGATTACAAATGAATTAAATACAATTAAGCAAGGAATTCATTATTATGGGGTCTTCAAGCTTCATTTCCATTCTTCTTCTCTTCTTTCTTCTTTTAATCTTTCTTTTGGATGGTTGGAAGGTGGATGTTCCAAAGGCTTCACATGGTACATAAGGCAAAACCTTATAATCAATGCTCATCCTAATCCCCATAACAATCATTCCAAAATCTAATTGCAAAAGTTCATGAAAAGGGAAAAATAAATCTAATAAACACCAAAAATAGATTAGCTAAAACAAACTATACAAATCCCAAGCAAGTATATTGGACTTATCACCCCACACATAGGTAACTAAGTCCTCCACGCCTATTGGATTATGCTTAGGGGTATAAACACACCTGATAAAATATTTATATTTTTTTATTTATAATGCATCTTAAGCACAATCAACTATAGAAGATAATGGTTAGACTAAGATCACCCTACCATTTTACTATGCACATACACCTAACATCAGTCTAAAATATTATATCACAAAACAAAAGTAAATATCAAACCATGCACTATCTAACCTAAAGCTAGAAGTGGTGACTTAGCTTAATGTGTGTGCTTTTAAAGGTTTGTGTGGTATGCTTAACTATGGCTTTAAGTTAGAGTTTTCTAAGTATGAATGATGTTCAACTTAGAGGAGGTTTCATTTAAGTGGTTTAATTATTTTGGGTTGATTTTATTTTGTGTTTTGATTAAATTTAAGTGAATCACAATTAATTACTAAGTTATAAAGAGAGAAAGAGAAGAGAACTTCTCTTTCCTTCCCTAACAAGTAATTTCTATGGTGGATTCATGTTTTAGTTTTGTTAGTGAATGTCTTATTGTGTATCTTAATTATTCTTAAGTTTAGATGAACTTTAAGCAAATCAAAAGAAAGGCATTTTAAGATTAAGTGAAGTAAATTCACAAAATACACATCACTTCATTTCTTTTCCAACATGTATAATATGCATATGAATGGATCCTAAGTATATCTATACATACCAAATGAGAATGTTTAGCACACTTTATAATGCATGCTAAGTAAGTTACTTAAGAAAATTTGAATATTTATGATGCATGATTTTCATTAAGTAGAAAAAAGGGTTTCTTATCCAATTTTCACATGCACATATGAATGTATAAAAGGTATAAGTGAGTGAGCCATTGTTAGCACTAGGGTGTAAGGTACAAGAGCTACTTAGGGCTACTTAAAGTCTAACCGGGATGTCAGGACTAATATACCACTTTCCTTAAATACAAACACATTATGGTATTTATTTTTTGAGGATGTGCGACACCATGCAGATCTTAGAGGGTACTTATTAAAGTGATCAGTGCGACATTAAGGAATGATGTACTATCTCAAAAGATAGGGATCATCACCCTATAATGTACCTAATCATCTAATAAGGACTCTAAAGCATGATGGGTCTTGAATATACCGAGAGATCTTTCCCTACTTTACATGAAAAAGTAAAGTAAGGTTTATTTTAAGTCAGTTGTTAAGTTCCCTATGAGGCAAGCCCTCATAGTTAATTATATCTAGGAATGAGAATTCCTTAAGAATACTCTTGATTAAAGTAGACAATTATGGTCTCCAAAGATTTTAAAGTTAAGACTATTAAAAGGATTGGCTATTTTAGAAAATCAAATGGGATCAAGGAAAACTTATTTTGGAATCCAAAGGAGAAAGTAAGAAATACTCATGATACTAGGAAGCTTAGTGAGCATTCCAATCTATCATATAATTGGGCTTTATATTTTGAAATGGAAGAGAGTTAATTATTTGAGTTGATATTTTAATTGTTAGGGCTTATAATTCCACAATATAAGATTGTGAAAATGCCTAAGAGGTGAGGATTTATGCTTGTAGCCCAAAGAAAATACCTAGATTCCTAAACTAAGGAGCCTTAGTACAAAACAGACACAACCTAAATCTAAGGTGAAAATGGGTATATGTTTATCTCCACAAGAGAATAAACCACCGCTATTGGACTTATTACCACAGTGGCGACTAACTCCTCTTACAGCTTTAAATCCATGTAGGCAAGTCTTATGCTTTGCAAGATGTCTAGGCGGTGTTCATTTAGAAAGGAGACTAAATCTTTAAAGCTCACTCCTAAGAGACTAAAGCATGAGTGATGTCATGACCATCTAATACAAATTTTATCAAATTTATTTGATTCTTTTGGACTCTTTATTTTGACATGCTATGAATTTTGTATGTCTAAATGCATGAGAATTTGATTATGGGCCAAATCAAGAGAAAGGGGTGTTCTTCCACCAAAGGCTCTCATAGGTTAAGCCTTCATTCTCGGCAAAGATGGAAGCCCCTCTTAACAAGAGTAAAATAATATGACATGCATGATATTATACATTCATCTAGCTAAGGGTTACTAAAATTTTATTATCTTGATTTAATTCCTAGCCTTTTATGTGAGGTTATGAGTTATTTTAAAATTTTAGTTATGAGTTGTTAATTGGGGTAGAAAAATTAACTTTTATTCCAAGAGCCTACCGCATCCGCCACACATTCAAGCATCAATCATAAAGAAACTATGAAAAGTATGTTGTTCTAATTAATCTAAACACAACATCAAACAATTTTATAGACTATCATAAAAGAATAAAACTAGTATGATCGGTTAGTACACCCCAAAAAAGAGAAAGTTAGGTAGTAGAGCTCAACCCTTATACCACGGATTACAAAAAAAAATACATGCTATGGGGTCTTCTTTTCTTCATTTCTTCCTTCTCTTTTGATTTGATTTGCTCCAAAGGCATCATAGGGCACCCTAGGGACTAAGCCTTCCGCCACTCATCCTAATCCCCATAACACTAATCTAATTCTTAATATAAAATTACATCAAAAATAGAAAAATGTAAATCTAGCTACACAAAATAAATGTTAGTTAAACACACCATACAACCAAGCAGTTATGAATAATTTGGACTTAGCACCCCACATGGGTAACCAAGTACACATGTTCTAACATGAGTTATTAGCTAAGCAACCAATAAAAGTATATTTTTTATTACAGAACCTAAAGCACAATAAAATATGATTAGGCTAATAATGGCTAACATCCGTCTATAAAACATATATCTAACATCCGCCTAAAATATTATATCATAAAATAGAACACAACATCATGCATATAACAACTTAGCACTATAAGTGGTGACTTAGTATTCTAATGTGTGTGCTTAAGTCTGTGTGAAAACTTTACTTAGGCTTCTTTAGTTTAAGTTTCAATTTAGAGTTTAAATTTGTTTAAATTTTACTTTTGGGTGATTTCAATTTAAATGATTTAATGATTTATTTTTTATTTTTATTTCTTTATTTGGTTAAAATGATGTTTAGGTTTTAAGAATGAAGAGTAGAATGAATTTTATTTGTAGATGAACTCACCTATTCTATATCTAACTCTAAAGAGTCTAACCAAGGTCCTTAAGTATCTTATTGAATTTGTTATTGATTTGATTTGATTTATTTGATTTGATTTAGAGCATAGAATTTGAGTTTGTTTAAGTACTTGATTAATTGATTTTGATTTTGATGTTTTGGTTTAATTACATCTTGATAATTCAATATGCTTAATATCTGAAGTTTAAGTTTGTTTAAATTCATGTGTTTTGATTGATTAATTTTAGATTGGATATTTTGGTTTAATTAAATATTGATAATTCAATATCCTTTTAAATTAATATTTAATTATTTTCTTTGATTATGGTTATGTGACTTAAATTCATGCTTATTTGATTTGATTGTGGTTCATTTATTTGTAGTTTGATCATTAGATTAATTGAAATTTTATTTTGATTTTAATTGGGTTTGATTCTTTGTAATTAGATTTTATTTTTAATCACATCCATTTATCATGTTCATCAAAGTTTGATTTATATTTTGATTTCATACATTGGATAATTAGTTCATCTTATTTAAGTAGGTTGAATGAGATTTGATTTGATTACATATTAAATTGATGAGAGTCTTTCTTAATTTAATTTAATTTAATTTGATTTGATTAGCTTTATTTATGGGTTTGTTTAAATGTGATTATGTGATTAGTTTAATTAAGAAGTGTATTTATGTTAATTATAAATATTTATTTTAATTTTCAATTTGATTTCATATTTATTTAGACTAATGATGTAATTAATGACTTAATAATTTATATTTAATTTAAATTTTGATTAGTATTTAATTGCATTTATGTTGATTTAGTTTAATATGATTAATTTAATTAACTTAATTAGTTTATTTAAGAGGTATAATTATTAAATTAAATAAAGATTTGTTTAATTTTTAATTTGATTTCATATTTATTTGGGTTAATGATGTAATTAATGAGTTAATGATTTAAGTTTAAATTAGGATTTGATTAACATTTAATTGTATTTTATATTTGATTAAGCTTAAGTTTAATAATTTTAAATGACTTAATTAGTTTATTTAATAGGTGATTAAATTAATTAGTTGATTAATTAAGTGTTTGATTTGAATTAATTTTAATCTAATTTATAAAGTTAATTTGGTTCATTAAGATGATAGATTAATTTATTAAGTTTGCATTAATTAAATGTTTATTCAATTGGATTAGCTTAAGGTAATTAGTTTAATTAAGGTGTGTTTAATTATTAAATTAAATAAAGATTTATTTAATTCTTAATGATATAATGAATTAATGATTTATGTTTAATTTAGGTTTTGATTAGTATTTAATTGTATTTTGATTATGTTTGATTAAACTTAGGTTTAATATGATTAATTTGATTAACTTAATTAGTTTACTTGAGGAATGTGATTAATTATTAAATTTAATTAGAGTTTCATTTAAGTTTAATTTTAGAGTTAGCTTTAATGTAACTTATTTAAATTAATTTGATTAATTAAAATGATGGATTATTTCATTAAGTTTGCATTAATTAAATGTTTGATTAATTAAGTTTGATTAAGGGTAATTAAAATTTTAAATTATTAGATTAATTGTTTAATTAGAAATTAATGACTTAATTTCTCACATTTGAATGATTTGATTTAGTTAATTGTTTTACTTAAGTTTGATTTGATTAAAGTTATTGTACCATCATTGTTATTAAGTGAATTACTTATTTATTTCGCAATTAAGTTTGATTATTTTTATTATTAGAGTTTTATTGATTTCATTCACTTATTATATTTATTTGATTTCATTAACATGTTTGATTTAGTTATTAGGTTGAAATATTTAATGATTAATTAATTATCTTATTCCAAATGGATGTGATTTAATCATATGTTAATTAAGTTTACTTTAATTTTATTTGGTTTAATTTGATTAGTATTAAATGATTATGTTGAATTGGTTTATTAATCAATTTGATTTTTTTAGTTTATTTAATGATTAATTAGTTTGATTTATTTATACTCATTAAGGGGTATCATATGATTAAGATTTCATGTTTAGTGTAGGTTTAGTTATATTGGTTTCACCCATGTTAAAGTTTTTTAGATTTACTTAATTTTAAGTTTGATTTAAGATTTAATCATTTAATTGAGTTTTATTAGCTCAAATCATATTTAATTTAATTTCCTCTAAGGATGATATTTTTTTATGATTTGAGGTTTGATTAATGATTGCTTAAGTGCTATTTCATTCGATTTTGATTTGATTTTTAAATTATTTTTAGATTATGTTTTAATTAACTCAGATTAAACTCTACTCTTAAGTGTTTGTTTGGGGTTTATTTGGATTGAGAAGATCACATTATTTTCTTAAGAGTCTTAGATGTCAATTGAAGTGATTTAAGCCATTTTGAAAATTTTTGTAAATTTTTTTATTTTGATTTATTTTATTAAAATGGACAATGAATTTCAAAATTTAATTTCTCTTAATCAAGTCCTTTTCAGTTGAAATTTTTTATGGTACGTGTGTTTTAACTTTAATTTCAATCTGAAATTTCAATTTAATATGATATATATTTTGGTTTAATTAATAAAATTTTATTTTTACTAAAACTTAAATTAAGCTTAAAATACTCGTAAAATTTGAGAATTTTGGTTGTTGGATTCCTCTCAGAAAGACAAATCCACGAATATAATTTTTATTAAGTATTTTATTTTTTATGAATTTTTAAAGTTATAGGTGATTTAAATTAATTTTTTTAAAAAAAGAAAATAATTAGGCGAAGGAAAACAACCATGCTACTCTAAGCGATCTAATCACGGTCGGATGGTCAGATCGGATGATCGAGGATTGCAAGATCGTCGTGATCTGCGATCGCACGAGCTAGCGTGATCGAGCGGTCCAAATCACATCGGATCGAAGGCGATCGCGAAAACCCGATCGGATAGTCAAATCGCGATGATCCAAAGGCGGATCATAATCACATGCAATCAATCCTGCGAAAGCATTGAACGATGGCATGGTGAACAATAAAATAGCTTTTTTTGGAAAAAATGAGGTTTTAAGCAAACTTGTCTATTTCATTTTTTCGATTTGCGAAAAATTCTTTTTTTAATTGGGATGATTTAAAATAAAAATACAGGATTATCTAGGAAAATTCTAATATAAGAAAATTAACATAAATATAAGAAATCTAAGTGGTTAAAGTTTGGCAAATTTACCTCGGGGATGGTTTTAGAGGCGGTGAAGATTCGAACTCTTGGGTATGTAAGAAAGCTTTTGAATGATCTTCAACCTTTGCCTCCCTTGAATGTCGTCTTCGATGTTTACCGTTGTCTCAGGAAAATCAACTATTTATGTTTTGAGCTCAAAAAAAGAGGTGGAGGATGAGTTCCTTTTTCTTTGGAGAACTTTTGGGGTGAATGGTGGTGAGAGGAAGATATCTAAAACTTCATTTCCCCTTCTTTTATAATGGCTAAAAATTCATTATTTTTTGAGTTTTTTGCTCCAAATTAATTGTCATATTGCTTGGAGTGGTTGGGGTAGATGATCAATTGATTGAGAACTTTAAATTTTGCTCCAAAGTCCTCTCTTGCTTCATATGATTAATTCAATGCAAATATTGGAGAGGAGTTAAGTGCATGTAATGGAGGAGAATTAAATGAGGTTGGGTGGAATCTGTGGGGAGAAGATTCATGAGGATTTAAATGGGTTGGGTTGGTTCTAGGCTGATTCCAAATGGGTTTGGGTCAGGTTTGATCAGTCAATAGATGCTTGGTTTCAGGGATTTCCTAATTTGTCATATGGGTCATATTGGGTCAAATTGATCCATTTGACTCAAATTCCAAAACTTGGGCTATGGGTTGATTCATGTTCAATTGGTTAATAATTGAGATGAATGTGATATTTGATTTGAATTAATTTGGATTTAGGCCAAATTTACCTTTAGGCCAATTTGGGCTAGGTTGGGTCAAGTTGACCAATTGGGCTCGATTGATCAAATTAGATTTAATTATGGCTTTGGTCAAGTTCAATAATCAATTTGAAATGAACTTGACCATTGGTTTGCAATCAATTTGAGTTAGATCAGATTTGACCCGATTTGGTCCTTTAAAATTTGGGTCAATTTGGATCAAAGAATTGGGGTTGGTTTGGCTCAAATTGATTGCAATTGATCATCCTAGGGTGATCAATCATGGTGAAAGGTTTTTGGTTCAATCCAATTTGGGTTGGATTGGAAGTTAGCTCAAATGGGTCCTTTAGGTCACTTTGGTCAAGTGGACCTAAGTGGGTCAATTGATTTGGTTTTGGTTTGATTAATTTAGTTGAACTTATATATCTAGGTGAAATATAAATTCGACAATCAAAGTCCAATAGGTTTTGGCTCAATTGAAAGTTTTAAGTCAAAAGGGCTAAGTTAGGTTTGACTTGACTTATTTGATTTGATGATTGTATGTTTTATTTATATTTGGATAAATGATCGAATGAATGATTGATTGAAATAAAATCTATTAGTTTTGACATGATTTGGATATAATTTGGCTAAGTCAAGAATTGGCTTAAAGGGCTTAGATTGAGTTTGGATTTGATTTTTGATATAGTTTTGGTCATTTGAATTTAGATTTTATTTATATTTATGAATATAAATGAAGAAATAATTGATTTATAAAGAGATCAATTGAGTTTGATTTGATCTAAGGAGTTTTTGCTAAGCTTATGAATGTGGTTCATATGGCTTAGAAGGGTTTTAGGATTTGAATTTGATTTTGGGTTTCAATCATTTGAAGTCAAATTTGAACTTATATTTAGAATTTGAATTTGAGATTTGGTTTGAGAATTGAATCTAGGTTTGATTTGAGAAAGTGTATCTAGATTGGGTATAAGCTATAGGATGGTAACTTCCTTACTTTAAGACAAAGCTAATCTTATGATTAGTACTCTAAGTCTCTAGGCTCGAGGTTAAGTGTTCACCAAATCACTAGATGTATCTTATGACTAAGAAAATCTTAGTGTCTAGAAGATTCTTAAGTCTAAGAGGATGGAGTTGAGAGCTCACTCCAAAGTGAGGTCAACATGTGTACAAAAAGCGAATGGAAGAGAAAGGCAAAAGTTTATGTTAGTTGATTTTAGTTTATTTATGCAATTTATATGTGTAAGTGTAGTTGTCCTTCTTAAGTCATAGAATAGAGAACGAATAGGAGATGGAATTAGGCAAGTGTTAGGTTCTTTTCAAATGAACCAAACATTTTACCAAATCTTATTCAAACTATACCAAAAGATAAAAGAAGGAAACTACATTAAACATATCTTTATATTTTATTCACATGCAAGCTTATAGGTAAAGTATAAGTAGCACACTTTTAGTTTTGACAATTGACTCATATATTTTAAAATAATTTAGATTTAATACTGATAATAGCCACTCATATTCTTACTTTAAAATACAATTTGACATAAAAGAAACATTTTCATTTTAAATTTAGTTTTGAAAAGCATGGATGCATGAAACCACATGACACACATATTTAGCATATTGGAAAGAACTAAAGCAATGAAATCATGTAAACACATTCATTTTAATTAATTCTAAAGATCTTAAGAAATAAGAAAGTTTAAAAACAAATCAAAGTTTGTTTAATGTGGTTTTTTTTTTTTGTTTGAGTTTGATTTAATTTGAAAAATGTGAGTTTAGTTTTGCTCTAACCCATTCCACATGTGTTGATATTTTTCTTTCAATTTTAAGATGATTAGATCAATTTTATATTTTGATTAGGTTAAGGTATAAATTAAACATATTAATTATCTCTTACACATGTTAGCATAGTTAATCAAGTAATTATGAGCCAATAAGATGACATAAATCACACAAGAAATTTAAATCAACAATGCACCTAGAAAAAAAAGGGCTTAATGTAATTTAGCTCATGATTAATGATTAATTAAGCTAGAGATTTAACTTAGGTAATTTCAAAACACCCTATATGAGTTGAATTTTGATTTTTTTTTAATTGAACTTTGGCTCTTAAATACCTAAGCATCTACCCCAAGATAGATTGATTAAGTTATGGAAAGTTTTAGAATTTTTAAGAAATTAATTAAGAGGGTAATTAGTGAATTAACCCCAATTAAGAGAGGATTAAGGATGAAAAGGGGTTTAAGGAATAACTTAGAAAAATGCCCCAAAATTATTCCCTAAACCTTCTATTCCAAAGCAATCAACTTCAACAAGGATTGAACCACTAATCAAACCTTTTATTATCCTTAATTACATTGGAGATAATTAGGAAATGAATTAGCGATTTTCCAATTAAGTACCGATAAATCACAAGAAAGGGAAGGCAAAAGTCATCCCCAAAATACACTCAAGTTTGAGATGTCTGGATAAATTAAGGATTAATTAGTAAATTAAGATTTATAATAAAACCCAAAATCAGAAAGAAAATATTCAAAATCCATTAAAACTAATTTTAGAATATTTTAGATTGAATTATCTTTAGTGGCAATTTATCTTATATTTCTCTTATTTTTCTTGAGATATAAATTTTTAGAAGTTTAAATTAATTAGAATTAAATAAACCTTAAAGCACTAAGCTGCTTTACGTGCTCTACTGACCATAGCGTTCGTCGTGGAAAGCTGGCGGTTATTTTGCCTCTTAGTCGATTCTTACGGTGTTAAAGACCATTGAGAGGATAAAATGAACTAAAACATGATTTAATCTTGGCCGTCCATCCAAAATCGTGGATGGATGGCCAAAATCCCACCAATGCAGATCCATGGAGACGTCCATTTTTAGGCCTTGATTTGATCTCGATTGAGCTTGATTGATGAAATTTTACACATCTAACCCAATGACAAGTACAGATGGTTGAAATCTCGCCATTAACATTTCTTTCAGACCAACCGCAATCGTTTAATGGTGAAGTGCATACACGGAGGTGATCACGCTTTCGATTTTCTTAGAGAATCTTTGCTACTTGAGACTAAGCTTTGGTGAAAGTTTTAGCTCTTGAGGTTGAGTGGATAGCTCTATGGACCAACCCCTTCTTAGCTTGGGCTCGATTTTGAAGATTGGATCTCCCCACTTCATGAATGAGTCTTGATCAATGATTTCAAACAATTTGTCCTATGGTGATTTTGACTATATGAGGTTTTATTTAAGTGTTGACTTGGTCAACCCTTATTTGAAGTTTGTCATAATTTGATTGATTGACCATCCCATGATGATTGTTGATCATGATGAAGATAAAGATGGGCTTGGTTCGATCCAATTTGATTAAGATTAGAACAGCTCATAAGGGTACTTTAGGTCACTTTGGGTCAAGTGAGACTAAGTGAGTCAAATGACTTGGTCAAAGCTTGATTTTGATTGAACATGTATATGGACTTATGATTGAAATATAAATCCATTTGCAAGTGGTTTGAAATCAAATGGGTTTTGATTCATTTGATATTCAAAAGAAAGAATGGATTTTAGTTTAATTTTGAATTGAGTTTTGATTAAGTGATTGAAGTTTGTATTTATATTTGGAATCATGATTGAAGGTTTGATTGAATCATGAAGGAAAATCAAGAGTTTAGCTTGATTTGAAGTTGATTTGTCTAAGTTCAAGAATTTGACTTGAAAGGCTTAGGTTTGATTTTGAATGAGTTTAAGTTTGATTTTGGAATTGATTTTGGTTGTTTGAATTTATACTTCATTTATATGTGAATATAAATGAGAATATAAATGGCTATGATAAAATTTCATGAATTTGGAGTGATTTGATCATGATCTAGGCTAAGTCCTTAAGAGTTGAATTAAGGATTTAGAAAAGATTTTGGAATTTGGAATTTGAATTCGATTTGATTTGATTGATTTGAATTTATATTGTATTTATATATGTGAATATAAATGAGAATATAAATGAGTGACAAAATTTCGTAATTGATTTGAAGTTGATCTAAGCTAAGTCCAGAGGTAAATTAAGGATTTATGAAAGATTTTGGAATTTGGAATTTGATTTTTGAATTTGATTTGATTTAGATTTATATTTCATTTATATATATGAATATAAATGAGAATATAAATGAATTATAATCTCATGAGTTTAAATTGATTTAGATTTGATTTTTTGGCGTCCTTAGAGGAAATTACGGACTTAGAAAATATTTCAAGTTTTGGATTTGATTGTTGGATTTAGTTTGATTGATTTGAATTTATTTTATTTATATATGTGAATATAAATGAGAATATAAGTGATTTGTGAAAATTTCATGAATTTGAATTGATTTGAAGATGATTTGCTAAGTAAGAGAAATTAGGGACTTAAGAAATAGTTCAAACTTAGAATTTCAATCATGGGTTTCAATCATGGATCTCAATCACATGAATTGATGTGAGTTTGAGAAAATCAAATAAGATTGATTTGAGTTTGAGAAAATCAGGATTGATTTGGAGTTTGACTTGAAGGAGGGAAGGTGAGGAATGGTTGAGGGTAGGCAATTTTCCCACACCCCAAGGCATGACTTAGTCATGGCCCCAACAAGTCTTTGGGGCTGGGTTGAGTGTCTACCTACTCACTATGTGTCTTAAGACTAAGGATCTCTTAGTGTATGAAACCTATGTTTGAAGGAAGGGTTGAGAGCTCATCCTAAAAGTGAGTCGGAATCCTTCAAATTTATAAATCAAGCATGGATATCAAGTTAAAGCATATATTCAATAATTAAATGACTCAATGGGCCAAAAAACACTATAATGGGTCAAATTGAGCAAATGAGCTCAAATCAAGCTAGTTACATATGAAACTTGAGACACTAATTGAATGGTCAATGACTTGAAATTTGATGTGCTTATAGCATTCGAGATCGAGAAATGAAAAGAATCCAACGAGACTAAAATCACCCAAATCAAAGATGTTGGATGGTCAAATCACAAAATAAACTATTTATGTCAAATGAATCAATATACACCATCTTATAGAGTGTTTTGAGATTTTGGCTATAATGATCAAAATGTCACTCTCAAAATTCTATAAATAGAAACATTCATCATGAATGGAGGAATGAGCTAGAAGCGACTTGGGAGAAAGTTGAGAGAGAGCTATAAGTTAGTTGTTAAGTCAACACCATCGTTATGTGATATGACTTGTTTACTCACCAACATCCATTACAATCATTTGTAGTTATTGTAACGATTCTAAAATTCTAGGATTTCACCTCTGATCTTGTAATCCGCAGGAAGACTTAAACTTTGTACTCAAAGGATATATAGTGAAACATTTTTTCTTGGTAGTCAGTGATTTTTTCCTTTTTTTTAGTTTTCCACATAAAAGGAGTTTTTATTATCTTTTCATATCTGGTATCGTGCTAGATTTCTAATGTATCTAAAGTAAGTTTTATTCTTTACATAACTCTATATCTCTTTCTCTGCTTGGATGTCATATATATAATTTAAGTTATTAACTATAACCTTCAAAATGTTTATCAATGGCACTATTCGATATCCACTAATAAATAATATAAATAATCTCAATCAAATAAATAAATAAAACATATATTATCTATTAGTATGATAAATTTTAGTGATTTTTTTGGAAAAGGTGCATCAATATTTTTTAAAGCTCTGAAATTATTAGACATGTTATTAAATTTGTAATGGTAGATTCATTTAATCTAAATATAATATATGACATCCAAGTAGTATAACTAATAGTTATTATTTTATTAAAAGAAAATATATTTATAAAATAATAATAACAATAGTGTATCATGTTAGAAGGCATGATGGTAAGAAAGAAGCGATAGAGTGAGAGTTATTATCTTAGCTTTAAATGACATGCCATCACAAATATATAAAAGAGGCATGAAAATAATTTGTGTGGAAGGTTAACATGTTAAAATCATAAGTTCTTATATAATTGAAATATCTTTCACTAATGGTATGTAAGTTATTAAGAGATGCCCTTTTCTTGAAATCAAAGAAGACATTAATATTATAAGTGATAATAGTTTGTTACTACTATCCTTGATGTTGGCGATGCCATACTTTGAATATCTAGGCAATGTTTCCATTAAGAGTTAAAGATGGCTGGCGAAGCGATAAACTAAATAGGTGACTTTGATAGGTGATCATCCTTTACATGAAGGTGGCATGGCGGCATAAGAACATTGGGGAACTAATAATGTCCAATGGTGCCTTTCTTCTAAATGTATAAATGACATATCTAGAGGCAATAGAAGGAGGATTGGGTAGATGAAAATGATCCTCCTTTTGAAGGTGAAGGTGGCTTGAAGTAATAATATTCATTATGCTACTTGGAAATTCGGGATGATCGAGGCAACCCTTCTTTGGAGATGAAAATTACACAATCTAAAGAAAGTGTACAAATTAACGACATAAGAAAATTATGGCTTGGATGTAGTGAGCTAGATGATGCAAGTAAATCATATATTTGGTTTAGACAAGGCGACCACTTTTGGATGTACAAATGACATAATCTTAATGTAATGAGATAGGTGTTACTAAAGGTCAAGGTATCTACTAAAACATTTGGAATAGTAATTCATTAGGCTAAGGAAGTAATGAGGGCATCTTACTTGCCAAACCTCACCAAAATAACACTTACATTATAATAAATCATGCTAAATAAATAAATAAATTGAAGGAACATTCATAATCAATTCATATATCATTCACATCATTCTATTCTTTCAAAATTTGGATCGACAATCTCTCTTAGGTTCAATCACATGCTATCATAAAGTAGTTTGACAAAAGATGCAAACTTTATCTTCAAGCTTGTGAGTCTTATAACCTAAAATTGATATAACCTCCAACAACAACAAGGTTGTATCCCACATGTGAGACATCAATTCTCCTTTTCCATTGTATTCTATTAAGTGTCAAATTCTCATTTAATTTTAATAAACTAAGATCATTTTGTATACAATTTAACTAAGTCTTCTTAGGTCTACCTTTCCTCACAAAGCTCAAATTCAATACATCTACTCTACTCTTCTAACATAATCATCGAGATAGCGACATTTTATATGACAAATCATTTAAGATGCTCTCTTAAATCTCATCTACCGATGGAGTTACTCCAACATTTTCATGTATATATCCATTTCATATTTTGTCTCTAAGTGAAAACACTCATCCACGAGAATCCTAATCTCGCAATGCTTAACATAATTTTATGCTTCACTTTTATTGACCAACATTTTACACCATAAATTATTATAAGCCTTACCACCATCTTATAAAATTTTCCCTTAACTCTAAGCTATACTTTCTTTCACATAATATATTCTTATCTTAGATGATAACTTTCTTAGATGAGAGGACATTGTAGTCCACCTTGATCCTCCATAAGTATATCAAGGGTAGAGCATCCATGGAGGGGCTTCGATCCTCACACTCTTGACTTATTTTCCACTATCTTGAGGTCTGCCTAGGAGGTAGAACCTTCCACTCTGAGGTTGACTTGGTGACCTCTTATGTGGAAGGTTTTACCTATATGTTGACTCACCTGTTCTCCTATGGGACCTCAGTCGATGATTCCAAGTTTATCTCAAGAGCCATAGTATTCATAGTAGGAAAATCCAACTCGAGTTAGAAAGGAAGATCGAGTTGTTATAATTATTTTGACATGAAGAGTTATCATTAGAATAAAAGCAAATAACCCATCAAAGTGACACAGATGTAATTAAAACTAGCTTTATTCTTCAATTTCTTGGATTTGATAGGAGGTACAAATAGAAATCAAGTAAGAGGGATTTGGTACCCTTATTCACCGATACAAGAGTTCTATTAATAAAGAAAAAAAGCTAGGCGAAGTAGGAGAAGTCTCGATATGGTAGCGCAGTAGACTAGGGGACTGGGTTGGTGGTTGTGCTATTAGGCTATCAGTGCTACTACTACTAAGCTCCCCTTTTCTTGAGTTGGCGACAACTTGTAAACCTCCTTGATGTTGGAGGTTTGAGCGACTCAATACAAAGAAAGTTTATTAATTTTTGAATGATCTTTTTAGAGGTTTTGGATAAAGAGATATCCCAACCTTCTTTGGTTTTAGAGAGATCGTAAGTATCCCCAAGGATTATCGATAAACTGGATGGTTGTTCCATAAGGTATTCTTTGGGATAACTATAGCAAATCTTGAAGCTATGTTCAAGCAGTCCTTGATGGTGAAGCAATCTTCAAAATATGACCTATGCGGTGATAGGGGCAAAAGTTAGGATCATGACTTTTACTTACTTCCGGTCACTAGGCTCGGGTGGAGAAAATCAAGCTTCTTAAAGATCTTTTTTGATTACCTCCCTCTTAAATAAATAAGGTTTGTTAAGCTTATCTAAAAGAGTAGGTGGATAGCTACTTGGGGTATTTTGCCATTCTTTGCTTGTGGTATGTGGTGGCGATAGTCTTGGCCATGGAGGTATTGTGTGGGCCGGTAGGGCTACCGGTGGTGATATAGGTGGAGGTGGAGGTCGTGGTCTCTTAGGCGATCTGGTGGTTGCTTCCCACTTATCTATTTGTCACTATTCTCGCTTCTTTTCATAGACCTTCTGAAGCTTGAGCTGTTTGGCCTCTCCTTGTAGACTATTTGTCTTGTTGATTAGCTTCTCAAATATTTTGATAGTGAAGCCCTTAAGTATGAAGTGGAGCCATGGATATTCTTTAAAAGAATTTTAATGGCATGTTGTTCATTGTGGTTAGCATTTCATACTCAAGTTATGTCATCGAAGAATATAATCAACAAGGGACTCACGGTGTTGTTGTGCTACGAGATCGACCACATAATCCTTTCTTGAGCTCCGAACCTCTTAATGAAGAGTTGCTCCAACTCACAAATATTTTGAACAATTATGAAGTTTAGCATACTAATCAAAAGCTATCCCGGAGGCTCTCTTGACAAAGAGAGAAAAGTAAAGCATCACGTCAGACTTTGTGCAACTAGAAGTGTGATATGTTGTCTCGGTTTCCGCCATCAAAGCTCTTGAAGGAAGGTGGCACAAAGTCCTTGGGATATTAAATTGTATCAAATTCTTAGGGTCTACCTTTGGGCGATGATCCTCCCATGGCAATGCTTCCTTCACTTGCTCAACCATGGATTTATATCTTTTCTTGTATGAAGGTACTTTCCACTACCTTCCTATACATGCTAGTGCTACATTACTCAATGGGAGGTAAGGTCTTGGCTAGGTCCAAGACATGCACTAACTCAGATTGATCTCGGTTGATAGGGTGAACTACTAGGATTATATGAAATGAGCTAACAAGTCCTCATACTTTACCATCCTATCTATCTTCTCATCTTTCTATTTTAATTTTGCTAGAGGTGTTGATGTGAATGGGTGTCTTCCTGCATCACCACCTTCCATAGTCTCGCTCTCGAGGGGATCCCTAGTATCCACAAACAAACCCTGAATCTCCCAACAAATCATCTTCATTGGGATCAAAACTATCCTTCTCCTCATCATACCAATTACCCCAGAATTTCCTTCTTTTTCTAAAATAATGAGCCATTATCTCATCTAAAGAATGATCAATAGGGTACAATATCTTGGTCGGTGTGATCACTTTCATGTACTTGAGACCGGACCTCCCCTACGAGAATTAACCCTATGAGGTACTCTAGAAGACACACTCTACCATTGACTCACGAAGGTATGACACTTCTAGAGGCTCTATCATCAATGTCATTGGGCTACCATCTCTCTCTGTACCACCATCTCTCGCCTCTCATAGCTACCACCATCTTAGTCTACGTGGTGTTGGTGAAGAGACAACCACTATGCTTTTGTGCACTCCTGCCTGCGGGCGAAGGTCTAGAAACTCACCTCACCACGTGTGGAGTAGAGTAGGATCCCAACCATAACTAGATCACCAATGGGGTATGCTTCTCCCGGATATGACCTTCATGGCCTTTGGTAAATTGGAGATGATGTGGCGTGAGCAGTGATTGTGGATGAGGGTAAGCGGTGTGGTGGAGACACCATGACTCTATATGAATAGAATCTATCCTCCTGATGAGTGGTCATTAAGAAAGATGTTATCTATGGTGCCGCAAGCTGGAAAATCATGAGTGTAGAAGGCCAATTTGTGACTAAACATCCTCTCCCTAGGTGATATGAATAAATATATGGGCCTCATTGGCCTCTCTTGTCCAAGATGTTTCCCCCACACGGGGATGATAGATCTCAAATCAAATTGAGCTCGGACTCGAGCGTTAAGTAGCTCCACCGACTGGCATAGAAGCGTCGGGAGGGCATATGACCTCTACTGGCGTCTTTGAAACTAGTGGAGGTGAATAAATCCTCCTAGCATCTTTGTCTAACCTAGAGAGAGGATGAAACTAGTTCACTTGTGTAGTCTGAGAAGTCAAAACAAACTCCTATCGAATGAGGTTGACTCCATTTCCCCAGCAATCTTGGTATGATACCAATCATGCAATTTTATTCCTTCATTGTGTTGTAGGATGAGAGGAGTGAGAGCTAGACTCAACTCAAAAGTGGGAGGCAATTCGGATCGGAGCCTTACCGAGAGGATCTGAGAGGGTGTTAGCCCTCTTGGGGCAAAAGAAATCATGAGGCATGCAAGCACTATCACACCTTTGTTGAAACTTGTGGGGTTGCCACCTTTCCTCTTTAGAGGGATGTCAATCGGAGGGGAAATGATTTGGATGACCGCTTACCGCCACAGATCTACTGATAGTTATGAGGGAGTGCCATCACGGTGATCTTCACTCCCTCAAATCCCTCAAAATGGATCAAGTGGGTATGATCATCGGGGAGATTGGCCTCATCCAAGGCCAAGTCCATGCCTTATGGAAAGTGAACATAAACTTGTGAGCTTGTCATTTCTAATTAATCAAAACTTAAGGTGACTGTAGAAGTTCGAGATGCTAAGAATCTACAATAAATGAAACCGCTTGGATCATATTTCTATTTTTTTTGTTAATTTCTAAATTTGAATTTAAAATTTGAACCCACATCCAACATCTTGGAAGTGTTAAGTGGGGTTCAAATGGATTTAGAAAGATTTGGAATTTTGATTGGAAAGAGGAATTTTTTAATATGAATCCACTTTCAACAAATTTGAGTATGTTGAAAATAGGTTCAAATCTTTTTAGAAAGATTCTTCCATAAGTTCATGTTTGAAATTAGATTTTGATTTGAAGACCCTTTCTTTAACAAATTTGAGTATGTTAAAATAAGGGTCAAATGGTTTTGATTTTGATTTGGTATTTTGAAATCCACTCACTTAGCAAATTTGGGTATGCTAAGTAATGTGTTTGAAAATAATTATTTTGTTTTTTTTTTGTTTTATTTTTGCCTTATGAATCTTTGTGATTTTGAAAAGTAGAATTCTCACTTAGCAAATTTGGGTATGCTAAGTGAAGAACCCAAGTGTTTTGTTTTGTTTGAAAAGTTTTGAAAATAGGATTCTTAGCAAATTTGAGTATGCTAAGAAAATCCTAAGGTGTTTCATTTGTTTTAGATATTTTGATTTTTTTTTTTTTGAAAATAGGATCCTTAGCAAATTTAGGTATGATAAGGAATTCTAATGTATTTCGTTTGGTTTTGATTTATTTTAAAGTGGAGGCTTCACTTTAGAAAATATGATATGCTAAAAAAAATGAAGTTCCATTTGTGTTTGAAATTTTTTTGGTTTTGAATTTGGAAACTTCATTTAGCAATTTTGAGTGTTAAATGAAGTTTCAAATAATTTGAAAATTTTGGTTTTGAATTTGAAAACTTCACTTAGCAAATTTGAGTATGTTAAATGAAGTTCCAGATGTGTTTAAAAATTTTAGGTTTTGAATTTGGAAACTTCACTTTGCAAATTTGATGCTAAAAATGAATTCAAATGTGTTTGAAAATTTTTTGGTTTGAATTTGGATACTTCACTTTAGCAAATTTGGTATGCTAAATAAAGTTTCAAATGTGTTTGAAAATTTTTTTTGGTTTTGAATTTGGAAACTTCACTTAGAAAATTTAAGTATGCTAAATGAAGTTCCAAATGTGTTTGAAAATTTTTGGTTTTAAACATGGAGACTTCACTTAGCAAATTTGAGTATGCTAAATGAAATTTCAAATGTATTTGAAAATTTTTTGGTTTTGAATTTGTAAATTTCACTTAACAAATTTGAATATGCTAAATGAAGTTCCAAATGTATTTGAAAATGTTTGGTTTTGAATTTGAAAATTCATGAATAAAATTTGAGTATACTAAATGAAGTTCAAATGTGTTTGAAAATTTTGATTTTGAATTTGAAAACTTAGCAAATTTGAGTATGCTAAATGAAATTTTTTGAAAATTTTTTGGTTTTGAATTTGGAAACTTCACTTAACAAATTTGAGTATGCAAAATGAAGTTCCAAATGTGTTTTGAATTTTAAAAATATGATTGTTAAGTTTTGATTTTTGAAAAAAGAAATCTACCATTTCACAAATTTGGGTATGTAGAAATGGAAGTTAATCTTAATTTTGAAATGTGAAAATCTTGTTTTGTGTGTGAATGTTCCTTTTGAAAGAGGGAATTCCAACTTAATCATATATGGAACATGTTTAAGTGGGATTTCCAAATGATGTTATTTTTATTTGGGAATGAAATCTTCATTCAATAAATTTGGGTATATTGAATGGAGGTGTTTATATGTGCTTTTGGAAAATTTAGTTTTGTTTGAAAATTAAACTTCCATTCAATTTGAATGGAGAGGTTCATATGTGCTTTTGGAAAATTTTGATTTTGATTTTGGAAAGATGATTGTTCATTTTATTTTTGAAAATGAAATCTTCATCAAAGTGAATTGAGAAAAGATATTCATTTGTTCTTTTGAAAAAGGTTGTTATTTTTTATTTTGATTCAACATGTAACAATCATGAGAATTGTTAGATGAGGATGATTTAAGAAAAATTTTGTGGAAAATATTTTATTAGTGCATTTTGAAAGGGTGCTTTTGAAAAGTAAGATTCTTTATGAAAATTTATTTTGTCTTTATCATTTTAGAATAAACCTTTCTTTATCATAAAGATGATAAGAGGAAGTCTTTAAATATTTTCTTTTATTAGAATTTCATTTTTACCCATTAGAGAAACCAACTTAGGTTTTAAGACCAACATGTAAAGTCCTAAAACAAGATGTTGGCTAACTTAACTTAAAGATGAAATAAATTAAGTGCCACGAAAGAAATATAGCCTTGGGTTTATACAAAAATTATAAGCCACTATCGATACTTAATGATCATTTACCAAAGATGGAGATAGGAACTCTTCCAGGTTGAGTCGCTAGAAAAATTTGTTGATGGAAATTTAACATTCCCAAATATCCTCTCATTTACTCATCTTTTTCGAGGTGGAAAGAAGGATAAATGAGAACACAAAATATAAATCATCTTGGTTGGATGCCACATAGATCTGTAGATACTTATTAGGGTGATCGTATTGAGGAGAAGTATACTATCTCAAAAGATAGAAGTCACCACCCTACAATGGACCTAATCACCAAAATAAGGACTCCAGGACGTTGGGTCTTGAGGTGTCTAGATTCTTCCCTATTTTATATGGAAAAGTAAAATAGGGTTTATTTTAATTGGGTTCATTAAGTTCCACGCAGGGCAAGCCCATAGTTAATTACATCCTAAAATGAGATTCTTAGGAAAACTCGATTAAGTAAATGATTGTCTCAAGATTTCAATAGGGTAGGACTATTAATCGATTAGTTTATTTTGAAGATCAAATGGGATTGAAAGAGTTAGTATCAAAAAAAGATAAGTAGTACTCACGATGCTTTGGAAACTGCATCAAATTATCCTATGGTTGGGCTTTAAATTTTTGAAATTTAATTTATTTGAGTTGAGTTTTTTTATAGAAATTTAGGGCTTATGATTCCACAACACAATATTATGGAAATGCCTAAGAGATGAGGATTTATATTTATGGCCCACAAGGGAGAAGAACCTAGAACCTAAATCTAGGGAGCTTTGGAGGGCCAAAAGCATAAATCTAAGATGAAAATGGGTATTTAGTTTGCCTCCATAAGAGGACAAACCACTTGACTTCTTAGAATACCCCTGGGGGCCAACTAACTCCTCGATTTTAAATTCATATAGGCAAGTCATATGCTTTATGCAAGATAGTTAGTCTATTATTTATTTAGAAAAGACTAAGTCCTTAAACTCACTCCCTAAAAGACTAGATCATGTAAGGGTATGCTTCAAATGAAACACTAATGCAATTCTTTCATTTTATTTTATTTTGGACAATTATTTTTTGTAATAGGATTCATATGCCTATGCATGAGAAATAATTGGCCAAAATCGAGAAGGGAGGAGGTGTGTTTTCATCATGGCTCTCAAGTCAAGCCAAGTTTCCGGCAAAGGTGGAAGCCCTCCAATCAAGAGGTAAAATAAGATACATTTATGCATGATGTTATAAAAGAAGTACTCATCCAACTAAGGGTTGCTATTTCTTTTATCTTGATTTTAACTAAAGCTTTAGGTGAGGTTATGAATTCTTTATCTTTAGTTTTGAATTATTAAATTTGGTAAAAGATTTATTTTTTTAAGAGCCTAATCATCAGGCCATACATAAAGCAAGAAAGAAACTAGAAAAGGATGTCACTTGCACAAGCTAAACAAATCATCAATTAATTTATAAAGCATAAAAGAATAAGAGGTCATTGTGGTGCACCACCGCCTACAAAAAAACAAATTGGGTAGGTGAGCTCTACCCTTATACAACCCGATTACAAATGAATTAAGTATAATTAAGAGAATTCATTATTATGGGGTCTTCAAGCTTCATTTCTCCATTCTTCTTTTCTTCTTTTTTCTTCTTTTCTTCTTTCTTATTTATTCTTTCTTCTTTTGGATGGTTGGAAGGTGGATGTTCCAAAGGCTTCACATGGTACATAAGGCAAAACCTTATAATGCTCATCCTAATCCCCATAATCATTCCAAAATCCTAATTCAAAAAATTACATGAAAAGGGAAAAATTGGAAATCTAATTAACAAAATAGAGATTAGCTAAAACAAATCATACAAATCCCAAGCAAGTATATTGGACTTATCACCACACATAAATAAAAGTCCACTATTGGATTATGCTTAGGTATAAACATAACAAAAATTTTATTTTTTATTAATTAATGCCTCTTAGCACAACTTCTGAAGATAATGGTTAGACTAAGATCGTCCTACCATTTATTCTATGACACACATCATTAAAATATTACATCACAAAAAAAAGTAAATATCAAACCTATCTACCTAAAACTAGAAGTGGTGACTTAGCTTAATGTGCTTTTAAGGTTTGTGTGGTATGCTTAGCTATGGCTTTAAGTTAGAGTTTTCTAAGTATGAATGATGTTCAACTTAGAGGGTTTCATTTAAGTGATTTAATTATTTTGGGTTGATTTTATTTTGTGTTTTGATTAAGTTTAAGTGAATCCTACAATTAATTACTAAGTTATAAAGAGAGAGAGAAGAGAACTTCTCTTTCCTTCCTAACAAGTAATTTCTACTGGATTCATGTTTTAGTTTTGTTAGTGAATGTCTTATTTTGTATCTTAATTATTCTTAGATGAACTTTAAGCAAACTATTCAAAAGAAAGGCATTTTAAGATTAAGTGAAGTAAATTCACACACATCACTTCATTTCTTTCCCAACATGTATAACATGCATATGAATGGATCCTAAGCATATCTATACATACCAAATGAGAATGTTTAACACACTTTATAATTCATGCTAAGTAAGTTACTTAAGAAAATTTGAATGTTTATGATGCATGGTTTTCATTAAGTAGAAAAAAGGGTTTCTTATCTAATTTTCACATGCACATATGAATGTATAAAAGATATAATTGAGTGAGTGCCATTGTTTAGGGGTGTAAGTTATAAGACCTACTTGTTAAAGTCTCCAGGATTGTCTAATATACCTTTCCTTAAAAAACATTATGGTATTTATTTTTTGAGGATGTGCGACACTTGAGATCTTAGGGTACTTATTAAAGTGATCAAATGCGATATTAAGGAATGATATACTATCTCAAAAGATAGGGATCATCACCCTATAATGGACCTAATCACTAATAAGGACTCTAATATGATGGGTCTTGATATACGGAGATCTTTCCTACTTTACATAAAAGTAAAGTAGGTTTATTTTGAGCCGTTAAGTTCCTATAGAGGCAAGCCCCATAGTTAATTATATCCTAGGAATGAGAATTCTTAAGAATACTCTCAATTAAAGTAGACAATTATGGTCTCCAAAGATTTTAAGGTTAAGACAATCAAAGGATTGGCTATTTTAGAAAATCAAATGGGATATATCAAGGAGAAGACTTATTTTTGGAATCCAAAGGAGAAAGTAAGAAATACTCATGATACTAGGAAGCTTAGTGAGCATTCCAATCTACCATATAATTGGGCTTTATATTTTGAAATGGAAGAGTTAATTATTTGAGTTGATCTTTTATTAGATTGTTCTTATAATTTCATAATATAAGATTGTGAAAATGCCTAAGAGGTGAGGATTTATGCTTGTAGCCCAAAGAAAACAACTACCTAGATTCTAAACTAAGGAGAGTAAAACAAAAAGACAACCTAAATCTAAGGTGAAAATGGGTATATATTTACCTCCAGAGAGAATAAACACAGTTGGACTTATTACACAGGTAGTAATAACTCCTCCTTTAAATCCATGTAGGCAAGTCTTATTCTTTGCAAGATGTAGGATGGTGTTCATTTAGAAGGAGACTAAGTCTTTAAACTCACTCCCTAAGAGAATAAAGCATGAGTGAAACCATGACTTAATCTAATGAAAATTTTATCAAATTTATTTGATTCTTTTGGACTCTTTATTTTGACACAGCTATGGATTTTGTATGCCTAAATGCATGAGAATTTGATTATGGGCCAAATCAAGAGAGAAAGGGGTGTTCTTCCAAAGGCTCTCTGAGGTTAAGACTTCATTCTAGCAAAGATGGAAACCCCCTCTTAATAGAGTAAAATAATATGACATGCATGATATTATACATTCATTCATCTAGCTAAGGGGTTACTAAAATTTTATTATCTTGATTTAATTCCTAGCCTTTTATGTGAGGTTATGAGTTGTTTTAAAATTTTAGTTATGAGTTATTAATTGGGGTAGAATTAATTTTTTATTCTAAGAGCCTACCACATCCAGGACACATTCAAGCATCAATCATAAAGAAACTATGAAAAGCATGTTCTAATGCTGTAATCTAAACACAACATCAAACAATTTTATAGACTATCATAAAAGAATAAAAAGTAATCGGGTTCCATACACCGAAAGAAAAAAATGGGTAGAGAACTTTATACCACGGATTACAAAAAATACTATGATTCTTTTCTTCATTTTTCTTCTTCTTTCTTTCTTTGCTCCAAAGGCATGGCACCACACTACTTGCTTTCTCAATCCCCATAACATTAATCCTAATTCTTAATATAAAATTACATCAAAATAGAAAAATGTAAATCTACACTTACATAAATGTTAGCTAAACACCATACAACCTAAGCAGTTAGAATAATTTGGACTTAGCACCCTTACATGGCAAAACCCTGTTGTGAGTTATGCTTGGGGCTAAGCAACCTGCATAAAAATTTATATTTTTATTGACCCTAAAGCATAACCCAGAGAAAATATGATTATAATAATTATAGTCTATACATACACTAACATCCTCTAAAATATTATACATAAAAGAACAACAACATCATGCCTAACTAAAGCACTAGGTGACTAATGTGTATCAGCTTGTGTGGTAAAACTTCTAGGCTTCTTTAGTTTAAGTTTCAATTTAGAGTTTAAATTTATTTAAATTTTACTTTTGATTTCAATTTAAATGATTTAATGATTTATTTTTCACTTTTATTTATTTGGTTAAAATGATGTTTAGGTTTTCAAGAATGAAAAGTAATGAATTTATTTGTATAGAACTCACTCTATTCTATATTAACTCCTAAAGAGTCTAAGGTCCAGTATCTTATTTTGAATTTGTGTTATTCATTTGATTTATTTATTTGATTTAGAGCATAGAATTTGAGTTTGTTTAAGTACTTGATTAATTGATTTTGATTTTAATGTTTTGGTTTAATTACATCTTGATAATTCAATATTCTTAATATCTAATGAAGTTTAAGTTTGTTTAAATTCATTTGATTGATTAATTTTAGATTGGATATTTTGGTTTAATTAAATATTGATAATTCAATATCCTTTTAAATTAATATTTAATTATTTTCTTTTATGGTTATGTGACTTAAATTATGCTTATTTGATTTGATTGTGGTTCATTTATTTGTAGTTTGATAGATTAGATTAATTGAAATTTTATTTTGATTTTAATTGGGTTTGATTCTTTGTAATTAGGATTTTATTTTAATCACATCCATTTATCATGTTCATCAAAGTTTGATTTATATTTTGATTTCATACATTGGATAGTTAGTTAGTTCTTATTTGTAGGTTGAATGAGATTTGATTTGATTACATATTAAATTGATGAGTCTTTCTTAATTTAATTTAATTTGATTTAATTTGATTTGATTAGCTTTATTAGTTTATGGGTTTGTTTAGGTCCAATGTGATTAGTTTAATTAAGAAGTGTATTTATGTTAATTATAAATGTTTGTTTAATTTTCAATTTGATTTCATATTTATTTAGACAATGATATGATGTGACTTAATACATTTAATTTAAATTTGATTAGTATTTAATTGCATTTATGTTTGATTAAGCTTAGATTTAATATGATTAATTTAATTAACTTAATTAGTTTATTTAAGAGGTATAATTATTATTAAATTAAATAAAGATTTGTTTAATTTTTTAATTTGATTTTATATTTATTTGGGTTAATGATGTAATTAATGAGTTAATGATTTAAGTTTAATTAAATTTGATTAGCATTTAATTTATTTTTATATTTGATTAAGCTAAGTTTAATATGATTAATTTAATTGACTTAATTAGTTTATTTAATAGGTGATTAAATTAATTAGTAGATTAATTAAGTGTTTGATTTGAATTAATTTTAATCGATTTATAAAGTTAATTTGGTTCATTAAGATGATAGATTAATTATTAAGTTTGCATTAATTAAGTGTTTATTCAATTGGATTAGCTTAAAGGTAATTAGTTTAATTAAGTGTGTTTAAGTTAATTATTAAATAAATATTTATTTAATTAATGATGATTAATGACTTAATTAGGTTTAATTTAGGTTTGATTAGAATTTAATTGCACTTTGTTTATGTTTGATTAAGCTTAAGTTTAATATGATTAATTTGATTAACTTAATTAGTTTACTTGAGGGGTGTGATTAATTATTAAATTTAATTAGGGGTTTCATTTAAGCTTAATTTTAGAGTTAGCTTTAATGTAACTTATTTAAATTAATTTGATTAATTAAAATGATGGATTAATTTATTAAGTTTGCATTAATTAAATGTTTGATTAATTAAGTTTGATTAAGGGTAATTAAAATTTTAAATTATTAGATATATTAAGGGTTTGTTTAATTAGAGATTAATGACTTAATTTCTCACATTTTGGTGATTTGATTTAGTTAACTATTTTACTTAAGTTTGATTTGATTAAAGGATTATTGTTATTAAGTGAATTATTTATTTCAATGCAATTAAGTTTGATTATTTATGATTAGAGTTTTATTGATTTCATTCACTTATTATGTTTATTTGATTTCATTAACATGTTTGATTTAGTTATTAGGTTGAAATATTTAATGATTAATTAATTATCTTATTTCAAATGGATGTGATTTAATCATATGTTAATTAAGTTTACTTTAATTTTATTTGGTTTAATTTGATTAGTATTAAATGATTATGTTGAATTGGTTTATTAATCAATTTAATTTTTAGTTTATTTAATGATTAATTAGTTTCAATTTATTTATACTCATTAAGGAGTATCATATGATTAAGATTCCATGTTTAGTGTAGGTTTAGTTATAGTTTCACCCATGTTAAAGTTTTAGATTTACTTAATTTTAAGTTTGATTTAAGATTTAATCATTTAATTGAGTTTTATTAGCTCAAATCATATTTAATTTAATTTCTCTAAGGATGATATTTTTTATGATTTGAGGTTTGATTAATGATTGCTTAAGTGTTATTTCATTTCTAATTTTGATTTGATTTTAAATTATTTTTAGATTATATTTTAATTAACTCCTTAACTAATTAAACTCTACTCTTAAGTGTTTGTTTGGGGTTTATTGATTTAGAAGATCACATTATTTTCTTAAGAATCTTAGATGTCAATTGAAGTGATTTAGCCATTTTGAAAATTTTGTAAATTCCTTATTTTTTATTTAATTTATTTTATTAAAATGGACAATCAATTTCAAAATTTAATTTCTCTTATTCCAGAGTCCTTTTAGTTAAAATTTTATGGTAATGTGTTTTAACTTTAATTTCAATCCTTAAATTTTCAATTTAATATGACATATATTTTTGGCTTAATTAATAATATTTTACTTTTACTAAATTAATTCTTAAAATACTTAGTAAAATTTAGGATTTTGGTTTGTTGGATTCTCGAAAGACAAATCTAAAAGCTCTTGTTTATATTTTTTATTAAGTATTTTTTTTTAAGAATTTTGAAGTTAGGTGATTTAAATTAATTTTTTTAAAAAAAAAAGAAAATGACGGATTAGTGAAAGGAAAACAACCTCAAGCTCACTGGAGGAATCGCAGATCGATGGTCCATCGATTGCATGATCCGAGGCTAGTTGCAAGATTGATGTGATCAGGCATGAGAATTGCGTGACCAATGGTCGAATCAGATCGGCGTCCGATCAGAACCGCATATCGGATAGTCCAAATCGCATCGTTTATCCAAAGTCAGATTGCACAATCCACACAATCCAAGCCATCCAATGCGGAATGATGGACGATGTAGCCTGGGGTGAATAATAAATAATAGTTTTTTTTGGAAAAATGAGAGTTTCTAAGTCAAAACTTGTCTAAATTGACTCATTTTCGTTGATTTGCACAAAAAAAAATTTTTTCTAATTGGGATGATTTAAAATAAAATATGATTATCTAGGAAAATTCTAAGATCATAAGAAAATTAACACAAAATATAAAAAAATCTAAGGTTAAAGTTTGGCAAAATTTGCATCATCGGGATGGTTTTGAGGTGTGAAGATTTTGAACTCCTGGTATGTGAAAAGCTTTTGAATGATCTTCAACCTTTGCCTCTTTGATTCTCTGATGATTCTTGTCTCACTAAAAGAACTATTTGTATTTTTTGAGCTCAAAATGGCTCAAAGAGGTGGAGGATGAGTTCCTTTTACTTTGGGGAGTTTTGGGGTTGAATGGTGGTGAGGAAGATATAAAGCTTTATTTCCCTTCCTTTATAATTTAAAATCCATTTTTTAATTTTGCTCCAAATTAATTGTCATCTTGCTTGAGTGGTTGGAGTAGATGATATTGATTGAGGACTTTAATTTTGCTCCAAAGTCCTCTCTACCATATGATTCCCAATTCAATGCAAATATTGGGGAGGAGTTAAGTGCATGTGATGGAGGAGAATCAAATGAGATTGGTGGAATCTGTGGGGAAGATTCATGAGGATTTAAATGGGTCTAGACGATCCCAAATGGGTTTGGGTCAGGTTTGATCAGACCCCAATAGGTCTTGGCTTGATTTTAAGGATTTGGCCTAATTTATGTCATATGGTCATATTGTCAAATTGACCATTTGACCAAAATTGGCCAAATTAGTGCTATGGGTTTCATGTTCAATGGGTTAATGATGAATGTGATATTTGTTTGAATTAATTTGGATTTAATTTATATTTAGGCCAATTTGGGCTATGTTGGGTCAAGGACCAATTGGGGAAATGAACTTCAACCATTGGTTGCAATCAATTTGAGTTAAATCAAGATTTGACGATTTGGTCCTTTAGGCCAATTTGGGTCAATTTGGATAAAATGGCCAATTGGACTTGGTTTGGCTTGAATTGATCATCCTAGGTGATGACAATTATGTGAAAGGTTTTAGCATGGTTCAATCCAATTTGGATTGGAAAAGTTGGCTCAAATGAGTCTTTTAGGTCACTTAGGGTCAAGTGGACGGGGATCAATTGGTTTGGTTTGGTTTGATTTGAGTTTAGTTGAACTTATATATTCTAGATTGAAAGATAAATTCAATTAACAATCAATTTTGAGTCCAATAGGTTTTATCTCAATTGAAAGTTTTAAGTCAAAGGGCTTTAGGACTTGGGTTGACTTGAATTTGGTTTGATGATTGTATTTTTTATTTATATTAGATAAATGATCGAATGAATGATTGAAGAAAATCCATTGATGTTGACTTTATTTAGATATAATTTGACTAAGTCCAAGAATTGGCTTAAGGCTTAGATTGAGTTTGGATTTGATTTTGATATAGTTTTGGTCATTTGAATTTAAATTTTATTTATATTTATGAATATAAATGAAGAAATATTTATAAAGAGATCAATTGAGTTTGATTTGATTTAAGGGAGTTTAAAGCTTATGAATGTGGTTCATATGGCTTGGAAGGGTTTTAAGATTTGAATTTGATTTTAATCATTTGAAGTCAAATTTAAAAATTATATTTAGAATTTGAATTTGAGATTTGGTTTGAGAATTGAATCTAGGTTTTATTTGATAAAGTGTAGATTGGGTCTATATAGGATAGGTAACTTCCTTAAGACTTAAGACAAAGCTAATCTTATGATTAATACTCTAAGTCTCAGGCTGTTAAGTGTTCACCAATCACTAGATGTGTCTTATGACTAAGAAAATCTTAGTGTCTAGAAGATTCCTAAGTCTAGGATGGAGTTGAGAGCTCACTCCAAAATACAACATATGTACAAAAGAAAGAATGGAAGAGAAAGAAGGCAAAAGTTTATGTTAGTTGATTTTAGTTTATTTATGCAATTTATATGTGTAAGTTGTCCTTCTTAAGTCATAGAATAGGAATGAATAGGAGATGGAATTAGGCAAGTGTTAGGTTCTTTTCAAATGAACCAAACACTTTACCAAATTATTCAAAATTATACCAAAAGATAAGAGAAGGGAAACTACATTAAACATATCTTTATATTTTATTCACATGCAAGCTTATAGGTAAAGTATAAGTAGCACACTTTTAGTTTTGATAATTGATTCCTATATTTTGAAAATAATTTAGATTTAATAGTGATAATAGCCACTCATATTCTTACTTTAGCCAAAAAACATGCAATTTGACAAAAGAAATATTTTCATTTTAAATTTGGTTTTTGAAAAGCATGGATGCATGAAACCACATGACACACATATTTAGCATGTTGGGAAAGAACTAAAGCAATGAAATGTAAACACATTCATTTTAATTAATCCTAAAGACAATCTTAAGAAATAAGAAAGTTTAAAGTAAATCAAAGTTTGTTTAATGTGATTTTTTTTATTTGAGTTTGAGTTTGATTTAATTTGAAAAATGTGAGTTGAGTTTCCTAACCCATTCCCACATGTGTTTGATATTTTTTCAATTTTTAGATGATTAGATCCATTTTATATTTTGATTAGGTTAAGGTATAAATTAAACATGTTAATTATCCCTTACCCACACATTAGCATAGTTAATCAAGTAATTATGAGCCAATGAGATGACATAAACCTCACAAGAAATTTAAATCAGCAATGCACCTAGAAAAAAAGGGCTTAATGCAATTTAGCTCATGATTGATGAATTAAGCTAAGGGATTTAACTTAGGTAATTTCAAAACACCCCTCACATATATGAGTTGAATTTTGATTTTTTTAATTGAACTTAGGCTCTTAAATACCCAAGCATCTACCCCAAGATAGATTGATTAAGTTATGAAAGTTTTAGAATTTTTAAGAAAATTAAGAGGGTAATTAGTGAATTAACCCTTAATTAAGAGAGGATTAAGGAAGAAAAGGGGTTTAAGGAATAACTTAGGAAAAATGCCCCAAAATTATTCCCTAAACCTCTATTCATTAAACAGACCTTAATCAACTTCAACAAAGGATTAAACCACTAATCAAACCTTTGATTATCCTTAATTATATTAAGAGGGTAATTAGGAAATGAATTAGCAATTTTCCAATTAAGCTACCATAAATCCCAAGAAAATTAGGGAAGGCAGTAATCCCCCAAAATACACTCAAGAAGTTTGAGATTAATCTGGATAAATTAAGGAGTAATTAGCAAATTAAGATTTCTAATAAAACCCAAAATCAGGAAAGAAAATATTCAAAATCCATTAAAACCAATTTTAGAATATTCTAGATTGAATTATCTTTGCAATTTATCTCATATTTTTCTTATTTTTCTAGAGATATAAATTTTAGAAGTTTAGAAAATTAATTAGAATTAAATAAACCTTAAAGCACTAATGAGTTGCAGCGTGCTCTCGAAGGCCACTTAAATTAAAAGTCATTGTCGGCGTGGCTATGCTATGCCTCACCGTCCGATTAAAGGATCGAGGCCGAGGTTAAAGATGCCATTCAGGGATAAAATGAATTATAACATGATTTAATCTTGGCGTCCATCCAAAATGCGTGGATGGATGGCCAGATCATCCCCGCCACTGATCCATGGAGACCGTCCATTTTCTAGGCCTTGATTTGAGCTTGATCGAGCTCGATTGGGATGAAATTTTACACACACCATCTAACCCTAATGACAAGTACATCGATGGTTGAAATCTCATGCCATTAACATTTCTTTCACAAAGGACCAACACACAATGAGTTTAATGGTCAAAAATGGCATACCTCACCGGAGGTGATCACCGCCTTCGATTTTCTTAGAGAAGCTTTGTCTAGTTGAGACGAAGCTTTGGTGAAAGTTTTAGCTCTTGAGGTTGAGTGGATAGCTCTATGGACCAACCCCTTCTTAGAGCTCGATTTTGATGGAATTGGATCTCTTCTTGCTTCATGAATGAGTCTTGATCAATGATTTCAAACAATTTGGCCTATGGTTGATTTTGGCTAAGTGTTGATTGGTCAACCCTTAGGTTTGACTTGGTTTGTCATAATTTGATTGATTTATCATCCATGATGATTGTTGATCATGGTGAGAGGTAAAGATGGGCTTGGCTCAATCCAATTTGGTTAAGATTAGAACTTGGCTCATAAGGGTACTTTAGGTCACTTTGGGTCAAGTGAGACTAAGTGAGTCAAATGACTTGGTCAAAGCTTGATTTGAGTTTGATTGAACTTGTATATGGACTTATGATTAAATATAAACCCATTTGCAAGTGGTTTGAAATCAAATGGGTTTTGATTCATTTGATATTCAAAGGAAGAACATGAATAGATTTTAGTTTAATTTTTGAATTGAGTTTTGATTAAGTGATTGAAGTTTGTATTTATATTTGGAATCATGATTGAAGGATTGATTGAATCATGAAGGAAAATCAAGAGTTTGGCTTGATTTGAATTTGATTTGGCTAAGTTCAAGAATTTGACTTGAAAGGCTTAGGTTGGATTTTGAATGAGTTTGAAGTTTGATTTTGGAAATGATTTTGGTTATTTGAATTTATACTTCATTTATATATGTGAATATAAATGAGAATATAAATAGGCTATAGAAATTTCATGAATTTGGAGTGATTTGATCATGATCTAGCTAAGTCCTTAAGAGGAATTAATGATTTAGAAAAGATTTTGGAATTTGAAATTTGAATTCAAAATTTGATTTGATTGATTTTAATTTATATTGTATTTATATATGTGAATATAAATGAGAATATAAATGAGTGGTGAGAAAATTTCATGAATTTTAATTGATTTGAATCTAAGCTAAGTCCTTAAGAGATAAATTAAGGATTTAGGAAAGATTTTGGAATTTGGAATTTGATTTTGAATTTGATTTGATTGATTTAAATTTATATTCCATTTATATATATGAATATAAATGAGGATATAAATGAGTTAAGAGAAAATCTCATGAGTTTGAATTGATTTAGATTTAATTTTGGCTAAGTCCTAAGAGGGAATTAAAGGACTTAGAAAATATTTCAAGTTTTGGATTTGATTGTTGGATTTAGTTTGATTGATTTGAATTTCTATTTTATTTATATATGTGAATATAAATGAGAATATAAGTGGTTGTGAAAAATTTCATGAATTTGAATTGATTTGAAGATGATTTAGGCTAAGTCCATAAGAGGGAATTAAGGACTTAAGAAATATTTCAAACTTGGAATTTCAATCATGGTTTCAATCATGGATTTCAATCATGGATCTCAATCACATGAATTGATGTGAGTTTTTTGACTTGAAGGAGGGAAGGTGAGGAATGGTTCAAGCTAGGGTAGCAAATTTTCCTAACACCCTAAGCATGACTTAGTCCTGCTAACCCTTCTAAGTCTTTAGGGCTAGGTTGATGTCTACCTAATCACTATATATGTCTTAAGACTAAGGATCTCTTAGTGTCTAAGGAAACCATGTCAGAAGGAAGGGTTGAGAGCTCATCCTAAAAATGAGGTAAACAATCCTTAAATTTTATAAATCAAGCATGGATATCAAGTTAAAGCATATATTCAATCAAATTAAATGACTTCGGTAAGATGAGTCCAAAACACTAAAATCATGTCAATCGAGCTCAAATGAGCTCAAAGCTCAAAAGTTACATATGAAACTTGAGACACTAATTAAATGGTCAAATGACAAATTTGACATGCTATATAGTATCGGCGGCTCGATGAAAAGAATCCAACTAAGATCACCCAAATCAAAGATCGTTTGAATGGTCAAATCACAAAATAAACTATTTGTCAGCGAATCAATATACATCGTCTTATGGAGTATTTTGAGATTTTGGCTATAAATGACCAAAATGTCACTCTCAAAATTCTATAAATGGAATCATTTCATGAGCGGAGAATCAAAGAAAGAGATAAATTTATAAGTTAGTTGTTAATCAACACCAGTTATGCAATCACCACTATTGCCATCGACTCCACCAACATCAGTTAAAACCAAACTACTTATTACAAAGTTATTGTAATATGATTACGAATTCTTATCATTTCTATAATCTTGTAATCCGTTGGGAAGACTTAAAATTTGTACTCAGCGGATATATAGTGAAACATTTTTACTGCTAGTGTGATTTTTTCCTTTTTTACGTGGTTTTTTCCATAAAATTAAGTTATTATATTTTCAATTCTCTGGTGCCTAAATCTCTAATGTATCTAAATAAGTTTTTATTTAGTATATGGCATACAACATATATATATATATATGTATATATATATATATATATATATATATATATATATATATATATATATATATATATATATATATATATATATATATATATATATATATATATATAACCTTCAAAATATTTATCAATGACACTATTTGACATCCACTAATAAATAATAAAATTAATCTCAATCAAATAAATAAAAGAACATATTATCTATTAGTATGATAAATTTTAGTGATTTTTGTGGAAAAGGTGCATCAATATTTTTAAATTAAAGCTCTGAAATTATTAGACATGCTATTAAATTTGTAATCGTAGATTCATTTAATCTAAATACAATATATGACATCCAAGTAGTATAACTAATAGTTATTATTTTATTAAAAATATATTTATAAAATAATAATAGCAATGTGTATCATGTTAGAAGGCATAATGGTAGAGAAAGAGAGCGATAGAGTGAGAGTTATTATCTTGGCTATAAATGATAACGCATGTCATCACAAATATATATAAAGAGGCATGAAAATAATTTGTGTATGGAAGGTTAACATGTTAAAATCATAAGTTCTTATATAATTGAAATATCTTTCACTAACATGTATGAGTTATTAAGAGATGCCCTTTTCTTGAAATCAAAGAAGACATTAATATTATAAGTGTTAATAGTTTGTTACTACTATCCTTGATGTTGGGTGATGCCATACTATTGAATATCTAGGCAATGTTCCATTAAGAGTTGCGTGGCGTGTGAATGATTCGGTTTGAATATGAATTTGTCAGGTTCGGTTTTAAATGAATGAACAAATATGTTTAATCAATAACAAAAGCAACATCCAAACCAAAATTTTTTTTGGATTTTGGTTGGTTTAGAAAAATTGAAAATTGAAAATATAATTACTATAATAATTATTAATCAAAGAATTATATCATTTTATCAAATCATTTTATACAAAAATTAAACTCTTTAACAAATAAATAATAATATATAAATTTATCATTGAAATTACTTTTTTGAGAGGAATTTTCTAAAAAAAATTAATTTTTAGCTATTTAGTTTAATCGGATTAAGATAATACAAAACAACCAAAACAAAGCAATTTTACCAAATAAAACCGAAATAAAAAAAATTATAAAATGATCTGAATTAAAATTGATTTGGATGGGTTGGTTTTCTATTTTAATTAAAAAATACACACCCCTATGGCCTGAGCGGAAGCTGATAAACTAAATAGGTGACTTTGATAGGTGATCTTCCTTTACATGAAGGTGGCATGGCCTTTAAACTAATAGACTATGTGGCTAAGAACATTGGGGAACACTAATAATGTCCAATGGTGCCTTCCTTCTAGATGTATAAATGGCATATCCTAGAGGCAATAAGGATTGGGTGATGAAAATGATCATCCTTTTGAAGGTGAAGGTGGCACGTCCTTGAAGTAATATATTCATTATGCTACTTGGCAATTGAGGATGGTGGAAGCAACCCTTCTTTGGGATGAAAATTACAATCTAAAGAAAGTGTACAAACATAAGAAAATTATGGCTTGGATATAGTGAGCTAGACGATGCAAGTAAATCATATAATTAGGTTTTGACAAGGTGACCACTTTTGGATGTTAGATGACATAATCTTAATGTAATGAGATAGGTGTTACTAAAGGTCAAGGTATCTACTAAAACATGTGGAATAGTAATTTATTAAGCTAAGGAAGTAACTAATGAGGGGCATCTTAAAACCTCAGCCAAAATAACACTTACATTATAATAAATCATACTAAGCCTAAATAAATTGAAGGAAAATCATATCATAATCAATTCATCTATATCATTCACATACCAATTCACTATTCTTTCAAAATTTGGACCAGCAATCTCTCTTAGGTCCAATCACATGCTATCATAAAGTAGTTTGTAAAGGACAAAAAGATGCAAACTTTTATCTTCAAGCTTGTGAGTCTTATAACCTAAAATTGATATAACCTCCAACAACAACAAGGTTTATCCCACTGTGGAGTCTTACATCGTGAATTCTCCTTTTCATTTGTATTCTATTAGTGTCAAATTCTCATTTAATTTTAATAAACTAGATCATTTTGTATACAATTTAACTAAGTCTTCTTGGGTCTACTCTCTACCTTTCCTCACAGCTCAAATTCAATACATCTACTCTACTCTTCTATAATCATCGATAGCCGACATTTTATGTGACCAAATCATTTAAGATGCTCTCTTAAATCTCATCTACCGATGGAGTTACTCCAACATTTTCATGTATATATCCATTTCATATTTTGTCTCTAAGTGAAAAGCCACTCATCCACCGAGAATCTAATCTCTGCAATGCTTAAACATAATTTTATGCTTCACTTTTATTGACCAACATTTTACCATAAATTATAGCAAGTCTTACCACCATCTTATAAAATTTTTCTTAACTCTAAGCTATACTTTTCTTTCACACAACAAGTCAAATGCATTCCTCCACGTCAACCATCTAACTTGAATCCTACTAATAACATCCATCTTTTCACCATCATTTTGCTGTCGATCAATGATATCTAAAAGCGTTCACTCTTTTAATCTTAATATATATATATATATATATATATATATATATATATATATATATATATATATATATATATATATATATATATATATGAACAAATATATTTTATATTCTAAATATTATTATTATTTGTAAAAGATGTTTAGATACATGCATACATGCTTTTAGAAAGTAGTTCAGGGTCATGAAAGCCATGTGATCTTCTCAAAGTCCCATTGAGCTTATCTACTGAACAACTCAATTAAAGGTGGTTCTGTTAGGTAAGATGATAGCCATAGCCTAAAAGCACCAATATGATGTGATTTGAATGAAGAAGAAATCATATAAAAGATTAAAAAAAAAATCAAATAAAAATTAATAAATTATAAAGTTTCTCATTTATTTGTATTTATTAATAGCTAATTTGGGTGAACTAACAAAGAATAACATCATAATTAAGTTTCTTATTGGTAAGATTATTACTGAGATGGAGAAGTGTGTTTCTTAATCAAAAAATGTATTGAAGCATAGAATATATAACTGCTAAAGAGAAAATAATAAATCTCTTTGAGAAAAAAAATGGATATATATATATATATATAAACGTGTGGGTCTCAAAATTTTATAAAACATGAGATATAAATGGTGGTGAGTCGCCTGGTGATCCATTAGAATACCTATTTATCTTTAATCCACTTGATCTAAAGTGACTCGTGATCCATTTAGATATATATTTCAATTAAAAGTTGAGTCAGTTAGGTCGTGGGTCAATCTTGGGTTGACAAGTTAAATTGAACTTGTAGGTCAAATTGAAACTCAAAAGAAAAATTAAATTGGATAGTTTAATCGGTCCAACAAGAACTTAGAAAAAAAATTTTGGCTCAAGCTCGAGTTAGATAGTTATGCTAGAACAATTATTGACACTCTTGAAAATAAACAATGTAGATGTGAGATAATTTTATCTATATATTTTTAGATTTTTTTATCAATTAAATTAATTGAACATTAAAATCATTATAATATATGAAAAATAATAATAATAAAATGGAACATAGAAAGGGAAACTAGCTAGCTAGCCAAAGGCTCTTCCCTCATGAATGATAGTTAACCAAGATTTAAAATTATTTGTAAATAATATTAAATTATTTTATTCATGATTTAAATAAAAATTTTGATGCATTATTATCTTGAGTTTGTCTGAAAATATTAAATATATATTGAGTTATATGAGATTACTGATTATTTTTAATTTTATAATATCAATACATTAAGGTTTTATTTTTTAAAAAAATAATAATTGAAATACATTGATAATATTTAGATATCAAATCATCCAAAAATTTAAACAATAAGGTTTCAAAATTGACTTCAAAATCATTTCTTTCAATTTCAACAAATTTGAAGTCAAAATGAACATCTCAGAAATAGGAATCATATGACGTCAAGAATTGCTCAATCTGAATTCAAAAAACCTAAATCAAACACTAGAAAATATAATAAAAATTTATCAAAACTACAATGGATGAATTTGAGAATATGATGTGACTAAACTCTAAAATCAACATGCAATTAAAATCCTTTCAAGAACATAGATGATTTGATCTCTCCATACTTGAAGGGCTTTGTAAATTTTAGGGTTAAATAAATTCATCACTTTATAAGACATCTTGTTTTCATATTTTTGTCTCCAATATAGAAAGTTTCTCATAGTACTTTATAAGAGATCATTCCTTCTAGAGTCCCTCCCAAAAGGGATGAAGATTAGCATGACTTTCACCCTTATCGCTAGTGTCAAAATTGACCTTCGATAACTCGATCTGACCTCGAAAAATTGAGTTTGGGTTGACCAAAAATTTTGTCGGGTTGTTGAAGAGATTGACCCGAAAATTTTTTAGTCGGGTTCGAGTTGACCCTCCAACGAATTGACCCGATTTTGACCCCAACTCGAACTTGACCCAAAATGACCGAAATCGACTGAAATCGAAATTGACCGATCGGGTTCGGTCATTCGGTTCAATCGGGTTTGAAATCGAGTTCGGGTTGAAGTTTTGACCCGTTTTCAAAAGCGGGGGTTGATCAACTTTGTTCGTCGGATCAATTTCAGTCGGAACCCGACCGGCGGCCGTGGCCAATTGACTTCGCTACAAAAGTTAATCCACCTCAAATGATGTGAGAAACCTAATCTGAACAATATGAGGAATTGTAATATAAGAATATTTTCATCTAAAATAATTAACGTCATGATTCTTCAAATAAATAATAATAATAAGTATATTTATTTAATTATGAGTATTATGAACAATATAAAATCAATGTTTTATAATTATGCATTGCATTAAATATTTCAATTTTTTTTTTAAAGATGAATCATATTTCTATCATATAATTACGTTACACATTTTTAAAGAATTTTATGGACTCAAGAAAATTTACATACATAATATATAATTTGTATGCATTTATATATCTAATAATTAAAATTTAATATTTATAAATATAATATTTTTTTAATATATGAAAAGATATATTGCACTTTAAAATTAATGATGAAGCTATTTTGATATGATAATAAAATGTAAGTATATTTATGTCAATATAAAATTTTAAATATTAGATATATATAAATATATTAAAATTTATGTTATATATATAATAAATACACTCAAAAAAATTATATTGACAAAATATAATTAAGAAATCAAATTTATAAAATAAAAAAAGCGCGTGTCCTCCAATAATTAGCAAATTTGTCACAAATGCTCCTTCCTCGCCACACCCACTTCCTCGGTTCTGCCCGACTCAATCCTTCCTATATCGTGACCTCCGCTCTCTTTCTTCCTCACTCGTACTCTCTTCCATGTCTATCCCTCCACTCACGGTTTGCCTCTACACCTAGCCCTGCCATCATCCATCTTTTTCTTCCTGTCTCCCTACTTGCTTATGCCCTGCGCGCGTCCCATCCTTACTTTTCCTTCCCATCATCATTTCCTTCTCATCATCCTGACGGCCGCATTCGTTCCGGATCTAATGTCTTCATTCTCCTCATCTCCGTCCATCACTTTTTTCTATCTTCCATTCACTTTGCTCTGTCATCCTCTCCCTCCTCATCTCTTTCTCCCCTTCTTCTCCCTCTCGTCCTCCTTTTCCTTTTCTTTCTACGGTCTTTTCTCTCCCGTTCTCCGTGTCTACTTCTCTTCGTGCTCTCTCCTTTCCACTCCGCCTCTCGCTGATCTCTCTCTTCCCCGCCTGCATGCGTCGTTCCTTCTCCGTTGCGACAGATGTCCTCGCATTCATTTACACCTTCCTCTCCAATGGCGTGCTGGTTGAATGGAACCCGAGAACGGACCCCTACTTCGCCAAATGCTCCGACTGCCACCATTCAGTGACCGGCCTCTGCGGCTTCAACAACTCGTCACCGTCGAAACCCTTCCTGTGCTTCCTCCTTCCCAGCTTCCACCACCACCCGCGTCGATTAATCCTAGTCTTCGTCGCAGTTGGGACCATCATCTTCCTATCCACCTGCTTCCTCATCGCCGCCGTTCGCCGGCGATGGGATACTCCATCTCGGATCTTCTCGACCGGCACCAGATCCAGCAGGCGCCGATTTACACTTACGAGCAGCTCCGGTCCTGGACCAACGGGTTCGACTCCCGACGTAAGATCGGGGACGGCGGGTTCGGAGCAGTGTACCTCGCACAGCTCGACGATGGGCGCATTGCCGCCGTGAAGAGGCTTCACCGGCGGCCAGGCCGACGCTCGCCGCGGCGGCGTGCACTCGCTCTTTCTGCAATGAGATCAAGATCCTCTCCTCTCCGTCACCCCAATCTCGTCCGCCTCCATGGCTACTGCTGCGATCCACGAGGCCTCGTCCTCGTCTACGACTACGTTCCGAACGGAACCCTGGCCGACCATCTGCACGGCACACGAAGCCTGTACCGTAAGGTCGCCCTAACCTGGCCCGTCCGCGTCGACATCGCGCTCCAAACCGCCGCTGCCTTAGAATACCTACACTTCGCACTTAAACCCCGTCGTCCACCGCGACATTACGTCGAGCAACATTTTCGTTGAGCGCGATATGAGGATCAAGCTCGGCGACTTTGGCTTGTCACGTCTCCTCGCCGGCGGAGCGGCTGCCGCCGGAAGTCGTGGAGGAGCGTTCGTTAGAGAAGAGGGAGAAGAAGGATTATGTACAGGGCCGCAGGGGACCCCGGTTACCTGGATCCGGAGTACCACAGGACGTTTCGTCTGACCGAGAAGAGCGACGTGTACAGCTTCGGTGTAGTGATGATGGAGCTCGTGACAGGGATGAAGGCGGTGGATTCGAGGAGGATAAGAGGGAGGTTTCTCTGGCGAGATGGTGGTGGGGAGAATTCAAGTCGGGGAACTTAGGTCAGTGGTGGATCCGGTACTGATGCCTCCGCCGGGTGAGGAAACTCACATGGCGAGCATCGAGGCTGTCTCGGAGCTCGCGTTCCGGTGCGTCGCCGGCGAGAAGGATGATCGACCGGACGCCAGGGAGATCGTCGACCAGCTCACGCGGATTCGATCAAGAATTCACGAACCACCGCCGCCGCTGCAGACCAGGATTTCGTGAGGATCAATTTTGGAAGATTTTGAGCTTTCGTCGGCCGATCGATGGGGTTCCAGGAACCAGAATTGCGATTGGGACGAGTTATCGTTAGGGTTTATCGATCTTGGTCTGTGAGTGGGAATGTTTTATTGCTCAGGTTTGTTATTGTAAGTGAAAAGATGTTGGTGTGTCTTTTTTTTTATAGAAAAAGCGTCATATTTCTCTTAATTGCATAATTAAGATTAAATATTTATAAATTAATCATCTAATTCATATATTTTATAATTTAATCAACTCATTTATTTATTTTTAAACTAATGACTTATATATTTACTTCATTCTTCTTTCTTCACCTCAAATCTAAAGCAAAATAATCAAAGAAAACCTCACGAATGGTAGCTTAGTTTGAGATAAAGCATGGAAAAGATTGTAGCCTACATGAGTTGGTTGAGTGATAAGGACTTTTCTATTTATGGGTTTATTTTGAGTAGCATGAACCGGTTGAGGATGATCCAATGTTTGGTTCTGGTATATCTGGCCGTCGGATGTCGGTATTCTTAGTTGGATCTAGCTTGAAATTACACCTTGCTTAGATTGGGTGCCATTTGATTGCCTTCTTAGATAATGGCTTCCACGTGCACTTTTCTGCGGTTCGATCTCTTGCCTTGATCTGTGCTCCTTGGAATGAACGAGCCTTTGAATTGGGCTTACATTTGTTTCTTGGCGTGTGATGAAGCTTCTAGGGAAGCTTACTTTAACCCTTTCTTTTGTTTTGTTTGACGGTTCAGTTAATCACAGAGAAAAGGGGAGCGGTGGGAGCGGAGGAGAAACCCTAGGGTTTTTGATGGAAGATGGCGGTGGTTTCGGCGAGGATAACGAGAAGAGCTTAGGAGAAGAAGGAGAAGAAGATCTGAGAAGAAGAAGTTTGCTTTCACAATATATTCATTACATCCCTTTGTTTGTCTTTCTCTCCCTATTTATACTATTACATCCTCGATCTACTTAGTTCTAATGTTTCTTTACAAGATCGATTGCTCTTACATTATTATAGCCTGCGCCTTTACGTTAGGTGGAGCGTTCTTGCGGTTTCTCTTAATTGTCTTTTATCTCGATGGCATTTCTTGAATCTTGATCTTTGAATCGGTTAGTAGATCATCGAGAAAGCTGAATGCTTTGCTTTCGGTTGCTTTTATTCTTGTTATTAATGTATAGTTATGGTTACGTAATGGTTATTCTTGTTATGTTATTTTTGCTCATCTTTGGTTTTGATGTGTATTATTTCTCTGTTGATATTGCTCAGGTTATCTTGCTTTGATGTATAAGGTATTTTCTTGATATTTGTTTGTAGCAGTTCTTGATATTTCCTAAGTCTTCTTTCTCCTCTGTAGTCATCATAAGTGGCCTCACGTATATTGATTTTTTTGAATCATTTGGTCTTCCCTTCTTGTCTTGTGCATTATCATTTTAATTCTTATTGTTGTATGTTATAATTTGGCAATTAGAAGGATTGTGTCATATCATTACTCCCTCCCCTGCCCGACCTTATCTTGAGTGTCACAATTACGATACCTTACTATGATTACCTCGATTATATCTTGGATCATCGATTAATAGCACTCCTCTACCTGGACTCCTGGATTGCGGTATTGTCTTTTGTCTAATGAATTGGATGATTTTACCGATGTAGATGTAGGATCTTGTCCCTTTGTAGCTTCTACATCGTATTACAATTATAATGTAGTTGTATCACACTGTATTACAATGTGTGGTAGTCTCAGATTCTATGATAATTCTTTGTGGCCATCTATTTGAGGATGGTAAGATTGTGCCCAAAATTTACTTATAACTCGGATCTCTTGCAACTATGTCATGATATTCTATATAGTTGGATTATGTCAAATAAAATATAAGCTATGTGTGTAGTTATAACTATTTGGAAGGTTGATAATTATACTTAGATAATCTTTCTTTGGATTAAAGGCGATAATTGCTTATTTCGATTTCTTGTCATTATTTTTTACGTATCTTTTGTAGTTGATACTCTTCCATCATCGACTATCATTAAAGCAAACAATTTAGACATATATGTCCTCTATGATATTTTTCATCACGTTAAAGCATAAGCCTTTTTATTTTTCTCGTCTTTCAACCTGTGTGTTGTTAATCTTTGAATAGAATTTGTGATTTGTTTTGATTGTTGTTGGTATTATTTGACATGAGGTGGAGGAAGTATTGGTGGTTGTTGTTTCATTCTATAGGTGGAGTAAATTTTGATATTGGGCATAAACCCCATCCGCTAATGTCCTCCATTAATTTTGCTAATTGGAAGGCTTGTTGCAAAAGAATTTGGTCGTAATGCCCGACTTCTCTTTTATGTCATGTCTCAATCTAGATTCAAAACAACTTTGTAGAATTCATGAGGAATTCTCAAATCGATGAATTCTCGCAAATTCATTGTAGAACTCTTGTCGTTATTTTCATCATTGTAGTTTGGCTAATTCTCCTCTTAGATCTCAGAGGGAAGGTCCAAATCTCGAATGATCGATCTTTAAATTGATGCCATGAATGCAATTGTTATTTAAATGCATCCATTGATACCAACTGCGCCATCCATATAAACCGTTATTATAAACTTGATCTTCATATTGTAGTATTGAAAAACTGACCTTGAATAACCTCTTGGATTTTCATCAAATCTTGGCATGTCTACTTTAACCGGTTTATTTTGTGTTTGTGTTGTTAGATGATTAACTGAGGTATGAATTACTACTGGATTGTTGTTATTCTTGAGAAGATTTGTCCGCTTTATCCTCTATAACCGATGCCTTCTTCTTGATACTTCATTTATTATGATAAATTGAAGACATGTCATCTATTTTATTGAGTCTTCATACGCACTCATCTATTGTTGGTTGTGTGTCTTCGCCATTTTTTTTTCGAGTGATGTAGTCAACGAGCACCAATGATAAGGATTTTTCTATTTTGGGTTTATTTTGAGTGGCATGAACCCGGTAAGGGATGATCCAATGTTTGGTTCAGTATCTGGCCGTCGCGTATTCCCTTTGCGTTGGATCTAGCACTTGAAATTACCGCTTAACCTCGATTGGGTGTCGTTTGATTGCCTTCTTCCAATAATGGCTTCCACGCTGCCTTCTTCTGCTGGTTCGATCTCTTGCCTTGATCATGCTCCTTGGAATGAATGATGAATTGGGCTTACCCTGCTTTCTTGATGTGATGAAGCTTCTGGGGAAGCTTGCTTTAACCCTTTCTTTTGTTTTGTTTCCTTCAGACGAGCTGAATCACTAGAGAAAGAGGGGAGCGGAGGAGAGAAACCCAGGGTTTTCTTAGATGGAAGAAATGGTTTCACGAGGATAACCGTGAGAAGAGCTTAGGAGAAGAAAGAGAAGAGAAGATCTGAAGATAAAGGGAAGTTTGCTTTCACAATATATTCATTACATCCCTCTGTTTGTCTTTCTCTCCTTATTTATACTATTACATCCTCGATCTACTTAGTTATAATGTTTCTTTACAAGATGCGCTCTTTATTATTATAACCGCTTTTGTTTTCTCGTTAGGTGGAACGTTCTTGCGCTTAACTGCCTTTTATCTCGATGACATTTCTTGAATCTTGATCTTTGAATCGCTAGTAGATCATCATAAAGCTAATGCTTTGCTCTTGTTGCTTTACTCTTGTTGTTATTTTAATGAATAGTTATGGTTCAGTAATGTTATTCTTGTTATGTCATGCTGCATCTTTGGTTTCGATGTGTATTATTTCTATGTTGATATTGCTCCTATGTTGTACCGCTTTGATGTATAAGGTATTTTCTTGATCTTTGTTTGTAAGTCTTGATATTTCCTAAGTCTTTTTCTCCTCCGTAGTCATCATGGCTCTCAGATATTGATTTTTTTGAATCATTTGTGGTATTTAGTCTTCCTTATCGCAGTCTGTATCATTGTAATTCTTATTGTTGTATGTTATAATTTGACAATTAGAGATTTGGGGTCATATCATTGAAGATCATTAATGACAAAAAAAGATGTTTAATATTGATCTTGATATTTTTTGATAGCTACATGTATATGTAACTACCATAATTTTTGAAAAAAAATTACTACGAGAGGAATAAACCAAAATTCTCGAATGAGCAAATTTATATATTAGGACAAAAGTAAAGTGCAAAAAATAATTTTACGGGGACAAATGACTAATTTGATAACTCATATAAGAAGAATTATAAAATTAGGGTCAATTACCTTCAACTGCATGAATCCTACCGATAACATGGAGTCGCTGACTCTTCCCGATTTCCTTATTCTTAATCACGAGTAAATGGTGGACACTTCAATTCTTGCAAGAGATAAACATACTACTCTATTAATTATTGTGGTTTCTTCTCTCCCATTTGTAATATAAGAGAGACTTACTTTGTATATCTTGTCAAATGAAGAATGGAAATGTTTGTGAGTGTCAAAAGAACCAATGTAGTACCCTATCAACCAAATTTCAGGATATCATAAAGCATTTAACATCAAACTATGACATTCTCAATATAAAGTGCAAATATAAAATAAATTTTATATTGCCAGTCAATTCGCATAAGCTTCACTTGGTAATGTGGTGCTTCTTTACTCCTCCCATGCCTCCCTTCATGTCTTCACAATAGCACACAAGAGCTCATCCATCTTTCATAAGAATAATGAAAAATTTGTTCCATAGAGAAAAAATACATCACCAAATGAAGGCTTAATTTTATCTTTTGATCTATTGGTGCCTTTTCTTCGTCTAAGCAATACCGCCTTGTATTCATCCAGATAAGCTTTTCTTGTGAACTTGTGGCTTAAACACTTCGTTTTGAGGGATCTAGTAAATCACTAGAAATATGGAGAACAACACCATTCTCTATTGCCTCATCATAAAGACATCTTCCAACATCAAATTTACCATTTCTACAAAGCTTCTCTATCAATAGATCATAAGTTGGCCCCATGTTCTCCTTACATTGGCATTTCATCTTCTCAAACATTTCTAGAGCACGGGCTTTATTATCAATTTCACAAAGAATGTCAATCAAGGAATGGAAGAACCTAGCTTCAACCATCACTCCATCCCTAATCAATTGATCCAAAATTTCATTGGCTTTAGTGATCCTCTTAGTCAAATACAGGACCGAGAACTAAATAATATGTAACCCGATCTGGGAAGTTTTACCTCCCTCATCATCGAGGAAAGAACATAGCAAGCTTCCTTCACCCTCCGAAGCTCTAATTAAACAGGATAACAAAATGTTGAAGCCAAAGGTTGGAGAAACACCAGATGATCTCATCTCGATCAAATCGCTTGCTCAAACAAGACCATGGATTAAACTTAAGATTTCTATTGCAAATGCAAATGAAGAAGGTCATTGTATGATGCTAAATCGGGATTAATCCCAAGTGATTTCATCTCCTTTAAAATCTCTTGGCTTCCTTTACATTCCCATGAATGCACCATCCATGAAGGAGGTTCGGTAAATGATCCCAAAATTCTCTTCCTCCGCTTGTCCTTGTGATGCCAAAACCCTTCCTCACATGCCCTTGCTGGGGCATGGATAACTTATGATGCAAGATAAGTCACCACCTTCATATTGCATCGATTCTCCACAATGTTCTGAACAAGAGAACAACCTCATCCGCCTTGCCCGCCTTAATAAGAGTCTCCTACCATGACAAAGGTTTTGATCCATCGCATCCCATCTTCAAGCTCATAAATGGCAATCCCCATGGCGGTTAGATCCTTCATCTCGAGAATGCCTGATCGTTATTGAAAACTTCATCCCCAAAGGCTTCATGGCTCAAAGACACCAAATGAAAACGAAGAAGCCTCTGCTCCCCGCCATCGCCAATATACTTGATGCGTGGATTTTGCAAGAATTGATGACCATCTCCAAGTCTTCTAGACCAATAGAGGGCTATGTCATCAAGAAGAAGCTTCATGGAGAAAGGAGCAGAAGAAGAATTGCCCGCTAACTGAGCCATATTTGTGAAGAAGATGAGGCCTCCAAAAATATGTGAATCTTTCACTTGTTTGTGAGGAGAAACAACATGGAGGTTTCGTAGGATTTCAAAGACAGAAGAGGAAGAAAGGGGATAAAAGTCAAACCTATTTGCACGAAAACATTAAGGTTCGCCATGATATGATGTATTATACCTATTTGTTGTTGGCAGAAGGAGATGGGGAGGGTGTTTCTTCTTCCTCTCTCTATCTCTGCCAAAACCGGTTACCATTGCGGCAACCTTTGAGCGAGCGATCTTTGCCACGATGGTACGTCAACCAAAGCCGAGAAGGTTGTTTGATTGATCATTTGGATTACTTTGAAAATTTGAAGAGGCTGTCCCTCTCAATCGCTCCTCAGATAGTTATTGTGGAGATCTTTTCAATAAGCTCTGAGCAACATATTTTAACCTAATACTTAAAAAATTTAGACTTTCAATCAAAATTGTATTTTCAATCAAAAAATTTTGAGTTTAAATTTGTGATTAAATTTTTTAAATATCTCAAAAAAATTTCAAAGATCTAGTTGGATCAAAATATTCAAGATGTTGTTTAAATAATGAAATAAATATTTGATTGGCATAATTTAAAATATTATGTAAAGTAATATAGTATAAAATTGAAGTAATGCATTTAAATTACTTTTAGGTTATTTGGTTCAACATTTTGCAAATGAAAGAGTTTATTTTTATTCTTGTTTGATAAAATCTCTTAATTAAAATAAAACACTTATGATTTCAAAGATAGGTGGAGGTTAGCCAATAGTTACAACAAATGACTGGAAGTTGGCAGGAGACATGATTTATTGTAGAAGTAAACTACGATGACTATCCAAGAAATATTGGTTTAATCAGATTTAGAAATCACCCAAATTTAAAATTATTCTAAATACATCGAATATAAACAACAAAGTAAATTTATATTATTTTTTATTTCAATGAGCCATTAGTCTTTTACTTTTCACTCACAAAATTTATGGGCAATTTGAGTTTTAACGATTATTACTATAAGAGTGCACTAGTTATCATTAAATATTATGTCAGTTCTTTCAATCCTTAAAATATAAATAAGAGATAAAGTTATGAGGTGGTAGAGCCTTTTGATGACTTAATAGCTAAAATAAGAAGATGCATTGAAAATTTGATGAAAATTTGCTTAGAATGGAAGAAACATCCATTAGGAAGAATGTTCCACATTAATCATATAGAAATAAACATCCAAAGAACAATGAGAGTAACATTTTAATATAACTTTTGCAAAGCTTGCAATAATTAGAAATGCCCAAGCCTTGTATTTCTAAATTGTTCCTAGCTTTCAAACCACCCCAAGATAAGATTTTCTATGTACATTGAGCCAAGGCAAAGCCATAGGATGCCTTACACTAGTTAAAAGGAGAGATGGAGAGTTGAGATAGTTTCACAAAACAAGGCAAAGCTTGCATTAATTTTGTGATAGAAAAGGAAAGGTCAATAAAAGGTCTTTAGAGGACTTGTGAGCAATAAGTAGGTGTGTCAACAAAGTCGAAGAACTCCGTGTTAACTAACCAGAACAGGAATGACATTTCAAGTTTCGAGATATAAACGAACATAACAATAATTTGTTTGATCATATTCCTCGATTTAGCTGAAATAAAAAACTATATATTATATTATATTATTATTATTTATTATTATTATTATTATCATTTTATTATTATTATTATTATTAACAAAATAATTTTCAAACTAAATTTAACAAAGGGTCGCCGCCAAGCTCGCTTACATCCCTGATCATAAGCTAGTTGATGGTTGAACAATAATATATCAAGTTGTGCTTTTCTTTTCCTTCATTTTCATCTATATAAACTATTTTACTTATTATAAATTTTCTATGGAAAGAACTTGCACATACGTTGACTATTGATTTTGTATGATATATAATATAAAAAATCTCTTGAAAAGGAAAAATTATAATATTTTATAAAAATTATTGCTTTTGATTATTATTTGATAGCAAGAATCTTGATTAAAAAAAAAGAATCTTGATTCCTTAAGCCTAATAGTTCTATGGTTTTGAATATTGATTGTGTTGCTTTTGATTATTATAAATTTTATATAAAAATAACTACTTTTGATTAATTAAGAAATTAAATTTATTTTTTTATATTTTTATAAAATATATTTTTAATTATTTATTTTTAAAATACTAATGTACCACTCCTTTTAGTTATGCCATAACTTTCATGTTTTGGGCCAATTGATTTAATGCTTAGTTCAAGGGAGCAAATATTTTAACTAGGGAAATCATAAGTAAGCCCCTAATTTATTTAGACTAAATTAATCAGACTAAATTTGGATTAAATTAAGCTAATTACAATGAATTAAATTAAGCTAGAAGTAAATTAATTTTAAGACTTCTTAGCTTGAGTGGAGTTCCTTCCTATCAGGTGCTTGGAAGACAAACTTGCACTTGCTGTCTCTTCAAAAGCTGGGCCTCTTCTCTTCATCTGTGCAGATTCTGCTACAATTTCACTCACCTTTGTCTCATCTGCGGTTGCATCCAAATCATTCTGTTGTTGCAAGCACAGCTGCCACTTACCTTTATTTTCTTCAGCATGGTCGTGGTGACATTGTTTCTCAAGCGATCACCTCCCTATTTGAAGAGCTGGAGTTATTAAAAGAAAGCTCTCAGAACTGCATCAACCAGCAGTAGATTGTCGTGTAATTCAGCTGGATACTGAAACTGATGCCATTCAAAAGACTAACTTAGGCCCTGGAAGGCAATATTCAGAGCTTGATTTACTTTCATTGATCAAATTTGATTTGATGATGATAATTTGTTCAATGTCAGTTGATGATTTTGCAAACCAGACTGTCATAGATGCTACCAGAGCTAATTTGTCATCTAGAGTAACTTCTTTTATTCTCAACAAGTTTGAGCCTTTTCAATTCCCCATTGATGGTTTCTATGAGCTGCAAGCCCATTTTATCAGGACATTGCAAAAGTCTAGTGAAGTCGAATTTCTAGTCTTAGGGTTTAGGGTAATGTGGTGCTTCTTTACTCCCTCCCATGCCTCCCTTCATGTCTTCACAGCACTATTAGCACACAAGAGCTCATCCATCTTCATAAGAATAATGAGAAATTTGTTCCATAGAGCACAAAAAACACATCACCAAATGAAGCCTTAATTTTACCTTTTCATCTATTGGTGCCTTTTCTTCATCTAAGCAATACCCCCTTGTATTCCCCAGGATAAGCTTTTCTTGTGAACTTGGTGGCTTAAACACTTCGTCTTTGAGGGATCTAGTAAATCACTAGAGAGAACAACACCATTCTCTATTGCCTCATCATAAAGACATCTTCCAACATCAAATTTACCATTTCTACAAAGCTTCTCTATCAATAGATCATAAGTTGGCCCCATGTTCTCCTTACATTGGCATTTCATCTTCTCAAACATTTCTAGAGCACAGCTTACATTGTCAATTCCACAAAGAATGCCAATCAAGGAATGGAAGAACCTAGCTTCAACCATCACTCCATCCCTAATCAATTGATCCAAAATTCCATTGGCTTTAGTGATCCTTTTAGTCAAATACAGGACCCTCAGAACTAAATAATATGTAACCTGATCTGGGAAAGTTTTACCTCCCCTTGCATCATGGAGGAAAAAACATAGCAAGCTTCCTTCACCCTCCGAGCTCTAGCTAAACAGGATAACAAAATGTTGAAGCTAATGGTTGGAGAAACACCGATGATCTCATCTCCAGATCAAATTCAAACAAGACCAGATGGATTGAACTTAAGATTTATATTGCAAATGCAGCTAAGAAGGTCATTGTATGATGCTAAACCGGGATTAATCCCAAGTGATTTCATCTCCTTTAAAATCCTCTTGGCTTCCTTTACATTCCCATGAATGCACCATCCATGAAGGAGATTCGGTAAATGATCCCAAAATTCTCTTCCTTCAGCTTGTCCTTGTGATGCCAAAAAACACCTTCAGCCTTCCTCGCATGCCCTTTGCTACAAAGGGCATGGATATAGTGATGCAAGACAAGTCACCATCTTCATATGGCATCTGATTCTCCACAATGTTCACGAACAAGAGAACAGCCTCTCGCCTTGCCCGCCTTAATAAGAGTCTCTACCATGACAAAGGTTTTGGCATCCATCCGCATCCCATCTTAAGCTCAAATGGTAATCCCCATGGCGTTAGATCCTTCATCTCGAGAATGTCTGGATCGTATTGAAAACTTCATCCCCAAAGGCTTCATGGCTCTGCAAAGACACCAAATGAAAAAGCAGAAGCCTCTGCTCCTGCTCATGCCATGCCAGTCTTGCTTGATGCGGCGGGATTTTGCAAGAATTGATGACTTGCGTCTAGGTCGGGGTAGCCCTAACGTTCATTTGTTCGAGATTAGTCTCCGGGTCTTCTAAACTGCCAATACCGAGGGCTACGTTATCAAGAAGAAGCTTCATGGAGAAAGGAGCAAGAAGAACAGAATCTGCTAAATTGAGCCATATTTCCGGAGAAGATGAGGCCTCCAAAAATATGTGAATCTTTCACTTGTTTGTGAGGAGAAAGCGACATGGAGGTTTTGTGTAGGATTTCAAAGACAAGAAGAGGAAGAAAGGGGATAAAAGTCGAACCTTTTGCACGAAAAACATTAAGGTTCAGATAAGATGTATTATACCTATTTGTTGGCACCAAAAGGATATGGGAGGGAATTTCTTCTCTCTCTCTGCCAAGCCGGTTACCATTGCGGCGACCTTCAAGCGAGCGAGTATCTTTGCCACGGGTATAGTCAACCAATAAAGCCGAGAAGGTTGTTTGATTGATCTTTGGATTGCTTTATGAAATTCAAGAGGTTGTCCCTCTCAATTCCGCCTCCCGCTCCTCAAGATAGTTGTTGTGGAGATCTTTTCAATAAGCTGAGCAACATATTTTAACCTAATAGTTAAAGATTTAGACTTTCAATCAAAATTGTATTTTCAATCAAAAAATTTTGAGTTTAAATTTGTGATTAAATTTTTAAATATCTCAAAAAAATTCAAAGATCTAGTTGGATCAAAAATATTCACAAGGTGTTGTTTAAATAATGAAATAAATATTTGATTGGCGAATTTAAAAATTATGGAAAAGTAATATAGTCTAAAATTGAAGTAATGCATGTAGATTACTTTTAAGTTATTTGGACATTTTGCAAATGAAAGAGTTTATTTTTATTCTTGTTTGATAAAATCTCTTAATTAAAACAAAACACTTATGATTTCAACGGGAGTAACCGGTGGTAGGTGATATTGGTAGGTGGAGGTTAGCCAATAAATAAATGACTGGAGGTTGGCGGAAGCAGACACATGGTTTATTGTAGGTAGTAAACCGATGACTATCAAGCCGCAAAGAATAAATTTGGTTTCGTATTTAGAAATCACCCAAATTTAAAATTATTCTAAATACATCGAATATGAACTACAAAGTGAATTTAAACTTATTTTTGATTTCAATGAGCCATTACTCTTTTACTTTTCGACAAAATTTATGGACAATTTGAGTTTTAATTTTCACGATTATTATTATAAGAGTGCACTGCTTATCATTAAATATTATATCAGTTCTTTCAATCCTTAAAATATAAATAAGAGATAAAGCTATGAGGTGGCCTTTTGATGACTTAATAGCTAAAATAAGAAGATGCAATGAAAATTTGATGAAAATTTGCTTAGAATGGAAGAAACATCCATTATGAAGAATGTTCCATATTAATCATATAGAAATAAACATCCAAAGAACAATGAGAGTAACATTTTAATATAGCTTTTGCAAAGCTTGCAATTATAAATGCCCAAGCCTTGTATTTCTAAATTGTTCATTAGAGAAGAGGAGAAGAAGGATTATGTACAGGGCCGCAGGGGACTCCCGGTTACCTGGATCCGGAGTACCGCAGGACGTTTCGTCTGACCGAGAAGAGCGACGTGTACAGCTTCGGTGTTGTGATGATGGAGCTCGTGACAGGGATGAAGGCGGTGGACTCGAGGAGGGATAAGAGGGAGGTATCTCTGGCGGAGATGGTGGTGGGGAGAATTCAAGTCGGGGATCTTAGGTCAGTGGTGGATCCGGTGCTGATGCCTCCGCCGGGTGAGGAAACTCACATGGAGAGCATCGAGGCTGTCTAGGAGCTCGCGTTCCGGTGCGTCGCCGGGGAGAAGGATGATCGACCGGACGCCAGGGAGATCATCGACCAGCTCACGCGGATTCGATCAAGAATTCACGAACCGCCGCCGCTGCAGACCAGGATTTCGTGAGGATCAATTTTGGAAGATTTTTGAGCTTTCGTCGGCCGATAGATGGGGTTCCAGGAACCAGAATTGCGATTGGGACGAGTTATCGTTAGGGTTTATCGATCTAGGTCTGTGAGTGGGAATGTTTTATTGTTCAAGTTTGTTATTGTAAGTGAAAAGATGTTGGTGTGTCCTTTTTTTTATATAGAAAAAGCGTCCTATTTCTCTTAATTGCATAATTTAGATTAAATATTTATAAATTAATAATCCAATTCATATATATTTATAATTTAATCACCTCATTTATTTATTTTTAAACTAATGACTTATATATTTACTTCATTCTTCTTATTATCTTCACCTCAAATCTAAAGCAAAATAACCAAAGAAAACCTCACGAATGATAGCTTAGTTTGAGATAAAGCATGAAAAGATTGTAGCCTACATGAGTTGGTTGAGAAGATCATCGATGCGACAAAAAAAAGATGTTTAATGTTGATTTTAATGTTTTCTATTAGCCTACATGTATATGTCAACTATCATAATTTTTTTGAAACAATTACTACAAAGATGATGAATCAACCAAATTCTCGTGAATGAGCAAATTTATATGTTAGGACAAAGTAAAGAGCAAAAAAATAATTTTAAGGGGACAAAATAATTTGATAACTCATATAAGAAAAATTATAAAATTGAGAATTACCTTCAATGCATGAATCCACCCCGATAACATGGAGCGGACTCTTCTTGATTTCCTTGTTCTTGATCATGAGTCAAAATGGTGGACACTTCAATTCTTGCAAGAGATAAACATACTACTCTATTAATTATTATTGTGGTTTCTTCTCTCCCATTTGTAATATAGAAGAGCGATCTTGCTACTTTTATATCTTGTCAAATGAAGAATGAAAATGTTTGTGAGTGTCAAAAGAACCAATGTAGTACCCTATCAACCAAATTTGGATATCATAAAGCATTTAGCATCAAACTATGGCATTCTCAATATAAAGTGCAAATATAAAATAAAATTTATATTGCCGTAGTCAATTGGCTTAAGCTTCACTTGGTAATGTCTTCTTTACTCCCACCCATGCCTCCCTTCATGTCTTCACAGACTATTAGCACACAAGAGCTCATCCATCTTTCATAAGAATAATATGAAATTTGTTCCATAGAGCACAAAAAACACATCACCAAATGAAGCCTTGATTTTTATCTTTTGATCTATTGGTGCCTTTTCTGCCTAAGCAATACCGCCTTGTATTCATCCGGGATAAGCTTTTCTTGTGAACTTGCCTTAAACACTTCTATCTTTGAGGATCTAGTAAATCACTATAAATATGGAGAACAACAACATTCTCCGCCTCATCATAAAGACATCTTCCAACATCAAATTTACCATTTCTACAAAGCTTCTCTATCAATAGATCATAAGTTGGCCCCATGTTCTCCTTACATTGGCATTTCATCTTCTCAAACATTTATAGAGCACGCCTTACATTGTCAATTCCACAAAGAATGCCAATCAAGGAATGGAAGAACCTAGCTTCAACCATCACTCCATCCCTAATCAATTGATCCAAAATTCCATTGGCTTTAGTGATCCTTTTAGTCAAATACTGACCTTGAGAACTAAATAATATGTAACTGATTTGGGGAAGTTTTACCTCCCCTTGCATCATCGAGGAAAGAACATAGCAAGCTTCCTTCACCCTTCGAGCTCTAGTTAAACAGGGATAACAAAATGTTGAAGCTAACGTGGTTGGAGAAACACTAGATGATCTCATCTCGATCAAATCGGTTGCTTCTAAAACAAGACGGATGGATTGAACTTACGATTTTATTGCAAATGCAACAAAGAAGGTCATTGTATGATGCTAAATCGGGATTAATCCCAAGTGATTTCATCTCCTTTAAAATCCTCTTGGTTTCCTTTACATTCGTGAATGCACCATCCATGAAGGAGGTTCGGTAAATGATCCCAAAATTCTCTTCCTTCAACTTGTCATTGTGATGCCAAAAAACACCTTCCCTTCCTCGCATGCCCTTCTGCAAAGGGAATGGATAACCTTGTGATGCAAGACAAGTCACCACCTTCATATGGCATCGATTTTCCACAATGTTCACGAACAAGAGAACGACCTCATCCCTTGCCCGCCTTAATAAAGTCTCAAAGAACCATGACAAAGGTTTTGACATCCAACCTGCATCCCATCTAAACTTCGAAATGGCAATCCCCATGGCGTTAGATCCTTCATCTCGAGAATGTCGGATCGCGTTATGGAAAACTTCATCCCCAAAGGCTTCATGGCTCTTGCGAAGACACCAAATGAAAAATGAAGAAGCCTCCTGCTCGCTTTTGGCACTACCAATACTACTTGATGCGGATTTTGCAAGTATTGATAACTGAGTCGCTAGGTCGGGGTAACCCTAATGTTCATTTGTTGAGATTAGTCCGTGTCTTCTAGACTACTAGCGAGGGCTACATTGTCAAGAAGAAGCTTCATGGAGAAAGGAGACAGAAGAACGAATTCACTGCTAAATTGAGCCATATTTCACTGAGGAGATGAGGCCTCAAAAATATGTGAATCTTTCACTTGTTTGTGAGGAGAAATAGCATGGAGGTTTTCGAGGATTTCAAAGAAAGTAAGATGAAGAAAGGGGATAAAAGTCGAACCTTTTGCAAAAACATTAAGGTCCATGCCGATGGGATGTATTAGACCTATTTGTTGTTGGCACCAAAGGAGATGGGGAGGTGTTTCTTCTCCCTCTCTCTCTCTCTTGCCCAAGTCGGTTACCATTAAGGTGACCTTCAAGCGAGACAAGATCTTTGCCACGTGCATTAACCACGAAAGCCGAAGGTTGTTTGATTGATCATTTGGATTGCTTTATGAAATTGAAGAGGTTGTCCCCTCTCAATCCCGCTCCTCAAGATAATTGTTGTGAAGATCTTTTCAATAAGCCTTTGAGCAACATATTTTAACCTAATAGTTAAAGATTTAGACTTTCAATCAAAATTGTATTTTCAATCAAAAATTTTGAGTTTAAATTTTTAAATATATTATGCATATATTTATGATTAAAATTTTTCAATATCTCAAAAAAATTTCAAAGACCTAGTTGGATCAAAAATATTCAAGATGTCGTTTAAATAATGAAATAAATATTTGATTGGAGGAATTTAAAATATTATGTAAAACTAATATATATAAAATTAAAGTAATGTATTTAGATTACTTTTAGGTTTGGTTCAACATTTTACAAATGAAATAGTTTATTTTATTCTTATTTGGTAAAATCTCTTAATTAAAATAAAACAACGATTTCAACACGAGTAATGAGTGGTAGGGGATATTAGGTGGAGGTTAGCCAATAGTTACGACAAATGGTTGGAGGGCGGGAGGCGACACATGGTTTATTGTAAGTAGTAAACCGATGACTATCAAGCGATAGCAAATACGATTTCCTTGTATTTGGAAATCATCCAAATTTAAAATTATTCTAAATACATCGAATAGGAACTACAAAGTGAATTTAAACTTATTTTTTATTTTAATGAGCCATTAGTCTTTTACTTTTCATCGACAAAATTTATGGACAATTTGAGTCTTAATTTTCACTATTATTACTATAAGAGCGCCGCTAATCATTAAATATTATGCCAGTTGTTTCAATCCTTAAAATATAAATAAGAGATAAAGTTATGAGGTGGTAGAGCCTTTTGATGACTTAATAGCTAAAATAAGAAGATGCATTGAAATTTTGATGCAAATTTGCTTAGAATGGAAGAAACATCCATTAGGAAGAATGTTCCATATTAATCATATAGAAATAAACATCCAAAGAACAATGAGAGTAACATTTTAATGTAGCTTTTGCAAAGCTAGCAATAATTATAAATGCCCAAGCCTTGTATTTCTAAATTGTTCATAGCTTTCAAACCACCCCAATATAAGATTTTCTATGTACATTGAGCCAAGGCAAAGCCATAGGATGCCTTACACTAGTTAAAAGGAGGAGATGGAGAGTTGAGATAGTTTCACAAAACAAGGCAAAGCTTGCAATTAATTTTGTGATAAAAAGGAAAGGTCAATAAAAGGTCTTTAGAGAACTTGTGAGTAGTCATAAGTAGGTGTGTCAAAAAACTCGTTATTAGTGAACAACAGATTCTGTGCTTAATTAAATGAGAACACAACAAACATTTCAAGCTCGATATATAAACGAGAACATGAACAATCATTTGTTCAATTGTGTTCGCCTCGATTTACTTCAAAAAAAAATTATATTATATTATTATTATTATTATTATTGTTGTTGCAGAAAACCGGTAGAGTAAAAGTTTACTTTAGCTTCTTTGAGAGTCCAAAGACACATACGGTATTTAAAGAGCGAATAATAAAACCCGAATTTTACGTAGAAAATCTCAAAAGAGGGAAAACCACGGCCTAGCCCAATAAAAAAAGCTTCCACTATGTATCCGTTTGAGTACAAGATCTTCCGACACGGATCTGTAATCGTGTGAGAAGTAGACAACAAATTCAGTAATGTAATAACGACGACAAAGTTGACGACGATGTTGACGACGGTTGACGCAAAGTTGACGACGAAGTCGACAAGTTGACGACGAAGTTGACGAGATGGCGGATCGGTGGCGGCCGATGGCGGCGGCGTGGTTGACGATCGCCAGTGGTGACACGATTGTTGGAGGATCTTTAGAGCTCTCTCTCTCTCTTGCTTGCCCTCCTTCTCCTTCATTGGCCTCCTCATGAGGAAGGGCTATTTATAGACGGGAGCGGCATTTCAGTAAATACATGCAAAACCCGCACACTCCACTTCATCTGACGGCTCAAAATGATCCCCTTGATCATATGATGTATTTTGTGCATTTGAATGCTCAAATGAAGTGAATTGTAAGATCTTTGGTTTGTTGGAATCGCTCGTCGAGACGCCGATTTGAACACTCCATATTTGAGTTTTAGGAATTTAACCGATGTCCCAAAGTTTCCAATAATATTTTAAGTGTTTAATCTTGACCAATTTTAATTTCTCGACGCTTGCGGCCAAGATTCGTGCTTACTAGGAATTTTAGGTCATATCGCTCTCCTATTTTTGGATGACATTATCTCAATCATCCAAAAATATATGTCAAATACTTGAAAATAGCAAATTCTTCAATAAATTTTGAGGATCCATTAACTACACATTTTGAGAGAATAAATCTTCATAGTGAGCACAAGATTATAACTACTAAGTCGTTGTAGGTCGCAAATGCGTAGGCGCGTGCGCGAGATTGAGTGGTCCATCCGGTGTGAACAGAGCCGCGGCGCTCATGGGCGTAAGTGGGCGCTGGGCTGGTGCCATGTGGCGACGCTACAAGACATGTGCCGGCGTAAGTCGCGGCGTGCACATGCGCAGGAAGGGGTCATGGTCGGGCCGGTCGGGTAGCGGTTTGCTGGTCGCAGAACGACGCGGGTCGAACGGGCCTGACGGCGCTGGTCGCGCTGTTCGCTGATCGCTGGGCCGAAGATCTGGGTCGCTGAACGGCTGGAGAAGTCGACGGGTCAGCGCCGCTGAAGTCAGGACGGGTCGGCTGAATGGCTGCTGACGGGCAACGCTGGTCGGCTGGTCGATCGACGTCGAGCTGGTCCGGTGCGGTCTGCTGAGCATCGCGGGCAAGCGCCGAAGCGCGGCGGCGCTGGCTGGTCGGGGTTCACGGACACGCGGCGGCATCGCTGTCACGGTTACCACGCTGGTTACGCCATGTCATGATTATGCTCATGCCACGGCGGCGCGGCGGCCACGGTATGGCGCCATGCGCCGGGCTGTCGCCTCAGCCATAAGCCACGGGCCGGCTGGTTTCGCCCGGAGAGCGCTGTGGACCGTGGACTGGCATTGCGCTGACTGGCGGGCTGGCGCACAGGCTCACGGTTAATCGCTTTTGATCTGCTGTGCGCTTTCCTCTTTTGCTCTGGGTCTATAAAACCCCTGTCAAGGAGAATGCACACTTCTTCAAGACTCTAGTGCTTTTTTCTTCTTGAGTGAGGTTAGTCGAGGCAAGACCGTAGTTACGAAGGCTTTTCCCCTCGAAGAAAGGCGATCTGCCTTGTCGGACCGACCGAAGCTCGGAGGCAATCAGACCCGTAGCTCATAATGGCAGGTCTTTCCCTCGAAGAGAGGCGGACTGCTTGTCGACGACCGGGTTTGGAGGCAATCAAGACCCGTAGCTTATACATGCTCTGCTTTCTCAAAGAGGACTGCTTGTCGACCGACCGCGGAGGCATCACCCGTAGCTCATATGGCGCTCCCGCTTTCCTCAAAAGGCGTTGACGCCTTGTCGGACCGACCGGTTTGGAGGCTATCAAGACCCGTAGTTCATACGAGGCTCCTGCTTTCCCTCAAAGAGGCGCGATTGTCCTTGTCGGACCGACCGGTGAGGCGATCAAGACCAGTTCATCTGAGGCTCGTTTTCCCTCGAAAGAGCGCGATCTGGCCGGACCAATCGGTTTGGAAGATCAAGGAGAGACGATAACCCAGAGGGGTTAGCAATGCTCGACGATGGCGGCCGCATGACGGGTCAGCGGATAACCAGACGATGGTGGGAGACCGGCGAGCGTATACGCGTACGCAGTGGCTACCGACGGGTGTGGTCGCAAACCCGAGACATCGACGGCAATCGACGCCGAGCAAGCGGAAGCCGGGCCACGATGGTCGAGAAGAACCGCGATGGTCCGGCAAGGTGAGCCAGGGTGCTTATGCCGGCAGCATCCAACGCCGGTTTGCGCGACCGTGCCGAAGAAGCGGATGATCGACGATGACGGCAGACCGCCGAGATGACTGCCGAGATATGGCGGTCGCAGCGATGATGTGACCGCCGACGATGACCTACGACAGCGGTCGACGGTAGCGTGATGTTGGCCGGCCAACCGCGGTGGTGATTTTGACCTATTCGAGGTTGTTTGTCGAGTGTGACTCGATGTTAACCAGATGGTTGAATCAATCCGGCGATTTTGATCTATCCGGTTGTTTGTCGACGACTTCGATGACGTTAACTGGGAAGAGGTTGAATTGAATCCACCGAGGATTTTGACCTATCAGGTTTGTCGCGACTTCGATGCGTTAACTTGTATGGAAGAGGTTGAATTGAATCCACGAGGATTTTTGACCTATCCGAGGTTTGTCGGGCTCGAGGCGTTAACTGTATGGAAGAGGTCGAATTGAATCCGCAGGATTTTGACCTATCCGAGTTGTCGAGTGACTCGATAACGTTAACTGTATGGAAGAAATCAATCCAAGGATTTTGACCTATCCGGGTTGTTTGTCGAGTGTGGCGAAGTTAACATGTATGGAAGAGGTGGGATGTCCACCAAGGACCTTTTGACCTATCTAGGTTGTTTGTCGTGGTCTTTGCTCGATGACGCGTTAACATGTATGGAAGAGGTCCCATCAAGTCCCCTTGGGATTGATCATGTCCGATTGAGATACAATGTGAGTTGTATATATCTCAAGTGGGAGGATTAAATGAAGAAGAAACAAGCTTTGTGAGAAAAATATAAACTCATTACTTTAATAATGTTGGTGATACAATATTGTCACAAGATAACTTAACAAAAGGGATGAGATACATTTTAGAGAAAGTTACAAAGGAGAGGAAAGGACAAACGGGATAAATTAAAGATTACAATATTTATACACCAATGATTACATATAACACTTTTAGAGACCCTCCATGTTCCAAGTTTTAAGGAATGTTTTTCCTCCTGATCGTTGGTCATTGCTTGACGGTTGGTCATCGATAACGGCGGGGAGGTATTTACAGGCAAAACCCTCCGAGGTACTTCTTTATCTTGAAGATTAAAATTCTTGATGTTGAAGGTCACTGGGAGTGGTTGAGCTTGTTTGAGGTAACATGATTGTCTATGTATTGATTTCCTGAGACCACTCCAACCCCAATGGGAGTTTGAAATTTTATCTTAAGATGAGGTAAAGTGACACGACCAAGATTGATTGGAGGGGTCTTCCAAATATAGCGTTTTATGCTGAATTTGACCACTATGAATTGAACCGAGTGACTTGTTGAGGATATTCTCAGAACAACGGAAGGGTGATTGTCCCTCCACTGCATACGATTATCAAACCCATACAAAGTGTTGAAGTTTTCCTTAACACCCATGCTAAGAAAGGTGGAGTAAAATAAAATATCAACGGAACTCCCATTATCAATCAAAATTCTCTTAACAATGTAACAGGGTCACCATCCACTAATGACAAGAGGATCTTGATGTGGAACTTGGACTTCCAAGTCCAAGTGAGTTATTAAAGTGATGGAATGATTAATACTAGATTTTTTAACTCGGCTCTTCAAAGGTCGATGAAGATTTGATTAGATAGTAGTGGCTCCACAATCGCTTTCAATTTCTCCAACTATTTGGCGACTATTATGTTGTTTACGTGATGATTGTCCCATTGCCCCGCTTGGAGCTATGTTTATTTGAGTTGGTTGGTTTTGCACAAATTGACATAGATATCCTGAATGAGCCTCTAAATTTCCTCTTTGAGTTGTTTGCATGCCTCGAGTAGTATGTCCACGATGGAAGTGACAATATTGCTCCGATTTCTTGAATTTGGTTTTAGTGGATGCGACCACTTGATATTTTCTTCATCTCGAATAGCCATTAGGAGGTTAACACGAGATGTGTTCATGTATTCCAATCATGGTTCGTCATTGATGCGGAGCTGGAGGGAAATCATGACTATCTTGTTGTTTCTGATGGGATTGTTGATCTGTGTTTCCAGAGCACTCTTACATTTTCCGTGGATTGTTCAAATTATTTTCGATGGGCATTAATAGCCTCATCGCCAGAAATCACACCGGAACTAAGTCGATATGAGCATCGCATCTCGCATTAGTGATGAAAGGCCCGACGGAGCCCCCAAAGGAAAACTCCTCTAGTAATTCGTGGTCTACCCAGGTATTTGACGAGCTTTTGAGGAGAATCTAAAGTATTCTTTAAGTGATTCACCCTCATTTTGAGAATCAGATGGGAGATGGGAGGAATCTTTAATGATCCTCCCTTTATGAATGTTTCTACAAAAATCTTGGCGAGTTCCAAAGGTATGGATGGATTCCCTTGGAAGGGAGTAACCAAGTGCGAGCTTGTCCCTTGAGGGTAACGGAAAGACGACAAAGCAGGTCGAGCTCGTGGCATGATACCCAGTCATGTGTTCATGTGGGTCACGCCCATATGAATCAATTCTAAGCTTGAAACCAATGAGAATAGGATGTTGGAGAATAGCTTTAGCTAAAGGTGAGGATTCCTCAGCCATGAGGGAGAAGATGATTTCTATCTTGGAGGTGAAATTTTGCATTAAGCGTCATAATTGCACGTAACATGACGTGGGGTCAACAGATGAGAATGTGTCAAGCTACCAAAGAATAATTGGTGGATTAGTTGCTGAGCGCGATGGATGAGTGAACTAGCGGTCGAAGTTCAGATCACGGATTCACAGGAGGAACAAGGAGATTAGCATTTTGACCTCTCCGCTAACGATCGATTTTGGGGAGATGTGTTTTCCGGTAGGGGTGTGTTCCTCGCAAAAGTTGGATCATCTCATTTTGAGATTCTTCTATTCGCGCATGATCTTCTAAAGAGATTGCCATGCCTTCACCGATAGGGTCACACCTATTAGAGGAAGTGAGTGAAGGTAGAAGGCCCTTGGTTCAAGGATTGGTTTGAGTGACGGAGTTGGAGCGGAGGCTCGTTACAGTGTTGCATTGGCCATAACGAGGTGTTCAAAGGAATTGTGATTGAAGGGTTTTCTTCCATGACGGCCAAGCTATGCTAGAAAACTAGTTCTAGAGTAAAATTTTACGCCTTAGCTTTGGAGAGTAAAGACACATACAGTATTTAAAGAGAATAATAAAACTCAATTTACGTGAAAACCTCAAAAGAGGAAAATCACGCCAGCCCAATAAAAGCTTCCACTATGTATCCGTTTGAGTACAAGATCTTCCGATACCGTGATTCTGAATTATATATGACAACAAATGTAATACAACGCTGTACAAAGTCGAATGATGTGGACGACGGTTGATGACGAAGCGAGTTGGCGGCGAAGTTGTCGACGAAACGCAAGCGACGCAGCGCAAGGGTTGAAGACGAAGTTGACGACAAAGTTGATGACGGCGGTGGTTGATGGCGGCGGTGGCGGTGGTTGACAGTGGCGACGACGGTGCTTGGAGGATCTTTAGAGCTCTCTCTCTCTCTTGCCTCCTTCTCCTTCATGCCTCATGAGGTATTTATAGATTGGAGCGGCATTAAATACATGCAACCCGCACTCCTCCACTTCAAAATGACTGATCATATGATTTTGTGCATTTGAATGCTCAAATGAAGTCGAATTAAAGATCTTTGGCTCTTCCGAGATGCTCGATTTGACTATAAACACTCTATATTTGAGAGCTCTTTAGGAATTTAACCGATGTCCCAAAGTTTTCAATAATATTTTCTCTCTCACCGATCGCTTCGGCATCAAGATTCACTTAGAGAAATTTTAGGGTCATATCAATTATTATTATTATTATTATTATTAACAAAATAATTTTCAAACGAACATGAAGCAGGCTCAACTAGCTCAAGCTCGCGCTTACACCCCTACTAGCGCCATGGTTGAACAATAATATATCAAGTTGTGATTTCTTTTCTTTTCCCACATTTTCATCTACATAAACTATTTTACTTATTATAAATTTTCTATGGAAATAACTTGCACATACCTTGACTATTGATTTTGTATGATATATAATATAAAAAATATGTTGAAAAGAAAAGATTATAATATTTCTATAAAATTATTGCTTTTGATTATTATTTGATAGCAAGAATCTTGATTCCTTAAGCCTAATAGTTATATGATTTTGAATATTGATTGTGTTGCTTTTGATTATTATAAAATTTCTATAAAAATAATTGCTTTTGATTAATTAAAAAAGTAATTTTATTTTTTATATTTTTTATAAAATATATTTTTAATTATTTATTTTTTAAATACTAATGCACTACTCCTTTTATTTATGCCATAACTTTCATGTTTTGGGCCAATTGATTTAATGCTTAGTTTTGGACCAATGCTATAGTCATTCCCTTAGTTCAAGGAAGCAAATATTTTAACTAGGGAAATCATAAGTAATCCCCTATATATATAAAATTACATACATACACAATCCTTATAAATTTATATGTTTAATACTTAAACTTATATATATATATATATATATGACACCAAATTCTACTAGTAAGCGAATCTTGATGTCAAAAGCAAGTTGATCCTCAAATTGAAACTAGTCGAGATCACTTAAAATATCTTTGAAAACTTTGGGATATCGGTTAAATCCATAAATAGCTCTTAAGCATAGAGTGTTTATAGTCAAATTGGCGTTGACGAGCAGAATCTAACAAGCCCAATATCTCATAATTCGATTGCGTTTGAGTATTGAAATACTTAAAATACATTAAATGATCAAAGGAATCATTCAGTCGTCCAATGAAGTGGGAGTGGTTCGATTTTGCATGTATTTAGACGCCACTCCTCCAATCCATAACAAACACTCATTTCATGAGGGAGCCCAAGGCAAGACAGACAGAGAGAGCTCTAAAGCTTGAAGATCCTCTAAGACAATCGTGACCACTAACTGGCTGCCAACCACCGCCGGCGTTAGCCGCCACCTCGCCGCCGTCAATATCTCTCCATCATGGCGACCTTCATCGCCGACGTTCCTCACCATCATCTACCATTAACAATCTGTACCACTGAACGACATATGTTGTTCCTTCTCATATACAATTTATATAATCCTATCGAAGATTTTGTACTCTTAAACAAATACATAGTGGAAGATTCTTACTGGCTGGATTTTTCTCTCTTTTGATTTTAAAAGATTCGAGTTTTCTTGTTCACTTTTAAATACATGTGTGTGCTTTGGATTTCACAAACAAAAAACTTTCACTCTACCACAACTTTTAGCGCCAACGTGGGAAAAGAACCCCTCAATCATAATTTTCGTGAACACCCGGCATGGCCAATAAAGCAATACTTGTAAAACCCACTCCCCAACTCCCGCCACTGAAACCAATCCTTGAACCAAGGACACCAACCTTATGTCTCACTTCCCCGATATGCGGTAGGTGAAGGCGCAGAATCTCTTTTAGAAGATCGTGCCCCGAATGGAAGAGTCTTAAAATGAGATGATCCGACTTTGCAGGAACATAATAGCCACCATCACAAACACATCTCCCCAAGATCAATTGTTAGGAGGTCAAAATGTTAATCTCTCGATGATGAAGTTCCTCCGCTCGCATCGTATGTTGATCTCCTCGACGCTTCGCCATTCATCACGTTTCAACCGAAAGTGCTAATCCACCAATTATTATGGTAGTGGCATGTTCTCATTAACTCCACGATCATGTTATACATGTAGAATTACGACACTTAATAAGAATTTTACCTTGAAGATAGAAATCATCCTCCCCTCATCACGCTATGAGTCATCACCTTTATAAAGCTATTCTTCAACATCCTATTCCCTAAGTTTAAAGCTTAGCATTGATTCCTATGATGGGGCAACCGACCTATATGAATATATCGACCACAGACCATCATATCCAACCAGCTCGACACAATACTTTGTCGCCTTTCCCTCAAGGCAAGCACTGGTTCTACTCCTCCCAGGAATCTATTCATACCTTTGACAAACTCGCCAAGATTTTTTGTAATAGTTCATTGCAAACCGTAAGATGATTAAAGATTCCTCCCATCTCTTGATTCATCACAATGAGGGTGAATCACTTAAAGAATACTTCGGATATTATCCTCTAAACTCAAAATGGGGTAGATCCCGAATTACTAAGAGGAGTTTTCGGGACTCAGCCCCGCCTTTCTACTCATCAAGATTTCCATATGCGACTTGGTTCACCGTGTGGAAGCACAAATTTATGCTAATGATGTTATTAATGACCAAAAAATAATTTGAACAATCCACAATAAAGAAAATGTAAAAGTGCTCTAGGAAACCATCAACAACCAACAAGAAGCAACAAGACAATCATGATCTCCTCCACGCCCCCCGCGATCACCACAACATAATCATCTCGTCTTGTTAGTTATTCGAGATGAAGAGACTATCAAGTGGCCACATCCACTCAAACTAAATTGGAAAATCGAGTAATATTATAACTTCCATCAAGTCGACATACTATGAGGCGTAAATAACTTAAAGAAGAAATTGAGGCTCATTCAGGGATATATACGCCAATTTGTGCAAAACCAACCAACTCAAGCATAACTCCAACTAGAGGGCAACCAGACAATCATCTGAAACAACATAATAGTGCTAAATAGAGAAATTGAAACGATTGCAAGTGTGCCACTACTATCTAATCAAGTCTTTATCACCACCTTTGAAGAGTCTGAGTTAAAGAAATCTTGTATTAATCATCCCATCACTTTCAATGACTCACTTGGAAGGAGTCCAGCATCAATATCCTCTTATCATCGCGGGATTGGTGACCCCTATTATGTTGTTAAGAGAATTTTGATTGATAATGAAAGTTGATGTTTTATTTTACTCCACTTTTCTTAGCATAGATGGAAGGAAAAATTTCAACCCACAGACCATTATATGGGCTTGATAATCGCCTTGTATGAGTGGAGGGATAATCACCATTCTTGTTCTCTGAGAATTTCCTCAATAAGTCACTCACTCAATTCATAGTAGTCAAATTCAACATACAATGTTATCTTTGAAAGACCCCTCCAATCAATCTGTCACCTCGATACCTCTTAAGATGAAATTTCAAACTCCCATTAGGGTTGAGGTATGTGAAAATCAATAAATAACACAATCATGTTACTCTGACAAGCTCAACCACGCCTTGGCCTTCAACATTGAAAATTTTAATCTTCAAGATAAAGAAGTACCTGAGGTTTTGCAAAAGATACTTGCCCCTACCGTATCAAATGACCAAGCTATGACCAAAGATCCAGAGGAAAAATCTTCCCTAAAATGTGGAACATGGATGGAAAGTGTTATATGTAATCCTTGGTGCATAAATATTGTAGTCTTTAATTTACCCTTTTTTTCTCTCCGCTTTCTTATCTTTTGTTAACTCTCTCTAAAAATGTATCTCTTCCTTGTTAAGTTATCTTGTGACAAAATTATATCACCAATATTATCAAAGTAATGCGTTTATGACTTTTTCTTACAAGCTTATTTCTTCTTCATTTAATCCTCCCACTGAGAAATATACAACTCACGCCAGTTGTATCGCATGATCAATCCCAAGGGGACTTGATCACCTCTTCCATATAGGTAAGAAGTCAAATACTTTGTCGATACAGATAGGTCAAAAGGTCCTTAGTGGACATCCCGTGACCTCTTCCATACATGTTAACGCCATCGTAATACTATGACAAACAACCTGATAGGTTAAAATAGCTGATTCAATTCTCTTCCATTGTTAAGCCATAGTCACACTCAACAATCTCGAATAGGTCAAAATCTCGGTGATTCAATTCCTCTTTCATAGTGAACGCCATCGAAGTCACACTCTATAAACAATCGTATGGGTCAAAATCATCACCGCGTTGGTCACCATTACTATCGCCACCCATCATCGGATCCCGCTCGACATTCGACGCTGGCCGCCATCAATTTATCGCATTCGACCGCTAATACCTCATTTATCAGATGCACCGCTTGCCACCGCTTACACTACTATCCGCTTACTGGTCGTCGCTTCTCGCCGATTAACCATCGGCCGGCTATCTCGCCGACTACGATGGGTCATTACCTGACTACCGCCGTTTGCCTCTATCGACCACCGTTTGCCGCCAACCACCATCTCCGCAGGCCGATCATCGCCTCCAAACTCGGTTGGTCACGACACCTTCTTTGGAAAGAGCTCCAGATGAACCACGGGTCTTGATCGCTTCCAAACCTCATCCGACAAGGCCAACGCCTTTTCGAGGGAAAATCGAGCGGTAACTACGCCTTGATCGCTTCCAAACCCGGCCGGTCATAACGCTTCTTCGAAGGAAAACCGAGCTCGTATGAACTACGGGTCTTGATTGCCTCCAAACCCGGTTGGTCGACAGAAGCCAACGCCTCTTTCGAGGGAAAATCGAGATTCGTATGAACTACGGCCTTCGGCCGGTCCAACAAGTGGCGCTTTTCGAGGAAAATCGAGCTATGAACTACGGTCTTGATCGCTTCCAAACGACCTTCTCAAGAAGAAGAGGTGCCTTCTTCCTGGCCCTGGGGTTTTATAGACCATAGCAAAATGGTCAAAATCAAAGAAAAATGGCTTAAAATCGCCAAAACTATATGGAAACTCATGAAAATGATAATCAATACGGTATGCCAGGCGCGTCCAGGTTTCACGCTCGCCAAGAAACCAAGGCTCACTTGCTCGCCTCGCAAGAAGGCCGCCGCCTGCACACCTGCAGTACTTAGAGCTCATGAAGGCACCCAGAATGCCTGATGGGTCCATAACCTGTCTTCAGATCTCAGACCACATTCATCCGCAGCCTTCGACCCGCTCCATGATCATAATCTCACATGAAGATATGCTCTCAAAATGTATGGTTAATGAACAAATTTCATTGAGAATTTGTTATTTTCAAGTATATGGCATAAATATTTTTGGATGGTTAAGATAATGTCATCCAAAATAGCAACCGATATGACGAAAATTCTACTAAGCACAAATCTTGATGTCAAAAGCAAATTAATCCTCGCTAAAACTAGATCAAGACTTAAAATATCCTTGGAAACTTTGGGATATAAGTTAAATCCATAAATAGCTTTTTAAGCATGAAGTGTTTATAGTCAAATCGAGCATCTTGAGTCAATCTAAGCCCAATATCTCATAATTTTGACTTCGTTTGAGCATTCAAATACTTAAAATACATCAAATGATCAAAGGAATCATTCCGAGCCGTCCAGATGAAGTGGAGGTTTGATTTTTCTGAGACGCCACTCCTCCACCTATAAATACCTCATTTCTCATACGAGAGAGCAGCAAGAGAGAGCTCTACAAAGATCCTCCAAGCAATCGTACACCACTTATTCAACCGCCGATCCCGTTGCCGTCTCTATCTGCCTCCATCATGGCGACCTTCATCGCCCGCCGTTTCTCGCCGTCACCATCATTTTCTACCATTAACAATTGTTATCAATACGACCGATATTGCTTTTCTCTCATATACAATTCTCTAATCCCGTTATCGGAAGATTTTGTACTCAAAACAAATACATAAGAAAGATTCTTTTTAGCGTTTTTTTTCCTCGAGGTTTTCCACGTAAAAGATTGGAGTTGTTTCACTCTTACACCTAGATTTCACAAAAGCTAAGGAACTTTCACTCTCGCATTGGTTTCTAACATGCAACAATATATATATATATATATATATATATATATATATATATATATATATATATATATATATATATATATATATATATATATATATATATATATATATTAAAAATATATATGACATGTATGTAAATTTAAAAAAGGAACTTTATACACTATCACCTTATTCATACATATTTATAAATTAATCATCTTTAACCTCAAAATTTAAAATTGACATTCAAATATTAAAATTCATAATTTTAAACTCATAATTTTATTTTTATAAAATTATCAATGATTTGATTTTGACATTGGCAAGTATATGAGTTGATAATTAAAAAAAAGAGCAATATGTTTAAGTTGTAAATGCATATATTTTAGATGTTTAATTTATAAATTTTCAAAAAAAGGAGGATTTACATATATAATAATTTTTATATATTTACATATCACTCGAACTTCAATTTTAAATATATAACACTCAAATCTTCAATATTACATCAAAATATCATAAGTCACTTTTTTGAACGACCTTTTAAGATAAAAAAAGTATTAGATAAATAAATATATACTTTAGGTGTTAGATATGTAAATACATAAGATTATATGGTATGTATGTAAATCTTACAAAAAAAGGGGATTACATACATATATTCAATTCTTACGATTTTCATATTTCATTCAAACTTTAATTTTACTTAAATAATACTTAAATCTTTATTATTACATCAAAACCATCCTTGTTACTTTTTTTCAAAGTGAAATGCAACTTTTATGTATAAAAAGTATTATTTTATAAAATTAAAGTGTGAAATATAAATGTATAAGAATTGTGGTATGTATATAAATTTCCCAAAAAAATTAAAAAAATGCAAGGGCAGTTCCATCTTTCATATTTTCAGCTCTCCATACTCTTCCATTTCTGCATCGCAACCCTGCTTCTGTCTTCCCCTCTTCACAATCAATCAAGAAACTGTAATGCGTTGGACCTGAAGAGGGTAGCTGGGCAGAGATGCGCAGGCATGATGCAAAGCCACCTACACCAACTCCAGCAGCAGCTAACCTCTCTCCTCTCCGCCGCCCTACCTCAAATCCCCAACGACGCGGTCTCCTCCCAATCCTCTCTGGAAGTTGCGGCCTCCGGGAGAGGGATCGACGACTCGGCCCGAATCGCCGCCCTAGACTCGCTTCGACGAGCGGTCCTGTATCCACCCAACGCCGTTCTTCTCCCGCACTGCGCCCATTTCCTTTCCCAGGGCTTCTCCCAGCTTATATCAGACAAGTTAGAGCTCCTCAGAGAACCCACCCTTGATTTTTCATGAAATATCTTTTCTTCTTTTGTTGATAAGATGTCCCGATAATGATGGCTTGTAGGTCGTATGGAGTTAGTCAGGCTGCAGCGATGTCCTACGCATCTCTGTGCGCGGTATTAGCTTCTTCCACTTTGTCATCTAGTGGGCTCCCCAGCCATGTACATCATGTTCACGCCCATGTTCTGGTCGATAGGTTTCTTGCCTGGGCTCTGCCGTTGCTTCGTGGCTTACCGGTTAGAAATGGTTTGGCTGAATTGGCACTGATTAGTCTTCGGGAATTTCTTAACGCTGGGGATGCGGTGGGCATCGAAAGATATGTTCCATCCATTCTTAAACCTTGTCAGGAGTTGCTTGAGGATGAGAGAACCTCCTTGAGTTTGTTGCACCAGCTTCTGAGTATTCTGACTCTGATCTCTTTTAAATTTGCCCACTGTTTCCAGCCCCATTTCATAGATGTGGTGGACTTGCTTCTCGGTTGGGCTTTTATGCCCGACCTCTGATTCTACCAGATGCCTACTTGCCGACAGTTTTTTGCAGTTTCGGAATCATTGGCTAAGCAATTTGCAGTTTTCTTTAGGCTTATTATCCAAGCTTTTGGGTGACGCAGAAGTTCTAATCCACGATGTAAGTGTAGAGACCACGTCACAGCTTGGAAGGTTGCTTTCTTTTTCTCTTGTTTTTCTGCAATTCTGCAGGCAACTGCTAATGGCATATTGGAGATGAATCTCCATGGACAGATTAGTGAACCTATCGAAAACTTGGCTCCCCAGTTGCTGAGGTGCATCTTGATGTTTGGAAGGAAATTTGGATGGTCTAAATGGATGGGGGATGTTGGAGATGTTTGATTCTTTTGGCTGAAATATTGAATGAGAAATTTTCCCAGTTTTATCCTATGGTAGTTGACATATTTTTCACAGCTTGAGTGGAGTTCCTTCCTATCAGGTGCTTGGATTTCTGAAGACAAACTTGCACTTGCTGTCTCTTCAAAAGCTGGGCCTCTTCTCTTCATCTGTGCAGAGTCTGCTACAATTTCACTCACCTTTGTCTCATCTGCGGTTGCATCCAAATCATTCTGTTGTTGCAAGCACAGCTGCCACTTACCTTTATTTTCTTCAGCATGGTCGTGGTGACATTGTTTCTCAAGCGATCACCTCCCTATTTGAAGAGCTGGAGTTATTAAAAATAAAGCTCTCAGAACTGCATCAACCAGCAGTAGATTGTCGTGTAATTCAGCTGGATACTGGAGCTGTTGCCATTCAAAAGACTAACTTAGGTCCTGGAAGGCAATATTCAGAGCTTGATTTACTTTCATTGATCAAATTTGATTTGATGATGATAATTTGTTCAGTGTCAGTTGATGCTGCTGGAGATTTTGCAAACCAGACTGTCATAGATGCTACCAGAGCTAATTTGTCATCTAGAGTAACTTCTTTTATTCTCAACAAGTTTGACCCTTTTCAATTCCCCATTGATGGTCTCTATGAGCTGCAAGCCCATTTTATCAGGACATTGCACAAGTCTAGTAAAGTCAATTTCTAGTCAAGTACAATGACACTGAAAAATCTTTGATGAAAGCTTCAGTTAGTTTGAGTAATCAAGATCAAACAACCTTTGAGGGCAACAATAAACAATATTTTCTAATTTCTGAGTATTTGGGAAAATTCAGTGGAATTATGGTAAGAGCTCTTAATATTTATTCACCTATGACAGTTAAAATGGAGGCCCTTGTCTGGATCTGCTCATTTTGTCGGATTATTTTAACTACAAAAGAGGATGATCAGCTGATGATGTCTTTCAATCAACCATATCAAAATGCCACTATTGGTACAGATTTACTCTTCTGTATTCTAGATGCAGCATTTGCTAGGGAACTGAAGGTGAGATCTCATATTGCTCCAGTCTTGGAACTCCTCTTGCAGACTGGGCTTATTCATCCCGAGAACTTTTCCATTGTCTCAGAAGTTATGCTCTACAAACTCAGTGATCCAGATGACGATAAAAAATGCATTTGTGCGACTGATTTCTATTGCAGTTCCTGTTTTTATCTATATGCACGGTATTACTGATGGTGATTATATCTGCAAGCCTACCACTAAACCACATAGGTACTACTTGAAGTGGAGGGAAGCACTTGCTCTAAAGCAGATGCCTCAGAAGCTTCATTCTCAGCAGCTTGTTTCTGTTTTGAGTTACATTTCACAACGATGGAAAGTGCCTCTTTCTTCTTGGATACAACGGTTAGTCTTCAGCTGCCGTGGAAGAAATGATGGATTTTCTTATCAAGACGAACTAATTGGGGACCTCGTTTCCAGTACTCTTTATGAAGATGCCACGACAGAAGAATTAATTCTCCAGAAGATATGTCCAGTAAATGGACTGGCTGCCATTTGGTGGGCCATAAATGAAGCTGCCAGGTATTGCGTTAATCTTCGTCTTCGTACCAACCTTGGTGGTCCTACAGACATTTGCTGCATTGGAGCGCATGCTTTTGGACATACCGAATATAGTGCAGCTCGATTTTGAGCAGAGTGAAGGCCAGTACTTGGGCTCATCTAATTTTCACTTGTTACCAATGAGACTATTACTAGCTTTTGTTGAGGCCCTCAAGAAAAATGCATACAATGCGTGAAGGTTCTGCTGTTTTACCACATGCAAGCAGGCAAAGTTCCTTGTTTTTCGAGCAAACAAGAAAGTTTGCGAGGAATGGTTCTCTCAATTTGTGAGCCCATGTTGAATGCTGGTCTGGTACTTGATTGCCATGATGCAACATTTTATTACTGCACATTACGACTGCAGGATCTTAGGAATCTGGCAGCATCAACTTTTGAGGATAAAACACGGGGTGTACCAGAAAATTTTCAGAACTTAAGATGCAGATTGTCGGGAGATATACTGAAGGTTCTGCAATATGCATCACTGGCTCTTTGTAAGAGTCATGAGCCTGAGGCTTTGATTGGTCTGCAGAAATGGGCTAGTATGACGTTTCCTTCATTGTTTATGGATGACAATCATCTGAGCTCTAGTGTTAATGGAAATGATATGTATTTATTTTGGATGATGGGACTTGTCTATCAGGCTCAGGGTCAGTATGAGAAGGCTGCTGCACACTTCTCTCACTTGCTACAATCTGAGGAAGCACTTAGTTCAATGGGTTCTGATGGAATCCAGTTTGTCATTGCTCGTGTAATTGAGAGCTATACGTCTCTCTCGGATTGGAAGTCCTTAGAAAACTGGCTTTCAGAGCTACAGACACTCCGTTCTAGGCATGCTGGCAAACCGTATTCTGGTGCTCTTACTGCTGCTGGGAATGAAATAAATGCAATTCATGCCTTAGCTCGATTTGATGAAGGTGATGTCCAAGCAGCATTGGGCTATCTAGACTTGACACCTAAAAGCAGCTATCAGTTTACCCTTAATCCCAGTGTAGCATTAGAGAGGAGTGAACAAATGCTTTTACGGTCAATGCTTCAAATGGAAGTTGGCACTAATAAGGTGCCTGAGGACCTGGATAAGGCCAAGATGATTCTAGATGAAGCCTTATCTTGTGTTCCGCTTGATGGACTAACTGAGGCAGCCGCCTTTGCTGTTCAGCTTCATTGTGTACTTGCTTTGGAAGAAAGTAAGATGCCAAATGGTCAACAACTGCCATCAACATTGGGCTGTTTGTGTCGATCACTGCATTCTCCCATCAGTAGAATTCATCAAGATAGTAGCTCGTGGATGAAGATTTTTGGATCTATCGAACTATAATGCCAGCTTCTTATGTTACTATGCTTCTTGGTCAAAGGATACTTAGTTTAGCTCGGAAACAAAGCAACTTCATGTTGGCTGAGCGTATAAACAAATATTTAAAAGAACATCTTTTATCTGTGGATAAGCATACTGAGTTTCTTGCTGTAAAACTACACTATGAAGGAATCCTACTTAAGTATGCAGCAGGAAAGCCTGAAGAAGCTTTATTAGATCTTTGGTCATTTGTACGTACTGATTTTCTGTCAAGTACTACGTTAGGCATCACGAACATTTCCAATACGAAGGCCAAAGCATGCTTGAAACTTTCTTCTTGGGTGAGCTTAGAAAATTCAAACATAAATTTGAGAAGTGTTATTTCTAAAATTCATGAAGATCTCACTTTATCTAGAGCAGATGGCATCTCAATTTGTACCAAAGAGGTTTTTTTGTCCACCAATAGTAACAAAACCTCTGACACAAAGTCGAATACTGTTCTTGAGGAGATAATTGGTACCACAATAAAACTGTCCTGCAAACTTTGCCCCAAAATGGGAAAGGCATGGCTTTCTTATGCTGCCTGGTGTTTTACGCAAGCCAGGAAGTCTCTTTCTGTACACGGCTCCGGTTGTCAGTCGTGCTCCTTGTCTTCAATCCTCGATGAAGAAATTTCACCAGTCAGGTTCCAGCTAAATGAAGATGAGAAGTCCAAGGTAAAATCCATTATTACAGATATTTATCATGGCAGAAGTCATTTGGCAGTCAAAAGAGACCAAGAAAGTAGGCATTTTGACTCCACTTCTTATCCTGAATATCAAGTAATCCTTGATTCTTTGGTACATGAAACAACTAACTTAATGGAAGCTGCAGCTAGAGCTTCTGGCTTTGAATCAATTGATGGTGAATGTCCATCTGTTGTCCTATTTTCTGAACTTCAGGCACTTTTTTTTCATACATTTGCAGATATAGAGAAGAGCGATACAGCATTTTATATTCAGGCGTTAATTGATATTTGGTGGTCTCTGAGGCGAAGACGGGTATCATTATTTGGACATGCTGCACATGGCTATTTTCAATACCTTTCGCATTCATCTTTTGCGTTAAAGGAAAACAATTGCACCAACATTCCTGACTATGCGACTGGAAAAGTTAAGTGCTGCACTCTCCGAGCAATGCTATATATTTTAGTAATTCTTCTTAATTATGGCGTTGAATTAGAAGAAACTCTAAACCATGGTTTTGCAACAGTTCCTCCATTGCCATGGCAGGTGAGGATGTTCTATTACGATTTTGTGATATTTTATTTTCATTGTGAAAATTGTTCAAGGTTTCACCTTTTTCAGCTCTATACTTAGGAAATCACACCTCAGTTGTTTGCTCGGCTAAGTTCTCATCCCCAACAAGTTGTCAGGAAACAGATTGAGGGTCTCCTAATGATTTTGGCCAAACAGTCTCCTTGGTCTATTGTTTATCCTTTGTTGGTTGATATCAATGGTTTTGAAGGCCAATCCTCTGAGGAGCTTCAGAACATACATGCTTATTTGGTAAATGTACCAAAATCTTCTAATGTCTGACCAGCTGTTATTCTTGAGTTATACTTCCAGTTTTTTTGCTTATAGTTTACCTTGATTGGATACAGCTAGTGTTGAGTTCCTAATGCGTCTAACATCTGATGCAGTTTAATTTGTACCCAAAGTTAATTCAAGATGTTAAGCTTGTCATTAATGAACTCGGTAGCATTACTATTTTATGGGAAGAACAATGGCTGAGTACCCTACAAGATCTTCATTCAGGTAATTGGAGTTTATCATAAATAATATTTTGTTCGATTTGTTGTCTTTCTAAAGTGATTTACTCGCATCCCCTTTATTAGCTTTAGCTGAACTGTATCTTCTTTCATTCCCTTATGTAAATGCTATTAAAGTTGTAGATATTATTATGCTTGCATGTCTGCTTGTCTTTGTGCACGTATATGTGTGAGAGAGAGAAGATTACTGTGCTCACATGCTTTCTTATCTTTATGTTTGTTTGCGTGCTAGAACAAGGGAGGGCAGGATCCCTTATTTAAACAAGGGGAGACTGTAGGTGTAGACCTTGAAGACCAGAGCTTATCTGAAAGCAGTAATTTTTCCGTGTGCATTATGGTTGTATGCCTAATTGAAACCTATTCTGCATACGTCATCTTTGACAGATGGCTCATGTAGCCTAGTTTTCTTTCTCAGATTGCAGCATCATACTTGTAATTATGTGCATCATGGAGTTTTGTTTTAATCTATTTGCTGAAAAGTGGTTTTGCATTCCTTTGGTGCAGCATTTTTAAATGCTCGTCCTTGAAAGTTACTATAAATCTTTTTTTTTTTTTGAGGCCATTGAACTAAACTTCTATGGAAAACAGATGTTGTAAGGCGTATCAACTTACTGAAAGAGGAAGCTGCACGCCAAAAACTCCACCCTTAGTCATGCTGAAAAGAATAAAATAAATGCAACAAAATATTCAGCTATGATGGCTCCTATTGCTGTGGCCTTGGACCGTCGTCTAGCTTCTACTTCTCGTGAAGCAGAGACTGTTCATGAACAATGGTTCCAAAAGGAGTATGGTAAACAACTAAAATCTGCTGTCTTATCCTTTAAAACTCCCCATCATCAGCATCGGCCCTAGGTGATGTGTGAGGTTTTGATGCAATTGCTGCAGCTTTAGCCAAACATCAGAGAAAATCATCCTACTATCTAAGTGAGATGGCTCCAAAGTTAGCATTGCTCGCATCTTCTGATGTTCCAATGCCTGGCTTTGAGAGAGAAATTTCACCCTTGACTCCCGTGGAAGTACTGCTGCTGTTCAGGGATTGTTACAATTTCTTCTTTCAATGAACAAGTAGAAATTTTATCAACAAAAACAAGGCCCAAGAAGCTTGTTTTAATAGGATCAGATGGTCAGAAGTACATTTATCTTCTTAAAGGTCAGAAGATTTACGCCTTGATGCACTAATTATGCAACTATTACAGGCAATTAATGGTTTCCTTACTTCATCTTCTGAAAGTCTTGGTAAATCTCTTGGAGTGCGTTGTTATTCTGTGACCCCAATCAATGGCCAAGCTGGACTTATCCAGTGGGTAGACAACGTAACAAGTATTTATAGTGTTTACAAGTCCTGGCAATACCATAACCAGCTGGCTCAGTTTTCTGCAATTGGTGCAATCAATCTTAGTAATCCCGTTCCACCAGTTCCACGTCCCAGTGATATGTTTTATGGGAAACTCATACCAGCTTAAGGAGAAAGGTAAAGAGTGATCTCTCGAAGAGATTGGCCACACGAAGTTAAAAGAAAGGTACTCCTGGATCTAATGCAAGAAACCCCGAGACTTCTTCTTTGGCAGGAAATGTGGTGTGGTAGTGAAGGATTCAAAGCTTTTCATTCAAAGACAAGGAGGTATTTTTACTCATCCAAGTGATATTTCAAATACACACCAAATAAATTTTAAAGAATCCATTGTGCTTGATCTTCAGGTGTTAAGTTCAATTCTTTCTTTTAAATATTTTCTTAAAACCATCAATGAAGTTGTGATGATAAACGATAGGCATATCTTTCATTTTTCTCTTCTTTATCTATTCTAGTGATGTAACAACTTTATCTTCTTATTTTTATGATTTTTGGCATAACAACGTAGCTCAAGTATTCAATAACGTGTGTGAATGTTTTTAAGTTGATTTCCAACACTTCAACTTTCAGCCAATTCAACTAAGGTCTTTTAGATTTACTTGGCAACTTCTTTTACCCTTCAAATGAAGTTTCAAATTGGTTTGCTTATTTGCAAACTATGTATTCATTGCTATAATTCTGCACTTTTGTTTGTAGTTGAGTTTTCTCTTAAAGACAGATTCCTAGCTTTTAACTTTTATCCTATTTCTTTAGTTCTGACGATTTTTTAATAACATTGACGACCTTTCAATAACAAGCTGCAAAGATCTTTGTTGGCTGGCTTACTATTTGTTAATGTTGTATGCTCGTTCATGAAGACTTAAGGTTTTGACAATCATCAGTTACAATTAACACTTAATCCCAATTACCTGAATTGCATTGAGAATTCGTTTTTCCAGTGTATTCTTTCTTATGTTCATTGAATTCTTTTTTTATTATAAGTTATGCAAGTCAATATAGCCACCAATTTTTTTTGTAGAAATTGAGTTATGAAGATAACAAATTTGATATCTATTTCAATTCTTATTGTCAAAGACAACTCATATAATTTAGTTATTTATTAAAGATTTAGTTCAAATGAAGTGCATTAAGGATAAATATCGAAAAGTGCTTTTGTTAGAAGATGATATTCAATATATGTGGATGAGATATTTTAATAATTTTTTTAATAAATCTAGGGAGAATATAATTGACTTTAACCTTTTGTATCTTAAATGTAAATAGAGATTTTGTTTTTTTATCATCTAGTAAAATCAAGTTGGAGAGGTTTAAAAGAAAATGAGGTCCCAAAAAAGTAGGACTTGATGATTTTAATAGAAGAATAGAAATGGAGATAAAGGAATGTCTTAGCTTATAATTTTTTTTAATATTATTTTAAAGATTAAATACATACCATATGAGTGGAGAAAGAGTTTAATGGTTACTATTTGTAAGAATAAAAGTGTTGCACAAGAGTATGTGAATTATAGAGAAATTAAGTTAATGAGTCATACATTAAAGTTATAAGAGTATTTAAGTATGACGTGATACAAAAGTTTCAAAAATTAGTTTAATTTTATGTCTGCAGGCCTACTATACGCATATGTTTGTTGAGAGGTTTGATGGAGAAGTGTATAGAGAGTAAGGAGGATCTACATATGATATTTGTTAATTTAGAGAAAACATATGATAAAGTCCAAGAGATGCGCATTGGAGAGTTCTAGAAAAGAAATGTGTGAATATTGCTTATATTGAAATCATTAATGATATGTATGTTGGATTTATCTTGTGTTCAAACTCATGAAGGATTGATCAAGTATTTTCCTATTTGAGGATTACATCAAGGAACGACTTTAAACTCATATCTTTTTTGCTTTAGTTATGGATGTTCTTACTAGACATTTAAAAGAGGATGTACCTTAGTGTATACTTTTGCTGATGACATTCTTCTTGTTGATAAGATTAGAGAGGAGTTAAAGGGAAAAATTATGATGACTTTAGAGGTTGAAGGCTTTCATTTGAGTAGATCTAAAACCGAATACATGGAGTGTAAATTTATTTGTGGAAGATTTAGTGGCGGGTTTTGACAATGGGTGATCAAGTTATTAAAAGAGTGAACGTATTAAAATCTCGTGTATATTGTTCAAAGTGGTGTTAATAGATGGGATGTTCTTAGTAAAATTCAAGTTGGATGGTTGAAGGGGAGGAATGCATTGGGCTCACTGAAAAAGTACCGCTTAGGCTTAAGGGATAATTTTATAAGATGGTGAGACTTTTGTATACCCGAATAAGCAAATAGATTTGGCGAGCATTCACCGTAATCATCGCATTAAGAGTTAGAATGCCACTCATTAGTAAAGATGAGTCACACTTATGACCTATCGAGAAGAGAACCCCGCAACAAAGATGAAACATGGAAGCGACATGATATGACTCGCCTCGACGTGCAAACTTGCCCATACAAGTTGTCATATGTTTAGAATATATCTTGGATGGATCACTTTAGTGATTCAACTACCACTCCAGTACACGCCCACACCGACGAGCCCCTATGCACTTGACTTACTTATATGTGCACTTATTGTATGTAATGACCTCCCGGCCATATAAAATGGGTCTTAAAAGGGGATTTTATTTATTTTACTTCTTCGATGGGAGGGCTTGAGAGTTCTCACTTCTAGTTGTCGCCGGGAAAAACTACTTTATATTAAGATCTTCTTTGAATAATAAAATTTCAGACATTTCTTACATTTTTTAATTTTTTGTTGCCTTATTATTAATCTTGTTTCCCGTGTATTTAAGAAGCTTCTACTTCACTCCACGATAAATTTAGATTCAACATCTTTTAGGTGTGGTGAGCATGGATGAGGTGAGAGCTAAAAGTTAGGTACAAAGCAAAATAAGACACTTAACACAAAATAACTCGTATGATGTCGAACACATAATAGTTTGCCACAAAATAAGATTTGAAAGACATGGAGGATATAATCACTTTCTTGGAATAGATAGCCATGGAGAACGCCCATAACAAGCAACTAAAGGTTAGAGAAAATGAAGGCTCTTTGGATCGTCATCTTGTCGAGCTCACGATTGAGGAGGAATTATTTAGAATTTTTCCGTGGATGATGAGTCATATTATGCAAACAAAGAAGAAGACATATGGCGTGTGAATCCAACAAGTGCTTTCTTCATGAGAATAAGCTTGCTCCCTGCATAAATTCAAGATCCCGCGTTAGAGCCGATCCAACCCACCGGATAGCATACTTTGAATGAATGACATCCTTGTTGGACTTGGATGACATGATGAAGTGTCACATCTTGTTCCATCATTTTCAAAGAATTAGTCTGTGGTTCTTACGTCATCGCTGGGAGATATAATCTCATTTTCCGATTTCAAAATGATGTTCATGATGCAATTAGCTAGCGCACAAAAGCCATTGAAGAGTTTCCAGCACTTACGAATGAGGCGGGAACATGATGAATTAAGGAAATTCATCACTCGCTTTCAAAGGAAAATGTTATAAGTTAAAGACTTGGAACTTGTTGTGGCGTAGGCCGCTTCGCTCAGGTTTAAAAGGGTTGTTTAGATATGCCATTGTGCTCTAATAACCTAAGATACTCGTCGAAGTTAGCAAATAATCATGTGAACATCGATGAATATAATGAAGTCATTCAATCGACATTAACGACTTTGCAAGAAGGATTTAAGCTTGGAAGGTTTGGAAGGAAGAATTTTGGGTGTAAAGTAAAGTAAATGCATAAGTTTTAACTTTTTTTGTGTTTGGCATGATGCAATAAAAATTCCAAACTAAATGTAATGTATTTAGAATACATTACAAAGGTTATTTTTGTATTTAGAATTCGCGATTTGAATTCCAAATACAGGTCAAAGTGTTTTGAGTCTTTTGCAGTAGCCGCCACCTCGCCGCCGCCGCCATCGTCGCCCATCACCGGTAGCCTGATTGACCGCCACCGCCACCGGTGGTAGACAATATCCAGGTTCGGTCAGCCGCCATACATAATCTCAAAATACCTTACATTACATTTATTTTAAAAAAAAGAAATTCATGTATTTGTAGAGTTTCAATCAAATAAGTTAAAGTAATCCAAATATAATACATTACTTTTACATCGTTATTTTACATTGTATTCTTTTTTTAGGCAACCAAACAACCCCTTAGTGAAGAGGTCGTCCACGGAGCGATTGCACGGAGATAGATTTTGAGCATGGTGACCAAATAAAAGGGCATGATTTATCGAGGAAACGCCACACATAGACAAGGGTTCAAGAACTAATTAACTTATTAACCGAGTCGAACACCCGGTGTTGGTCAATTAGTAGAATCTATGGCTGAATTAGTAGAATCTATCCGGAACAAATAATATTTCAACTTACCACCACCCATGAAAGTTGATGAAATTTATAATCGCTCCAGATGTTACGCTTATCACTAAGACCATGGACATGACATCGAGGAATGCCGTCATTTAAGAAGCTTAATTGACGAGTTAATTAAGGTACCAAAGCTTAAGAAATTCACCAAGCGAAATGACAAAGAGGTCACAAAATTGGACAACGAGCTCGTCCAGCGGATGCAATCCCCATCGCTTGAGTTGTGCCATTTTAGGGGATGGAGAATCCTCAAGGAGTGTGAGCCTCAAACAATTACGATTTGGAGGCGTTAACTCGATAGTTATGGCGTCGTCACACACCTCCATAATTCCAGTAAATTTTTTAGAAAAGATCGACTGTCTTGAGCTCATATAACAACACAATTATCGTTACAACATTAATCGCTAATTATTAAATAGAAGTATATTAATCGATACCGGAGTTCGCTAACATTATTTTTCAAATTTGTCTTTAATAAACTAGGATTGATGAGTTCTAAACACACCTCAATTAGAGGGTTGTACGATTTTAAGGGAAATAAGAGAAATCGATCACTATTCCGTGACATTGAGAGAAAGGAGAAGCGGTTTATGACAATGGTTGATTTCATTATAGTTGAAGCACCGCCATTTACAATGCCATCTTCATTGACCATTACTAAACAAATTGAGCGGTGGTATTGACATACCATGTAGCACCAAATTTTAGGGGGGGGGGGGGTTGGAGGAAATCACTATTAAAGAAATTTGAATCAATCTAGGACTTATTAAGAGCGATAGTGATTCAAGCAAAGAAGATGTAGTTTTGCAATTGGATGTCGCATACCGTGATAGGTCTTTGAAGAAATTGAAGAGGTACTAACCATACAAAATTATGAGTGAGTTCTTAGATTCCTTGACTTTTTGCCAGCACAAGGGGCCCTAATCTAAGCTCTCCAAGATGATATTTATGTGTTTGAACAAATGCCGAGATATTGATATCAACATTGCTTGTCGTCTCGATGGCGAAAGATTCCGACTATAATGTAAAAAATGAGAAAGATCGCCTACACCAAATTGATTAAGAGGAAGTTGCCAAATTACTTTGCTTCATTAAAGAAGTCTAGTACCCAAAGTGGGTGTCAAACATAATAATGGTGTAAAAATCAGTGAGAGTGAAAAATGTATTGACTTCCAAGTTGAACTTGGCATGCCCAAAGATGATACTCTCTAGGATGAAGCTGGTCAATCCAACATACTCCGATGAGTTTTTTGTGCGCATTATCAAGATATCATCAAATACAAATGTATCCTATTGACTTGGAGAAGAGATCTTTCATTATCGAAGGACTATCTTCTACGAGTAGACCTTTGCTCAAGAATCAGGATTTATCGAGAATGGTAGATCAGTGTTCAAGGACTAGAGGATAAGAAATTTGGAAGTTTATGTTGAGGACTTTCTAGTCAAGAGTAAATCACCCGAGCAACACATTCAAGATCTTAAGGAGATTTTCACCACATTAAAGAAATGCAACATGTGCCTAAATCCTTAGAAATGCATCTTTGGCGTAAGGTCGGAAAACTCTTGGGATTTTTAATCTCTTCATAAAATCAATTCGGATAAAGTAAAGGCCATAATCGACATGCCTTCACCGGGCGACAAGAAGTTCACGATTCATTGGGAGAATCGGTTCATCTTTAATGCGGAGAAGCGTTGCTCGCCATTCTTTAAACTACTTAGAGGAGCAAAAGATTATAGGGAACTCTAGAATCCGAAAGCTTTCTTCGACCTAAAAATCCACTCGCATCACCTCCTCTTCTATAAAGTCCGAAGGAAGGAGAAACCATGTTCTTTGTATTTAAGGGTTGGAGAAGACTTCAGTTCAGTTCTTATTAGAAAGCGGAAACAATGACCCATTATGTCGGTAAATTTATACAAGATGCATTATTGATTATGAAAAACTCGTGCACTTATTATTTCAGCATAATGAGTCGGATTGTACTAAGCATACTCGATCTAAGTCGTTACAGACAATCCACTTAGATCTATACTTGCCAAATCGGATCACTTAGGAAGGTTACTAAAATGATTGTTGGAATTAAGCGAATTTGATATATCGTACTCTCCTCGCAGTGATTAAAGCTCAAGTGCTCCGATTTCTTTGTTGACTTTTGCGCGGTTTACACAATATCTTGATCAACCCGCTGGTGACTATATATAGATGGGTCATCCAACGAATAAGATATGGGTGTTGGTATAGTGTTGAAAAGTCAGGCGAGATTCTAATACAATCGGTCAATTTTGGTTTCAAATTAACAAACAATTAATGTCGAATCTGGTCTACTTATCGAATTGAGATTTGTTTGAGAAGTCGAACTACATGTCATAGTTTACTGGACTTACAACTCATATAAGGTAATTCAGGAATTATGAGGTTAGATGAGTCACAAAAGTATTTACTCAAGGTGAAAACAAAGATTGAGAGATTGAAATATTTCAAAATTGAGCATATCTGAGGAAACAAAACTAACTCAGCACTCTCTAGCAAACAAATTTGGGGAGTGCTCCATTATCTAACTCTCCCAACTAAGCAGAAGAAGAATTCATGCATATAGAACATGAGGATTCATTAAGTTGGTTGATGCTATAAAAATGTATTTACAAGCGGGAAATCGAAGGCGACCAAGACTTGAAGATTTAAGATTAAAACCGCCTAGTATGTCGGTGAACTATTTCAAAGATTAGGGACCTTGCTGTGAGATCGTCTGAGAGGAATAAAGGTGTTTGACAAAATACACTCCGGAGTCCGACAATATTCTAGAGGAAATACACTCACTCATAGGATTACGAGACATGGATATTTATGATTCACACTAAAGAAAGATGCGAAATTACAAGGTGCGGCGGTGCCAAAAAATTCTCCCATCTACAACAATGTGACACTTAGTTTATTTTGAGCCCATGGCCCTTAGTCATTTGGGGATGGATCGATTGGCCCTTGCCAATAGTGCGAACAAAGAAAGTTTATTCTCGTTATGATCGACTATTTTAGTGGATTGAAGTGAAGCGCTCACCGGGATAACCGCTTAGGTAGTTTAGAATTTTATTTGGGTGATATTATTACAAGTATGGGCTATCCATGTCAATCATCATAGGCGATTGATCATATTTAGCCAATAGGAGTTTAAGGATGCTTTTGCGCAAACGATGTACATTTGCGTCATTTGGCGTTCTAGCCGTTTTGGAGAATCGAGGTTAGATAATTGCATTTTAGTGCGGTGATTGTCGGAAAAAGTGGTATGACTTTTAAAAAATAAAAAATAATTACCCACCATAACTTTTAGGACAATTTCTTTTAGCGGTAGCTCTACAATTGCTTTTTTAGGACATGTGTAGTTGCCCCAAATGCACCATAAGAGTTATGTGAGTCTCAAAGAATATAGTTGAAGTTTATTTTGGTGCATCATCTTCAAAGAAATGGTTAAGTGGAAGTGAATAAAAGCGATCCTCAACCTACTAAAAAAAGAAAGTAGAAGGTGCTAAGGTGAGTTGGGTGGATGATTTACCTGGCGTACTCGGGCTCTCGAGAATGACTTTGACCACCTCATTTGGACATACACCATTCACATTATCACCGGGACAAAAGTTATGTTGTGGGTTGAGTATGAACTTCATTGCCAAAGAGTTTTGCAACCGAAGGGCTAGGAGAAAATATTGGCAGCGAGAAGACAAATCTTGAGGCAATGGAGATACACTCAATATCCGAAGAATTAAGAATTGAAGCATCATTGAGGCATGAAGAGATAAAGAGGCGGATGGTCGATACTATAATCGTCACATTAAAGAGAAACACTTTAAAGTCGGGCTTAATGTCAAGAAAGAAAGTAGACACATAGTCTAACAAAGTGTATTATGCAAGCTTGCTCATACATGGGATGGTCTTTACATCATAAAAATTGGTTAGTCCCAAGTATACTAGTTGCAAACTCATGAAGGACAGGATGTGACTTGAATGCCAAAGATTTTAAAAAATTCGACCCCGAGATGAAATTATCTTTTATATTTCATTTTCTTTTTATTTTTCATTATTCGACATGACTATAAGAAAATAAAGTTTCCTAGTTTGCCCAACATAACTAGCACCTTTTACTTATTTCATTAGGAAGGAGTCAGAAGGTTCTGCGATTATAACATAAACACTCGGGAGTCGTGTTGTGATTTAGGGATGCCATTTCTAGTCCAAGTAAAAGGCTCGAAGGAGAGAGAATTTGAAAACTTGGTGTGCTATTTTTGGCTCGAGAATGTTGAAGTCGAGCAAGCAATCCTTAAGCTAAAATTATGAATGTTCATTTGAATTGTTTTATGAAACTAAATAGATCAACTCACCATAGTGACTAAAAGACCAACTCTCTATAAGCAATTTGAAAAGACCATCTCCATGGTTGGCAATTCAACAGACAAATTCTATATACTTGGCGACTCAAAGACCAATTCTATGGTTGACAACTCAAAAGACCAACCAACTCATTATAGTTAGCAATTAAAAAGGCGACTCTCCATGATTGACAACTTTAAAGACCAACTCATACTAGTAAAAAAAGACCAATCTCTAATCATACATTTGACGCTTTCTTAAGATCGACAATCAAAGATAGGAACTTACCACCTTAGATTGCACTTATATTTTTCAACACTCGATAATACATTTTACAATGTCGACAAAAAAAATAAAGAAAAAGAGAAGAAAGAGGGATAGGTAATTTTCACCCATATCTAGATAAATATTTGGTGAGCGTGTATTTGAACAAATGTATTTGGTGAACAAAAGTGTAAAGAGACTTTTATTTCCAAAATGAGTTATAAAGGTAGTATGATGTACATTTCTTCACTCTCATATCATAAAAAATTTTATAAGAAGAAATTAGTCTTGTTACCCCATCACTCTCATCAAAGTCTTATTATGAAAGGAGTACATTACAAAACTTGACATCCAACTGACATTATGCTTGCTAATTTAGTGATGATGAAGTTGATGCTTGCCATAAATTTTATCGTAATAATTCCTGCTCTGTTGTAATCAAAGAATCCGAAAACTCAGTCCTTTTGAAACTCCTCGGTGAGAGAGAGAGTTCTTCTAAATCCTTCTTCGCTCAAAGAAAGTGAGTTAGCTCCAAGACTGTCCGATCTTTTCTTCTTCTTATCGCCTCCTCCCGAGGTCGAACTGGCCTCAAAATGTGAGCTCGCTCTTAATGGTCGGAGTTCACCAGATAAGTTTTTTTCTTTTGAAGATAAACTTCTTGCATATTTTTCAGTTGACTACCACGAGCATCTTGAGTAAATACCATTAAGTGGTAGCACTCATTAGCTCTTGCTCAAGCTCAATCTCACCGGCTTTGATAGATTCTGAGTATGTTGCTAACAACATATTCTTCCTTCTTTTCCACAACCTCGCCTCTGACCTCATGCATATTACATAAATCGAGTCATAAGACAAATTTGACGAACTTTATGCAATATCATGCAAATCAAAGTTGAAATACCTATCGACACCAAATTGGTCGAAATGACCTTGATGAACGATTCAATCGCCGAATCATCAATAATACATCTTGTACAATTTGACGTTCAATTATGAGTACCACATATCTACACATATATCGGAGTTGGACTGATTTAAACGATCTCCGTTAAATTGATTATGCGCTGCTAAACTTATCAAATGAGATTGCTCAATTCGGACGAGTCTACGTGAATATCGGAGGTCGGAAGACACGCATTTTTTGAATCAAAATTGATTCGATCTGACGCGAACCAAAACAACCTCGGATTAAAAGCATGTATGTGCCAACCAAATAACGAAATAACCTTAAATTGACACTATATTACATGTGGTGACGAATGCGTAAAATCAAAATCGAAATTTATTTAACCTCTTAAAAAAAAAAGGAAATCTATAGAAATACCTTTTAATACCTAACCCTAGAAAACACTCCTATTCATAGCCTGACCTATTCAAGATTGCAACTTTTTTTTTTTCTTCGTTTTCTGATCGAAAGGGATGAAGGTGTTAAACTCTCCTCTCCGTCTCTCTCCCCACTTAAGTCATGGAATCGCTTCAACCTCCTCCTCCCTTCTTTGTGACCGCTCTCCCTCCCAATCTATTATTGTCCTAGCCCGCCTCTTCTCCTTTGTTCGACGTGAGTATGGCCAACACATCCTTCTCTTATATACCCTGATGGTTGTGTTGAAAGAAGATTTCAACCGGAGGATACTATCAAAGTATGCTTGTAAGATCAAAATTAATCAAAATCAAGTATCAATACAATTATAAAATTAGATAATTTGCTAAGTTCAAAATGGTTAAATGAAATTCACTATTTATAACTTAAAGCAAAACTCAATTCATTCACATTTCACAATTGTTTATCGAATGTGTTAAATAAATTACAGCGAGCTACAATGTCGTCAAACGTTATACTATTTTCACTCTCAATCAATCTCACGCTAAGGCGTGTCTGTCCTCTCTGCATTTTTGACTAATACTCCAATACGATGTGATTACGATCGAACCTCGATTATTGCCAAACGATATTATATCGGTCACGATCAGTATTAACGACTCTTTTGAGATGTGATTCATATTGGCACTCTGAGAAAAAAAATTTTTTGTTAGCTAAGGTGGACTTAAAATTGTCTCTTTAGATAAACACCATTTCTGGTCTCTTAAATGACTAACCATGACTGAGGATCCTTCTGGGTCCGACTATCTCCTCCGACTAAGGGAATCATAATCCAAGATGATGAAACCATTTGTTGTTATTATTAGCTACTCATTTAGCAATTTAACGACTAGCCTTAATCGAAAGTTCTCTTAACATTGGGAGGTAATTAACTATAGCTGCTATAAACTGGAACAGATCTAAAGTCCTCATAAAATGAGGCAAATCTATGTGTGTCTTATCTACTATTCCATTCTCGAAAATTTAATCAACATTAATCTACTCTCATCGCTGAATTTGAACCCACACCACGCCTCTTCTTCTTCTTCGAGTGACCTGGGCAAAACTCACCCCGCTTGGATTTTCGTGGAGTGTATCATCCCTGGTTTCATCATCCACCATCTTCTTTGCCTTCAATCTCCTCAAGAAACCACTAAGGTGTCGAATGGAAGAGAGTAAGCATCACCCTCACCTTCTAGAGCGAGCATAGCGAAAAAAATATCTTGATCGATGATCGAAGAATTGAACAATGTGTATTCTCCCAAGATAATTTTGAATTTCTAAATGCATATGAAATTCATTTTATGAAATAAAAGAATGATCATGCATCTTATGACATCTTATTAAGTAATATATCAATTTCATTAGTGGTTATATGGCATGTAGCACCATTTTGCAAGGTTGTAAAATCATATTGGATGTTATATAGAATAGGAAGAAGGATAGGTTCAAGAAAAATATCCAAAAAAATTAAATAAAACATTTGAAAATGATTAAGCCATTAACTTTTTTATTATTAAGCTATTATTTGCCTTAATATCATTAGTCTTAGAAAATTCTTAACTAGACTTAATCTAATAGCTTTGACTTTCCCAATTTGACCAGAGGTTTGTTGAATTTCCGCACTACTTGAATTAAATCAATTAGTATCACTTAAACATTTATTTGTTATCATCAAAATCAATCTCATGAATTTAGATGAGACGAGGTGATATATCTCAATACCTTAGACTCATAAGGTTGATAGATAAGAACCTGATCAATCAATATTCGACCATATCACTCTCGCACTAACATAAAAGACCATTGTGATCCATCCACCTCCCAATATAAAATCTTCTTCATAAATGTAATTCGGAGATCTTGAGTTTGCAATGCTTTAGTCATTTTTTTCAGCAAAGTAAGCTTCTTTCCAGATTTTTGAGAGCTGTATCAAAGCTCGGAGGTCTTTTGACATCAAGAGAGCTTGCATACACTTAACATAGAGAAACACATTGAAATGAAGTAATGAATGTTCAATCTTCGACTGCCACGCCTTCAAGAACTTCACCTCACTCCCTCGGGAAGCATCAGTTGTTCGCAGGAAAAGGAAGAGGAATGGTTGGTATTGTCCTCCTTGCTTGAGTTCTTGACAAAGCAGAGCTTTGAGCACCATTTTGTCGTAGATTCTCAATATGACTACCGAGAACTAAAGCGATCCATCTTGACCCTTCACTGAGAAGAGTGGCGTAAGAGTGATGGAAGTATAAATTATGTCTTTCTTCATCTCCACATTCTTATGTCTCATGTTAAAAGTTGAGGGAATTCACCCTATTTAAGCATTTAATTTTCTTAGTTGTCATTATCATCATCATTACAATTATCATCTGCAGATTCATTTTTCATGTTGCACTGAAGTTGTTCATTAGATCTGCTACACAGGAAAATGTTGTTCTTATACAGTTTTTTTACATTATTAAAACAGTATACCTGTTTCTTGGTTCTTTTGTGAAGCTTGAATGCAGACTTAACAGTTATTATGATTTGAGTTTTTGAATATCCTGGACAATTTTATGAAGTTAGGTAAACATATAATTTAGGACCAATTTTCTTGCAAATATTGGATGATTGCTATTGCGTTGAAGTAGATTTGTACGGTAAATTTTGTTTGCAGGTTTTCTGCTACTGTAGCAGTAATGAGCATTGTTGGCCATGTTCTTGGTCTTGGGGATCTCACCTTGATAACATTCTCATGGATTTCATCACTGGTGAAGTTGTGCATATTGATTACAATGTATGTTTCGGTAAAGGGAGGAGGTTGAAGATTCCAGAAATTGTCCCTTTCTTACTCAGACAATTGAGGCTGCACTTGGAGACTAACAGGAACTGAAGGTATTTTCATTGCTAATTGTGAAACGGTTATAAACGCGTGAACAAAGACATTGTCTTAATGTTATTGGAAGTATTTGTATGGGACCCCTTGTTGGAGTGGACAAGAGAACACAAGCATGATGAAGCTGTTATTGGTGGTGAAGAAAAGAAAGGCATGGAGCTGGCTGTTAGTCTGAGCCTTTTGCCTCAAGATTTCAGGAGATTCATACCTTTGCAGGTAATCTCATTTACCAAGATGTAGTTGTTTCTTGATGATTTAGAAAATTTTAAACTGATTTTGGCATCCTCTGATATGAGCGCAACTGTTTAAGATAGATAACTTGGTTGTTTAACCACAACCCAGTATTAATGATGTTTAGAAGGGTGGTTTGAGGGCCAGGGCCTAACTTTGTTTATTGTATCTGTTGAAGCTATTGATACTTTGTCTCAAACTTAGCTTAGCCAAAGAACACATGAATGCTCTTCCATGCAACGTACATTCACTTGGAGGCTGGGAGGGACAATAATGGCTAATCTACTGGCTGCATTGTTTTGCCTGCAGAAGAATTTCTTTTGTACTTGTAAATTTCCATTTTCTATGATAATTGACAAAACCATTTATGGCCATGTTAGTTGTGCAAGATTAGCATTCAACTTATGTTAAAGAGATAAATAACCAAGCCAAAAATATTATTGAAAGGAGTAAGTTTACCATAAAACAACCTGAGTTGTGCTCTTAACTAAAAAATAAAAGGTGCAAAATGTTATTTAATAAATTCTTTGAGTATCAAATCTTTGTAAGCCTTACATGACTAACTGAATTTTTGTTAGGAGCATCATGATCTTCTGGTTTCTACCTTGCCAGCTGCAGAATCTGCTCTTAAGGTGTGAATTAGTTTGTCTCCTATCCACGCTCAATTAGATATTTAAATTGTAAAATCTAAGTCGCCTATTTTTTAATTTTGTGAAAAATCATCAGAGATTTTTGGATTTGCTAATTCAATATGAAATCACGTCTGTGGTCTTCTATCATGCTGATAAAGAGATATCCAGCCTTCTGCAGCTTGAGACAACAGCGAAGTCCTTTGCAGCTGAGACAACTGCAATCTTAGAGAAATCTAGAGTATACTTTGAAGCTCAAGCTCATGGCAGGCAAAGTCTGTGACTGAAAAAGCTCTAGAAGCAGCTACTTGGGTGGAAGAACATGGAAGAGTCCTTGATGTGCTATGTAGTGGTTCTTTTCCTAATCCCAAGCATGCCTTAACTTGCAGCTTGGAAGAGGCTCTGTCTCTGAAAGCTGTCCTGGAGTTCCTTTGACAGTTGTTCCAGAGCCCACTCTAGCACAATGCTATGATTTGGATAGGGAAATTTCAAGTATCATTGTTGAGTTGGATGATGGAATTTCTTGTGGAATTGAGACACTGCGTGAGTATGCCTTTGTTTTGCAAAGTGTTCTCCCATTCAGTTATGTTACCACCAGCCCGGTAAACAGTTGGGCTCAAGTTCTGCAGCTCTCAGTGAATAACCTTTCTGCTGAAGTTCTCTCCCTCTCTGTAACTCAGGGTGCTGATATTATGGCAAAAGTTCAAGGGATTGGTCTTGATTCAATTGAAAAGAGGCATCAGGATCTTTTGATAACTTTGAAAGATATGCCATGGAAATTGAAAAGCTTGATAAAGAGTGCTCTGAACTGATGAACTCTATTGGTTCAGATACTGAAGCAAAATCGAAAGAGCGGTTGTTATCTGCCTTCTTGAAGCATTTGCAGTCTGCATGGTATTGTATCAGAGAAGATGATTTTCCCTTGATCATTTAGGAAAGCAGAAGCTTGATGGATCTAGGGATCTCAGAGTGCTAGGGGATCTTGATGTGAAGAAAGAAAAGGTACTATGCGTCTTGTACATGGCTATCAATGAACTGTATATGGATGTTAAAGAGAATTTGATCTCCATATCAAGGTTTCCAGCAGTAATATTAGCTGGAAAACAGATGATTCACGAGAGAAGGTTTTGATGTTGTCTCTCATGAGCTTGAAGAGCAGATTGAGAAGTGTGTACTGCTTGCTGGATTTGGATGAAGTTCAAGAATTCATTGGTATAGACTTATCTAGCTTCTGTGCTGCTGATGCTAAGCTTACACCTGAGCACAATTGGGTCTCTACTTTTCAAACCATTTTACATTCCATTAAGCATTTTACTGAAATAATTACTGGATCTCTTCTTCCTGAAATAATTCAGTCAGTTGTCTCTTCCAATGGAAGTAATGGATGCTTTTGGATCCCTTTCTCATATTGAGGTTCCATTGATACATCTCTTGAAAAGCTTATTGAGGTGGAGTTAGATAGAGTATCCTTGTTGGAGTTTGAGAAAAATTATTTTATGAAGGTTGGACTCATGAGCAGCAGCTTTCCTTGAAGAAGCTGCTGCTGATGGTCGTGATAATTTGTCATGGGAGGAGACTGAAGAGCTAGCAAACCAAGGGGAGGCATGTGCACGCTTGACCAACTTCATCAAGCATGGAATGAGAAAGATGTGAGAGTAATTTCTCTTGCCAGGATAGAGGCAAATGTTAGTAATTCACTAACTTCCTTAGAAAGATACTTCTCATCCTTGATAAGTATTGAAGAAAGGGAATCGGACACAAAAGGAAGCAAGTCCCTCCTTTCTGCACTTGTCAAGCCGTTTACAGAGCTGGAATCTTTTGATCACATGCTATCATCTTATGCTTCTTCCGATTCTTACTTTAGTGGATCTTCAGATACTCTTTCAAGTTTATTGTCAGGTTTTCCGCTTTTTAAATCAATCTGGAGGTTCTCTCACATCGTAAAACCATTCATTCTTTATATGGAAAATAGGCATTGTAGATTCCATACTTGATTCTTGCATGCATGAGATATCATCTTTTGTTGATCATAATATCAGGCTTGATCAGCTATACAATGTTCTAAAAAAAAAGCTTGAGTTGCATTTGCAAGAACACCTTGGGCAATATCTGAAAGAGAGGGTAGCCCCTGCCTTCTTGGCACGGTTAGAAAGAGAAAATGAGAATCTTAATCAAAAGATTGAACAAATAAAAAACTTCATTTCTGAGAATGCAAAGGACTATTCTGAAGCTGTGAGAAGGGTAAGGCTTATGCTTGAAGAATACTGCAATGCACATGAGACTGCAAGGGCTGCAAATTCTGCAGTAGATACTATGAGAAGACATGTCGAACAACTTACTGAGGCTTTTCAAAAAACCACTTTGGAAATTATTCAGTTGGAATGGCTGCATGAACAAACCTTGCCACAATTACTAAAAAACAAGGTTTTTTTGGAAAATACTTCTATTGATGATAAGCTCTTAAAGACCAGTAGGGGCAAATTGATGGAGAAGATGCATTCTTCAATCTCCTCCGTGACAAGATCTTTAGAGTGTCTACAAGCTCTTGAGAGAACGTCTATTTCAGCTCAAGGACAATTAGAAAGGGCTATGGTATGGGCTTGTGCTGGCTCAAATACTGGCACTGGCAGCTCGTCAACAAAGTGTTCTGGAATTCCTTCTGAATTTCATGATCATCTGTTGAGGAGAAGAAAGTTGCTGTGGACTGTTGAGCATGCATCTGATGTCCTCAAAATATGCACATATGTGATAGAGCTTGAAGCATCTAGAGATGGTCTTTTTTTGATGCATGGAGATCAATTCTCTGGAAAGGCTACGGATGACTCTCGAACATGGCAACAAACTTACATGACTGCTCTCACTAGGCTAGATTCTGCATATCATTCTTTTACACGTGAGTTTGTGTTTCTGTTGTGTATTCTTTTATCTGTTGGTTCAACATCTATCCGAACTTTTAACAGGTTGTCAGCAAAGTTTTTCTTCATGAGATCATAAGGTTTCCAATTATCTTATTTAGGTGCTGAAAAGAATGGAAGCAGTTGCAGAATAAGATGGAAGCTGCCAAGGGTTTGCTTTCTGCAACCAATGAGCTCTGTATTGCATCTGTAAAGACAAAATCAGCTTCTGGTATAACTTGTGTTTCTGACCTCATGAAGTCTATTTGAGTTTGTTGATTGTCTTTATGATATTTGCATTTATGCAATCCTAAAGCATAAACACCTTAGTGATGATTAATGATAGTGCTGTAGTTGTTGATTTATTAATAAACTTGAAAATATGGATGATCATATTGATGGACGAGCACATTAGAGATTTTGTTTGCATATTTTTCAGCTGATCTGCAAGACAATCTCTGGGCCCTGCGGAATTGTCTTTTGATGCTAGCCTGGCCTTGTCTTCTTTTATTAGTGTTTCAGAAGGGCACACTGCTTTAACTTCTGAAGTTGGATCCATGCTTGAGGAGGTATTGTACTATTTAATACTTATCTTCATTAAGCAGATGTTTATATTTTCCTGAAAAATTGATTGTTATATTGGTATAAAATTCTAATGGTTAATTAGTCTTTTATGCGGCTTTATTATTGGTGGAATACTCATTCTTCTTTAATACTTATGGATTCTTCTGTAGAGTTTTGTTTAGTGAGAAAGAACCCAAAAATATTAGAAATTTTTGTGGCGAGGCTTTTGCAACTCGATCACTTTTATTAGAAAAAACTTGATCCCTAGATTAGTTGAAGAAATAAATTTTTGCGACTATATTATTATTATATTAACAATAATCCTGAATAATTAGGATGATGACAATCATCTTTATATTTAGTAGTATGAATGTAAAATCATAATCTATTGCCTCTACAATGATGTCACCCAAATTTACTAGTTTTATCCAAAATTTAAGCTTGTATGGGATATGCCTTTATTTTACTTGATATATGAAATGTCTATCCTTTCAAGTTGAATTGCTCAACGAGACTTTCTTGCCGGTAACAAGTATGTTAAGGTAGTTGATGCATGGATAAACTTTTGATTCTTTTAATTTCATCTTCAATATTTGATTGGTTTTATGTTGGTTGGACTTCATAGTGATTTTTATCATTTGATATATATTTGATAGGTTTTATGTTAGTTGGGCTACATAGCAATTTTGAGATGTGTATGCCAATTGATGGCACCAACCAAAAAAAAAACTTATTTTGATCATGAACATTCTTCTTTATCACCAATCGAGATGGTTGAGTGATAACGCTTTGATCTACAAAATAGAGGTCATAATTACATCACCGAGATGACCCCTTATCGCGGGGTCAATCGAGTGTAATAACATGGATATCGGGACGATTCCGGCACACTGTCTTCGCGAACGAGCAAGTGAAAGGTGTATATCAAATCATCACTAAACTATTTCGCAATTCATATCTTAACTTAATTCATATCACTTCAGCGTGAAATAAATCTGAGCTAAAGACATTTAATTTATGCGTCAAAACTTTTAAGCAAAAAAATATCTGATTAATAAAAAACTAACCCAAATCTTTTCCGAAATTATCGGCAGTAGCGTCGTAAATTTAAAAGCAGTGACAAGAATCTAAAACAAAGTCTGAGACGGTAGAAACAATCGTGCGTATGCGTAAATTTACAAAGGTAAAACTATAGGTAAACTCGCGAATGTAACATTATATATGGCAAACGATATCTTTGTAGGTCTTTGTAGAAATGTAACAATATAAGCGAACAATATCTTTGCAGTAATATCTTTGTATGCATCTTATCGATGTTAAGAGATAATTTTTAAATCATCATTTGGTTTTAGGTTCTGATTATATCAAATCATTTTAGAAATGTCGTTTATAATTCGCGGTTTTGACTTTCATTCATAATCGTCACTACGTCGGCTACGAAGGTAAAGGCGGTAGAACTACTCTACATACTACATCACGACAGGTTGACTAACGACCCCAACCTCAAAATGCAGTCGGGGATCTTAAGATCCCACATTACGCTCATCACGTCGAGCTTTTTTTCTTATCTGATTCACGTCATACCTTCCTATCACAATTTTCGACATTTCCCTTTATCACATTCGCATTTAACGTTTTCAAACCTTTCTATGCCCAATGAAATCAATCGGCCAGGCATGTCATTGTCATCGTTAATCTGTCAAAGTAATCAACATTTATATATCGTTCATATATATCTACGTATCGTTCATCTGATTTATAAGTGTAAAGCGATGGCATCGTAAGAAAGCGAATTTACATTAGCAGTATGTCTCTGTTAATACAGGTCGATTAATGGTGATGTGCTCGATTCCTCCTACATACAATAATGAAACTCTTCTAAATACTTGTACATGAAATTCATAAACTCATAATTAACCCAATCTTACGAAATTGATATCTCATCATAAGCTTTTCAAACAGAGACGACTCAAAGTAATCTTCACGCCAAATGCGATTAGATTAACATAAAGGTAATGCTTCCTTGTTTGTAAAATGAACTACACACACATTTTTATATTTCCTCCCCAAAACCCTTTTTATTTTCTTTTCTACAATCCAAGTCAATTACTTAGTAAATGAATTGCATAACTAAATTTCCCTTTTTTTTAAATCGACTCGCCCCGCGTCGCGATCAGTTCCGCAACCCCCCTCGCACGATCTGCGCCCGGGCGCTTCCAGTCAGCGGGGTGCGAGGTTACTCAGTGAAGTCGGCAGCGGCAGCAGGCGGCAGTTCAGTGCCGCGTGTCGGCGATCAGTAGCCGACGTTAGCGAGGGAAGGAAGCGGCCGTTCTGCGTTCTCCGCGGGGGCGGTCGTCCGGCGGGGAAGCGAAGCGGAGCGAACTCGCCGGCGTGAAGAGCGGCGTGAAGGCGAAGAGCGATGGGGAAGGAAATGAAATAGGTGCGGATCGATCTCGACCATACACGTCGAAGGTTTTAATCCGCCGTTGCATGTTTAGCACCAGATCTTCTGATGTCCTTCTGATAGCGGGTTAATTAGCTAAAACAAATTTAATTAAAATAATTAATTGGATATTACAATTTCCTCTTAACAAAAATTTAGTCCTCGAAATTTCTTGAATCATTCAAACGGGAAGGAAACTTACCATCTCTTGTTCAACCAAGTAAAACTTCTTTGATTGGTGCGTCTTGATTTAATTTTAACATGGGAAATTTGTCATTTGATCTCTTCAATTTTAAAATCTTTTCCGATGCATAAGTCAAATCGTGGTATTTGAACGTATGGAATCTTACGCTCGCATCGTGATCCATTTTCTCAACATTGAAATGTGAAAGGCGTTGTGAATGTCTGTTTTGATGGGTAAGGCAAGTCGTAAGCATATTCAATCCGATGATTTCAAAAGGTCCATGTACTGGGCTCAATTTACCTCCGGTGAATCTACCAATTCTTTCATAGGTTTGACTTTCAAAATACAAATTCTCCGACTTGAAATTCTATTTCGGTCTTTAAGTCGTTATCACTGGCGGCGATCCGCGACTTTTAATCTATCTCGATTAATCGATTTTCTCGTCGATCAACTTTGGGACTGCTTTCTCCTTGACCCAACTTAATGAGTTACACTTTCGACCATACAATCTTCATACGAGGATTTGAATCTGGGATTGGTAAATTTATAATTGTAAGCAAACTTCGATCAGGAATATGATCTTCCCATTCTCCAAAATCTAAAACACATATCTCAACAAGTCTTGACTTGTTCTTCGATTGTCCATCGGTTTGAGGATGAAAAAGCATTAAGTGTAGCGTATTGCGGCCTTTCGAATTCTTTCCATAAGTAAACTATCTGTCTACATCGAGCGATCACTTTTGGTACACCAGAAGTCTTACAATTTCTTTAACATATAATCACGACAATTTATCAATCAATGCATTTTCATGGGTAAGAAATGGCTTGGTCAATCTATCAAACAACCAGATCTTATCACGGCCTTTTGGATCTGGAAATCATAACAAAATCTGCAATTTCTTCCCACTTTTGTCGGGTATAGGTAATGGGTAGCAATCCAGCGGTCTTGATGAACTTTAACTCGACACGGCAGAGAATATTCTATATCTTTCTTCGTACGACCACAAAATGTTGCTTTTAAATCTTTATACATTTTGAACTACGGATGAATAGTATATCCCGCGATGGCCTCGCGTAAAATTTCGTCTCAACAGCATCACGGTAGTAAATTCTTAGAATAACCCCTGCATCTGGTAAATTCTACAGTGATTTGTTGATGAATTTCGATATCCACGATCAGGTTTATGCGGTTTGATTATCAAATAAAGTTGATTCTTTATCAATTGAGATAATTGCCGTATCATTTGAATCTTAACCATTTGTAGGCTCTAATTCTCAATTTGAGTAATAACACGACATTTCCCATGGACTTAATGCATCGTAGCTATATTAGTTTGCGGGCAATCTTGAATATCCCAAATCATGTCTTTAATAAACTCAAGTAACTTCTTGATTGATTCTTTTGTGTAAAATATACTTAAGACTTTGATGATCGATAAAATTTAGCATTTCACCCATAAGTAATGTCTCCAAATTTTAAAATACCACTTCTAACTCTAGATCATACGCGGGATAATTTCTTTTGAAACTTTAATTGTTTGATAAACAATTACTTTTCCTGCATTAAGGCTTTTAAAGAGGTATCTAAATATTTGGAATCCCAGTCCACGATGGAATAAATTTAAAGCGGGGCGATGGTCAAATCTTTTCAATTCTTGGCTTCACATTCAGTTGTCTGGAATTTGACATCCTTTTCGATAAATTAGATAGAGGCGTTCTGATATGAGAAAATCTTTTGACTTCGCGTAATAACTGTAAGGAAAATTGCGAACTTACGTAACATTCTTTGGTGCGGATTCTAAAATTGCTTTTACTTTTGAGGATCAAGAAACTCGCCACTTATAATGTGACCAGAAATCGACGTATCGTCAAATTCACATTTTGAAAATTTGGCGTATAATTGATTTTGTCTTATGATTAAAAGCAATCCTCGGATGATTTGCGTATTTATTACGTCGGTTTTAGAATAAATCGAATATCATCAATAAAGATGATATGGCCCCAGTGCGACGCACGATTCATTAAGTCAGCAAAATTGCGGGGCGTTAGTTAAACCAAATGGCATGAAATTTATAATCATGCGCAGTTCAAAGGCTTTTAAAAATATCGATTATCTTTAACTCGATGATATCGATCTCAAATCATTCGGAAAATACGTGGCTCCTCCGTGATCAAATAAATCATCAATCCCGGTGGATGCGATCTTGATTGTCACTTTATTTAATTCACATGTCAACCTGTAATCGTCTTTTCTTAACAATATACGGTGCACTCGCGGTGAGTTCTTTGGTAGAATAAATCCTTTGTCTGTCGATTCGCGCAATTGACACTTATCTGCAATTCTTTAGAGTCATCCAGGAGATTTATGTATAGAAGTTGTCTGGGTTGTATCAATCCAGCTCACTTCTCGTGTTGGTATCAACCCTGTAATTCCTCCGAACACGTGAGACAACGAATGTGTTCAACCACCTCCTTATTTAACACATTTAATTTGGTAGAAATAAATCGGGGAATGTTTTTTAGTTCGTGTTGGGTCCAGTAATTCTCAGGAAACATAAGGAAATTCAACCGGAATATTTTTAGTTCAACCACCTTATTTATTTAATTTAATTTAAATACCATTTACTTCTACATATTTACTCAAACTTCTTGTCGAAAAAGCGCATTATTCTTATCGAGAAAAATAAAATGATTTTTCACCGGGCAAAAATTTCACTCTCCTCTTCCATTGATTGTTGTTGAAATATTTGATCAACCAATCATACTAGTATAACGTCAAATGTCGATTGGTAAGATAATTAGGTTCGGAAGGAAAGTGTTTATTTTGAATATTAATGTCAACAACACATTTCTATTGTATTATTATCACGGAAAACATTCTGGCGTTAATCTGGTATGAAATAAATAGCATCATGTGGCCGCGAAAAATCGAAGAAATGAGCGAATCTGGCCGAATCAACAGCGAATGATCGAAATTTTAAGCATACGACACCACCGTTTGATTCCTTCTTTGTGGGTGATATAGCTCGCTTTTCTGGGAGGGTTGGTTTTACGTTAAAGTTCTCCTTTTCTTGAATTGAAGGTCTTAAAAATTGTGTTACACCTACGGCTTCCAAAATTTTCTTTGTTGACCGCTCGCGATAATTGTATGGCTTTACATCCTTCTTCTTACCATGGGCGGTCAGTGCCCGATGTCCACCACATCAGTAACATCTCGCGATCCGAATATTGACCAAAATGTCTTTTCCACACTTATCACAAATAGGTTTTCCAATTTGTTTACGTATCATCAACTTAAATTCTTCTTGCAAATCGGCCTTCTTTCGAGCTTTGCGTTTGCCTAAATCCATTATTCTTGGAAAAATTCATTTCATTTCATTCTCACGGCTTTCAACTAAGCGAGCTCGCGATATCGAAAGTCTTGTCGCAATCTTAATTGATCTACGAGTCATGAAATATGACATTTTCTTCGCGTGTCTTGATATAATGTGGGCATATCTAAAAAGAAGTGAACTTCGCTTATTGCATTATAGTTTTTTGGCGAGTTAGATTGAAAAATTTGTCTTGTAAAGCGGTCAGGCGATGGAGAATAAACTAATTTTGAATCTTTGACAAACTCATCCCGTTGATCGAGTAATGGGTATCATTTCAAATCTTTCCCATCTTTGAGCACGCCACCTTTTCGCCTCCCCTTATCTGAAAGTAGCCAATCTTACTCTTACGTTTTGAGCAAATCATCCATCAAAATTTTTTTTTTAAGCGATCTTCACTATGGGATCAGCTCCGAATCTTTGGTGGTTTGAGCGTTTGAAATATCCCGAATGTTGGTCCACCGACATACTGGTCTGCTAGTCGCGATTTTTTTAGATGCTTTATCAATAACACGGGAAATCATTGAAACTACCCTGCAATTCATGTCTACCTTCACCACTGCTTCAGGTTGTATTTCCCTGTTAATTATCTTGTGGCGTTCGAGTCTACATTTAGTGAGGGTGACCTCTAACCTTTGGCATTTCTTGATGTCAGAAATTATAAAAGTATTTATATGATACATATTTATTAAATATCATACATGCATGAAATTAAATATCATACATGTGAAATTAAGAATATGGATTCACATTAATTGTCGTCGCATAAACTATTGATCAATTCAACTCTTATTCATCCAAATGCTTTGATTCTATCAATCTTTTTGCTCTGTTCTCCTTATTGCTCGATCCTTTCTGTCACCGCAGGATGACCCGCTTATCGGGGTCGTCGAAGTGTAACAGAATAGGATACTCGATTGGACATTCACACGTTGTCTTCTTGCGGAATGAAAGTGAAAATATCTAATCAAATCATCATTAGCTATTTCGATTCATTATCTTCTTAATTAAATCAGATTCTTGGCGTGAAATAAATCGGTAAAGGCATTTAATTTGTCGCAAAAAAAACTTTAAAGCAAAAAATTATCTGATTAATAAAGCAAACTACCGTCCACGAAATTATCAGCGGTAGCGTCGTAAATTTAAAAGGCAGTGAGACAAGAATCTTAAAACAATTTCTGAGCGGTAGAACAATCGTGCATGTATATGTAAATTTACAAATGGTAAAGCGGTAAAGCTATCTTGATAATGTAGCATTAATGGCGAACGATATCTTTGTAGGTCTTTGTAGAAATGTAGCGATATAAGCGAACAATATCTTTGTAGGTAATATCTTTGTAGAGTGCATCATGTCGATGTCGAGGAATGATAATTTTTTCTAAATCATTAGTTTTCGGTTCAGTTCATATCAAATCATTTTAAATGTCATTTATAATTCATAGGTTTTGACTTTCATTCGTAAAGTCGTCCACGTATTTAAAAGGTAAAGCGGGGCAGGAACCATACTACATACTATGACCCCACGACAGGTTAGACGACTACGACCCCAACCTCAAAATGCAGTCGGGGATCTAAGATCCCCAATCACGGCTCGTCACTCGAGCTTTTCTTTATCTGCTTGATTCACTTGTCATCTTCCATCACAATTTTCGCATTTCGCATTTTATCCATTCTTTGCGTGTTTCGCTACATATCGCGATAATCAATCTTTGGTAGCATGTCATTGTAATCGTTAATCTGCAGGTCAGTAATCAACGTTATATATCGTTGATATGTAAATATCTACGTGTCATTCACTGATTTATCAAGTCGTAGAAACGATTGGCATATAAGAAGAAAGCGAATTACGTTAGCGTATGTCTCCTCGATTAATACAGGTCGGTGTAATGGTGATGTCTTTCGATTCGCCATATGACCTATAATGAAATAACTTAAATCTTGTCATGAAATTAAAATTCATAATTAACCCGTCTTACCGAAATTGATATCTGTCGTAAAACTTTGAAGAGTCGACTCAAGTAATCTCCCGCCAAATACGATTAGATTAACATAAAGGTAATAAACTTCCTTGTTTGTAAAATGAACACACACACATTTTGCATATTTCCTCCCAAAACCCTTTTATTTTCTTTTCAACAATCCAAGTCAATTACTTAGTAAATGAATTGCATAACTTACCTAAATTCCCCTTTTTTTTTAAATCATCGCCCCTCACGTCGATCAGTTCACGCAACCCACCTTTCGCGATCTGCGCCTGACGGCGCTTCCAGTCAGCGAGGCTGCGGGGTCTGACTCTAGGTGAAGTCGGCGGCAACGAGCGGCCGGTTCAGAGCGGCGTGATCGGCGGGTCAGGCGGTAGCCGAGGAAGGAAGCGGCCGGTTCTGCGTTACGTGTCACGAGGCGGTCGTTGAAGCCGGCCGAGGAACGGAAAGCGGAGCGAACTCGCGGCGTGAAGGGTGATGAGAAGGAAATGAAATAGGTGCAGTCGATCTCGACCATACACAGCGTCGAAGGTTTTAATCCATTACGTGTTTAGCACTGATCTGATGTCCTCTGATGCGGGTTAATTAGCTAAAACAAATTTAATTAGGAAATAATTAATTGGATATTACAAATTCATCCTTATGTGCTGTATATGAAATCATTCAAGAGAAGTGGTCTCTTTGTTCAAAAATGAGGTTTGCTCATCTTGCTCTATTTTTCTTTAATTTTTGTTTATACTACTTTATTTTTTACTATCTTTTCCCATTCTTTTATGACCAACTTGCACCATTCTTTTAGCTGAAAGAAATCAGGAGCATATTGATAAGGCCATGCAAAAAAAAAAGTGCACACTCAAGATGTCAACTTTGTGGGCTCCAAGAATTTGAACCCATGTCTTCTGAGAGAATTTGTGTGGTATTGGGTTTAGAAGGCTGATTGGATTTTAGATAAAGCCTTTGCTTAGAGATTTTACTTTCTGTTTTGAGGACTTTAAGATCCCAAGTTTTTCAGCAAACTTTATTATTAGTTATTCTTCTTAATAAGAGAAAACTTTCGATTGAGGCTAAATATTAGGTGTATGGTAGCAATAAATTTAGTTTAAGAGTAAAGATATGCATGATTGTTGGCTTAGAGGGGATGGTTGGAGGAATGATGGAATTAATTCAAGATCTTATGATTTCATCATCTTAGGTGATCATAGATCTTATTTTATTTAATCGGTGGAGATGGTTAATTTGATTAAATGATCCTTGTCAGTCATGTATTGCATTATGCAAAGAGACTTGTAGACTTAAGGAGGATGTTTATCTAAAAGGATAATTTTAAGTGAATCTTAGCTAATAAAGACCTTATTTAGTGCACTCCATGTTTCACCACTTAGGGGACTAAGGCTATTGGGGAATTTATGGGCTATTCATAATTATAATTTAATTGTGCTATTTTGTAGTGAACACACGGCTAGATGGCCTCGGTCGCCTGTTTCTTTTCATGGCCATTTGATGACAGTTATATGGTTAGAGGGTATGTGCCTTTAGCGGTGTGAGTTCTTTAAGATTAATTATAGAGCTATGATCAAGTTGATATCAACTTTTCATGAGCTTAGGATAAACTTAAATTATCACCCTTGATAAATTATCATAAAGGAGGGATGAGTTTTTGCTTTAGTACTCTTTTAGCTTTAAGGAGGTTGCTTTTGCTTAGAAGTTTTTTTGAGTTTTGTAATCTTCTTAAGATTTTTATATTTTATCATGATTTAAAGTCAAAATGATTAGCTTTGGGATTAGGGGTATTTTGAAGATAGAATCCGGTTAAGATTTTCTATTAGCGTGATCATCATGGGGAGTTTTGAATGATTTCATTTTGTCATTTTAGATCTTCTTGACTCGTGATTTTCATATGGTTTGAATTTATTTATAAGTCGAACTCATTATTACACTTTATAAGTGTAAGTGCATTATGTGTTTTCATTAAAATGATTTCATTATAGAGTGCCTTGAAGGCTGTTTTGTTAGTAGGAAACAAAAATGATTTTGTAGGTTTTATGGTTGAGTATTCAATTATAGATTTGTTTGATTAAAGTACCCTTTTTTATTGCTGTTGTAGTAGTTCATCAAGAGGTAGGGTCATAGGTGGTAAGACTTTAAAAGAGGGGACTTATGACTCTATGAGGAGGGTAGCCCGCTTAAGATCATCATGTGGAGAACAATTTTAAATTATCTTTGTGTCCATGACTGCTTATGAGAGCTTAAGATCATCATGTGGAGAACAATTTTAAATTATCGTGGTCCGTGACTTTGATTATGAAGAGGCGGCCTGTTGAGACCATTATGTGAAAACTTATGACTCTCTTTATATCTCTGTTGGTGTGCATGCATGTAAATGACATTATAGTAATTTTGACTTTAATTAACTATATATATATATATATATATATATATATATATATATATATATATATATATATATATATATATATATATATATATATATATATGTTTATATTGATTAGTTAATATTTTTTGATTGAAATATATATAATTAAATGGTAAGACTAATTATTTTTTTAAACTCAATTTAATTTACAATAACATAATATATTTTTTATTTTATATATATATATTTACAACAGCCTATATTTATGTGAGATTACATGAATCCTTCTTCCATTGTGTTCTATTATTATGTGTCTCATTTAATTTAAATAAATTAAGGTCATTTTTATATATTTTAACCAAGTCTTTTAGTTCTTCTACATTTCTTAACATAAGTGATCTAATACATCTACTCCTCTGGGTCATGGGATAACGCTTTATATGGTCAAACCATCTAGGCGACTCTCTCTAATCTTATCGCCATTGAGCTCTCTCGAACATACTCATTTCACATTTTATCTCTAAGAGTAAAATACTCATCCACACGAGCATCCTTATTTCACAATACTTAACTTAGTCTTATGCTTCTCTTTTTTTGGCCAACATTACATTTTATTGCTGTATTACCATCTTATAAAATTTTCTCTTAAGTCTCTACTTTTAGATCACACAATAGGCGGATCGTTCCTCCACTTTCAACCATCCAACTTGAATTCTACTAATAACATGTCCATCTATTTCATCGTCATTTTGAACAATAGATCCAGATATCTTAATCGCTCACTCTTTTTTAATGACTTGGTCCTTGAGCCAGATATCTTAATCGCACTCTTTTAATGACTTGGTCCCTAATGTCACAACACCACGAACATCAACTAAAATTACACTCCATATGTTCGGTTTTACAACAAACAACAACATCAAGCCTTAATCCCACTTGGGTGGGATTTCATGAATCCTTCGTCTTCATTTATTGTCTATAATGTGTCAAATTCTATTTAAATCAAGTATCTTAAGATCATTTTTATACATCTTAAAGTTTTTTTAGGTCTACCTGCACCTTTCTTAACATAAAATCTAATGCATCTACTCTAATCGGTCATTAGACGATCGATGCTTTATGTGGCATCTAAGTCGACTCTCCTCTTATCTACCACTGAGTACTCCAAAATTTTCCGAATATACTCATTTTGCATTCTATCTCTAAGAGTAAAGCCACTCATCCACTAAGCATCCTCATCTCGTAACACTTAACTTAGTCTTATGCTTCTCTTTTATTGGCACATTTTAAGTCATTGCGTGTCTTTACCACCATCTTATAAAATTTTCCTAAGTTTAAGTGAAACTTTTCTATCACATAATAAATTTAGATGCATTCCTCCCATGACCATCTAACTTGAATTCTACTAATAACATCTCCATCTATTTCACCATCATTTTGAACAATGAGCCTAAATATCAAACTCACTCTTATTAATTTGTTCACAATGTCACAACACTACCACTAGAACTTACAACTAAAATTACACTCCATATATTGGTTTTAGATCTACTTAGATGAAAACCTTTAGACTCTGAGTTAACCTCCATAATTCAAGTTTCGTTGGACTCCCTCTGTCTTATCAACAGAAGAATATTATTAGCAAAAGCATACACCAGGTACATCTTCTTGTAAATGTCTAGTAAGAACATCCATAACTAATAGGATCCTTGATGTAATCCAAGCGAAATAGGAAAATATTTTTCCAATCTTCTCACTGTTTCTAGAACTCTCCAAAGAACATCTCTTGAAACTTTATCATAAGCTTTCCCTAAATCAATAAATATCATATAGATTCTCCTTACTTTCTCTGCTTCTCCATCAAACCCTTAACAAATGTATAGCATCCATAGTAGATCTACGGCATGAAACCAAAGCGATTGTGAGAAACTTCACGTAAGTAACATCCATTACTCTCTCCCATAATTTTAATGTATGGCATTAACTTAATTCCTCATAATTTTGCACACTCTTGTATTCTTAAATATACCAACAAACTCTTTCTCCACTCATCGACATCTTTTTTTTAAAATGACATTAAAAGATTTGTAAGCCAAGAAATTCCTTGATCTCCATTTCCACTTATTGGAATATTATCGGTCTACTACTTTTCCACATTTCATTTTCTTTAAAACTTAACTTGATTTATTAATCGACAACAACAACAACAAGCCTTAATCCCACTAGGTGGGGTCGGTTATGAATCCTTATATTGTCTGTGTGTCAAATTTTATTTAATTCAAGTATCTTAAGATCATTTTTATACATCTTAACCAAATATACTAAGATTTACTATCGATGATAAAATAAAATTCTCTATTTTGTTTAGGGTATTAAGGTTGCTAAAATCAATCGTCTTTCGATCCTTCATTGAAAGTTTATCAAAATACCCATCCACCTATTTTCAATATCATTTTCTAAAAAAGCATTTTATTATTTTCATCCTTAATACCTCTCACTTGTATTTCTTCTTATCTCTTTTGGTTAATTTATATCTACATCTTTCACTTCTTTATCTAATCATTGTATAAATCACTAAAAGAAATTTTTTGTATCATATCGCTTTTTTAGAATCTTTCTGAGCCACTTTATATCTTTTCTCAGGTTTTACATCTAAGTTTTATAACAATATCTTCCACCTTATAACAATTCTTTTTAGAATCTTCTACCTTCTTTTCTTCATTTAATGTACCTTGCTTATTTAACATTGCACAGATTTCTACAGCACATTTTAGTGTATTCAAAGTCTAGCATCTTAAAAATGCATTAACTCAATGGTTTAAAGGATTCATGTCGATTATTTGAAGTTTTCTTTGTACTACTAAAATAACCCCACTTTTACATCGGGACTTGGGATGTAATAGTGTTTATGTTTAGTTTTTAATCTTAAATGAAAACCTTTAGATTCTAGGTTGATCTCCATAATTCAAATTTCTCTTGGACTCCCTCTACGGTCTTATCAATAAGAAGAATGTCATTAGCAAAAGTACAAGGTACATCTTCTTATAAATGCCTAGTAAGAACATCCATAATTAAAGCAAAAGATAAGGGCTTAAAGCGATACTGATGTAATCCAACAAATAGAAATTATTTTGTCAATCCTCCTTGTGTTTGGCCACAAGTAATAGCTCTAGTATACACATCCTTAATGACTTGAATATAACCAATATTAACTCCTTTCTTTTCTAGAACTCTCATGAATATCTCTTAAAATTTTATCATAAGCTTTCTCTAAATCAACAGTTAATTTTTATTATATATATATATATATATAAATATAAAATCTGTTGTTCACATTCATCAAAATTTCTGTGTCATCTCCTTTTCGAGCAGATTTGCAGTTCACTTTTGAGGGTGGACCTCCGTAGAATTTTGGTGTTCCAAATTCGTCAATGTAGTCTGTTTTGTGATAACAGAATTATTTTGATGATTTTGTTTCACGATGTGTCTTGGGCTTAGTCCATGTGATGTTGTGTCCGAGGTATCATTTCTGTAGCATATGATGGCGTTGTGAGTATTCTTTCCTAAATATTTATGAATGCCTCATTTGCACATTCTTTTCTTTACACCATATCTAGGCCTCCAGCTATTATTTGAATATCACTTGTATTCTTGATTTTTTAAGTATTATTTTGTCAACTTATTTTTTTATATCCTAGATTCTTTTCTTTTTACATTCAAAAGCTATAAATCTCTATTATTTAATAGAGTATTATATTTATTAAAATTATTATATTGGATACACACACTTATATATATATATATTTGTGTGCATGATCTAGTTTGTAAAAATATCACTTACTTTTATACATTGAAGCAAAAAGAACTCTCTCACTTAGCATTGTGCTTAGCGATAAGAAAACACTTGTCATGATGAGAATGGATTTGGAAGTAGGATTTAGATGACAATCTTGTTAGATGAAAATTATTATTTTAAAATTGCAAGGAAATTATCTTCAGTTAATTTATTTACTGCGTATTTCTCGTGTTTTGTTTTTTTGTTGTGTTATTCGTACTGGTGCTCTTTTCACGTTCCTTTGCCTATATATATATATATATATATATATATATATAATATCGCTTACTTTTATACATTGAAGCAAAAAGAAATCTTTCATTTCACTGTGCTTAGTGATATGAAAACACTTGTTATGATATTGGATTTGGAAGTAGGATTTTGATGACAATCTTGTCAGATGAAAAATTATTATTTCAAAATTGCAAGAAATCTTCAGTTAATTTATTTACTGCGTATTTCTCACGTTTAGTTTTATCTGTTGTGTTATTCGTACTGGTGTTCTTTTAATGTTCCTTGCCTATTATGTACAGGTTTTGGTGGTAACTGAGGTTACATGATGTCTATAGCTTGGCCAAAAAAGCTTCTGCTGCACATAGTGTTCTCATGACAAACCTTGCGAAGGTTGTTCCATCAGTTTTGCATGAGTTAATTTGACATCTCAACTTTCAATCTGTTTCTTCAGGGTTTTATTTTTTTTATACTTTATATTTTTTTAACTATTACTTGATTCTCTTGTAGGCAAACATGATCCTTCTGCCACTTGGAGCTTCATTGTCCTCTGATGTGGCGCCATGAAAGATCACGATACCCAAGGAAAAGGAAGGCAACATAGATGTTCTCTCTATTCATGGACAAGCATTGTATCAATCCTACTACTTAAAACTTAAGGAGGCCTGCCAATTTTTTAGCATCCTTGGTACCTTCCATAACTTACTCTGTGAAGGAACTGTATTCCATGCTAACCAAGCTTCGGGATGCCAGCACTCATGCAGGCAATCTCCACAAGGTATCATCCTTACTATTGGCTTAAATTTTAAGACATGAGCAGGTATCAAGGTTAGACTCAATACACCTAAATATGACTGATTATAATATATGTTACTCAACAGACAATGGAAAGATTGCAAGGAATGCCATTCTTTCAGATTTTGGTGATTATGAATTACTTTTTTGGGATGAAAGAAGCTTAATTCTTGTTCTTCTATTATAAGTGATGAGTTTTTCCTAGAATAATAGTTCACAAGATGTGGATTATTGCTTTTTTAAGTGCTTTTATTGTAATTTTTTTTCTAGATTACATTAAAACCTTAGACTTTAATGTCCTTCTTCATAAGACCTAAGACCTCTTTCTCCTTTACTCTTCTTTTTCCAATAAATCAGAGGAAGCTTTTAAAACTGTTAGTTAATCTGACTTTGAACATCATTTATAGGCCAAATTAAAATTGAATAATGCTCAAGAAAAATGGAGAATCTCCATCTTAGGGATGTTAGGAGTCCGTTCTTCATGAGATAGATTTACTCAGATTTCCCTAAACTTATGTTTGGGCTTATTTAGATCGAGCTCTTCATGGATGCAAGCATCCATAGTTATTTATCCCTCTTAAATGAGCACTCTTGATTAAGGTTAGAAATAAGTATTAATCTTGATTCTTAAATCGATTACTTAGTGGTGTGGTTTGGATGACTTTTTTGGGGTAAAAAAAGTAGTCTCAATGATTTCATGGTTCCATAATCTGACTACTATTATTTCAATCTATCAACATCGAGGGTAAGCGTAATATCCAGGAACTTGATTAACAACCCTTGCCTTTGTGAGACCGGCTTCATTACCATAACATCCATGTGTTGTCTCATCTCGGGGAATCTTGAGCAAACTAGATTTGTTGTCAGTTATATTGTGTTAAGTGTTTATTGAATTATTTAAGCTAAACTTAACTTGTAAGTTGTCAATAATTCAATTTTATGGCAGAATAAAGTCTACTAAATAAAGTTTGCATTACATACATAAGGTGGACTTGTATTTATTGGAATGCCAATTATTAAATGAAATGTTTGTTTTACAAGCATGAATTGAGTGACATTCATTCAAATGTTGGTGTTTAGATGTAGAATTCATTTTTTTTTATTAAAATATGGACATACATCATTAGAATGCCATGTTTATGTGATTGAAGTGCCTTGCATTTTATTGTGTTTATATTCATTGGAATGTCAATTATTAAATGTAATTTATTTTATACATATATCTTTGGATTTATATCCTTTTGGTATGTTATATTGAATTAGACTTACATTTGTTGGAAAGCGTCATTCAAATGGTTCAATATCATCTTATGTTTGAGGTAGATCCTTGATTTCAAACTCATTTTGTGTTTAGGGTGAATCTTTGATTTAATCTCATTTATATGTTTTGAGATAAATATTTGTTTCAATCTTGTTTATATTTTGTTTGAGATGAATTCTACTTTTATTAGAATTAAGTGTGATGCATTTTATCCTTCAATATTTTGTCTAATTAAATGAGAAGTTGATAATTGTTCATGATCATGAATATTTTTCTTTCAAATAATTGATGATGTATTTATTGTACATTTTATGGATTGTTTTAAACATTTGACATATGAATGAAATAATACTTCATGTATCGATATGTTTAAATTCATTAAGACATTGAATAATTTGAATTTTTTTGCTAAATTATATTATTTTAGCATGAGAGGGAGATCAAGCAATTGTAAGTAGTTTTAACTCAAATTGCTAGAAATGATAGGTTTTTTTATTCAAAATTTCATCATTTTTTTAATCTTAATTTGGCATTAAAATTTAAGTTCAATAATTTTTTGACAAAATTTTAATTACTTAGTAGTATTGTGTTCATGACATTTTAGTGCCACACGCTCTTCTTCTTTTCTGATCCAAGATCAATGGAGGAGAATGATTCATCTTGCATCCACGAAGATTGATGGTGGAAGCTTTCAATTTATTCTAGTGGACTGGTCTTCAATTTTACTTGAAAATAAATTATTTGAAGAGCATTTATGCGGATTATTGTCATTATTAATTAAAATAAAAGAACCATAATTTTTCTAAATACCCCTTTAAATCTTCCCTTTTAACCCATGAGGCTGGGATCGACTTATGTCTCACTCATCTTGTAGAGTAGGGAGAGTTACCAGCTTCCCATTAGCAATGGGGTTAGAGCTTCTCATGAGCAAAAGGAGTTTGGCTAGGACTTCACGAGGAGGAGTGGCTCATCCCAAACGACAAGATCCATCGAAAAAGATATAGCAGAGAGAATAAATTTAGTGAATTTTTTTAAACAATTATTATAAAACTTTATCATACCAAAATAGTGTAAAGATTACGTTATTCTCTCAATAAAATCAAAAGTCAATAATAAATCTACCACATTCATAGTGAAACAAATTAATTGAAACTTTTAATACCAACTTGAGCATAAACACTGCGTATTAAAACAATACTTTTAAAATTTACTAAACTTACATTCAAAATTTATTTACAATGATTCCTCGTCTAACTTCCAAAATGGATAAAACTTACTCTAATTTTTCCTTACCCTTCCTGAAAAATAATTATACTGATAAATTAAATATTTAGTAAGATAAACAATCTATCTGATTTAAATTATAGAAAGTAGAATATGCATGTAACTAAACAATTAAAATAAATGTTGGGTGCATAACTAGGGGTGTGCGTTTGGTTGATTTGGATGGATTGGATGATAAATTTTAAAACCAATTGGTTTTGGATTCTAAAAATATTGACCAAAAATAAAATATAAAACCAAATAAACCGAATAACAATTTGGTTGGTTATTTTGGTTTGGTTTTGATAAACCGAAGTTGCATTTAAAAATTTATTGCATAATATTTTATTTATAATAATGAATAGTAGTTTACATTTATAATTTTTGTAATTTATAATATATAAATTAATAATAGTATATCATATAATTATTTTGATTTATTTGATTTCATCCAAAATTTTATTTAACAAATCGATCCAAAACCAAAATCAAAGTTTTCATTAATTAAAACCAAAATCCAAATTACTAAGTTCAAAATCAGACAAATTACTCAAAAACTTTGGTTGGTTTGGTTTTAATTAAAACCAAATAATGCACCTATGCATAACCAATTTTATTGGTATAGTAAGCATGATAACTTATTAGAAATTCTTCTTTGAAATATGATGCATCTATATATATATATTCAAGTAACTTTGAAATATGTCATGTGTAGCTATCAAAGTTATTGACGATATGTAATAATATAAAAATGAAATTTTCTTTATTTCTAGGACACTTTTTGCTCCATATCATCATTTGAGGATTCTTGCTTTGGAACTTTTTGTCCTAATTCTAGTAATATCATAACATTTAACCAATTTTTCGATTCTTATCACATAACGTGTATAAGTTAAATCATTTGCGTGTGCGTTTTGATAGTATGAAGATAATATGCAAATAACTATAAATAAACTGAAATAATCGTTGAGAAATAAACGTAAAATATCCATATGACTTGGTTTCAAATCAACTTATAATGATGATTATATGAGGCATATAGTGTAGATAGTCAATAGTGTACTCAGAAAATCAGAGAAGGATAAACATACTTTCTATATTAAATTTACAAATTTTACCTAAGTGAACTTCTTTAAAAATGAGATGTAAACTCTTACATTACATAAATAGTATTAAGACTTTTTCATATAAATACTATTTCAAGTTATTCAAAAAACGATGCTTCAAATCGAAATTTGGATGACTAATTAATCAGTAATTTATAATAATTTATTAAAAGAATTTAAATATTGTATTTTATCAATTATTAAACTTACAAGTTAACGTGGCTTGTCACTCTCTACTACAAACCTCTAATCTACTCTTGTCTGTTTAATTATAACAATAAGATTATCATAAAATAACTAGAATATTCACAATTTCTTAAAATAAATTTATTTTAAAATAAAATTATCTTATAAATATTAAACAAAATATATTAAATTTATGACAAATTTTAATTTTTTTACCCAAATCTATACATAACACATATGTACATCTGATTATTAATATAGATTTTATTTCATTTTACAATTTATTATTTTAATTATATCTACCCATTATACTTAATTTATTTTTACCCAAATAACTATTAATATCCATAAATTTCAATTTTACCAATAATTATGTACCTATTTACATATGATAAAAGAAAATAATAAAAATATTATTTACCTACTAATTCCTCGGTTGAGCCCTGCAGGAGTTGTAGCACAAGCACTTGATCCGACTCTTGGGATCTCCTTACCAGCGTTGGCCATGGCGTGGCGGCCGGCGACACGGCCGCGACCTCCCTGAGGTTGAGCCCACCAAACCTCTCACCACCCTCTCTCCCTCCTCTCTTCTCTGGCGTGACATGACGACCGAGCGAGGGAAGAGGAAAATGAAAGCGATCGATATTATATATTCCAATTCCTAAACCAATGCATGTCGAGCTAAGTGCGGGATTTCATCCTTGCTACGGTGTAACAGTGGAATAAAGGCTAATTAAGGATTTATTTTAACTATAATTATATTTAAAACTTGCTAATTATTACTTATTAAGAACTAAAATTTAATTAACAATTATTACATTATACATACCTTACAGCAGCTAGGGCTTCACGTGCAAGGGGTTTTGCCAAGACTCAGCTAGGGCCTCTTCATTTGACGAGGTTCTCAGTTTTCTCTCTCTTTCTTTATGCGTGTGTGTTCCGACCTACCCTCCTCCCTCTCTTTATAGAGAGCTGAACTCCAACCGTTCTTGCTTCCTCTCCTGGTTTTGCCGGCGTAAATGGTTAGGATTTGTATTTTTTTATTTTTTTAACTTTGAGTTTTTTTTGGTTGCAAACATTGAACAATAAAATTGATTTGAAATATCTAGTATTTGTCTCCTTTTCATGAAAAAACATCACCTTTGGCGTGGTTCTAATGCTAGGTTGTAAATAATATGAACAAAATGTCTCTGATTTGACAATGAGATTTAGCAACATAAGATTGTGAAGTATTCAATGGATCAAATTTTATGTAAGAGTGTATTTTTTAAAAGTTATTTTTCATTAGAAATGATTTTTTAAAAGCACACAAGGATTTCTGAACTTAGATATTTAAAGACACTTTACCTTATATTGCTCATGCATTTGATATTATGGTTTAGCAAAGTTCAACCAACTAGATATTAGTTTAAGCAACGTTTTCAAAGTATACATTGCAATGCAATGCACAATGTTCTTTTTTCATTAATGTACAAATTGTGAAGCAAAATGATACTTTTGTTAAATAAATTATCAATGATTTATATATCATTTTACATATATTATGTGCATATAATACACATTTATTTAACCAATGCTGAAATACATGAAGGATTATGGCTTGTTCATGATTAGATTGAACCAAACCAATTCATGACATTTTATTATATTTTGTTGTTTAAATTTCTTTATGAGATTTCTTTTCTAAATTTCTCTTCTCCTTTATGTTCTTTTTGATCCTATCTTTGTACTGTGCATCATCCATTTCACTTCTACTTGTATTAGTGTGTAAGACGTCCCCATAATACTACTCATGTGAGGGTCAATGTTGGATCCTGCTTCTGTGTAATGCTACTCGCTTGCCCTAATATGATAACTCCTCCCGTATAGCTTTGAGCTTATTGCATCCTCAATCTACGTTGTATATCATTAACTGATGCACACATATACTCGTCGCTGTGTTGCACCTATACTTCTGCCTTCCTGCTTGCATGAAACACTCTGCATCATTGTGTGGAGCACTACAAAAGTATGCTTTGCATATGTAGCAGTTATTCGCTAAGTGTTGTGGCTCCTCTTCGTTACAGATTTATGTTTTAAAATGCGCTTCTGACAGCCTTGATTTTAAGCTAGTCTCTATTTCTTCTGTATGCATTTTTACCGTATGAAGCAACATTCATGTTTAATCTGGATAGTATTGTAATGTTATCAATGAATAAAACTATTTTTTTTAGACTTAGTTGTATGTCCAAGCTTCCATATTTTGCAATCTTACTCTGTTTCTAGTTTTTGCTGGTTACACATGCTCAACCTATCTTTTAGTTCTGAATTGTACAAAAGACTTAACTGCTAGATCTCTTATCTTCACAGGCATTGGAAGGTCTTGGAGAAAGCCAAGTGGTGAGATCTCAGGAACTTGTTGTGTCAAGGCCTGATTTTCATGGCATGTATGCAAATGACAAACTTTTCTTCGGGCTGATGATGACATCGTCTTTGATGACAACATCCCTATCTATGAATTTCCGTCAGATGATCAAGGATGGATTTCTCCTCCAGATTGCTCATATACAAGTAGCAAAGGTTTCAGCACTGCTTCAAATGATCCTGAAGATAACTCTTATGATCTGGAGAAAAATTAGCATGCTACAAATTCTGGTGAGAGCACTACTAGCAGGAAGAGAGGGTTTCTGATGAAAATCAGAAACAGGAAGCATTAATTTTGAGGATAATGCTAGTGACTCTGCTACCCTAGTACCCTATATTCCAAGGATAAAATCTATAGTGGGCAGTGCTTGTCATGGATCACGCATGGAAGAAGGAACATCTGATGGTATAAAGCCTCAACATAGCAGTGATGAACAATACCTTTTATCCCCATTCAAGGGAGATGATGATAATCATGAGGATCATATATCCTCTAATCGTTTTGGATGTGCCAAAGAAGTGAGTTATCATAGTCTTTTAATTATCAATTCTGCAATTTTTTTATCATATTTGTATTTGCTTCATATGGTTAATTTTGTCATTAAGAATGTTAGAAATTTTTTGTGATCACCTACATAAATACATAAAATTACTTTTGTTATTTGTTGCAATAAGACATGATAGCGTGAACATAAATAATAATTAGATATATGATTTACAATACAACTACAACTTTATTTTAATTAAAAATACAATAATAAAATAAAATTTTAAGTTTAGAGATGGTTTTGGAGGGAGGCATGTCATATCACACTTTCCTTAGGATAGAAAAACTATATTGGATTCACGTGCATTCTATGGGCTTCTAATATTAGTTCCTAGCTCTTTTGAGAGAGTTTGTGATTTTAAGTCAAATTTTTAGAAGATAATTTTTTTTTAAAGATAAAACACTACTTAGAGATTTTGCCCTCATTTTGTGAAAATTTTAAGATTTAGTTTTAGGTTTTCATAAATGCAAACCTCTATTGTTAATTACTTTTATTAATGATGAGACATAACTTTCAATTAAGGCCAATCGATAAGCATTAAATGTTTAGTGTATTGTAGAAATAATTTGTTTTAAGATGAAATCTACCCCTTTTAGCTTAAAATGATGGAGCGATGACGAATCAATTAAGATATAGTTCCATCATTGCTGGTTATGATGGACAATTTCTACTTAATTAGAAGAGGTAGTCCATCTAATTTGACCAAAGGATCATTCGATGGTTATGACGCATAGTTTAAAGGGATTTTATAGACTTAGGGTGGATGCTTGTTTAAAGGGATATTTCTAAGTTAATTTTAGTTGATTGAAGACTTTGTGCCCTATTAGGTGCACCTTATAATTCACAACTCAAGAGGATAAAGCCATTGGAGAAATATTTGGATTTTAGCCATGATTATAATTTAATAGTGTCATTTTGTGACAAACCCCAATTAGAGAGCCTCGGTTATAACTACTTTTGTCGTGCCATTTGGTTGCAAAATTATGTTATTAGAGGACATATGCCTACTAGTGTTAGATTTGAGAGTATTCATAAAGATACGCTTAATATAATAGTAGCTCTTTGTAAATTTGCCAATCTTAATAAATTGTTGCAGTGAGAATATGTATTATTGCTTCAAGCTTAGGTAAATATTTTTTAGATTTTATAATTTATTTGGATTTAAGTCTTTTAGATTTTGTGGACATTATGAAGGTAATCCCTTTTAGTCAAGATTTTTTGTCGACGTTATCATCATTGTGGTTCTTTGTATGATTAAACTTGATTAATTTAAACCATGTTAACTTTGTCTACTTGTTCAAAGAAGATCAAGTCCTTGAGTATTTGTTTGAATATTATTTTAACTCGTTTTTTATGTATTATTTTTACTCATTTAAGTGTTTATTACATTACATATCTTATTAATTCTATCTTTGTGCATAAAAGATTAGATCTATAGGTTGAATGCAGTATTATACTTTATGAATGTAATGGTACCAATTGTTTTTCATTTTTTAAGTGAAATATCTTTATATCTCTCTCTGAAGGTTGAATGCAAACTTAAAATAAAAATAATTTGGTGTGTTTCAAAGTTAAATATTCAATTGTGAATTTACTTTATTAGAATTAATGATGCAATAATCCAATGAAGGATGAAAGTCTTATTGATTTCAATTTGAAGGACACATAAGATTGGACCCACAAAGCAACCATTGATAAGTAAGACAGCTTGCTCAGGAACATCATGGAATGTATTGATGATTTATTTTTTTTTCTGAAAAGAGGGTAAAATGATTGCATTATTTTCAAAAATGCATGGTTCTTGTAGTGGTGGGAATTTGAGCTTGTTTGGTCTTTAATCCATGCAACATTCTAATAGTTCAGCACTTAATATGTTTTTAAATCACATTGGATGTTTTTTTAGAGGCCGAATATAGTTTAGAGAACTTGCATGATTTTTAAATTGCATGATTTTGGAGACATTATAAATGAGTTGAAAAATGTTTCCTAAATACATGTAAGGCCCAAAATTATTTGAATCCGACTGTTTGCGTTGACATCCTGATGCATGCAATGTTTTATTTTGAATTTTAAAAAAACTCTATTTCTCCACTCAGATGTAAAACATTGATAGTCTGATGAGTTTGATTATGAGTTGGGATCCTTTTAATTGTTTTTAAAGCCAATAATCATTTTTTTGTTATAAATAGGGGACTATGGTATCTTATTTCATTATTCAAGTTCTAATTGGATTTATAATTTTGCATAAGAAAATGCACAACAGGATTTTTCAGACATGTTGGAACAACACATGAGAATTTATTTTGAATTTCCTGTTGAATTGAAATAATGTGCACAATTACTTATATTTGATTGCTTGATATTCTCATTGACTGCATTGAGTAAAAATAGACAATGCTGAAGTTTGTGCCAAAAGTGAATGATCAAGATGGTTTGTCTTGCTTGCCTGTAACCAAGGGAAGAATAGCTCGATGATAAACTGTAGTTGGGGTTGATGATGTTGATGGACAAGGAACTCTATGTTGGTTAATGAGCTGCGAATAATGATCTTTCTTTGAGACCTCTAATTATAATACTTCATCTTGATAATCACCTTTACAATCATCAATATAACTTAGTCTATCTGAGTTGTTAATAAAATGTTACTTCCAAATTACCGCAAGTCAAAGGGGATATCACATTCTCCTTTTGCTTTTATCATGTTCTTCTTCCTCTTGAATATCATCAACAAAATTGTAACATTTTGGATGGCACCTCAAGTTCAAGAACCCTTAGAGGTTGCATCAAGTGACTCTAAATTAGGCCTCTTCATTTAAGAGATCTCAACATATCTACAATGATTCTTTTCACATCAAAGTTATTAGAAACACAAACTCACATCTTAAGATCGAACTCCCTTGTTATTTCATCTTTATAGACATGTTGTAGGAGAGTTGTCTTTTTTTAGACCACCAAGGCCTTCTATAAATGGTTGAAAAATGTGGTTGTGCAAAGTAGTTTGATATTCATATGATGGATTCCTCAACCATTGGATAACAAACTTTTCCTTGCCTGATCACTTTCAATCAAGGATCCTGTTTCATGTCTTGTAGAGTTCAATATGTTACTCCTATTTTGCATCTTTCCTCCATGCATTTGGTCAACTATTTTCATGCTTGACAAAATCAAGCTCATTGATGCCTCATTAATGGAACCTTGTAGTTGCCATAACTATTTGTTTTGAGCTAAGTTTTAGTCTCTGATCTATGTTTGGCTGGAAACAAAGATGACATCTTCATTTCCGCTCCAACTTGCATGTCTGCCATCTAACTTGATTTTTCAAGTATTCATAGCCTTTGTTGATGTGCTTCTCCATGATTAGACCATCAAGGCATTATGATTTAATGGTTTTCACTTATTCTTTGATGTGGAACTCTTGTCGATGTCTAGCAAGCTCCTGTCAACATCTATTGTCAATGATCGATGGTTGAGTTTGCATGATTTCTTTTCTTTTCACATGTTAGTTTAGTTAATGCATCTCTAATGAGCTTCCATCATGTTTTCTTCACCCCTTCTTTTGATTGATGATAGATACTTGCACTGCCCATTTCTCAGTTCTCATATAGTTTTGTCTCATCAAGTCTTTCATTGGCAATTTGGGCTCCAAAAATTCACGCCGCGACTATTTTGTGAAGTGTTATTTGTTTTAAGTTAAATTTTTAAATGCTGATTAGATTGCAAATAGGACAATATTGTGATATTTCATCCTCATTTTGGATGGATTTTAGATATGATTTCAGGTTTCTCATTGTCACAAAATCTTATGATTAATAACCTCTCCTAGTGATGAAAGGAAATTTTAATTAAGGCTACTCTTTAGGTGCTATGGGTTTAGTGTTTAATATGTAAGTTTAAAATGAGAAAAAAATACCATCTTGGACTAAAGTAGATGGTATGGGAATAATGATGGATCTAATTAAAATCCCATGGCTCTATTTTCTTGGGCTCGTGGTCTTCTCATTCCAAGTTGGTGAAAGATCCTTGTTAGTAGTCACGGGGTTATGTCATTTATGGGGGTCTTGTAGACTTGAGGTGAATGTTTGGCCTAAGGGGATAATTTCAATTCAACCTCAACTAATAGAGAGCTTAAGCCATATTAAGTGTACTCATGATTCATTGCTTAAAAGATTTAGGCCATTAGGGAATATAGAGGTTCGGCTTTAGTAATTTAATTATCATTTTGGAGAACCACTTAATGAGCGAGATTATGTCACTTTCATTTTTTTCATTTAGTGGAAAAATAGCACATGTTATAATAATTATGCCCTTTTAGTATAAAACTTTTATCGATTGATATTGACTCTATGAGCTTTCATTAAACCTTTCATTGCTATTGAGCTTTATAATTCATTGTATTTTTTGTATAATTTTCTTATTGTGTAACATTTTCATCTTTATTTGGACTGAAATGACCTACATTGGGATTTAAGATATTTTGATAATAGGATCACATCCCTTTAAGATTTTTTGCCAACACAACCATCCTAAGGATGTGTTGAATGATTTTATTTAATAACTTTAGATCTTATTGACCCTACTTGCTTTCTAATAGAGGATCAGGTCAATTATTTGTATATGATTTGAATTTTTGGCAATTTATCATTCTATAGATCTTATCAACACTCTTTTGATACATAGAAGATTGACTCTATATGATAACACCATTATCATGTTTTATGAGTGTAATTACATTCATTTTGAGATGAATTTTTTTATAAAGGCTTTGAAGGTCACATGTGAACAAATGACATTATCTTTGTGATTTTACAGTTAGGTACTAAACTCCCAATCTGATGATTAACTAACTTAAGCTTTGATGGAAGAAGGAATTTAAAATCATTCATCATCATGATTACTTAATTTTATTGTCTAGATATTTGTCATGAAGGATAAGTCTTGTCATCTCCAAGCTCCCATATTGTTAGGGTTCATCACACAAATAATTTCATAAGATTTGATGTGAAATTATATTAATATGCAATTAAAATGACTAATGGTTGCCTAATCGATCTTCACCCAGCTTAATCTACTTAACCCTGCCTTTGCCTCTATTGGTTTGCGCCTAGCCAATTGAAGCAATCGCCAGCCCTAATTCTACCCAAAGCCCAATCTCCTTGGGGATTTCCCTCTGTTTGCTCACGAGCTCCTCCCTTTCGGCCGAACAAGCTTTCTCCCTCTTGAGCGAGCGAGCCGTTCCTCCCTTCCAGCCGCGCAGACTCTCCTCCCTCTCTCGTCGAGCTCCCTCTCATCCGGACGAGATCACCTTCCTCCCTCCAGATCTCAGTCGTGCGAGTTCCCTGTTCATCCCTCTCAAGCAGGCTGAACTCCCTCGTCTGTCCCAAACAGCAACCCGAGCGAGCAGCTCCGATTTTCCTAGTAGCCGAAGCAGCCAAGCAGCGAAGGAGAGCTCTTCCTCCTCCCGTCTGTTCCAAGCAGCCAACCGAAAGTCTCCCCTCTCTCTTAGCTGAGCGGGCAGGAGGCAGCTTCCTTCAAATCGGACGAGCCACACGAATCCGACTTTTCTCAGCTAAGTCTCCAAACACAGTAAGTTACGGGCTGCCGTCTCTTACAGGTAATACCTATGAAATTTGTCTCTTGTTAATATAGCAGCAGCCGGTCCTTCTCGTGCTTTTGGCTATGGCCATCCCACATTTCAGCTGCTATCTTGTTCATTCCCTTCAGCAAATCTACATGCTTTTCTCCCTTTCCTCTCCCTCTTCCCTATGCTTTTATTTCCCTGTTATGTGTTTAGATTGGCTTATGTTCTAGCCTACTTCCTCATGACCAGATTTCAGCTAGGGTGAAATAGAAAGGGTTGCATGTTTGGTAGATCTAAAAGCTTGTATTGGCCAGTTGTACTAGTTGAAACCTGCTCTTATCTTGCTACCAAATGGCCTTCTCTTTTGTAGGATTTTGGAAAGAAAAAAAAAATAGGGTTTTGAATTTCAATTTTGTGCAGTCAGATTTTTTTTTCCTCTCTTCAAAGCTTTCATACTTACTGATTGGGTTGTATTGAGGCTGAATCTTGTTTAAATCCAACTCATATTCTGCTTCCAAACAGTGCATTCATTGTTGGATTTCCAAATGATTGCTTTATCATTAGATTGAGTTGGAGTGAGCAAATAATGAGATTTTTGGTTTGTGTAGTGTTTATTTTGTGGACTATGTTATTTGGTATAGTTTGAACCAAGTCCAATTCAAATCCTCCTACCAAGCTAATACCCTTCAAAACAAAATAAAAGAATGGGATTTCATATGTGTGGGATCTAATCTTGTTTCCCTAGTGTTATTAAAGGCTGAAATTCACCTGCATGTTATTATTGAATGGCCATTGTAGTTGTCAAGTTCATTGAAGACAATAATATTTTGATGTTTAACTATGATTATGGTGAAATGGTGGAAACATGGATTTCATTAGCTCTTCACATTTAAGGTTTCATCTTGTCATTAAAACCTATCTCATATTTTGCCATCTTATACCTATTTTTGCTATTGGATTGAAGTGAAAGCATAAAAATATATGAGATTTATGAACTTGAGGTTTTCATTTTGCTATCCATAAGTAACTAAAGGTTTGAATGCCATCAAAGTTGTATTAAATCACTATAAGATGAAGCTGAAATGAAATCTGTCTTTTTAGATGTTCAATATTGTTATATTTTGATATTTCATGCGACATTCGACTTTATTTCATTTGCCGGTTTGAAAGAGAATGGAAGGGAAGGTAACATATTCTATGAGGCCTCTTTACTCTTATTTGGCCTCTTTTATATTATCAAAGCTGAAAATATATTTGTATTTTATCATCAAAGTGTTGTTTTGATTTGCTAAATTTAAAGAAGGAAGCAATATTTTGAAATTCAAGCGAAATGATGAAAATCATGTCATAGCAAGGAGTTTACGTTGTATGTTAATTTCATGCACATGTGAATGAAAATTTGTGCAAATATGTTTTGTGGTAAGTATCCATTCACATTGTTCCGATGTAGTGGAAAAATTTGTGTTATAATTCTTCGTTGTTCGTGGCAGAAAATCTCTTTTGTGATAAGCCGCATTGTTGTTCGATGTGGTGGAGAAATCTTGTGATATAAATAATTACGCATTGTCCCAATGTGGTAGGAAATCTTGTGTTATCTGGCTTTATGTATGTCTTTTTTGGCGTGATGTATACTTTCGGTCGCGTGTCTTACGACACCTACCAACATCTTTTCTTGGCGTGGTGGGAAGGCTAGTCTCCCAAAATAAGCCTATCTTGGGGATGATTCGGAGGCGTCAAAATTTTCAATAAACAAAACTTACAAATTGTTTAAAGTTGACACGATCGAGCAAGATATTTTAAAATATGGCATACAAGTTTATATAAAATTTGATAACTCTTTTACAACCACAAGTAAGATTGGATAGCTCATTAACAAGTATAGATGAAGTATCTTCATTAAGCATTGATATAAATGTGAATATTTGGCACGAGACTTGTTCAAATATTCAAATTAATATAACTTTGTCACATACACTTGAGTAATTTTATAATTGAAATCGGTGATTCGACTTATGCAATTAAGTCTTTACACATATCGTGAAATAACCTTACATGTGAATAGCCTTAAGGCTCATGCTAAATATCTTGAAATGATCCATTATGCATATTCAAATTGTTATTATATTTCATTCAATTTGAATGTCTTTAATATGTAAGTGAGATGAATCTCACGTTTACTTCAGACAATGTTTTTAATCACTTGATTCATGCAAATCTTGAAAGAATCAGATTCATGCTCTACGAGCAGATGCATACTTGATTTGTGTAGAACGTGATACATGCTTGAATCACTACAAATATTTGGGAAGGTCAAACTCATACATCATTGAGCAGGATCATTTGATCTATAACAAACATTTGAAAAAGTCAAGCCATGTTAAAATAGATTCTCACTGATTAAATTTGAAATATTTGAAAGAGTCGACGTGTCTTGTTGAATATATCTATTCTTGAATTTTGACAAGTAGTTGAAAGAAGCACTCATTATGCTTATAGAACACATCTACGATCATGATGAACATTTGAAAGGTCAAATTCATTTGATATGACGGATCTATATTTGATCTATGTTTGAAGATATTAAATCTTCGTGCAATTTAACATATATGCGCAAAGTAAGCTTTAATATTTTGATATTAAAATCATTTTAAAAGAGCAGATCTTTATATGTATGTTGAAGTTAGATCAAACATCCCAGGGAAATGTGCAAATTATGTGCAAAAGCGAATGAGCAGATATCTACCCTCGGTTTGGGTCTTAAGATCAGTCATTAATAAAACTAAAAAAAATCTAATGATGTTATTATAATATTTTTAACTTAATAAAATTTGAAATAAATATATTTTAAAAAATCATCGATTGATTGTCTGGCTCTAGAGGAAAGTCATGCCAGTAGAGTTGTGAATTTGGAGGTATAAATTGTGGAAACAATGAATCTAGACGCGTCCTTTGCGAGGAAGCAGAGTTAATGAAAGTCTCTTAATAACTATATGATCAGTCTTTATCATTACCAAAATTTAAATAATTAATGATTACATATTCAAATATAAATCAATTGCAAAATAATCATATGTTCAAATAAATTAAAAAAATATAAATTAAATGAAATTGATTATTTAAATTTAAAGTTAAAATCCATCCCTCCATTTGTTTGTCGAGGGTGACAAATGAAAATTTTTTGCTCAAAATGTCGATAATGAATCAAATCATAATTATTTTCATACAAATAATCTTAAGCGTAAGGATGTATGTTCTTTGTCGCATGATTTTGCTTCAAATGACATATAAATGGATTCTGTTGAGCGCCGGGTGATTCTGCGATATGGTTAAATCATTTGTCAGTGTATGACGTATCTTATCAACTTTGCTTTGGTATCGATTATATAATGTATTTGATTGGACAAAACTCTTTAGGTTGACATATTTGTCTCTTGACAAACTCCCCGGTCTATAAGGGCAGACGGCGTAACTTCGTAGTTCTTGACAAGGATCCGGTCAAATTGATTATTCTTCTACATTGAGTGGATCGATCAGCGGCTGTTGCGAAACCATGTGATATAGATTGTCGCGGCGTCATCGTTCCCCAAACATAAACTTTAAATTGAAATAACAAATTTCATAATTTCAAAACTCACTTCTATTATCTGACTTGTTATTTAGCGATTCATTATATCGAAGTGCTCTCTTAGTATTGTGAATGGTAATTAACTATAGGTGCTTGCTATAGGAAACTGATTTAAAGTCCTACAAAATGAGGAGAAATTTACGGGTAGTGTCTTATCTACTATTTCATCTGCTTTTGAAAGTTTCATCATTTTTATCATTTTCTTTGCGAGAGATTGGAATTTTGAACAAATATCTTAATATGATTAAATCTATTCTAATAATATAAGTATACAACTATTAAGCAAAATGAAGATACAACAACAACTACTACCTTTATCTCACTACGTGGGGTCATAATATGAATCATTTTTCTCTGCGTTATTAAGTGTCATATTCTCGTTTAATTCTAATAAAATAAAATCGTTTTTATACTACATAACCAAGTCTTTTTAGGTCTAACTCTACCTTTTTTTAATATAAGTTGAATAAAATACAACTACTTTTCTAATTAGGTCATAAGACAACGACATTTATGTGACCAAATCATCTACAACTCTCTCTAATCTTTTTACGTTATTGAACCTACTCCAACCTTTTCAGAATATGTTGGTATCTCATTTTGTCTCTAAGTGTAAAGCCACTCATCCACTTGAACATCCTCATCTCTAACACTTAATTTTATGCTTCTCTTTTACTAGCGACGCTTAGCCATAAAACATTACAAGTTTCATCACCATCTTATAAATTATTCTCAAGTCTAAGCGGTACTTTTCTGTCACACAATAGGCCTACTAATAGCATCCCCATCTTTTTTACCATCATTTGATCACTAATTGTTACAAACCGGTCATTAGATCTTCTACAACTAAACTTACACTCTATATATTTTGTTTTAGATCTACTCAAACAAAACCCTTAGACTCTACGGTTGACCTCCATAATTCAATTTTTTTTGAACTCCCTCTCTAATCTTTTCAACAAGAAGAATATCATTAGCAAAAGCATACACCAATATACATCGTTTTTTGTAATTAAGCAAAATGAAGATAAATAACTTAAATTAAGAGCACAAATAAATATTCTACTTTAGTCAACCTACAATTTTTAAGCTTAGTAATGATAAAGTAACTTTCCAATGAATTTATATCTAGACTATAATAAGATAGATGCAATGTATATTACATTGTTCGACCTACCTAATGGCCTACACCCATGGGCATGCACCCCTTGTACTTGGGATTCTGATCTATTTGAGTAATTGATCCTTCACTCCCTGCTAGTGGAGAATTTCTCACAATCTCTTTCTTTCAGGGGAATCGTATCATCGCTCTCTTTTTTTAGGAAAGTGTACTCTCACTTTTATTATAGAAAAGAGCATCACACTATCTCAATGATTAATTTTAACAAACTTTCTAGGAAGCACCTATTTTAAAGTAATCCAGTAGTTAAGTGGTGACTAAGGTTATCACCAACTTTTAGAAGGTTCGATACAATCTTCATATAAAATAAAAATAATTGTGAGAAAGGTAGATGTATACAATAAAAATATAAGATTGAGAGAAATGTTATTCTAAACTTGAGCTCAAGAGATTAAAAGAATGAAAACTTGTAGTTGTTCTTCATGAATATGATAAAATCTTAATGCTCAAAAATATTTCTTTGTTTTGATATGAAATTTGAGTAAAATCATTAATTTTTTAGAATTAAATACAGTGATATATTTAGAGTAATTTCGGACTCTGAGCAATGCAAATTTAGCTTCGAAAATATCATAATTCTTCTATAATTAATTCTTCAATGGTTGTAAGCAACTAGCCATTTGAGTATAATAAACTTATTTCAAAATGAAAGTGGGCCATACAATATATGAATTCACATGTAAAAAATTCAATGAGTTCAATTAAATAAGAGTTAAGCTAGAATTCAAGATCTGTGAAATATTTTCTTCATTAATACTAATTTTTACATATTTTTCCTTAACTTTTAATTATTATGAATAACTCCAAAAAATCTGAAATATTGTGTAGAAACATGCGTATTTCAATAGGTAATTATAAAAAAATTTGGTAAAAATAAAAAAATCTAGATTTATAAAAAATTTAGTAAGGTGTAAACATATCATTTTAAATTAACTTAATTAAGCTTATTTAATTTATTTTCATAAATTAATTCTATGTATGAAGCATATGAAATTGTATTGATTTGTCAACATAAGAAAGTTTTACTTAACTAAGATTTAATATTCAAATTAAGCTCAATATATTTAACTAGATGATTAATATTATAATTATTAAATTAAACAAAAATTTATGACTTTAATGTATGTATGTATGTGTGTGTGTGTGTGTATATATATATATATATGGAACATATAGAAAAATGATGAACTAAATAGAAAATCAACTCAATTAAATACCATAAAAATTATATAATAATTTAATATTTTTGAAGATAAATTTTGAATGATTTTAATCAATTGATCATATGTTTATCATCCTTAGGATATTTTAGAGAAAAAACTCTAGCCATAAAATGAAATACCTAAATACACACACTAAATTGGTTTCATGGAGTCTTTCATTTTGTCTTTTAAATTATCTTCATATATCATTTATAGCTCATATTCAAGTTGCAAAGGCTCCAGCCATCGCCATGGTTTAACTGATACATGGTTAACCTGTAGAACACTTAGCAAATTATTAGATGATAATGTGTAGAAGTTTGTTATCATTAAATCACTTATGTGAGCCACACATAAATCATGCGAGCTGATAGCATTAACATCTTTGTATGCCTTTATGGCCATTAATTATCGGTCAATGGCATAAAACAAGATTTTTTTTCATTCTAAGAGATGATATTAAATAGCATCTACTAAAGATAAGACTATTGATAATAATAATAATAATATTATTATTATTATCGCTATTATTTTGGACACATGTAATTGATAGAAAATGTTGGAACATTAAGTCAGAGGAAAGAGCTTGCGTAAAGAGATTAAGAAGCAAAATGGATAAATCAAAGGTGACAAGACGATTATGTAAAAGAGATTATCCAAACTCGGGTTAGCATGATGTGTTGCACTAATGCAATGATGAATGGCAGAGTGATCCATAAGGCTTCCCCAAAATATTAGGGATAAGGATAATCAAGGTGCTAATGATGAAAATTATGGTATGAACAATAGTTTGATAGTTAAAAGCACTTCTATTGAAGTTTGAGGAAGCGAAAATTATCGTAATAACTAGGCGAGGATCTTGGAATATATGTACTCTTACAGGTAAATTAATGGAATTAATAAATATTGTGGTTAGAAAGATAAATATTTTATGTGTTGAAACTAAATGGGTTGGAGAAGGCCAAATAGATTGATAATTTAGGTTTTAAACTTTAGTATTGAGTAGAAGTCGAGCCCAGAAATGGTGTAGGTGTGATTATAAATAAAGTTTGAAGGATAATGTTATAAATATTAATAGATGCGAGATAGAATTATATACTTTAAAGATTATTGTTGATACTAAATTATTAATGTCATGTGTTTATGCTCCCAGTAGATTTGGATGTAAGCTCGAAAATTTTTGGAATGAATTAGAGGGATTAATCTGAAAGATACATTTTGAAGAAAAAATTTATTGGAGGAGATTTAAATGGGCAGTTGGTAGAGTGGTAGAAGATTTTAAAATATTCATAGTGGTTATGGATTTGGAGTAGTAATAAATAAGGTAGGGTATATTAGATTTTTGCACATAATTTTGTAGTTCTTTATTATTTTATTTAAGAAAAGAGATGAGCATATTATTATAAAATGGATCAGTAAATCAGATTAATTATTTTGATAAGAAAAATAGATCATTAGATGTAAAGATTGTAAGATTCAAAGTGAAAGTTTAAGTCTGCGGCATCGATTATTAGTTTTAGATTTTAAGATAAAAGATTGTAGAGGAAAAATAAATCAATTATTATCTTAGAATTAGATAGAATAAAGAATATAAATAAAAATATTTTTAAAAGCAATTCTGAAATTTGAGATGTTCATAAGGAAGCTAATATTATGTGGGAAAAAGTAGAAGTGAAATTAAGCGAGTTCTTTAAAATATTTTGGAGAATCAAAGGAAAAATTTCTTTTAATAAAAATAATTGGTGGTGGAGTCGTTAGAAAAGATAAGAAATAAGAAGCGTTTTATAAAACTTGGTTTAGATGTAAAATTTGGATAATTGGAAAAGATATAAAATTAGTATAGAGATTCTAGAAAGCGATATATGATATAAAATTTAAAACTTTTAGTGATTTATACTGATAGATTAGATCAAAGAAGGTGAAAGATGTATGTATAAGTTAGTCAACTAAAGAGATAGTAGAAGTAAAGATCTAGTTGAGTGAGGTGTATTAAGGATGAAAATAATAAAATACTTTTCTTAGAAAATGATATTGAAAATAGGTGGATGAGGTATTTTGATAAACTTTTAATGAAGAATCGAAAGTACGATTGAATATAGCCTTAATACTAAACCAAAATAGAGGATTTTATTTTTTATCATCGTATTAAATCGAAGTTAGAGAAGCTTTAAAGAAAATGAAATGTGAAAACTAGGACGATGATATTCTAATAGAAGTGTGGAAATGTTTAGGAGATCAAGAAATTTCTTGGTACAAATCTTTTAATGTTATTTTAAAGACTAAAAGATGTCGGATAAGTGGAGAAAGAGTTTGTTGGTTTTATATTTAAGAATAAAGGTGATACACAAGAGTGTGCAAATTATAGAGGAATTAAGTTAAGGTGTCATACATTAAAATTATGGGAGAGAATAATTGAGCATAGGTTACGATGTGATGCAAAAGTTTCTCCTGTCAGTTTAGTTTCATGCAGGTAGATTTACTATGGATGTTATACATTTGTTAAGAGGTTTGATGGAGAAGTATAGAGAAGTAAGGAGGATCTACATATGATATTTATTGATTTAGAAAACTTATGATAAAATTTCAAGAGATGTTCTTTGGAGAGTTCTAGAATAGAAAGGAGTTAATATTTGTTATATTTAAGTCATTAAGGATATGTATACTAGAGTTGTTACTTGTGTCCAAACATAAGGAGGATTGACAAAATATTTTCTACTATTTAGTTACATGATGATCAGCTTTAAGCCCTTATCTTTTTTGCTTTAGTTATGGATGTTCTTACTATGCATTTACTGGAAGATGTACCTTGGTGTATGCTTTCTTGATGACATTCTTCTTGTTGATAAGACTAGAGAGGTAGTTCAAGAAACTTGAATTATGGAGGTCAACATTAGAGTCTAAAGGTTTTTTAGTTTAAGTAGATCTAAAATTGAATATATGGAGTGTAATTTTAGTTGTAGAAGTTCTAGTGATAATGTTGTGACATTAGGTGAATAAGTTATTAATAGAGTGAGTGATTGAATATTTAGGCTCTATTGTTCAAAATGATGGTGAAATAGATGGAGATGTTATTAGTAGAATTCAAGTTGGATGGTTGAAGTGGAGGAATGCATATATGGCTTGTTGTGTGATAGAAAATTTCCTTTTAAACTTAAGAAAATTTTATAAGTTGGGTGGTAAGACTGCGATGACTTATAGTGCGAAATGTTGGCCCGATAAAAGAGAGCATAAAACTAGTTAAGTTACAGAGATGAGGATGTTTGGATGAGTGGCTTTACTCTTAGAGATAAAATGCAAATGAGTATGTTGGAAAAAGTTGGAGTAGCTCACGAGATAAGATTAGAGAGAGTCGTCTTAGATGGTTTGACAGAAAGTCTCGTCGTCCAGATGACCCAGTTAGGAGAGTAGATATTAGATTTGTCTTATGTTAAGAAAAGTAGGTACTTGGTTAAGATGTATAAAAAATGGCCTTACTATACTTGAATTAAATGAGAATTTGACACATAATAGGACACAATGAGCGAAGGATTCATATAGCCGACCCACTTAGTGGGATGAAGGCTGTTGTTGTTGTTGTAGCTTTCTTATCCATATTAGGTTTGCATTAATGCCTGAGTTTTTGTGATCGAAACTTAATCTGAGTGTGAGGTTTAATTGATCCTGTTTTGATGTCATTAATGTTGATTGTCTCTTTTAACAGGTAAAAATACATACGCTGTTTCAGTTTTGAGGCAAGTAGAGCTGACAATAGAGGGAAGAGATATTGATGATAAACAGTATGCAAGCAATTTTTCATCTTTGAATTCAAAGTTGTAATTGAGCTTCAACTTTCTTTCAGATGAAGTGGCCCACTTGTTTTTTTTTTTTTTTTTTTTAAAATTTTATTTTTTGTGTCTTACAGGGTCATGCCAGCATCCCACCTGGTGGATCATCTCATCAGGGAGGCCACAAGTATAGACAATTTGTGCAATATGTATGAAGGGTGGACACCTTGGATTTGATGATTAAAAAAGAAATAGTGATCTGAGGTTTCAATATTTTCAGGTCAGATCCCTTCTTTGTGAAAATTCATGTCATTCTTTGTTTGAGAAATTATATCTTGATGCTTCTAATGATTATTTCAGTCAGCTCGCACTTTTTTTTTTTTTGATCTTTTAATGTGAATTTGATGCACCTGTGTCATGCTTTTCCTTAATCTGTTGAATAGTGCATCAAGACTATGGTGTTGTAGGGCCAATCACTTCAGGCGTCAACAGTTCTTCTTTCTCCCACCTAATATGCTTCTGCTATAATTGCTTTAAATAAAGAGTGGTTTTGGGTTTTAAAACCCTTTTCATTTTGCCTTCTGTCGATTATGTTTCCTATTTAGGTTTGGCATTCAATTACTTGGTGTGTTTTCTATGTAATGTGTGATAAACGGTACATTAGTTTTATTGAATCACTTCTAGCCAAATATTTCTGTCATTTGTAAACATATCATTTAGAACATCCAATTTTAAATATAGTTTTTTTTTCCTAACAAATAATCTCAAGATGGTTCTCCAATTATTTACATGTGACTAATTTAGACCCAGAGTATCACATTTCTCCAAATTAATATCAGATTATACAAAACTGAACCAAAATGATCCCTCATATAGAAGTAGTGATACAAAATTGAAATCAATTTTGTTTCTCAACTATACAAATTGATCACAATTTAGTTCTCAGGGAATCATTTTGGATCAACTTTGTATAGTCAGGGATTAAGTTGAAAAATTTGATACTTTGTGACTAAATTGTTCATTTTCAAATAGATAGGGAGACAATTTTGATATTTACCCTATTTTTTATTATATTTCTTAAAGTAGTAATTTTCTGTTGCAGAATAGCAGTGAAATGCTACTATACTCCTTCAAGGTGATGCATCTTGTAAAGACCTGCAAGCAAAATAAAATCAAAGATGCATGCTATGCATTGCGACCCATGATTGTCTAGCTTTTGCTACAGAGTTCGGAGCTGGCCGATGCCAATCCCCAGCGAAAATATACCGAGTACCTTCCTCTGTTTCATGTATAGCTCACAAGTCTTTCAGATATTTATCACACAATTCTTATATATTTATATATCTAACTCCTAAACTTTAATATTTACATAAATAACACATAAATCTTTAATATCGCATCAAAAAATTTCACTATCGCTAACTTTTAAAGTGAAATACACTTTTTCATGCATATGAAAACTGTTATATGTGTGTAATTATCAAGTTCTAGGTGTTAGATACGTAAATAAATAAGAATTATGTGGTACCATGTGATTTTAACTTATTTCTTTCATTTGGAAATGCAGTGTGACTTACAATCTCTTGCTTGGGGTATAATCCAGCGCTATAAATTGAGCTTCTGAATTGGATTGAGTTCATATGGGGAGTGCACACACTCTTTTTCTTTTCTTTTTTTTGCCGCAGAACTCAAAGAAATGGTTTGGACCATTAATCTGGATCTTCGGTTGCTTGGATCATTCTTGTAAATAAAGAATATATATATATCAGGCATTTTGATGGAATGATTTTTTATTAGATGTAATTCCGTTTGCGGCTTTAGGCTTGGATTGTTTTGGTTGATATCTGTAATTTTTTTTTGTTCTTTTTGTAATTAGTTTGATTGTTTTGTCAAAATTTTAATACAGTTTATTTTATTTTATTTATTTTTCCAATTAATATATAGTTCTAATTGAAAGTGTATTTCGTTTATGATCTCGAATTTATGTTATTATTAGATGACTATTAATTTGATGTTTAATTTGAAGTTCTTCACTTTAAGAAATTTTAGATGGATTTCACTGTAGTTTTTTTTTTTTACTTATTTTAAACAAACCCTTAGAAACCTTAATTATCCCTCATTTTGTGTCCTTTTATGTAAGATTTAGTGTCCATGCTCACTAGTCTTGCATTGAAATGTGTTAAGCACTTTGCTTTAGTGAGTTGCTTGAGTTCATTAGGGTTTGGTATTGCTAGACTAGTTAGTTGTATGAATTTTATCATAGAAATCAGTAGGCCCTTAACAGCCACATAGAGTTTTTTATTTTGGCCCTTCATGAATCGTTCTCTACTTCCCATTATAAAAAATAAAGGCCCACTGGTCCTCCACCGCCCAAACGCTATAGGGCCCAGAGCCCACCGAAAGTTTCAACATTCCGTGCAACGGACGGTGGCGATCGTGACGGCGAACCTTCCTTCCCCACCGTCCCGATCAAAATCCGATATCAGCCGATACGTATCGTCCTATCCCGATATGTAGCTCTGCCGACAATATCAAAACTCTTTAGGTTTAAAATTTAGACTTTTAACTAAAAATCTTAGATTTATTTAAATATCTAAAACAAATTCCAACATGTGGCCGACAAGTCAACATCCCATAAAACCCTCCTTCGAATTAGGACTCTGAGCAAGGGCAATTTGGGAACTTCAACTGTACGGAGGTTTGGGGAGGGAATCTCTGCACCATGGTTTTAACTTTGGCTTATATTTAATTCAATATTTATATATTAATCATTAATATTATTTAAAATTATGAATAATATATTTTAAAATTTTAAGAGAAGAAAATCATAAAATATTTTATATGAAATTGAAATCATTAGTAAAAAAATATTTATAGTTAACAATCATTAATTTTAGCTAAATTTATTTTGATTAATATGTTGAGTATGAAATGAGCCTCCTTTACACTCCTTTACATCTTTTGATAGAAAAGTTTCACTTAAATATAAGAGAAAATTTTATAAGATGGTGGTAAATATATAATAACTTATGTGCAGAATATTGGCAATAAAGAGAAGCGTAAAGGCCAAGTAATATTGAGATGAGGATCTGGTGAAGTGGCTTTACTCTTAGAGATAGAATATAAAATGAGTATGTTAGGAAAAGTTGGAGTAGTTAGTGGTAGATAAGATTAGGGAGAGTCGTTTTAGATGGTTTGCATAAAAGCGTCGGTATGATGGCGATTAGGAGAATAGATCATTAGATTTGTCTTTATGTTAAAAAAAAGGTAGATGTCTAAAAGACTTTGATTAAAATGTATAAAAAATGATCTTGTATAGTTGAATTAAATGAGAATTTGACACATGGGGCATAATAGACAGGATTTATGTAGCCATTCCTGGGATTAAGGATTTTGTTGTTGTTGTTGTTGAATATATCTTTAAAATGATTAATAAAATTCATTGAAAAATTTTCCTTATGATTTTAAAATCTACCAAAATTATATATTAAAAAAATTTCATTATTTCAATAATTTATATAACCTTAAAATTAGATTAGATAGCTACCCTCAAAATTAGACATGAATTCATGAATAATAATTACATTTTTAATGACATTTGGCAGCTTCAAGAAAAAAAAATTTGAGTCATAAATTTTTTGATAAAATTTAATCAAAATAAATTTTAAAATCTTTTATGTACCTTTAAAATAATAAATAATATATATATATATATATATATATATATATATATATATATATATGATATTTTTAAATTAACTCAAAATTAAATTTTCAATTTTTTTATAAAATAAATTTCTAAATATACTTTTACAAAACATGAATTTATATTTTCTAACATTTTAAAATAAATAAAATAAATTCATAACTTAGGTTAAATACCATCTTATCAGCAAACCTCCCGAGTCCCAAACTCTTTAAACCCACCCCAACCTCCTCAACCCCAAAACCCTTTCTTCCTCCCCTCCAATCAATGGCGATCCACCACCACATCCTCCCCTTCAAATTCTACCTCGCCGTTACCGCCGTCGCCGCTATCATCATCACCTACTTCATGTACCTGGGCCCCACCTTCTCTTCCCTCCTCAGCTTTTCTGGCCGCTCCTTCTCTCCACCACCTTCTTCCTTGCCGCCGTCGCCGTCCTCTTCCGGATCTCCCCGCCACCGCATCCCGACTCCGCCGCCGGCCGCACCGGCGAGGATATCATCGACTACGTCGCCGGAACTCATTACGCGCATCTCGGCGGCGGAGCAGCGGCTTCGGAAGAGCGGCCGATCGAGAAAGCGCGATAGCCACGTGCTGAGATATGTGTCGTTGCCGTACTGCTTGCCGGAGATAAAGGTGATGTGGCGACGATGTGTAAATTCGAAATAACTGTAGGGCAGTTTGGGAATTGCGGTACGTTTCTAGTTTTTCCGATGCTTTTGGGTTCGGCTGAACCGGGTTCAGGCTCCTACCGTTTGATTTGTAACTCAGCCTTAAATAATCAGACGAGCGAAAAAGCCGAGCCTCGGCTTGTTTTATTTTTCTTTTCTTAATTTAAAATATATTTTATAGTTATTATAATTCATGAAAGTTTTAATTTTTAATTATAAGAAAAAAAATTAATTTATTTTTTCATTGTTATGTAAAAGTAAATAAAAAATAATTTAAATTTGATCTTATGTAGAATGAATAACAGCACCCTCTTGGCGTTGATATTAATTCCATTTAATATTTCTTAATTGAAATTATGGGATGAATAATATATATATATATAAGAAGAAATTTTTAAAATAATTATAATTTAAATTATAATTAGTAATTTAAGTATCTTAAAAATAAAATTTAAGTATCTTAAAATAACATTTAAGTATCTTACAAATAAAATTTACATATGGTATAGTCGCTTATGGGATGACTTACCTATATGTAAGTCATTCGCCAATAGGCGATTTATATGTACTATTGTTTAAATTATTTTGTATTTAAGTTGTATAAAATACATTATAAGTCGTCGTTTAACAGACGATTTTCGTATGATAAATTAAAAACAATATTTGATATCGATATTCTCTAGTAGATAAATCTTGATGTCGAAAGCAATTGTAATCAAACCGGTCGAGATCGGCATTTAAAATATCATTAAACTTTGAGACGTCGGTTAAATTCAAAAAATTTCAAAATATAGAGTGTTTATAGTTAAATCGGTGTCTGAAAGTTCAAGATCTTACAATTAAGAACGTTTGAGCGTTCAAATATACAAAATCATCATATGATCGGGGATTATTTTAAGCCGTCCAGATGAAATGAAGTGGGTGGTTTTCGCCATATATCTATATTTAAATTTTATTTTAAGATATTTAAATTATTAATTATATTTTAAACTATATTTATTTAAAAATTTCTTCTATATATAATTATTATTTTGAGAAAGCCTATGTTCTATTACATAACAATGAGTCAAAGGTGAGTTGAAAATTTTATTTGATTTAAAGGCAGTGTTGTAAAATATGACTCTTTTGTTTAGGGGTGGTTTGAGATTATTTTATTATTTTATTCATATTTTAATTTAAAATTAAATATATTTGATAATCATAGTTATTTTTAAAATATAGACAAATATATTTTAAATTAATGTGATTTATTTTCAAAAATATAAATGAGTATTTAGGTACATATCATATAAAATATATGAAATTTTAGATATTAGATATATAAAATATAAGAATTGTGTGGTATGCATGTAAATATTTTAAATTTAAAATAATATATTTAAAAGATATTAAACAAAAATATTTTGAAAAAATAGTATAATTGTCATCGTGCCTTATCGGGAATTAACGAGATTTATTATGTTTGCTTTATTGTGTTTTACATTGGATGGTGCCCATGATGGTTTTGCTTCCTTCTCTAAGGTTGTTGTTTAGGTTTCTTTAGAGAGGATATTTATTCACTCTTTTCTTTATTTGCTTTGTTCTCTTTTATTTCAACAAGCTTCTTCAATTCTACTTTTGGTATCCTCTTTGATGTTATGTTATGTAGGTGTAACAAGCAGTGAGCGTGAAATTTGAACTCTTGTTAGTGTTTATTTCGTTTGAAAATTATTTTATTTGTGTTGTGTGTTGAAATGACCGAAATTTATTTGTTAGTGTTATTCGTTTGAAAATTACTGTTGTGTTAGTTCAAATTGGTTCGAAATACGATAATCTAAAAAATCGTATGAGGGAGGATTGAACTTGGGGCAATCTTTTGTAATAATAGTAATAAATAATAGTAATAAATAAAAATAATAAATAATAGTAATAAATAAAATAATAAATAATAATAATAATAATAATAATATAATATATAATATAATATAATATAATATAATATTTTTATTTGAAATTGCATCGGCGAAACACGCGTCGAACAAATGATTGTTTTGTGTTAAAACGTTTTATATCGAGTTTGAAATATTTGTTATGTTCTCGCTAGTTAACAACAAGTCAAACACGATATTTAACGAAATAATATAAGTTGTCATGAATAATAAATTTTTTAACAGCCTTAATATTATGTAGTGTGAGTTTAGCTATATTTTAGATTACTCGTAACCACTTTTGGCTAATGAAATTGATTGCCATGGAGATGTACTTTCCCAAATTGAAAAGAAACCTCCACATTTAATTGTGAATGTAAATATTCCAAAATAGCATTGTTTGTGTATTTAATAGTGTCTGTTATATGTTAGTGTATTATTAATTATTTTGCATTATGTTATGTGTTTATTTATAGACTCTTTTACATGTCACTAAGATTTATTTATTTATTTTTTCAATATGATAACAGAACAAGAAAATTCTAATCAGCCTTTTATTTAATCTCGTCCCTAGCCTCTCCCATCCAACACATGCTAATAAAATCATGCTCATCACCACACTCACTGGCAACTTTTATATATACCAAAAGCTACTTTCATCCCTATCTTACTTACCTTTCTCCTACACTCACTTGCATCTTAGACCCTTCTTTGTCTTATGCAAATAATCATCCTATCTTTCATTTCTAATATCTCTTATGCCTTATAGCACACCTACAAGTCCTCGTTTGCATTAAAACATTTCCCCACATTGCATTGCAACACACTTATAAGCCTTGTTTACATTATGACTCAGCTTGCTTTGCAACCTCACACATTACATTATTGATGCATCGACACATCTTCTTTGCAATTGGATTCTCATTTGTACTAATTAAGTTTAGATGTGAGATGTATAAGAATTGTGTGATATATATGTACATCCCCAAATATAATATAAAATAATATAAAAGATGAATTTGGAGGCGATCAAAGCGTAGCTCATCTGACAGGCTCATTTTCTCTTAAAAGGTATCAATCCTCGGACCGACCGGGTTTGGAGGCGATCAAGACCCATAGTTCATAATGACGTCTCGATTTTCTCTCGAAAGACGCGTCAAGTCCTCGCCGGACCACCAGTTGAGGCGATCAAAGCGTAGTCGACAACGAGGCTCGTTTTCTCGAGAGGCGCCAACGTTCGCCGATCAACCGTTTGAGGCATCAAGACCCGTAGTTCATATGACGAGCTTCGATTTTCCTTGAAAGAGGCGTCGCCCCGTGACCGACCGGGAGGCGATCAAGACCCGTAGTTCATATGGCGAGGCTCCGCTTTAAGAGACGCCAACCGCCCTCGCCTGGATCAATCGGGTTTGAAGGCGATCAAGACTCGTAGTTCACGACGAGGATCCGCTCGAGAGGCGCCAACTATTTTCGACTACCGCTCGAGGCTATCAAGGCTCAGTTCATATACAGTTCATTTTTCCTCGAGAGGCGTAACCGCCCTCGCCAAATCGACCGGATTTAAAGACGATCGGCCCGTAGTTCATACTGGCGAGCTCATTTTCCCTCAAGAGAGGCTAACCACCCTCGCCGAACCGACCAGGTTTGGAGGCAATCAAGACTCAGTTCATACATGAGACGATTTTCCTCGAGAAAGGCATCAACCGTCCTCGTCGGACCAACCGGGTTTGGAGGCGATCAAGGCCTATAGTTCACGGCGAGGCTTCGCTTTTTTTCGAGAGAGGTCAACCGTCTCGCCGACGATCGAGTTTGGAGGCGATTAAGGCTCGTAGTTTACGAAAATTAATTTTTTGAAACTCCATAGATGGTTCAACAATTGACAACAAGAGACTACGAGATCGATGATGTAACGCCAACTATCAATAAGGATACTTTGATAATCACGGAAGAAATTTTATTTTCCAAATGATTTGGTGGTTATTCCTCATAAAAGATCGCAAGCTTATCCTCCTCTCATTGGCTCTGCATCTTCAAGCTTTTGCCTTCTCGAGATTTGTGATATATCTCAGATTTTCCGAGGCTTTGACCGATATTTTGTCTACTAATATTTTGATGTACTGCATCTTCCGATAAATCGGAGGTTTTGATTTGCATCTTTGAGACTTTGGCTTCCGAGTTTTTTGATGTACCTATACCTTCCCGAGGTTTTTCTATTGAGATTTTGATGTATGTACCTTCCGGTTTTTTCTTCTAAGATTTTTACTGCATCTCTAAGGCTTTTGTCACTGAGGTTTTGATGATATATCTTCCTTATTTTTTGCCTCTAAGGTTTTAATTTACTTAGACCTTCCGAGGTTTTGATATACATATATCTTTTGAGGCTTTTGCCTTCAGGTTTTGAGTGAAGACATTGTCAACCACTTGCTCTCTTGAGTCTTTCTAGTGAGGACCTTCTCCACTACCGCCTTTCCATCGAGGCTTCCTCGTGCCTGGGGTTATCGGAGATGGAGCACCACTTGCCTTTTGAGATTTTTCTAGTGAGTACCTTATCCACTATCAACTTCTCATAGGCCTCCTCATGGGTTTGTCTTCTAAGTAGTTTTATTGAATGCAACAAAGGAAGATTTCATTGATATAAAAACTTATTTTAGAAAATAAAATTTTATAAATTTTCAATAGAAAAAAGAAACTTAACTTTCTTTAGTCACTTAACTTAGTGAGATCTTTCCTTGGATAAATATTGGTGATATTTCTTACTCAATAACTCCAACAACTTCTTTATCATGATTCCTCGATCTCCTTTTGATGATCCATTGCATTGCTCCAACAAGTAGCCTCAAATGTCCTTGTCATATTAAATGTTCAATTTCTTCCTTCAGATGAACGCAACTTTCAGTTGCATGTCCTTTCAAACGGTGAAAGTGACAATATTGTGATTGATTTCCTCCATTTAGATTTCAATGGGTTTGATCATTTAAGATATTCAATTGAATCTCCATTATGATATCCCCCAGCGCATTTAGTGGAGTATATCTAGAAGTATCATAATGTCGCTGATCTTTGAATATTTTCTTTTTTTTTGTTTTAGATCTGTAAGATCTTGATGCACTTATGCTTAGAGTTATTCTCAAATTATCTTCTATGAGTTGTAATAGCTTCATCCAGTAATTTGTGCCTCTACCGATGAATAAGATTAGTATAAGATTGTCTGCATCTCGCATTAATGAATAAGAAAGGCCCAAGACCTCCAAGGAAGACATCTCGAGTAGCTGATCTACTCGAATTTGACAAACTTCTAAAGAGAATCTTTGAAAGTATTCTTTGAGAGTTTATTCTATTTTGACTAATTCCATAAAGATGAGAAGAGTTTTTAATGATTCTTTGATTTGAGATAAATTGTTCGAAAAGAGTTTAGCCAAATGAGCAAAGTTGAGAATGGTCCCTTGGGGAGGGAATAAAATCATGTATGAGCTTGCCTTTTAAGAGTGAAAGGAAAAACTTGATAAAGCAAAGCATCAAGGGCTTGTTGAATATGCATAATAGCTCTAATGACCGATGTGCTCATAAGGATCGAGGTTCCATCATAAGGTTCAATGTTAGGTAGTTTAAACCCCACCGGAATCGGTTGTTGAAGAACCATATCATGCAAAGAAGAAGATTCTTGAATACTGAATAGGGTTGAACTGTTTATATCTTAACGAAAATTGCGTTTGAACAAGGCATTGTATTTCATATCGAATAACTTCACGAGTTGTTTCCATGAAATGAGGGTGATTCAATCCCATTAAAGAGGTAGGAGATTCAAAGTTGGTCGCAATATAAGTAGATGAGTTGGTGACATTATAATCATGATCCATATCGGATGAATGGGAGGAATTTTCACATGATCATGAGGGGCTTCTTCATTAGTTTCTTCAATAAAATTAACTCTATCATGTTGTTGATAGGTCGATTTCCTCAATTTGTTGTGGCATTCTCAATTATTGACTCTAATAAGAGTTGAAGGATCCGAGCTTAATGTTCCTCCATTCTTCACATGCCTTCCTCAAAAGTATGAAGTGCTCCACCGCTAGTGGTTTCGATCTTGTTGAGAAACTTAATTGTCGACATGATAAAGTAATGAGAATCTCCTTCTGACGACGCCAAACTATAGTGCCGAAAATTTGTAGCGGTAGAATAAACCTTAATGCCTTAGCTTTGTATGGAAATACAACACCCAGATAATTAAAAGAGAATAAGAAACCCGAATTTTATGTAGAAAAATCCCGAAAGAGAGGAAAAAAACCGGGGCTCAACAAGAAAGATGCTTCACTATATATTTTCTTTGGAATGAGTTTAAGTCTTCCGCTGGGATTACAAGGTTGTATGTGAGAAATCATGATAATGAGAATTTCAAAATCGTGTTACTGAGTATGCAACGGTAGGTGTAATGGTTATTGACGACCATCAAGCGACATGACAACGATGGTGATGACAAATTTGAACTTCTAGCTCTTTCCCGCTTTTCTTCCAAGCTCACTTTTAGCTCCTTCCTCCCTTTCATGACAAGAATGAAGTTCTATTTATAGGATTGAGAGGGCATTTTAGTCATTATAGCCAAAATTTTAAAACACTCCATCTGGACGGTGTATATTGATTCATTTGATTATAGATAATTTTGGTGATTTGACCGTCAAATAATCTTCGATTTGAGTGATCTTAGGCTTATTTGATTTGTCTCGGCCGAGCCACTGATTCGATTATAAGCACGCCAAATTTGAAAGTCATTTGATCATCCAGTCAATGTCTCAAAATTTCATATGTAACTTTTTGAGTTTGAAGCTCATTTAACGATTTGACCCGGTAGTATTATTGGACTCATCGATTGAGTTGTTGAATTTGATTGAATATATGCTTGAAATCCATGCTTGATTTATAAATTTTAGAGGATATATGAATTATGATTATTTAGGTATGATTTGAGTTAAAAAATTTATTAATTAAATCTTATTATGCTTTTTAACTGTAATATTATTTAAAAATTTATTAGTTAATCAATAAATTTTATCGAGAGTATTAATGAACAATCTATTGAAAAATAGAACTTAAATTAGGTTAATTGGTAAATAAAAAACACTTTATCAAATTTAAAAGTTAATTTATACTCATAAATAATAATAGTTTTATGTAAAAAAACCCTATTATATTTACATATTAAATAAAATTATAATTTAATTTTATATGATCATATTAGTCAATTTTAATCAAAAAATGTAAGGAGATTTATCTCTTAACAAAAATTGCTTTGAATAAGGCGTTGTATTTCATATCGAATAACTTCACGAGTTGTTTCCATGAAATGGGGTGATTCAATCCCATTAAAGATAAGGAGATTCAAAATTGGTCGCAATATGAGTAGGATGAGTTGAAACATTATAGCATGATCCATAATGTGATGATGTACGGGAGGAATTTACACATGATCATGAGGGGTTCTTTATTAGTTTCTTTAATAAAATTAACTCTATCATGTGTTGATGGGTCGATTTCCTTCAATTTATTATGGCATTCTCAATTGTTCACCTAATAAGAGTTGAAGGATCCGAGCTTGATGCTCCTCCATTCTTCACATGCACTCCTCAAAAGTATGAAGTGCTCCACCCTGGTGGTTTCGATCTTGTTGAGAAACTTAGTTGTTTGACATGATAAAGTAATGAATCTCCTTCCCATGACGACGCCAAACCATAGCGTAAATTTTGTAACTGAGAATAAACCTTAACGCTTAGCTTTGTATGGAAATACAACACGCATTTAAAAAGAGAATAAGAACCTAGAATTTTAACGAAAAATCGAAAGAGGGGAAAACGGGCTCAAGAAAGATGTTTCATATATTTGCTGAATACAAAAGTTTAAGTCTTCCGACAAATGGATTACAAGATCAGATGTGAGAAATCATGATAATGAGAATTCCAAAATCGATTACTGAGCTATGCAACGGTAGTGTGCTAATCATTGTGGCGACTACGACTGAATAGATCTGACAATGGTTGATGATAAATCAACTTCTTTCTTCCAAACTCACTTTAGCTCGTCCCTTTCATGACAAGAATGGAGTTCTATTTATAGGATTCCGAGAGAGGCATTTTAGTCATTATACTAAATCTCAAAACACTCCATCTGACGGTGTATATTGATTCATTTGATTATGATAGTTTTGGTGATTTGATCATCCAAATAAACTTCGATTTGAGTGATCTTGTTCGTTTGATTTGTCTCGGCCAAGCCGCATTGACTATAAACACGCCAAATTTGAAAGTCATTTGATCTCCAATGTCTCAAAATTTGTAACTTTGAGTTTGATTTGCTCATCGCTCGATTTGACCCGGACAGTATTTATATCTCATCGATTGAGTTGTTAATTTGATTGAATATATGAAATACGCTTGATTTATAAATTTTGAGGATATAGGAATTATGATTATTTAGGTATGATTTGAGTTAAAAAAATTTATTAATTAAATCTTATTATGCTTTTAACCTGTAATATTATTTAAAAATTTATTAGTTAACTGAATAAATTTTATCGAGAGTATTAATGAACAATCTATTGAAAAATAGAACTTAAATTAGGTTAATTGGTAAATAAAAAACACTTTATCAAATTTAAAAGTTAATTTATACTCATAAATAATAATAGTTTTATGTAAAAAAACCCTATTATATTTACATATTAAATAAAATTATAATTTAATTTTATATGATCATATTAGTCAATTTTAATCAAAAAATGTAATAAATTTATTTACTAACTTAAATGATATAACATTCATTTACTCAAATTTATTTGTTCATCAATAAGAAATTATAATAAATATTTAAAATTAAGTAAATGAATGCGAAGGAGTTAAGCCATGAAGAGCTTATGGAGTGGTCCAGTGGATCATTATCATGTTTCCTTTTTATTCTCAGCTTACGCACACGTGGGAACCGTTCACACGAAGTGGCGGTTAGATGTGCAGTCCAGCCGCGTGGAACCCGACTATAAATAAGGGTGAAGGAAGGTACTGTTGTTCCATCCGGCGAGGAGCGAAAAAAAAGAAGTTAATTTTCTCCTGCCAAGTTCGAGAGTGGAGCGCAGAGCCGAGAAATCGATGCGAGTGCTCGCCTGTTCGGAGCTCATCTGCGAGTATCTTTCTATTCGAGTGCGAATTCGGAGCTGCTTTGGTCGATTTTGGCTCTTCAATTTGATGATTTTAGCTCAGAGAGTGGAATTTAGGCTTTTTCAGATGTTTTGCAAAGTGCCCTTTTTTTTTTTTCCTTCTTTTCGATGCGGTGTCCTGTTTTGAACTGGCAGTTGTTTCTCTCGAATTTGTTCTGTTATATGTGCTGTTTTGAAGTAGGTTTGTTTGATTCTTACATTACATTGTTGACATGCTGCGGATATGGGCTAGTTCATACGGGACGAATGTTTTGGGATTTGATGTTGGTTTATTTGGTGTCGAGATTTAGTTTTTCCACTAATCGGCATTGTTGGGTTGTTTTTTCTTTTCTCAGTGCTTCTTTTCATTAGTCTGAGAGATAGTGATGCTTTAATTGCTGTGTTTTATTGTTTTCATGGGAGTTTGGGATATTTTTTTTTCTATTGAGATGAGTTCTTGTTTGTTCTGTTTAGAATTATGTCTTGGATGTGTATTTATAAGCTTTGCATTCGTCTTTTTTAAAAAAATAAAAATTTAGGTGGGGATTTTGAAGAAGCATTTTAAATTGTTCGACATCAGGGTTTGTTCTTTGAAGGATCTTTTGCTGCTGCATTTTCTGGTATGGAGGATGCGGAACAATCTTTGAGTCGAGGAAGATTAATTGAAAAATGACACTGATCCACTTAATGGTGCAGTTGGAAAAGTTTCTACTGAGAGATGAGGGGATGGAAATATGATGGAGGAAATCAAGAATAATGTAGATGATGATAACAGTTCTGAGGATTTAAAGGAAGTGGTGGAGGCAGAGCATTCAGGGATATAAAGGATGGTTAGGATGAGAAAATTTTGAAAGAGGTGAAGGTCATGGAGGAGAGGAATAGTGTACAACAGATTATGAATGGGGATGAAGATAAAGATATGAAACCAAAGTTGTGGTTGAAAAGGAGGCAAGTGAAGCTATGGATGGGATGAAAAGGAGGTTGGGATTCTCAGGATATGGAGGAAAGAGTAATCCAGACAAAGAAGGAAAGAAGAAGGAAGAGTAATGGTAATGTGATGAAATCATGAGGAAAAGGATGGGGAAGTGAATAGAGTGTTAGAAAGGGTGGAGGATGCTAGAGATAAGTCCGTGGAAATATAGACATGAAACACAACAATTAGAATAGCCTCGGAGATGTTGAAACTATAGGAGGGAACAAGCAAGGAAAAGGCAGCAATGCAATAGATGATATATCTGTTAAAAATACTGAAGAATGGTAAAGAGATGTGGAAGAGATGAAAGATGATGAACATGGTAAACCAACAAGTGGTGAGAGGACAGCTTTGGTACAAGTTAAAATGATAGAGGGAAGGAAAAGGAGGCCAAAGATATGGAAATGGTGGGAACTGAAGATGGTAGAGAAAGAAGCTCCTGATGAAACATGAGGTGGTTGTTGTTGTGAGAGAAGGGAAGATGAGGAAAAAAGATAGTGGTGGAAAACTGACAAGATAGTGGGTGATAAAGAAAAGGAGAATCTTTGAAAAGAAAAAGGGGTAAAGATCATGGACCTTTTGAAACAGGTGAAGCCAAGAAAATGGTGACACTAAGGAAAATATTGAAGAATTGGAGGTACATGGAAGTAGAAAGAGGTCCAAGAAGGTGTTGAGTACCCTGTGGTCTCTCCTAGTGATCATCCTGTCCGCTAAAGGAAAACGGTTGAGAGGTTGGTAGAAGTTATCGAGAAAGGGCCGGATAGGACTGTTATTATAGAGAAGGTGTGTGCTACTTTTTCTATCCTCTCTTCATTAGATAATATAAAAACTTGATTGATTTATTTTTCATTGTTTCTTCTTGGGCCGAGGAACTCCTTTGAGAGAAATACCTGATGGTAAGCTTTTAGCTATCTTGATTGCATCGTTGTTTTATTTCATGCACTATGATTTAATATCACAAATTTGTACATCTTTTATTTATTTTATCACTTATCGGTATTATCTGGGCTTGGCTTTCAATTGTTAGTTGCCCTCATTAATTATCATTCCACCTCATATCTTTTGTTGGGTCTGATATATGGTTGGAGTTGTTGTTGATGGGTTTGGTCTTGCTATTTGGTTGTTTTTTATAAGATTATTTGGCCTTTCCTTTTTGGTTTCATTTTAAGGTATAATTCCACCATGTGCTGGAGCAATTGATAGGAAGATTTCACATAGATAACTCAATTTATTTGGTTTGAGGTTCAAGCTTTTGTTATTGCCTTTCATGATTTTCTTCTTGCGACGTTACATTTCTATCAATATCTTCCGTTTCCAAGCTTAATTACTTCAGTTTGGTATTTTAGAATAAGGTTTGGTTAATAAGTTTTCTGTTTTCTTTTGTCCTTTGTAGGATTTATCAATGGTATTAAATTCTTTTGTAGAAAATGTAATTCCGCACTAATTAAATCTCTCTTGCTAGTTGTTGTGTATGATGACACTATGAAATGACAAGATGCAAAGCATTAAGGATTTGTGCTGTCTGAAGCAAAATGTGATGCGGTTTATAGAAGTTAATAATTCTATTTATAAATTATGAGTCTTGCACTCTTACATGGCAATGCTTAAGTTGAAGATGTGCTTATGTATTGAGAGACTGCTATTGTCCAACTTCACCACATATTGTTTATCCGTTTGGCAACTTTAAACTTATGAGTTTATTGAAGTAGAAATACAAGAAGAACACTAAGGAGACTCTCAAATGGAAATTACTTAATTGCACCTTTAAGAGTTTGTTTGGGATTACAACAAGATGAAAATATATAGTGACTGACTAAAAAAAAGTTATGGGTATTAGAAATTTTTTTATTTAAAAAAAAGGCTAAATTTTAAAATAATCACGCTTTAAAATCTTAATTAGCGGATTAAGCATTAAAATTTTTTTTTTAAAACATACCGCTTAACGACCGACGCCGAATCAGCATAAGGGCTTAAATTATTTTTTTTTAAAGGTCGAACCGAGATCGAGTGTCTCGATCTTAGAAGCTCACCTAAATGTCGTTCTGAGTTGCTGCCGTCACGCCCAAAACGCGGAAACGCCACCAAACTAAATAGCCACCGTTGAGACCGCCAATCCTCCACACATTAGGTATTGTTTGAGTTTTTTTTTTGTAAAATGAAGAATATGTAAATGTGATTTTATTTTTGTGTTATGATGTTATTAATAAGTATATTATGTGATTAGTTTAGGGTGATTTTAGGCAAATGTAATGTGAATTTTAGGTATTTTAGGTATTTTTGAATTTTTTGATCTTTCTTTGTCAAATGAGAAATATGTAAATGTGATTTTGATTTTTTGTGTGTTATTAAGTTATTAGTTAGTTTATTATATGATTAGTTTAGTTTATTTTAATGTAATGGATTTTTAGGTATTTTAGGTATTTTTTGATTTTGATTTTTTTGTAAAATGAAAAAATATGCAAATATGATGTTGATTTTTTGTGTGTTATCATATGTATTATGTGAATAGGTAGTTTTAGGATTGATTCCAGACAAATGTAAAGCGAATTTTAGGTTTTTTTTTAAACTCATTTTTATTTAATTTTGAAAATAACACATTTTCATGGCGCATCTTAGGAATCCTTCACGAAAGAGATAAAATAGAACTCGAAAAGAAAAAATGAAGTTTAGGATCATCAATTTGTCAACCCTAAATAATAGTAATTTATGATGGCTTTTTCGATGATAACATGCAGCAAGTATACAACCTATAGTTGTGTAGTCAAAATTGAGTTGAAATGAGGATGATAAGTTCATAATTACCTTAATTTAATTTCACCCAATCAAGCTGTCCAAAATAGTATACTACCAGGAATATTGACTCAATCTCCATTATGATATCGCCCATAGCGTGAAGTGGAGTATATCTAGAAGTGTCATAATGTCGTTGATCTTTTGAATATTTTTTTTTTATTTTGAGATCTTGTAAGATCTTCCGATGACTTACGCTAGAAATTCTCAAATTGTCTTTAATGAGCAATAATAGCTTCATCGCCAGTAATTTGTGTCTCTCGCCAATGAATAAGATTAGTATAAGATTGTATCTCGTGTTAATGAAGAGTAAAGGCCGAAGAAGACCTCCAAGGAAAATGCCTCTGATCTACTCGAATTTGACAAGCTCAAGAGAATCTTGAAAGTATTCTTTGAGGGTTTATTCTATTTTGACTAATTCCATAAAGATGAGAAGAGTCTTTGATGATTCTTCGATTTGAGATAAATTGTTTGACAAAGAGTTTAGCCAAATGAGCAAAGTTGAGAATGGTTGGGGAGAGAATAAAACCATGTACGAGCTTGTCCTTTAAAAGTGAAAGGAAAAACTTGACGAGCAAAAGCATCCTTGTTGAATATGCATAATAGTTCAGAATGACCGATGCTCATAAGGATCGAGGTTCCATCATAAGGTTCAATGTTAGATAGTTTAAACCCCACGAATTAGTTGTTGAAGCCATATCATGCAAAGAAGAAGATTCTTGAATACTCGACGAGGGATGAACTGTTTATCTCTTAACCAGAATTCATTTGAACAAGGCGTTGTATTTCATCAATAACTTCAGTTGTTTCCATGAAATGGGGTGATTCAATCCCATTTAAGAGGTAGGAGATTCAAAGTTGGTCGCACAGTGGGGATGAGTTTATTATAGTCATGATCCATATCGGATGATGCGGGAGGAATTTCTACATGATCATGAGGGGTTCTTCATTAGTTTCTTCAATAAAATTAACTCTATCATGTTGTTGATAGATTTCCTCTAATTTGTTGTGACATTCTCAATTGTTCAGCCTCTAATAAGAGTTGAAGGATCTGAGCTTGATGCTCCTCCATTCTTCACATGCAATATCAAATAAGTTAAAAAAGAATTAAACATTTTGAAATTAGTGCAATATAAATCTTCATATAAAATATAAATATTAAATTAAATTTCATTCTTATGTAATTTGTATCAAGATATTCATGTATATTCTATTTCATTAAGAAATTTATTATAAAACATATGATAAATATATAAATATTACTATCTTTATGTAATCAATATAATAAGTATTATAAAAAAAATTAACATGTTCTTTAAATTTATTTAAAAATTTAATTTGACCATTCTAACATACAATATTTTTAGCTAAAAATTATTATCTAAATTTTGAACTTAAAATTTTCTATATTTTCTAAAAAAAAGGCACACCACTTTAAGGTGCATAAATTGACTTTAATAAATATATTTTCTACGTAAAATGGTGCATCACACGAGGCATCATTGTAGAAAATGCCTTCTCTTAGAGCTTTTTCAGTCCTTTTTAAAATATCTATCTAACCTTAACTCCTTTACTAATTTGAGTTTATGCTATACTTCTTTTAAAATTTAGAATTTGATTTTTTTTTTTTTAGCTTCATTCTTATCACATAGAATATGGTTTTGAATTCAAAAAATTTTAGTTGAAAAATTGAGATATTAGAATTATTCATTAGAATATATATTTAATATTTATAATATAAATCTCTTATCATTATTATTATAATATAGCCTCATTATTAAGAGTGTTTTTTTATTATTGTATTAACATATTTATAGTAAAAAATTTTAGTCATTATTATTATAAAATATCTTCATTATTAAGAATATTTTTTATTGTCTTTTCCTTTGATGCTTTTTTTTATAACCTATATATAGGCACTATTATATTAATATATTCCATTTAATAAAAATTATTACAAATTTCACCATCATCAACACAAAAAACAAAAGAGTAATATATAAAACTCATGGAAAAAAAATAATTGCTCAAGCTTATACACACACATAATTTATATGTATATTCTACACCAGTAATACACACATAGAAAACACTTTTATGAGGTTTGAAATGTCATCATGGATTTAGTTTCTTATTGTAAAGTATAAATATGGAATTAGTGAAAGTATTAAAAAAAGTCTTGAATGCTTCTTGAAAATTGATCGAGATGAGGGTGATAGTGATGTCATTTTATTCTTTTCAATATAATAAAAATATGGTCAAATAAAATTAATATTAGAGGATTAATAAAATGAATAGACCTTATGTTATAAGTATAATTTTTTTAGGAAATTATTTATGAAGAATATATTTAACATCTCAAATAATACATTATATATATATATATATATATATTTACATGCACTTCTTTCTCCAGATAATTTTTATGTTCATTGCAGAGCAAATTTATGCAGCTCAGCTCAACATACCATGCAATGCAGTTGGTTTTGCAAGTCCAATTCAAAGATCTCCAATTTGTTGTATGCTTAATACATGAAAGACTAGCTAGTCAATGTATATTCATTTAAATTCCTTTAGTAAGTTTTCCACTAATCAATTCTTTACTATTGTCTTAATTGTATTCATTAATAAACATCACATTGATCAGCCCATGATGGTTTTAGCTTCCTTCTCTAAGGTTGTTGTTTGGGTTTCTTTAGAGAGGGATATTTATTCAACAAGCTTCTTCAATTCTTCTTCACTTTTGGTGTCCTCTTTGTTATTATGTTGTGTGAGTTTAGTTATATTTTAGATTACTTGTAGCCTCTTTTAACTAATGAAATCGATTGGCCATGGAGATATACTTTGCCAATATGATAATAGAGCAAGAAAATTCTAATCACCCTCTTACTTAATCTTGTCCCCTGTCCCATCAACACATGCTTATGAAATCATGCTCATCATCACACTCACTGGCAACTTTTATATATACCAAAAGCTGCTGTCATCCCTATCTTACTTACCTTTCTAATATATTCACTTGCATCTTAGTCCCCTTTCTTTGCCATATGCAAACAATCATCCTATCTTCAATTTCTTATGCCTCATAGCACACCTACATATCATCATTTGCATTAAAACCTTACGCACATTGCATTGCAACACACTTATAAGCCTTGCTTGCAATATGACTCATTTTGCTTTGCAACCTCACACACTATATTATCGACGTATCAACACATCTTTGCAATTGGATTCTTATTTGTACTAATTAAGTTTAAGTGTTAGATATGTAAATATATAAAATTGTGTGATATGTATGTAAATTCCCTATATATTATGAAATCTAATATAAAATAACATAAAAGATGAATGTCATAATACACTCCTAAGAAAAAAAATTAGTTATTTTGGGTGGATAATTACTCCTCACTTGAATGTAAGCTTTTCTTCTCTCTTACAATCTAATACTCTTCCTTTGTGAACAAATTTTTTTTTTTTTTGAGTTCTTAATTTTGCTTTTAATTTTTTCTCATATTTAATTTCAATATTTTTAATATTTATGATTTTGTGACATTTTTTATTTATATGTTTATTGAGATGAAAATGAGTTATCACGAGCCATAGTCTTTTGAACTTTCTTAAGCATTTGTCAAAATCATATTCGCATGAGCTCGGGTTCTATAGTATTTATAACATTAACCGCATTAACATATAATACTATTGAAAAATCTATTAGTTAATTAAATAAATTTTATGGAGACTATTAATTAACAATCTATTAAACTTAAAATTGAGATTTAAATTAGGTTAACTGGTAAATAAAAATTATTTTATCAATTTTAAAATTAATTTATACTCATAAATAACAATAATTTAATATAAAAAATAAAAAATAAGAAAATCCTATTATATTCACATATTAAATAAATTTATAATTTAATTTTGTATGATTATGTTATTGAATTTTAATCAAATTTTTTAATGAATTTATTTACTAACTAAAATTATTTAACATTAAATTGCTTCAATTGATTTATTCATCAATTCAATAATTATAATAAATATTTAAAATTAATTAATTAATTAAATTAAATTAATGTGATGGAGTTAAGCCATGAAAAGCTTATGGAATGGTCCATTGGACCATAATGTTTCCTCATCTTACGCACACGTGTGAATAAAATTCACACGTGGGACCCGTTCACACGTGGCGGTTGGCGCTAGCCACGTGGAACCCGACTATAAATACGGGTGAGGGAATGTTCTTGCTGGTCCATCCGGCGAGCAGCGAAAAAAAAAACTATTTTTCTCCTGCGAAGTTCGAGTGGAGCGCTGAGCCGAGAATTCGACGCGAGTGCTCGCCTGTTCGGAGCTCGTCTGTGAGTATCTTTCTGTTCGAGTGCGTATTCGGAGCTGCTTTGGTCGATTTTTGGCCGTTCAATTTGATGATTTAGCTCAGGGAGTGGAATTTAGGGTTTTTCAGATGCTTTGCAAAGTGCCCTTAAATTTTTTTCCTTCGTTTTCGATGCGGTGTCTTGTTTTGAACGGGCAGTTGTTTTTCTCGAATTTGTTCTGTTATATGTGTTGTTTTGAAGTAGGTTTGTTTGATTCTTTCGTTACATTGTTGGCATGCTGCGGGTATGGGCTAGTTCATACGGGAAGAATGTTTGGGATTTGATGTTGGTTTATTTGGTGTTGAGATTGAGTTTTTCCACTAATCTGCATTGTTGTTGTTTTTCCTTTTCTCAGTGCTTTTTTATTTCATTAGTCTGAGAGATAGTGACGCTTTAATTGCTGTGTTTTATTGTTTTCATGGGAGTTTGGGGTATTTTCTTCTATTGAGTTTAGTTCTTGTTTGTTCTGTTTAGAATTATGTCTTGGATGTGTATTTATAAGCTTTGCATTCTGATTTTTTTTTAAAAAAAAAAAAATCAGGTGGGATTTTGAAGAAGCATTTTAAATTGTTAAGCATCAGGTTTTGTTCTTTGAAGGATATTTTGCTGCTGCATTTTCTGGAATGGAGGAAGCGGAACAATCTTTGGAGTCCAAGGAAGATAGATTGAAAAATGGCACTGATCCACCTAATGGTGCAGTTGGAAAAGATTCTACTGATATGAGGAATGGGGATGGAAATATGATGGAGGAAGTCAAGAATAATGTAGATGACGATAATAGTTCTGAGGATTTAAAGGCAGTGGAGGCGAGCATTTAGGGATATAAAGGATGGTGATGATGAGAAGAATTTGAAAGAGGTGAAGGTCATGGAGGAGAGGAATTGTACAACAGATTACGAATGGGGATGAAGATAAACATATAGGGAAACCAAAGTTGTGGTTGAAAAGGAGGCAAGCCGTGGATGGGGAAAAGGAGGTTAGGGATTTTCAGGATATGGAGGAGAGAATAATTTAGACAAAGCAAAAGACGAGGAATGGAAGAAGAAGGAAGTTCAGAATAGTAATAAGATGAAATTTGTGGTAGAGGAAAAGGATGGGGAAGTGAATAGAAAGGAGGCGATGCTAGAGATAAGTCTGGGAAGACATGAAACAACAAAAAAGTATGGCCTCGGAGATGTTGAAACTAAAGAGGAAAAGGAAGAAGAGCAATGCAATAGATGATATATCTGTTAAAATACTGAAGAATGGTAAAAGATGGTGGAAGAGATGAAAGATAAACTAAAACCAAGTGGTGAGAAGGATATTTTTGGTACAAGTTGAAGAAAATGATAGAGGAAAGGCTAGAAAGGAGGCCAAGGATATGGAAATGGTGGGAACTGAAGATGTGGTAGAGAAAGAAGCTCCTGATGTGAAAGATGAGGTGGTTCTTGTTGTGAGAGAAGGAAAGAAGAGGAAAAGATAGTGGTGGAAAAATTGACAAGATAGCGGGTGATAAAGAAAAGGAGAGTCTTTGAAAAGAAAAAGGGCAAAGATCATGGACCTTTTGAAACAAGTGAAACCAAGAAAAATGGTGACACTAAGGAAAATATTGAAGAATTGGAGGTACATGGAAGTAGAAAGAGGTCCAAGGAGGCGTTGAGTACCCTGTGGTCTCTCCTAGTGATCGTCTGTCCGTGAAAGGAAAACGGTTGAGAGGTTGGTAGAAATTATCGAGAAAGGGCGGATAAGGCTGTTATTATAGAAGGTCGTGCTACTTTTTCTATCCTCTTCATTAGATAATATAAAACTTGATTGATTTATTTTTTCAATGTTTCTTCTTGTAGGGAACTCCTTTGAGAGAAATACCTAATGGTAAGCTTTTAGCTATCTTGATTGCATCGTTGTTTTATTTCATGTGCTATGATTTAATATCACAAATTTGTAAATCTTCTTATTTATTTTATCACTTATCAAGATTATCTGGGCTCAACTTTCAATTGTTTGTTGCTCTCATTAATTATCTTTCCACCTCATATTGTTTATCGAGTTGGAAACTTTATTTATAGCATGAGGGAGAAACTTACGAGTTTATTGAAGTAGAAATACAAGAAGAACACTGTGGAGACTCTCAAATGGAAATTACTTAATTGCACTCTTAAGAGTTTGTTTAGGATTTCATTGGCTAAAAGTTTTTGTGGGTATTATAAATTTTTATTTTAAAAAAATTAGATCACATCTTTTGGCATCCACCGACTTTACTAGGTTAAAAAATATAACTTTTCACCATAGATTCTTTAAAACGTAGAATAGTTTTACCAAAAAATGTGTTTCACACCTCAGCGTTAGTGCCGCCTTGGATCCTAAGTTCTAACTCTCAACATTTGCATGAGGCTTATTTATAGAGGATATAAATGACAAATTCTAAACTGAACTTTAAATATGTTATGTGAGAAAAGAATATTCTTTCATGTGCTACTATTGTCATCTTCAATTGTAGCCATTCACAAATTGTATGGAGATAATTGTACCTATAGACAATCTTCTTATTAGAACAATTGTCTTTGGTTTAGGAATTTTCTATAGCCACATGCAATTATCATAGTTATCTGGTGGTGCTGGAATCCTTGAACCTTTAGGGAGGTAATTTTACCTTTAGGGAATCTTCATGGTGCTACTGGCACAAACTCTTCCTATATTTAGCACATCATTATTCTGGCTGTTTGGTTAGTGCTGTAATTATTTTGCTTTTAGGCCGGATTGATACCCATAATTATGCTAAGCTCTCTTTCTCCATGGATGATGTATTTTCATTCTAATCTTAAGTCATTGTATCCTCCATTTTGGATGGTACCATCACTGCAAATAATTTATAAAATTTTTAATTATTTACCATTTATTTTTTCTAGGCTAGAGATTCATGAGAGTACTTTTTTACAAATATTCTCTTAAATTGGAAAATAATTCTTGATTATATAATTTATGTGCTCTAAGTTAGCATCAACCTAAGTATGACATTATCATTTTAGCAATTGTCTTTATAAGTAGAGTTTATTAAGATCTTCTTATTAAAGATAATATTCCATGACTAAACTCATGAAATTTAATACTACTATAACAACAACAACAACAAGCATTTAGCCCACTAAGTGGGGCTATGAATCCTTCATCTCCATTGTGTCATATTATGTGTCAAATTCTCATTTTCAAGTATACTAAGGTCGTTTTATACATCTTTTTAGGTCTACCTCTACCTTTCTTAACATAGACAAATCTAACGATCTACTCTCCTAACCGGTCATTGATGACGACCGACGCTTTATGGCCAAACCATGACTCTTCTAATCTTATCCACTAGCTACTCCAACTTTTTTTCGAACATACTCATTTCACATTTTAAGAGTAAAGCCACTCATCCACCTAAGCATTCTCATCTCTTTGTAATACTTAACTTATGCTTCTTATTGGCCAACTCATAAATTTAATAGTTAAAAAATATAATTAACATCAGTCTTAGTTAAATTATTGGAAGTAATTCAAGAAATCTTGGGGTTTGATTTAATCTTTTATTATATGTTTATTTAATAGGGGCATGCATTATGTTTTAAATCCTCATTATTTATAAAATCAAGAAGGAATTTATTTAGTGATAAATTCTTTAATATTACAACTATCCAAGAATATATGTGTTTGAGATTTTCAATGTAAATGACTTTCATCATAGCTTGCATTAGTCCCAATAATTCAAGTTTATTTCTTGAATGAGTGTTTGAGACATACCTTTGGGTGGGGCCATTGTGCCTTTGCTGTTGATTATAACCCAGCCTTTCCTTGTCATGAGAAAATGTCAAGAAAGTTAGACAAAGAATTAGTAGAATTAGTATGTATTCACTATTTTTCTTGATGGTATTCTACTTGCCAGAGTGGTATCAAACTAGTTCTTGGAGTTAGGTCAAATTTGTTTGAGTATACTGTTAAAACTCATTTAGAGGTATCAATTTTCACTATTTTATATCTATCAAGATCTACAAGAGATAAGCAAGACAAGTTTTTAATTTTTTACTTAAATTTATGAACAGTTACAGTATGCTTAGTCAATGAAACAAGAATTTTTGTTTAGTCTATAAACAATAATACAATTAGTTGCTAATTCTTTGTTTAAGACATCTAAATTATTTATCGATCCAAGAAATCTTTGCATTTATTTAATATCAATAATTTTATTTGAAATTTAGAAGTGAAATTTAGACTTATATTAATAGTATGATATCCCATTGATTATTATTATGACCTAAAAATCAAAAACAATAGAAGTGACAATTTTAGAGCCAAATTGACCAAGATATTTTTGAAATTATGCTATTTAAACATTTAAGGATTTTGAAATGTTCATATAAAGAATATGAATAAACTAGAAATTATCTATAAAAAATAATATATTTTGAATATGAATAAAATGTCATTCATTATATTTTAAAATTTGCTTGGATCATTTTTTTAAGACAAAAGGCATATGATTCTACTCTTAGTGAGAATGGAATCATGATGTCATTTTATAATGATCATATTGTCTAATTTGATTTTGTTAATAGCTATATAAATTTGAGAAGATGGAGCCTTATAAAGGCTATTAAGAAGAATTTTCTTATTTGGAATCGGATAGTGAATTTATTTAAAAGGTTATAATTAATAGCTAATTGTGATTTTTTTATCTTTTTCAATAGCACTCATAACATAGAATGTTGTACAACTCTGTAAGGAGCAATATTTATGACTAAATATTTTAAGAGAGTCATCTTTTTGCATTATTTTAAATAATCTTAACAATTTGATTATTTTGACTTCAAAGATATTTTTTTCATTAAATCCTATTTCATAAGAAAGAAAACATGTTTGCCCTCTTTACAAAACCACCATATTAAATAAGAGTATAAAAATAGAAAAGCAATTCCTAATAAAGAAATGTTAATTACAAAAGGACTCCAAGACTAAAATAAATAATGACTATGCCATGCTCAAGTTTAGAGTGGCTCTTCCTTGATATGTTGAACATTTTCTTCTTCAAAGTAGGATGTTAAATATGCAACATTGAAAGTCATGGAAATATTCATATTCTCTAATAAATCAATTTTATGTGCATTTTCTCTATCATATTTTCTGACCCTAAGATGACCCTTGGCTTTGGGTTTAAGTTTTGTAAAGGTCTTCTTTGAAGTGTGACTTTTGTAAATGAATCAACTCTTGTTCATCTTATTTAAATGCATCTAAAATATGAGATTTGTTAATTTGATTTTGATATTGGGTGTTCTTTTTTATGAACATATCTCTTATTTTTTTAATGAAGTTTCTTGATTTCACTAGCTCATTTACTTTATCCCCTTGATTTCAATTATGATGATCGGTAGAGTTAGTTATAATGGTGTAACCGAGTTTTGTCCGTAAACTACTTGAAGGATTACAACTTGTGGTTTGGCTAAGAGTGTGCATTTGGTTTGTTTGGATGATGAATTTTAATAACCAATTGATTTTGGATTCCCAAAAAAAAACCAAACCACGAATACAAAACCAAACAAATTAAATAGCAATTTGGTTGTTATTTTTTGTTTGGTTTTGGATAAACCAAGTTTACTATATTTAAAAATTATTTGTGAAATTTATATTCATTATGTAATTTTTTTGTATAATGAATAAGTAATATATATATATATATATATATATATATATATATATATATATATATATATATATATATTAGAAAAACAATTAATTACTTTCATGCATTAAAATATTTAAATTTTATGATGGCCAAAAAAATTTATCAAGTAATGAATAAATTCTGTTTATTTGGTTCCATCCAAAATTTTATTTAACAAATCAATCCAAAAATCAAAAATCAAAGTTTTCATTAATTAAAACCAAAATCCAAACTACTAAGTTCAAACCAAACCAAATTACTTAAAACTTTGGTTGGTTTGATTTTTTAAAATCAAATAATGCGACCCCTAGGTTTGGCTAATGAATCTATTGCAAGCAAATTCAGCTTGTGCTAAAATAAGATCTTAATGCTTGATATGCTTTCTTACAAAACACCACAATAGATTTCCTAAACTATGATTGAGACTTTGTTTTGATAATAAGTTTATGTATGAGCTGTAAAACTAAATTAAAATTTAGTGCCCAATTTTTTCCGTAATGTTCTCCAAAATGACTTAGAAATCAACAATAATGAGCAAAAGTGTACATTGAAAACCATATAAGTTTATAATCTCTCAAATTAGAGATTAACAATACATGAAGCATCATTGTTTTGTGGAAGGGGATAATGTGGCATTTTGGAATGCTGGAATACAATTGCCATAGGTGAATCTTTATGTTTTAGGTATTTGGAAGTCCAACCATCTATACTCACATATGTCCATAGTTGAATCTTTATGCCTTTAGGTATTTGGGAGTCCAACCATAAAATTTATACTCACATATGTCTAGGGTGACTTGAGTACTAATAAAGGAGTGTATAATCTAATCTTTTGACTTTTGTCTTACTTATGCGACATTCTTGGCATCTCTTAATGAGTTGGTGAGCATCTTTTGAATTGAGGCCAACAAAAGTCTCTTGAACTAAGGTGATATTCATGTCATGCTCAAAATATCTCATCAACCTACCTTCATGACATTCAAATAAAATAGTATTCGTAGCAAGCATCACAAAATTCAACTTCAGTTGTTGAAAAATAGATACTTATTTTTAAGTTGAAAAGTCGATATGCTCTTTGAATTAGTTGTCATTTCTTTCCAAAATTTATAAGATCAGATAAAGTTCTTTTATTGTCTCAAACTTAACTGCCTTAAACTGAAGAATATGAAAAAAAAAATGTCGGTAATTAAGGGAATTTGCATTCTTGTTTTGAATGCCAAATTTATTATTTAATATATATTTGAACGATGAAAAAATTTAACTGACGTAGCATTCCTACTCTTGAGTTTGTTATGGCTATGTTAAGAACTTTAAAGCCTCTTTATTGGAGTACAAAATGAAATCACCAGATAAAAGAAAGTGATTCTTATGTTTTGAGGCTTGGTGATAACATAAAATTCTTTATCATACACTAATATTTACATTGTTTCATTTAATTTTTTTATTGAACAAAGCAACTGGATACTTACTCTGACTTAATATAGTATTGATCCTCACATTGGAGGAATCGTAGCCTAAAGATGAAATCAAAATTTGGTAAAGTCAACACTTGAGCTTTAGTAATTGTTGTTTAAGCACATAAAACTAGATTGGACTAATGTGTTTCAAACAACTTTATCCTTTTAAGTAATTTGACCAAAAGTGAATCCACTGAAGTAAAATTATTAATAAATTTGCAATAGGAAAACATAGTATATGGAAGCTTCAAATATTAATTAAGACGATCAATCTATACTAACCTTTATCTTATTCTAATCTTTCTCAATCCCAGTACATAAAAAATAACATCCAAGGAAGAAAATTTATTGGTATACAAATTCTTTTGACTTAATACCTTGAATTGTTGTTGCAGATATTGTAGATGCTCCTCTAAGATAAAGCTATACACTAGGATGTCATTGAATTTTACCACCATGAACTTGTCAATGAATCATGGACTAACTTGCGTCATGAAGCATCTAAAAATACTAGGTGCATTGGAAAGGTTGAATGACATTACCATCCATTTGTATAGTTCATCTCTTGTCTTGAATGCGATTTTCTATTTATCATTTAACTTCATACATATCTAATAGTATCCAATGCAAGTCAATATTAAAGAAAAGAGATGTTCTGTAAAGCCTCTTAAATAGTTCTTAGTCAACAAATTAGAAATCAGTTTAGGGAGAAAGCATTCTTTGTTTTGTTCACTAGCTACAATATCGATAAGTTAAGAGCAACACATAAATTTTAGCGTTGTATGAAGATCATAACTCTACCAATTGAAATATTTACAATGGTAGAAGACAAGTTTATCATTTTAGCATTGTATGTGAATCCTGCTTGTATGTATAAGTTGAGAGTAATACTAGGGACATGATTTTTTTATATGGAAAACTCATTAAAGGTAAAATTCACAGGACCTACACCAATTGAAATGATTCTACTAGTGTGAGTCAATGATTAATATGGTGCTTTTCTCATAATTAGAAGACATTAATATGAAGTAGTATACATGATTTGTAAAAGACATCTCTTATGGTTTGTAGTATAAGGAGTCTTGATGTGTTATTGACTACATAAATTCAACATGGCTATTATAGGCAACATAGCTAGATAAATTTTGCAAAGTTCTTATCTAGGTTGGCCTTTGTAGTTTACATTGGATCACTACATCGTCATCAGACACATTTCATTTGGCTCGGTTACTTGGTAATTTATGTAAATGACATTTCACTGGTGAGTGAGCAGAAAAGGTTACGAAAGTAGAGCACTATCTTCAAAGGTGTTTTCAAACTTATATTTTGGTTGTCCCAAATACTATTTGGGAATGGAATGTTCTTATAAGACATTTTTTATCTCAAACTAAGTTTTGCAACTATCTTGAGGAAATTGTCTATTAAGTTGTGTAATTTTAACGTAACCATTGACACTTCAAATTTTGCAAATGAGTTTTTTTTATTTGGGGGGGGGAGGGAGCGGAAATGACACTGGTGGAAAATGATTCTTGTTTTAAAAGTTGGTAAATTGATCTATCTTACAATCATCAGACAAAATATAGCCTTTATTGTAGCCTTGTAGGATTGTGAGTCAATACAAACAAGCTCCCAATTACAAAATCAATATCTGTGTGTGATGCATATTTGTGGGAGGTAACTTGGTCATGGGGAAAGGTGAGAAATAAATAGTAGCTAGTTCAAGTGCTTAAGACTAACAGAGGTATGTGACGCTTTATTTTTCAAGTGAGGTGATGTTGGTTTGTAGAATTTTGTTTTCAAGTGCACAACCTTAGTTTGATCATTATTTTATTTATATTTTCAGTTTTCACATATTTCTTAGAAGAAGCAAATACATGGAGGTTGACAATCATTTCATTCGGGTTGTGACACTATTAAAGAGCTTTACTTATATTTTCACCTCAAAACATCTGGCAGATATATTTATGAAGGTGTTAGGCATATTTCAGATTGTCAAGTTATATAACAAGTTGCAAATAATTGATATATACTCTAGCATGAGGAAGAGTGTAAATATTGTTTTAGGAAACTACTCTAATCGAGCTCATTGTATTAATTTCTTTTCCTTTATATATATATATATATATATATATATATATAGAGAGAGAGAGAGAGAGAGAGAGAGAGAGAGAGAGAGAGAGAGAGAGAGAGAGTCATGGAAGTCCTCTTCAAGTAAGAGGGTCGTGATGGTCTAGACTTAGTGAGATGGAGGAGAGCTATGTTTATTGAGCATGTTTGTATATTAGCTATTCATCGCTATGTGCTACATTTCCTTGGCTCGACCTAATAATTGATCTTAAATTGCAAGTTCATGTATCTTAGTGGTTACAAAGTCATGCAACCAACTTATTTTCTACAGAGCAGTAAGTTTCAATATGATGCCGTGAAAATGCAAGTTTTCTCACTAGGCATGATATAGAATTAAGTGTTTTATTATGGCATGCATTGTATTTAAATAACATTGTTTTCAAAATCGCCTGAAAATATTTCATTTAGTTTGTGATGATACTTAATTTTTTCCCTGTTATGTCAGTTGCATATAACCTGGGTAGAAAGAAACCTGCAGAATTGAAATTCCTGCATCAAACTCTCTTTGGAAGGAAAGGAAAGGTAGTATTTAATCTCAATTATTTGTGTGCACTTCTTTCCTTTTTTTCTTTTTTGTTTTGGGAAATTCCATTAGATAGAGCCATGCTTTCAGGTTGATTTGGAGGTTTGTTACTTGCTGACTTTGATCTTCTTCCCTTGCTATTGTCTATAAGTGTGCATTAAATATACAAGTTTTTTTTACCCCAGTAATACTTAGGGGCCCTTTGGGATCACTTTTTTTTATTTATTTATTGTTTCTTGTTTTATTTTATTTTATTTATATTTTATTTCAAAGTAAAATATGTTTAATGTTAATGGTTATTTTAAACACTCAAAACACTTAAAAGTTTTGAGTGTTTTAAAATAATGTTATTTATTTTGAAAATAAAAAATAAAAATGCTTAAAAGCACATTAAACAAACATGTTTTAAAACAGTATTAAAAAAAACAAAAAACACAACATAAAACTGATCACAAACAGCCACTTACTGTTTGCCTTCAACTCTTGAGCTTTTCAGTCTAAAATTTCTTTGGTCTTCTCTATTTTTATTTACTAAGTAATATGGTATTTTGTTAGATGTTTGAGATATTTCTGTTTCCTTAGCTTTACTTGTCTTAAAAAAAACATGTTTATCTGGTATGATATGTCCTAACGATATTATTGTGGGCAGTACATTCTTGTGAATCTTACAGATTTAGAAATGCAGAGATCACCACGATTAAGCTCTTTTGAAAGCATTTTTTTATTTGATTTGTATTTTTAACTCTTTGTTGTGAGGATTGACGTATAGATGTTAACGTCTGTTTTACTTTCTTGATGGCATTTGTTTCATTTTAAAAGATTGGTAATATTCAAATTTTGGAACACTACCTTTCTTAGTCCCAAAGATGTGAAAAGTGGAGGGTTGATATAGAAGCGTTACCGATAAAACTTGTCAATAATCACATGAATCCTTTAAATTATTGTGTTAATGTTAAGCGTCCAGAGCGACGCTGTATGGCTTGAATCTGATGAAAAAAAATGTGCAAGACATTTGCGCAGTCGATGTTAAATAAGCAAGGTTCTCATATGGATGGATGGCAAAGAAGTTAGTCCAAAAGAATTAGGTTAGAAACTTGGAATATGTACTTACAGTTAAATTAATGGAATTAATAGATATTATAGTTCATAAAAGATAAATATTTTGTGTTCAAGAAATTAAATGGGTTGGGGAGAAGGAGGAGATTGATAGTTTAGGTTTTAAATTTTGGTATTAGTAAAATCGAACTAGAAATGGTGTAGATGTAATATAGATAAAAGTTTGAAGGATAATATTATAAATATTAATAGATGTGGAGATAAAATCATGCTTTAAAGATTATGTTGATATTGAGATTATCAATGTTATAAATGCTTACTATAGTAGGTTTGGATGTACGAAAGAAAATTTGTAATGAATTAGAGGATTATCTGATATAAAGAAAAATATTTATTGGAGGAGATTTAAATGGGCATGTTGGTAGAGTGGTAGAAGATTTTAAAAGTATTCATATGATTATGGATTTGGGTTAATAAAGAAGGTAGGATTATATTAGATTTTTTACATGATTTTAGTTCTTAATATTTTATTTAAAAAAAGAGATGAACATATTATTATTTATAAAATGGACATAATAAAACATTGATTATTTTCGATAAGAAAAATAGATTTAGATTGTAAAGATTTTAGATTTTAAGATGATTGAGAAAATAAATCAAATTATTATCCAGGATTAGATGGGGACACTTAAAGAATACAAATAAAATATTTTGAAGCGGCTACAAGAGCTTAGAATTTGGGATGTTAGGAAGTTAATATTATGTGAAAAAAATAGTAAATAAAATTAAGCAGTTGTTAAAATGTCTTGGAGAATTAAAGGAAAATCTTAATAAAAGTAATTGGTGGTGGAGTCGAGTGTGTAAGAAAAGATAAGAAATAAAAAGCATTGTTATAAAATTTAGTTTAAATGCAAAACTCAAGAATTGGAAAAGATATAAAGTGGTATAAAGATTAAGAAAGCGATATATGATCTGAAAAATTTCTTTTAGTGATTTATATAATAGATTATATACCAAAAGAAGGTGAAAAATGTATGTATAAGTTAAGCAAAGAGATAGGAGAAGTAAAGGCCTTGTTGTGAGGTATTAAGGATGAAAATAATAAAGTGATTTTCTTAGAAAATGATATTGAAAATAGGTGGATGAGATATTTTGATAAACTTTTGATGAAGATTTGAAAATGATTGATTTTAACAATACCTAAACAAAAATAAAGAAATTTTATCGTTATATTAGTAAATCAGTTAAAGAGGCTTTAAAGAAAATGAAAGTGGAAAAGAGACGATGATATTCCAATAGAAGTGTGGAAATGTTTAGGAGATCAGAATTTCTTGCTTACAAATCTTTTAATGTTATTTTAAAATAAAAGATGTCGAGATGAGTGGAGAAGAGTTTGTTGGTTCTATATTTAAGAATAAAGGTGACACAAGTGTAAATTATAGAGGAATTAAGTTAATGTGTCATACATTAAAATTATGGGAGAGTAATTAAGCATAGGTTATGATGTGATACAAAGTTTCTCACAATCAGTTTAGTTTCATGCCAAGATCTACTATGGATGCTATACATTTGTTAAGAGGTTTGATGGAGAAGTATAGAGAAAGTAAGGAGGATCTACATATGATATTTATTGATTTAGAAAGCTTATGATAAAGTTTCAAGAGATGTTCTTTGGAGAGTTCTAGAAACGAGAAAAGAGTTAATATTGGTTATATTCAAGTCATTAAGGATATGTATACTAGAGCTATTACTTGTGTCCAAACACAAGGAGGATTGACAAAATATTTTCCTATTTCGGTTGGATTACATCAAGGATCAGCTTTAAGCCCTTATCTTTTGCTTTAGTTATGGATGTTCTTACTAGGCATTTATAGGAAGATGTACCTTGGTGTATGCTTTTTGATGACATTCTTCTTGTTGATAAGACTAGAGAGTCCAAGAGAAAGTTGAATTATGGAGGTCAACATTAGAGTCTAAAGGTTTTCGTTTAAGTAGATCTAAAGCGAATATATGGAGTGTAATTTTAGTTGTAGATGTTAGTGGTAGTGTTGTGACATTAGGTGAACAAGTCATTAATAAGAGTGAGCGATTTAGATATTTAGGCTCTATTGTTCAAAATGATGGTGAAATAGATGGAGATGTTATTAGTAGAATTTAAGTTGGATGGTTGAAGTGGAGGAATGCATGCCATTGTGTGATAGAAAAGTTTCACTTAAACTTAAGGAAAATTTTATAAGATGGTGGTAAGACTTGCAATGACTTATAGTGCGAGAATGTTGGCTAATAAAATAGAAGCATGACTAAGTTATGTGTTACAAAGATGAGGATGCTCAGTGGATGAGTGGCTTTACTCTTAGAGATAAAATGCACGAAATGAGTAGTTCAAGAAAAAGTTGGAGTAGCTCAGTGGCGAGATAAGATTAGAGAGTGTCGCCTTAGATGGTTTGTACATAAAGCGTCGAGTCAGATGACGGTTAGGAGAGTAGATCATTAGATTTGCCTTATGTTAAGAAAGGTAGAGGTAGACCTAAAAGATTTGGTTAAGATGTATAAAAAATGACCTTAGTATCTTGAATTAAATGAGAATTTTGATAATAGGACACATGAGACGAAGGATTCATGTAGTCGACCACCTGGGATAAAGGCTGTTGTTGTTGTTGGTAATATTCAAAGTTTGGACTTTGAAAAGTAAGTCAAATTGCTGTGAATTTGAAACTAGGTGTCTTTCAAGTGGTAGATTGATGTAATCAGAATTCACCTTAATATTTAAGGCCTTGTTTAAATTTGGGCTTTGAGACTTCCTATACGTGAAGAATATCATTGTTACTTGCCTCTCCTTATGGCAAGAGCAGTCTTGATGAAGAAATTTGTTAGGATTTACTTGTTATTTAGGTGATTGTATTATGAAGCATTGGCTGTGACAATAAAGCTTTTAATTTTAGATGCTTGTATTGGCTCCATTTGTTTTTCGAGATTGTGTTGTAACTATAGGCATGAAATAATGGAGTTTATTATGACTATTAACAAATAATTAGTGAGCTTTTGTGATGATTTATTTGTAAATACTTTAGGTGTTAGATATGTAATTGCATAAGAATTGTGTGCTATGTATGTAAATTTTCCTTTTCTAACTTTTATCAAGCTTGAAGCGTCACTTTGTTTAGGCTTCCTTTTCATGAAGTTGCAGGCAATCATTTTTTTTTTCTTGTGCAAGTTTATATTGAATGACAATACAAAACAAAGGTAGCTCAACCTTAAGGAGTATCACCTCGGTTCTAAACACATGCAAATATATAGTGCATTGCAACCTATAGAACCTTTATTACTTTATCATGCCATTTTTTCATTTTATAGAGTATTTTCTTATATAGTTTTAGTAAGTTCTTATTGAATGCCTAGACTAAACTATTGCTTCTTAGTTATATATTGAGGAACTGCATCAATCTATTTTATGTTATTCAACAAAGCAAAAATTTTAGTGCTTTTATAGGTTATGCCATTGTTAGATATGATTCAATATGGGCCACCAAATTGGTATGTAGGCAATGTGGCCTTGGAAGAACTTCATCATCTGGTTTGCTTTAATATCTATTAGGGGATTTCTTCTTCTCACATTGAGGAATAGTTAGTGGCACTTAGAATAAATCAGTGTCTTGAGGACCCCATACATGGGATAGATTATGTTAGTGCCCCAACTTCTAGGTAGTCATGATGTTATTGTACGATCTAAGCAGTTTAGCTGTTCTCCTAAATTGCATCTTATGAGCTTGACATAGGTGGCACTTCTTAGCATTGTCAATACAATCTTTAATCATACCATGCCAATAATATCACATTTTCTTGGTTACGGAATTTCTACTATCGGCTGCACGTTTAATCGTCCCACATTCCTTTTTTAAGCAATATTATCATTAGCAGAGGCTACTTTCATAGGCCCTCTAGGATAATCATTTCAGTTTATCCTTGTTAAAGTGTGTCACCATCATAGTATTTTCATTTCTGCTACGAGGGTTGCACATTTTTTGTTGATTAACATTTATCCTTTGAATACCTTAACTTCCTAACTTATTTTAAGTTAGATTTTCTTCTATATAAGGTCCTTACGCATAAAATATAGATTATAACCTCCTTTTGGTTGAAGACTGTTTACTACTTCAGCATGAATGAACCATTTCTTACCGCTGAATTATTATTTTGAAAGTGTGAAAATCCAGGCTTCATTTCTTTACTATCATAAACTCTGATTTAACCTTCATATCACTGAATGCTTATCTGCAGATGGCCGATTTTAAGAGCAACCTTTGCAGTTTTCTGGATTTGCTTGGCATGAAAGTGAGGTTTGTGTTCTTGCATCAACTGTTTTAGAATTACAAGTTCTGAACTTTGAATGAACATTCCTTAGTTTTTTTTTTTTTTTTTGCGCTTCCATGTATCTCCTCAATTACTAGCTTATCGTATTCACTGTCTTGCAAAGATAATATCTGTTCATGGGAAACTTGTTTGCAGGAAAACAAAGAGCGAAGATAAAGGAGAAGCTTGACAAGTGTGTAAAAGAAACTTTGTTGGAGTTATGTGATTTGTTTGATTTGACTGTATCCAAAACTAATACTAAAAGGTTTGTCCATCACTAGTTAATAGTTGGGCTTAACTTATTTGAGATGAGACTAGATAGTGTTGTTAGTGACATGTTTGTTTCCATCCATTTATGACAATTTGGTGGCAACACTGTGTTGTGATTGCAGGATGAAATTATAGTAAAGCTTCTGGATTTCTTGGAATCTCCTCAAGCAACGAGTAATGCCATGAACGCTGAAAAGCAGGTTTGGTTCCTCATTTTTTATTATTTTTGTTTATGATCTAAGGTTAATGATAAGCTTCTATTGCAGTCATTTAAATCTCAAAAGAGGGAGAGAGCTCATGAAGTTGATGCGTCGAAGAGCTCAGGAGGCCATTTTGAAAAAAAGGCCTAAGAAAGTAAGCAACTAAATGTTATAGGGCTTATATCACTTGTGAACAACTTTATTCATAGATTGCCTTAGCTTTATAAGGCTGTTTGTAGAAATAAATCTCAAAATGATTCCTCGGCTATTTGCAAGTAGCCAATTTAATCTCAGAGTGTCAAATTGCTCAATTTAGTTTCTGACTATACAAAATTGATCCAAAATAGTCCCTTACATAGAAATAGTGATACAATATCGACCACAATTTTGTCCCTCAATTCATAAATAGTTGGGGTACCGTTTTAGGATTTAGCTCTTGTTTGATACTTTGATTAGTTTATTCTACAAATTACATAAGTGTGATTCGGATGCTGTAGGACGCGACAAGACCGAGGACACGACAAGTTCAGATGTTAAGATTTCACATGACACCAAAGATGATGATGAAGAACAATCTCAACATAGTCATTCTGAGAGTGATGCAGAGGATAAGAAATTAGAAGAAATAGGTGATGAAGAACAAGAAGATGAAAGGGAGGTGGATGCTGGCCTTAGAAAAGGAAAGAAATCAAAGAAATCTCCAAAACTGATAGGAAAGCAAGATGTTAAGAACCCCCAAAAAACAGGTCTCTTCTGATACTACTACTTGAAGAGGAAAATTGAGAGGAACTCAAAAAATCCTCTCCAATAATTGATGGCAAAGCTCTTTGAAGACACCTTCCAAACATCCAAAAGCTGAGAAAAGTGATGCTGGTGAAAAGGCCTTGTCAAAGAAGAAAAATGATAGTGGATCGCCTAAGAAATCAAATTCAAAGTCAAATTCAAAGGAGAAATCTTCTGGTATGCTTCTCTGATACATTTTTTAAGTGCTTATATGAGAAAGTAGAGTGTTTAAATAGATTCACTTTTTTGACCAATGATTGAATATTTTCACGATAAGCATGTGATAGTTGAACAGGTGTTACAATGCTGATGTTTTAATATAAAAGATTGCCAAATTCATTGAGAGTGAAAACTCAAATAAGATGGAAAATAAGACCTATGGTGATCATAAGCTTTAATACCAAATGATTGATTTTATAACACAGCATGTTCAAGCTTGTTTTCCTTTGTTGGCCGTGGACATAGTACTATGTTCATATGTGTATGTATGCATGTGTATGTATGTGTGTGTGTGTATGCTGTATGGTGTGTTTGTCTAAATATTTGTATGTATGTAGACATATCGATGTCTATATGTCTGCATGTTTGACTCCCAAGTTATTTAGCATGTCATTTTAAAGTTTGACTTGGAGTTATTATAAAATACTATTTCTCTTTCTACCCATTTCTTTTAGGCTCTTTGTAAATTTGGTTAAGTGAATGTCACAGTTATTTACCTTTTATGCAAAACCTTTTCTTTAACTTCAAATCCACATGGTGTTTTTTCAAGGCAAAGCATCTAAGGGTAAGCCAAAGTCAGGGAAATCTGGTCCCACCAAAGCAGAGTTGATGAAGTCTATATGCGAGATCCTCAAGGAAGTTGACTTTAATACGGTAAGTGTATCATATAAAGCTTCATTTACTAATTTATTATAAAATGGAGAAAGAATGGTTACTCTCAACTATTTGAGTGAGCTCCTGTTAATTGTTTACTATTAGTAATTCATGCCTGTTAACATGGTATATTCATGTCTTAGTCAATACCATGCTGTAAAACTAGAGAATACTATGTGTAGTGTAGACGGTCTGAATTATTATGTGCACAGTTGAGTATATAATTGTATATATACATAGTTGTTATGCTATCTTATATATGCATAATAATTTAAACCATTCAGATTAATAAATTCTCTTAAAACTGACTGTATATTATTTTGCAATGCAGGCCACATTTACAGATATTCTCAATCAACTCAGTACGCATTCTCTGCATCTAAATTCTATTTGTTGCACTCAGATTTCATATACTAATAATATCTGACACTAAATTTATGCATCAGGTTCTGAATACAAAACAGATCTTACTCCGAGAAAAGCTGCGATAAAACTAATGATCCAAGAGGAGTTGACTAAGCTGGCTGATCAGGCGGAGGCGGAAGAAGAAGACGACGAAGAAGAAAGCTAAGATGAGGAGGAGATACAGTGAAGAAAATCTCTCATGTGTTTTGTATTTATGTTTAGGTTTATTAGATGGCTTTTGACTGGGGTTATTATTAACTTATGACCTTGGTTAAGTTAGAGAGCTGTTGTTTTAGTTTCTTTTACATGGTTGGTTGGAAGGTGGTGCAATCTTAGCGAATATTATTCATCAGCTTTCCTACCCTCAATTTTTTTGGGCTGGGATTTTGTACTGGAAATGGAATCGAAGTGGCTGACAAAAATATAATTTAAGTAAAGCCTTAGAAATTATGGAAATGTATGAATGTGGAAAGAAAAGGTGAAATGTACTGCTCTATATTTGTGGATAATTTTATGCTTATTTAATCATTACCTGTCGTGATTTATTTATTTAGCAATGTATTAAAGATATTTGTATAGAAAAGAGAGATTATTAGATTATTTTTTTAAAGCATGGTCTCAGGCATTCGTTTCATATGGGTTTTGAGACAGTACTATGATATTTAAGCTTATTTTTAATTTTTTCAGTTCATAAAAATATAACCCTAAAAAGCCTAAAAGTAATTGTTATTATATATTTAATGCAGTTCATATTGAATGATAATCTAAGCCATCAAGCAATAGCTTATGGCCTAACTTGCAAAATTATGGCCTACTATGAATCTTAATTAAGATTGACATAATTCATTAAATTTTATTAATGAATTTTAGATGTAATAATGAGATCACGTATCTAATTATATTATTTATTTGACATTCAAATGCATTATGCTTTAATGAAAATCAGAATTAGTCGGCCGGAATGAATATGCAATTACTAATGACTGCTTCTGCGTCGCAGAACCAATATATAATTATATATTTCTTTTCTCTGCTTAATACTCATTTCATCTACGCTTTTAATTTTCTCCAACTAATGCTGCTCTGAATTGGAAAATAAATAAACAAATGACATTCAAATAATCCATATAGCACAAGCAGGATATACATTAGAAAAAACTTATGCACCAAAATAAATAAAAATAAAAAAAAAAAAATTTACATACATACTACATAATTCTTATATATATATAACATCTCAATTTTAAATATCATTCATCTAAAATACCATCATCACTCAAATTTTGAGAAAAAGATTTACATAATATCACACAATTCTTATATATTTACATATATAATCCCTAAATTTTAATTTTTATAAATATAACACCTCAATCTTTAATATTCTATCAAACATAATATTATCACTCATTTTTTTAAAATAAAATATATTTTAAATATAAAAAAAATTATTAGATAAATAAATATATAACTTATAATCCATAAAATTGTGGTATATACATAAATCTTTCTTTTAAAAAAAAAGTCAAATAAATCTAGATATATAAATACATAAGAACTGTATGATATGCATAACAATCTTTCAAAAAAAAAGGTCCAGAATGTCACCTTGACTGTTCTTTCTTCGCACTTTCAAATTTTTATTTGGTAATCATACAGGCTATTGGCATTTCCAAATAACCCCTTTAAATTTATATTTTTTTTCTTTTTATATATATATATATATATATATATATATATATATATAAATTTTCATGATGTTAAAAATTTTTTTTTTTTTCTAATGACTGCGATAAATATAAATATGAATGTAAATATCAATATAAATAAATATGAGAGAAGGCACCAATATTTATCCTGAAGAAAGCTGAAACTCCACTATTCATGCAGCGATTTCAAAGGTCCCCTCCTCCGGTCTTCCTCGTCCTCTGAGGAGGCATCCAAGACTTCAGCAGCTTCCCTGTCGAAAACAATAAAAGCTATGAATCATAAGGGCATGGGGACAGAAGAAAACAAGCAAAGAAACTCCAACTTCAACATTCCCTATCTCTAATCAAAACTTAATTTTGCAGAGTTTAGTGATTAATTTTTTAAATATATGTTTATTAATTTTATTTTAAATTAATTTAAAATATATATATATATATACATATAATGTCTTAATAGTAACCAACAATAACAGTAATGAAAGTGATAGTCGATAATGACAACTAACAATGAGCAATGACTATTGATCAAAACAACTTATTTGAATATTTTTTTAAATATAAAATTAAAAATATTAAAAAATACCAAAATAATATATTTTTAAAACTGGTACAAATTTCAAGAGTAGCCCACTTTCATCTCTAAATTATGCCTCATTCAATGTGCCACATCATCCATGTTTAACGTAACCTTCATTGTCTTGACTCAGTGCATTAGCAACCCTAACCTCAGATCTTGCATACGGCTTTTCACAACTTATTCTCAAAAAGAAAAATTAAAAAATAAGGAAAAAACCCACTAGATAGCCAAAAATATAGTATTGGCAAGCCTCCACAATCCCAACACACATCAAAAGTCTCTACTAAACCTCAACAGCCATCTATTTTTTTGGGCCCTTGGACACAAGTCTCAAACTTCAGGAGAAAAGTTTACTGCCTCACGGCTCAAGATCATAACAACCAACTTCACCACACATTACCCAACTCTAGTTTGATCATAGCACTGCGCTCATCCTATGCTTAAATGTGTTCAACTTGTATTTTAAACACTTATCGTTGATCATCACGAGAACTTTGTACACATTACCCAACTCTAGTTTGATCGTAGCACTGCGCTCATCCTATGCTTAAATGTGTTCAACTTGTATTTTAAACACTTATCGTTGATCATCACGAGTACAAATATGAGATCTTCCATATACAAGAAGATCACAAAGTTCTCTAGTTTAACCATACCAATTAATAATGATCTATATTTTAACCACTTATTGTTGATCATAATTAACACTATCATTGCCAATCCCAAGTCCGGATGTGAAAAGTGGAGGGTTGTTAGGTAGTCCAAGATAAAACTTATAAATAATCATGACATGAATCCTTTAAATCATCAGTAACGCTAAGCCCCGGAAGTGACGCCGTATGCTTGAATACAATGAAAATGTGTTAGAGCAAATGCTACGGTGTGTTAAATAAGCAAGGGTTTCCACATTATGGACGGATGCGACAAAGAAGTTAGTCCAAAACTAGAATTAGTTAGATCTTGGAATATATGTACTCTTACGGTAAATTAATGGAATTAATAGATATTATAGAAAGATAAATATTTTATGTGTTCAAAAACTAAATGGGTTGGGGAGAAGGCCAAGAGATTGATAGTTTAAGTTTTAAACTTTGTATTCGTGTAAAAGAACTAGAAAAGAAATTATAAATAAAAAAGTTTGAAGGATAATGTTATAAATATTAATAGATGTAGAGATAGAATTATAACTTTAAAAATTATTGTTGATACTAAAATTATCAATATTATAAGTGTCTATGCTCCTCAAGTAGGTTTGGAGGTAAGAAAAAAGAAAAATTTTGGAATGAATTTGGGATTAATACAAAAAATACCTCTTAAAGAAAAAAATATATTTATTGGAGAAATTTAAAATGTTTGTGGTAGAAGATTTTAAAAGTATTCATGGTGGTTATGATTTGGAGTGACTAATGAAGAAGGTAGGACTATATTAGATTTCTTAGCTATGATTTTGTAATAGCTAACACTTTATTTAAGAAAAGAGATGAACATATTATTACTTATAAAATGGATCTAAGAAAAACACGATTGATTATTTTCTCGATAAGAAAATAGATCGCTTAGATTGTAAAGATTGTAAGGTCATTCCAAGTGAAAATCTAAGTACCCAACATCGATTGTTAGTTTTAGATTTTAAGATGAAAGTTTATAAGAGAAAAATAAACCAAATTATTGTCCTAATTAGATTAGACACTTAACACAAATAAAAAAATATTTTTAAGAGCAAGAAGAGATTAGAATTTGGGATGTTCATGAGAACAATATGTGAAAAAATAACAAGTTAAATTAAGCAAGTTGCTAAAGATGCTTGAGAATCAAAAAAAAACTTTTAATAAGAATATGGTGAGGGAGTCGAAAAAAAAGATAAAAATAAGAAATATTGTTATAAAACTTGGTTTAGATGTAAAACTCGAGAATTGGAAAGATATAAAATGACCAGAGATTCTAAGATAAGAATATATGATAAAAAAAAATTTAGCTTTTAGTGATTTATACAATAGATACCAAAGAAGTGAGAAAAGATATGTATAAGTTAGTCAACCAAAGAGATAGAGAAGTAAAAGACAAAGTGGAGGTGTATTAGATGAAAATAATAAAATATTTTTTTTAGAAAAGATATTGAAAATAAGTGAATGAGGTATTTTGATAAACTTTTCAATGAAGGATCTGAAAGTACGATTGATTTTAGAAACCTTAATACCCTAAACAAAAATAGATAATTTCATTTTATCGATTAGTAAATTTGAAGTTAGTGAAGCTTTAAAGAAAATGAAATGTGGAAAAGCAAGAGACCTGATAACATTCCAATGTGTGGAAATGTTTAGGAGATCAAGAATTTCTTAGCTTACAAATCTTTTAATGTCATTTTAAAGACTAAAAAAGATGTCGATGAGTGGAGAAAGAGTTTGTTGGTTCCTATATTTAAGAATAAAGGTGATGCACAAGAGTGTGCAAATTATGAGGAATTAAGTTAATGCCATACATTAAAATTATGGGAGAGAGTAATTGAGCATAAGTTACGATGTGATACAAAAATTTCTCACAATCAATTTGATTTCATGCCGTGTAGATCTACTATGGATGCTATACATTTGTTAAGGGTTTGATGGAGAAGCATAGAGAAAGTAAGAGGATCTACATATGATATTTATTGATTTAGAGAAAGCTTATGATAAAGTTTCAAGAGATGTTCTTTGAGAGTTCTAGAACGTAAATGAGTTAATATTGGTTATATTCAAGTCATTAAGGATATGTATACTAGAGTTACTTGTGTCCAAACACAAGGAGGATTGAAAAATATTTTTCTATTTCCTTGGATTACATCAAGGATCAACTTTAAGCCCTTATCTTTTACTTTAGTTATGGATGTTCTTACAATGCATTTACAAGAAGATGTACCGGTGTATATGCTTTTTCGATGACATTCTTCTTGTTGATAAGACTAGAGAGGAGTCCAACAAAACTTGAATTATGAAGGTCAACTCAGAGTCTAAAGTGTTTAAGTAGATCTAAACCTAATATATGGAATGTAATTTAGAAGTTTTAGTGTTGTGACATTAGTGAACAAGTCATTAATAAGAGTGAGCGTTTTGATATTTAGGCTTTATTGTTCAAAATGATGGTGAAATAGATGGAGATGTTATTAGAATTCAAGTTGGATGGTTGAAGTGGAGGAATGCATCCGCCTATTATGTGATAGAAAAGTTCACTTAAACTTAGAAAAATTTTATAAGATGATGGTAAAACCAAATGACTTATAGTACGAATGTTGGCCAATAAAAGTTAAGTGTTATAGAGATGATGCTTAGTGGATGACCGGCTTTACTCTGAGATAGAATGCAAAATGAGTATATTCGGGAAAAAGTTGGAGTAGCTGGGTAGATAAGATTGGGAGAGTCGCTAAGAAGCTTTGGCCACATAAAGCGTCATGACGATGACAGAGAGATGCATTATATTTGCCTATGTATACTTGATTTAAAATGAGAATTTGACACACAATACAGTGACATTCATTGACCCCACCCAAGTGGGATTAAGGCTTGTTGTTGTTGTCGTATTGTTGACCATATAATTCTCACGAACAATCATCAATTAAACTCTATCCTAATATGTTATTGATATAATATTTGCATAAAAAATAAAGTTAGACTTACATCTATTAGAAGCTCATGTATTTAATATGTTGAGTTTGCCTTGAACAAATAGCTTATATATTCATTGAAATGTCAATTTGGGTTAGGTTTGCATTGCAAAACAAATGGCTACATCCCTTTGGAATACAAAGGATTAGTGTTCGCATTGTAAATAAGTGATTGAGCTTGCATCCATTGAAATGCCGATTTAGGTGATATATCGCCTTAATGACAGGGCTTGCATTCATTAGTTTAGAAGAGTGAGGTTTGCATTGCAAACAAGGGTTAGACTTACATATATTAAAATACCATAATTTTAAAAAAAGTTCATATGGTGAACAAGTGACTAGCACATCTATTGGAAAGCCAACTTGGAGTAATTGATATTTGCCTTGCAAACATGCATAGTACTTACATCTGTTAGAATGCTGATTGAGTTGGATTCAATTTATGAACTTATGTCAAACTTATATTCCTTTGAAATGCCATTTGAATTGGTGTTCACAAATGACCACATTGAAATAGCCATTTTGTGAAGTTCATGTGGTTAACATGTGATTTGAAATGCCGCTTGGTTGATGTGATGACAAACATTCATTGGACTTACATCTATTAAAATGTTGTTTAGATATGTTTGATGTGAGTCTTTGATTTAATCCCACTTATGTGTTTCTAGACAAATCTTTGATTCAATCTCATAGACCCTTAATATTTGTGTCTAATCAAACAAATAATTGATCGATTAGATTTGCATTTATTATAATGCTAGTGTTTAAGTTTCGATATTTACATGAATGGGACGGATCTTAAATATCTGATGAGTCTATCATATTTGGGTCCCTACCACATTGTGTTTGATCGATTGAATAATTTACGATTGGGTTATGATTTCATGTGATTGCTTTTTTTTTATCCTTTAACATATGGATCTAACAAAAAAATTAATGATTCAAACCGGAACCCTAAGCTCTTAATATGCAATTTTAATGAGGGAGGGACAAATTAATTGTGTTTAATAATTATAATACTTGATTTATTTAATGTGTAATTTTAATATGAATGATTTTTTATCATATTATAAATCCATTTCTTCTAATTTAAATGATTTTTATGAAAAATATTTAAATTTAATAAGTTCCACAAAATAACATAACTTAAAATTGTTATATTTCATTAAATTTAGTGCGATCTACTTTTTTTTTCCTTGCACTGGATCCAAGATCCATGGAGAAAGACTTTTTCATCTCGACTACCTCAAGATCGACGATGGAGATTTTTGTAAAAAATTTCAACCGAACTCAAGATCAATATAGGTCTTCAAACTTTAGGCTTGTAAATATAAATTAAATAAAACAATATAGCTTCTATTTTATAACTAAAATGGGACTTCAACGTTTCTATTTTTTTTTTTTTTGACTAAAATGCCCTCACCTAACTATTACATAGAAAGAAAGCCATAAAGCTCCTAAAGTTTTTTGATTAGGACTAAAATACCCCTCACCTCAACACATAAACAGCTTTGACGAAGCCAAGAAATTGAAGCTCCCCAACAACCTCAACCTCGTCACACTTGCAACTGCGCCTTTATCTCCTCTCGTGCATCCATTGAAGCTACACTTACAATTGACGAAACCCTAATCGAAGAAATTGAAGCTGCACACAAACAATCTCACTCTTGTGACATTCTCCTATTCATTGAAGTTGCACTTGCACTGGCATTGAAGAAGTCGCACACTAACAACCTCACTCTCGTCGTATTTTCTTGTTCATTGAACTTGCACTTCTATTGAAGACTCCTAACCAAAGAAACTAAGTTATATTTTTGAAAATTACTTATGGTTATATAATCATTTTTTATTATTTAATTTTAAAGTGATTATGTACTCTTTTGAATATATTTTGATTTTTTATAAACAATAATGACATTAACATTTTCTTAAAAGTATCTATTATATTATTCAAATTAGCTGTTTTCTTTTATTTTTTAGTTAAAATAATAATAATAATAATATTTATATAGTGTGCCCACGTCGTATCTTAATTTTTAGATTTGTCATATCGTCGTCATGTCTGTATCCTATCCTGTATCAATGTTTCTACTTTATAGCTATTGACCAAGAAAAAAGCATATGATTATTGATATCAAAATTCTAGGTCAACACCATGAAAGATCAGCAATGATTGTATACTCTTAAAACTATGGATGTAAAAAAGTAACCGAAATCAAAGAAATTATGTTCCAGCTCGGTTCCTTAATTTAGTATTATTTTTTTCACAATTTGTGTTCAGTTCAAGATCATTAATGCTTGATATTTATTCATTCAAGTTTGACTCGGCTAATATTTAACTTGTTCATGTTTAACCTACTACAAACTTGTTAAAGAGGATTTCAATTCAAGTTCCAACGACAGAAAACAAAAGAAAAAAATAATGTATAACAGTTGAAATCGTTTCCAATGCAGGAAGCTGTTTAAACGCCTCAAACAATACACCATGGTCAAATTATAGGAAGGGTCTTACGTAAATATTACTTAGGGGCTGTTTGGGAACAATTTTATTTTTTTGTTTTAAATTTTTAATTTTACGTTGTTTTGAAAATATGTTTGTTTGGAGAAAGCTTATGATAAAGTCTCAAGAGATGTTCTTTGAGAGTTCAAATTAATATTAATATTTATAGAAAGTTTACGTCCAAACACAAGGAGGATTGACAAAATATTTTCCTATTTCAGTTGGATTACATCAAGGATCAACATTAAGCCCTTATCTTTTACTTTAGTTATGGATGTTCTTACGAGGCATTTACAAGAAGATGTACCTTGGTGTATGCTGATGACATTCTTCTAAGACTAGAGAGGAGTCCAACAAACTTGAATTATGGAGGTCAACTTTAGAGTCTAAAGGTTTTCGCTTAAGTAGATCTAAACTCGAATATATGGAGTGTAATTTTAGTTGTAGAAGTTTTAGTGATAGTGTTGTGACTTTAGTGAGTCAATTAAGTGAGCTTATATATTAGTATTGTCCATGATGAAATAGATGTTATTATTAGAATTCAAGTTGGATGGTTGAAGTGGAGGAATGACCGCCTATTATGTGATAGAAAAGTTTCACTTAAACTTAAAATTTTATAAGATGGTGGTAAGACCCGCAATGACTTATGTGAATCCAATAATAGTAAGATTTAAGATGCTTGGTGGATGAGCTTTACTCTTAGAGATAGAATGCAAAATGAGTATATTCGGGAAAAAGTTGGAGTACCCAAAGCAGAGATCAGATGGTTTGGCCACATAAAACGCGTCATCATGACCCGATTAGAGAGATTTCTAGATTTGCCTTATGTTAAGAAAGGTAGAGATAAAAGACTTGGTTAGATGTATAAATAATGATCTTAGTATACTTGAATTAGTTGAGAATTTGACACATAATGGACACAATGGAGACGGGATTCATGTAAATTACCCCACTAGTGGGATTAAGGCTTGTTGTTGTTGTTGTTGTTGTTGTTGTTTGTTTGGAGTGTTTTTATGTAGCTTTATTTTTTATTTTCAAAATAAATAATGTTATTTTAAAAACATTCAAAAATCTAAAAGATGCTTTGAGTATTTTTAAAACAACAAGTACAATCAAATAAATTTTTTTAAGTAAAACATAAACAAAACAAACAAAAAAAACTATAAAATAAAAATAAAAAAAAACAAAAATGATCCCAAACAACCTCTTAGATATTGAGTTTTATAGAGCCAAACAAAGACAAAACAGTGTTATTGTGTTCATATTTATTTTGTCCTTAAGAAATGAGCCAAATATGAGACTCTCAGCAAGCTAACTACAAGCTGAATGAAAACGGAGCAAATGCAATATATCATATCCTTCTACGCTATAGCTGTAGACTGAGAACCTACAAATATATTTCATTCTTGTGCCTATTTTATAAGAACAAATAATCAAGGAGAACTATGCAATATATCATATCCTTTTGAAAGATGCACGTATCTTAGTTCAGAACTGTGCCCCATGAACTTTACATGAAACCATAAAGATGATCAGACAAAGAATGATAAACTATTAAACAAATCAAAATCATGAAATTTATCATTTTTCATGCGTTCTCAAGTGAGAAACTCAGATAGCGTGTAGTGCGTTTTCACCATACTACATCACATTCTCGAAGAGTGAGAAATAAGAGTACATAATATCATCCTAGTAATCTAAATATAGAAACAAAACAAATGGAGTATTCAGAAAGATCAATGCATAAGGGAATAGTTCAAACTACGGGAAATTCCATTTACTGGAGTAAAGTTCAGTTGTGAAAGACTACCCAAGTTTAGCCTTTATTCTGGCAACTTGAGGTTTGTTTATGAATCCTTATTCTACATTTGTAACTATTGAGTGTTACATTTAAAAAAATGAAAATGTAGTGAGTCAAAGCATACCTCAAACGTTCACAAAGACAGCCAATGCATCTGAGCCGGTTCGGGATGCCACATCTTCAATGAGTAATGAATTGGATTTAGTAACATTTTCAGCGAGTAAATTCACAAAGCTCTTTCAATGAGCATGCATCAGTTAGAACAACCGAGTGACCGCCTCCAGCCGCCAATTTCATCACTTCACCTACACACCTGTCAGACAATTAAATGGCTCAACTATCCTTTACATTTTAAAAGGACTAAATCTCAAAATGATCCCTCTACTATTTGCATATGATCAATTTAGTTCGGAATATCACTTTTCTCTAATCTAGTCCTTGACTATACAAAATTGATTCAAGATGGTCCCACGAGAACTAAATTAGGATCAATTTTGTATAATTGAAGGATAAAATTGAGGTAAATTTTGCATCACTTTTTCAATATAAGGGACCATTTTGGATCAATTTTGTATAATCAAGCAAGTAAATTGGAGAAATGTGATGCTTTGAGATTAAATTAGCCATGTACAAATAACCAAGGAACTATCTTGGGATTTATTCCTTATAAAACAATGAAGTAGGAAGTAATTCACACAAACGGCGTACCAATCAACAGGAGAAGGGAACCAAGCATATGTGGATTTCTCATTAGCTGCCTGGCCATAGTTATTGTAACCCCAGCCATATATCCTTCCATCTCTCATATACACAAGCGTGTGAGAATGTCCACAGGTAACAAGATGGACGCCAGAAGGGATGATTAACACTGGTATATTACGAAACAACATTTCAGATGAATTAGAAACACAAGAAAAGTGACCATTCTGAGGGCCAAGCCCCAATTGCCCTGCTTGACCACCACCCCAGGCATAAAGCGCCCTTCAATGGTCCGAAGCATGTGTGTGCGCCACCACAGGCAACATCTTTAATCGTCACCCGATCAAGAGCAACCACTCTTCTCGGAATCAGTTCTTTATCTCCATACTGAAGAGAGCAATGCCCAAGCTGTCCCATATTTCCCAGTCCCCACGTATATCTATAAAGGCATAAAATAAGAAATAACTCCAATGAATTATATAGCTGATGATTAATAGAAAAAATTTCATACCATATAAAACTGCTACAAGAGAGTTTACCCCAAATATAAAAGGATGAGATCCCCAGATCACCTTCTGGGTCAATCACTATTTTAAGTCTCATTTTACTGATTTATCATACTATGAAAAAATAATAATTTTGTAGATTTTGTTATTTGGTTTGATGGACTTAGAAAACAAATATGAAATTCAACTCTACAAAATACGCTCTAAGTCTTTCAAAAATGAGATTTTATTACCACCTTCAAAATGACCGGAAACAAAACCATCACTTTTTTAAACGTGACTTACATCTATATAAGCAGCCAAATGAGCCCTAAAGTTAAAGCATGTTCAGAAAATAATGATATCAAACATTCCCCATAAACAAAAGAACATGAGTAGAAATTGGACTAAAAATGTAGGTTGGGTATAGAGAACAGGCACATACAAATAATTAAGAAAATGCTAACTAATTCAAAAGAATACCACAACACCAATAAAAAAGCCTTTATCACTACGGCGGGTCAATACATGAATCCTTCTTTTCCATTATGTCCTCCTATTAAGTGTCAAATTTTCATTTAATTCTAATAAACTAAGATCATTTATTACATTTCCTAAACATAAAAGAACTGAATTTAATATGCAACCAAAAAAAGTAGCATTATTAACTAATTACAAAAAAGATATAAAACCAAAACAAACTGGGAAACAACCCAATGAAATTATGAAGCCTTGTGACTTACCATGGAACAAGAGTGCAACAGAAATTTCGGTATAAGATTAAAAAATTGTGCACCAAATCATGACTTCACTTTTGGTTGGCGTTATAAAATCAATTCAAAGTGGCACAACAATCTTGCTTAAAGAGATGAGAAATACCCTGCACTATTATAACCTACACATGAGTAAATAATAGTGACAGTCATTCTAACAAAACAACATCGCGAAGGCAGTGAATAGACATCTTGAAGAGCACAAAACGACTAGTCTTAGCTTAATTCTTATTCAGAAGCTATTCTTCTCCTTGATATTCTCGCCAGAAAAGTATTTATGGTTTACTAAATTCCCCACTTGTTTTATGCAATAAACCCATTAGTCCCTAAAAGCAGAGACTCGTATGATGAGTCCAGCAAGATGACTTACAGCTCACCATTTTCCGATATAGCTGCTGTATGGTATTCCCCACATGACACTTGTGTGATCTTCACAAGTTCGGGGTTCGTCTAGAAATTTTCCATAAGCATTTAACACACGAGATCTCTGTAGCCCCTCACAAGTAAAGCCCCTTCCAAGTTGGCCATACTCATTGTAGCCTGGTATGGAACCAAAACTATAAGTACTAAGTCTAATTAACTTGTGCAATGAACTATCAAAAAAAACAAGAAAAAAGAATCTTGAAAATCTCAAGCATGATCTCACATAATCAATGTCACCAGTTCAAAACCAAAAGAAAAAAAAGTTGTAACTTTTTCTCCATGCATAGAACTTCTCTACTTTGAATGGTTATAATAAATATGCTTTAACTACACAATAGAAATATTACCCCACGCTTGCAATAAACCCTCATCAGATAAGGCCACCGCATGAGCTGCACCACAAGAGACTTGGCGTATAATCTGTTCACGATTGAGAATAATGAGCATTATACAAATCTCTCAATATCACTAAGGAGCCGTTTGAGATCACTTTTAATTTTTATTTTTGTATTATAGTTTTATTTTGTTTATATTTTGTTTTGAAATAAAATATATTTTATAGCAATTGTTGGTTTTAAAATACTCAAAACATCATAAAACTATTTTGAGTGTTCTAAAATAACAATGCTTATTTTGAAAATAAAAAATAAAAACACTTTAAAACACACTAAATAAACATGTTTTTTAAATTAGCATAAAAACTAAGACAAAAACACATACCAAAGTTGATCCCAAAGAGTCCATAAATTAAAAGATTTTTTAAAGAAACAAATTGGAGTGTAATGTCATGAAAACCAACGCAATGACAGCCAAATAACAAAGACTAATTTATATTAAAACGATAATGCAACAATTTTCACTAGTGTACATTATTATAGCCTGAGAATGATAATATAAAAGTGGAAGAGTATTAAATTTATATAGAGCAGGCTAAGCATTTAATGTCACTGCAAAATTCAAAAGTTATTTAGACTGAGCCAGGAGGAAGCATGAAAAATATCATGTCTGAAAATTCATCACCGACCTCTTTGAAAGATTTTAAATGTCGGAAAATTTTCGAAATGAGATAGAGATAAGACACTACCCAGGATATTTCACCCTCATTTCAGGACTTTAGATCGGTTCTGTGTTTCTAGGCAGATATAATTACCTCTCAATAAGTGAGAGAAAATTTCGATTAAAGCTATTAGATCATTAACGAATAGTAAGAAGAAGTGTAGAGTTTTAGAATTTGGGATATGAAATTCATCATTATAACTTAAATCGGATGGTGAGGGAATGACGTCGATCTAGATCCCATAGTTCATTATCCCGTCAGTCCTACTTAGATGTCGACCCTACGAAGGATCCTCATTAACACACATTCAAGAAATTTTGAGTGTGTTATTAAATCTACCCAAATGACAGGGTTATTTGTCCCATCAAGTACCCATGATTCACAACAACTCACCATCGGAAAGCATACTGCACTACGATCGTATAATAATAGAGTCTGACCGAAAACCACGATCGAGACTCTAGAATCGTTTATTCATGGAAATTTATCAGGCCTTACTGACATGATGAAACATACCAACACGATTGACATGAATTTTGTGAAGTAGAGTTTTTTAATTTGTCACCCTGCCCTCGACAAGATGGCGGATTGATTTTATTTTGATTTAAATTTTTAATGAAAGAATTCCATTTTTCTTTGATTGCTACTTAATTTGATTTGAAAATTTGATTATAGGTTTAAGAGTTTTAAACTCGCCAACTCTATTTACCGCTAACAGTTAGATCTACTATCACATAACGTAATTAGCTCAAATATTTCACGATTTGAAATTTTTTATAATAAATTTTAGGTTTTGTTAACCCCACCCTCAAACTAAACTAGAAGAACCCAAGATCCTCGTGACACTTGAATTTAAGCATTCAACATAATGTCGACATAGTATTTAGTGATTTTAGGTATTTTAGTGTTTGAATTATAAAGTTGATTTTAAATTTTTCATTTTTTTTATTTCAATTTATACTTTTTCGTACATTGAAATTTCACTGAAATCTCATGTTACACACGTGAATTTATAACTTATTAATTTCATCTAATTAATGAAATCATGATTTTGAAAATCATAAGTGATGAAAATCCTTAATTTTGGGAATTCTAAGATTTTGTAGAATTGGATTAGATCGTCTTCTGCCTTGTAAAAAAGTTGATCGGCATGATTTTGAAGTTATAGGTTCAAAGGATAATTTAATTTGTTATTTTAAGAAGAAGATTTACTCATCAAGTAATTCTCATTTTTCCTCTTTTATTTGAACTTATTATTCCCTATTTTTTTCAAATTTTTTCCCCAATCTTTTATTCAAACTTGTTTTACCCCTATTTTATTCAAATTTATTTTCCCTCTTTATTCAAACTTATTTTCCTTTTATTCAAATTTATTTTCCCTTTTTTTTTTATACTAACTCACCCACTACCTCTTAATTTATATAAATAAAATCAAGAGGGAGCCTCCAATTCTATTTCATTTATTTGAAATATTAGAGTTAGGATATTTGGGAGCTTAGAAACTTTAATGGGTTTCAACCGCTTCAATAAATTTTGCAAGTGCTCTTCACCCTTCTTTTTATTTTTAAAACAATTAGTTTCAAATATTTCACTTATTTGAAATTTTTTATAATAGATTTTAGGTTTTATTAACCCGACCCAATCCTCGACTAAACCGAAAACGTAAAGATCCTCAAACACTGAATTTAAGATTCAACATGTGGCGACACGCAGATATTTAGGTATTTTGGTGTTTGAAATTATGAAATTGATTTGATTTTTCATTTTTTTATTTAAATTTAAGGCACCTTTGACATTAAAATTAAGACTTCAAATCTCTATATCCGAAGCCATTACGTCATTTATAACTTAACTAATTTCATCTAATTAATGATATCATTGATTTTGAAAATCATAATTATGATGAAATTTCTTAATTTTGGTTGAAAGAGTTCTACGATTTTTTTGTAGAATTGGATTTAATATCGTCTTCTGCTCTTGCACAAAATGTTAAATCCGTGACGATGGCATTTTAGTATAGATTCAAATGATAATTTAATTTGTTATTTTAAGAAGAAGATTTACTCATCGTAATTCTCATTTTTCCTCAACATTTTTTCCCTATTTTATTCAAATTTGTTTTCCCCGCCTTTTATTCAAACTTGTTTTCCCTCATCTTTTATTCAAACTTATTTTACCCTCTTTTATTCAAATTTATTTTCCCTCTTTTATTCAAATTCCCCTATTTTATTCAAATTTATTTTCTTTTTTTAAAACAACACACCCAATTACCTCTTCTAATTTCTATAATAAGAAGAGGAACCTCTATTCTATTTCATTTATTAGTTAGATATTTGAAAGAGAGCTTAGAACTTTCTTCAATCCTCGATAAATTTTGTAAAGATTTTCACCATTCTTTTATTTGTTTTACTTTTATATCTGTATATCATTTTACTTTCCCCATTTTTTTGACGCTTTTGGTTTAAAATTAGAAAAATTTTTTACTTCATTCTTAAATCTCATTTCACTCTCCTTTTTTTTTAAAGTCAAAACATTTGACCAAATTTCTACCTCCGACGCCATCCCCAGATAGAGGGATTATCGAGTTTTTGATGAGAATGCTCATGACACCATAATTTCATCTCGTCACAGCACGACGAGGCCTTCATAAAAGAAGATAAATGTAATATACATATTTATTCCCCAAACTTTTTTTTTTTTTCTAAGTCTAGAAATTAAATAAAATTTTAGAATATTTCAGGAGCGACATTTAACGTCGACGTAATTTTAGCAATCTTACTCGACGCTCTCATGAGCATAAGAAATGCAGATTCTCATGACACCACTATATTTTTCATCCTCTCAGCTAATACCTTCAATAGCAGAAAGAACATAAACATATATATATATATATATATATATATATATATATCCCACATTCCTGACGTGATTTTTCGACGCCGTCAAAGAAAAGGGATTGCGATCGGAATGTAGCGGATCATGAATAAAACCGAAAAAATTGCCTCTGACAATGTTCTTCCGATTCGGCGGCGCTAAAAGAAAGGATGTGACGCAGAATCGAAAGAGAAATTCTCTTAACGACGTGTTCTTCCTGATAGAAAAAAGCGGAATAAACATGAAAATCGAAAGAAGAATCTTCGACGACGTTCTTCCGATACGCGGTTTAAGAGTGAAAGGGTAACTGGAGTGATGTCGAAAATCGAAATAAAATTCGCTTCGACGATGTTTTTCCCGATTCCAGCCGGTGCGGGGTAATGGAGGCGACGAAAAATTGAAAGAAGAATTTCTTAATGTTTTCTTCCTCAATTTGAAAACGCGAGTGAAGGAACGCGAAACCCAATAAGAATTCCTCGATGATGTTCTTCCTTTTCTGCAAAAAAAATTGATGGTCATGTTGATCTGCGAACACGGTTGTCAATTCTATCGACCGCCAATGCAAGAGAAAATGGCGCGCCGGATCTTTGGAGACTGAGTGAACACAGATTGGGTCATGGCTCAAATGACGGCAATAACTGGAAGGTTCTACGAAACAAGAAAGAGCTGCTTTATGGAAGGAGGAACTGGCTGCTGACCGCGAGATAATACGGTAGAGCGATGCGGCAGCGATTTTGCGAGACGCGACAACGGGTCACCGGCAACGAGCGGCTCTGAGGCAGTCGAGCCAGATCTGACGAGCTGGCGGCAGCCGGCTGGTCGTATGCGCGGCCGAGTGGCGTCGCGGTCCGCGGCAAATGCGGATGGAAATCGAGAAGAAAATTCAATGACCGGTTCGAGCGGCAACGACGGCCTGATCGCGGATCGCGGGCCTGAGGGGGCTGGATAAGTCTAGCTTTTCGGAAGAGTGACGGGCCGGTGGTATGAACGCTGGTGGCATGATTATGGAACTGAGCCATGGGGCACCTGGTCGATCAGATCGGTCACGGAGGCTATACGGCGCGCAGAGCGCAGTCTGAGCAAAGATGCGAGGGTCCCATCTGAGTGCGAGGTTTTGCTGACACGGCAGGATGGCAAAAAACAATGAACGGGAAAACGAGACGGAAAGGAATTACCTTTTTGTTTCCGGGAGAGAGAGAGGAGAGTGGAAGAGAATGAAAAGTGAGAGAATGGGAGAGTGGTTGCTTTTTCAATTTTTTCTTTTGTTTTTTTAGCAATTTTTCATAAAGCTAAAAAAGGGGGAATAGCATGGGGTAATTTAGGAAATTTTCAATTAATTTTAAATTTATTAAACGATTTTAATGAGATTTCAATAATCGATAAACGCATATAATCAATATATATATCAATTTAGGTTAATTTCATTTTCAACGAATGCGGCTTTCAATGATCTATTTTTTCGAGCGCCAATGAAATTCAATTTCACCAAAATGCGCCGCTTTGCCGATTTTCACGCCAGACATCAATTGAATCAACAGCTTTACTGATAGATTTTGGTATTTCGCAACGGCTCGATCAATTTCGAACGAGATCGCTTGATCCTCTCTCTTCTCGCTTCCGACGTCGCGACGACTCGATCATCAATTAATCATCGTCGCAATATTTATATTCGACATTTCATTCAACGCGGATGAAAGTCCGCTTCATTAATCAGTTGAGATTTTGCGACGCCCAATGTGTTTTGCTCACTCTGCGTTGTCATTTCAAATCGTTTGACATTTACGTACTCGAATGAGCACGACAATCTCATTTGATAGATTTCGACGTTTTGATGCTAACAAATCAATTTCACGAACGGAGATCGCTCAACATCGCCGAACTTCCGACTCGAGCATGCCGACACATCGATACCAACGCTTAATCGATTGATCATTAAATTTTGCAATATTTATATTTTGACCAATTTTGACGTTCAACGATGACGACAAAATCTGCTCAATCGATGTCGTTTCGATCATTTTCGAAGCCCGCATTTTGTTTACTTATGCGACTGCCACCAAATCCGTTGAATTTGACTGGCTTCTCGATTTATGACACACATATGGATAACAACAATTTTATATTTCAACAAAGATGGATCAAAACACTACCATTGTCGGCCCCAAGTCCGGATGTGAAAAGTGGAGGTTGCATTAGTACTGACAACCAACAGAAACTTGTCTAAAATAATGATGACATGAATCATTTAAATCATCAGAAAGAGCGTATGCCCCTGGAAGCGCTACTGATGACTTGAATACGTTGAAAAATGTGTTGACAGTGACGTCCGGTTAAATAGCAAGGGTTCTACACATTATTACGCGAAGTTAGTCCATGAAATTAGAATTAGTGTGATCTTGGAATATGTACTCTTACAAATTAATAGAATTAATAGATATTATATCATAAAAGATAAATATTTTATGTGAAACTAAATGAGTTGGGGAGAGAAGGAGATTGATAGTTTAGGTTTTAAACTTTGACATCGCGTAAAATAACTAAAGCCAGAAAAGGTATAGATAAAATGATAACGTTATAAATATTAATAGATGTGGAAATAATTATAACTTTAAAGATTATCATTGATACCAAGATTATCAACGTTATAATTGTCTACGCTTCAAATTAGTTTAGAGGTAAGCGAAAAAATTTTAGAACGAATTGTATGGATTAATACAAAAGATACCTTTAAAGAAAAAGTATTTATCGAGGAGATTTAAACTTAATTGACAGAAATTTAGAAGATTTTAAAAGATTCATAGCATATGGTTTATTACAAGAACGTAGACTATATTAGATTTTACTAAATTTTACGATTTTAGAATAAGCTAATAATTTATTTAATAAAAGAGGTGAACATATTATTACTTATAAAATGGATCTAAGAAAACACAAATCGATTATTTTTCGAAAGAAATAGATCGCTTAGATCAGAAAGATCAGTAAGATCATTCCAAGTGAAAATCTAAGCATCAACATCGATTGTTATTTTAGATGAAAGTAGAGAAAAATAAACCAAATTATCATTCCTGGGAATTAGATATACTTAAAGAACACAAATATAAATATTTTAAGAGCACAAGATTAGAATTTGGGATGTTCACGAGTAAGTTAACATTATGTGAAAAAAATAACAAAGTGAAATTAAGAAATCGTTAAAGAAGTGCTCGAGAATCAAAAGGAAGTTCTTTTTAATTAATAAGTCGAAATGAGCGCAAGAAAAGAAAAAAATAAGTTTACAATAAAAAATATTTTAAGAGTGCTACAAGATTAGAATTTGGGATCAATGGAAGTTAACATTACGAAAAAAATAACAAACAAATTAAACAAATCATAAAGATGCCGAGAATTAAAATGAAGTTCTTTTAATAAGAATATGAGTCGAGTCGACAAGAAAAGATAAAAAATATGAAGTATTGTTATAAAACTTGGTTTAGATGTAAAACCTGAGAATTGGGAAATATATAAAGTCGCAGAGATTCTAAGAAAGTGATATGAAAAAAATTTAGCTTTTGTGATTTATACAATGATTGATACAAAAGAGTGAAAATGACATAAGTTAACCAAAGAGATAGTGAGAAGAATATACCAAGTAGTAGATTAAGGATGAAAATAATAAAATATTTTTTTAAAAAAAGGATATCGAAAATAAGTATGATATGATTGATAAACTTTTTCAACGGCTGATCGAAAGACGATCGATTTTAAGAACCTTAATACCCTAAACAAAAATAGATAATTTCATTTTATCAGATTAAGAATCTGGTTAAGAAGCTTTTAAAGAAAATGAAATATTTAAAAAAGTTAGAGGACCTGATAATATTCCAATGTATGTGGAAATATTTAAGAGATCATGAATTTTCTTACAAATCTTTTAACGTCATTTTAAAAGACATATTTAAGAGATCAAGGAATTTCTTACAAATCTTTTAATGTCATTTTAAAGAAAAAAAGATGTCGAATGAGTGAAAAAAGAGTTTGTTGGTTCCTATATTTAAGAATAAAGGTGATGCACAAGAGTGTGCAAATTATAGAGAATTAAGTTAATGTGTCATACATTAAAATTATGGGAGAGAGTAATGAGCATAGGTTACATGTGATACATAAGTTTCTCACAATCTTTTTCATGTCAGATCTACTATGGATGCTATACATTTGTTAAGGGTTTGATGGAGAAGTAAGAGAAAGTAGGGAGGATCTACATATGATATTTATTGATTTAGAGAAAGCATGATAAAGTTTCAAGAGATGTTCTTTGGAGAGTTCAGAACGAAATGAGTTAATATTGGTTATATTCAAGTCATTAAGGATATGTATACTAGAGATTACTTGTGTCCAAACACGAGGAGGATTGACAAAATATTTTCCTATTTCATTGGATTACATCAAGGATCGCTTTAAGCCCCTTATCTTTTTTACTTTAGTTATGGATGTTCTTACTGGCTTACAAGAAGATATACCTTGGTGTTTTCGATGACATTCTTCTTGTTGATAAGACCAGAGAGGAGTTCAAGAGAAACTTGAATTGTAGAGGTCAACTCTAGAGTCTAAAGGTTTTAATTTAAGTAGATCTAAACCTGAATATAGTGTGACATTGGGGAACAAGTTATTAATAAGAGTGAGCGTTTATATTTAGGCTCTATTGTTCAAAATGATGGTGAAATAGATGGAGATGTTATTAGTAGAATTCAAGTTGGATGGTTGAAGTGGAGGAATGCATCCGACCTATTATGTGATAGAAAAGTTCCACTTAAACTTATGGGAAAATTTTATAAGATGGTGATAAGATTACTGCAGAATGTTGGCCAATAAAAGAAGCATAAGACTAAGTTAGTTGACAGAGATGAGGATGCTTAGGTGGATGAGTGGCTTTACTCTGAGATAGAATGCAAAATGAGTATATTCGGGAAAAAATTGGAGTAGCTACATGGGTAGATAAGACAGGAGAGTCGCTTAGATTTTGGCCACATAAAGTGTCGGCCGTCCATGACCCGACAGAGAGTAGATGCATCAAATTTGCTTTTGTTAAGAAAGGTAGAGGTAGACCTAAAAGACTTGGTTAAGATGTATAAAATGATCTTAGTATACTTGATTTAAATGAGAATTTGACACATAGACACAAAGACGAATGATTCAGGAAATGAACCACCTAGTGAGATTAAGGCTTGTTGTTGTTGTTGTTGAACAAAGATGGATCAAGAGGTAAAATTCTTCCTGCCTGATAACATACATATTATCTTATTCTTTTAATGAAGCCGCTTACAACCGCTTGAAATACCAAAAACTATGAGTCATTTGAAATTCTTTCAGAAAGACAGACCTGATTAATGAAGATGAACAATAAAACCTTTTAAAGATGAATCGGGAAGATAGATAAACAGTTTATATAATATGAATAGATCAATATAGAAACTTTTCATAAATGCTGTAAAAATGGTAAATGAGTGTCAAGACTCAAGAGCTAATAGATCTGACGTCCTCCACTTTGAGGCAAACTAGAAAATTACTACACATTAAAATTAATGTTAAATGAATGAAAAATTGATATTTCTTACTGTATTAGGAGTAAATGCTCCCCAATATAGGCGTGGATAATTGGAGCCCTGATTGGCAAAGGAAAATTATTAGATATCAGAAAAACTTCCTTTAAAAAAACAGAAGAACGAGACCTGATTTTGTCCCCAAACCCAAAGCCTGCGGTAGAGATTGTGCCATCATTTTCTCGTGGTTCTGCAATGGCAGCTGTGCAATGTGCTCCACATGATACAGATTTCACAAATTCAGTTTGCAATAACTTAACTTTTCTCGGGTGCTTTGCTTTCTTCAGTTCCATCGCCAAGCTGACCATAGTCATTGGAACCTAGTTTAACACTTATTTAGATTCCATTACAGCTGGAAAAGTTCAATATAAGTTCACATGATTTACACATTTATCTTATGAAAGAAGAAAGCTTTAAAAAAAATTCAAACTTCAATAGGTGTATCAGTACATGAATTTCTTATAATTTACAACACTTTAGGGATTGACAATAGAACTAGAGCTGGAAATGACAAAAAAAATTCTTTCACATTTCTGAACTTCAAAATTTCATCTCTGATTTATTAAAACATGGAAGATTATAATCTGATATTCTTCAGCTGTTTCAGTAGTAAATAAAGATATCTGGCTCAATTTAAATTTTCCAGTGAAGTAGCCGAGCAAGCAAATGAACAAGAAGTCTTTTACATCTGATCTAATATGTGGTCCGAATAAAAATTTAAAGAATAATAAGAAAACCAGAGTTGTGCGATTCAAAGAACAAGAATACACAAGGATTAGTAATTATGTCCAAAAAAAAAACAGAAGGGAAACGATCACAGCTGTTGAATATAATGATGATGCACTTAAACTATGTTCACCCCACCCTCATCTAAAACTCTACACTTTCAAACATAGAATGGAAAAGTGCAAGGCATCGTAGCCTTAGTGGTTGAGAGCTTAGGCTTTAAACTAAGAGGTCTTAAGTTCAAACTATTGCACATGTGTTACGTGTGTGAATTTGTGATTTAATTCGCTGAAATTATGTCCAAAAAAATCATAGAAAACAAAAGATTACTAATGAACATAACAAAAGTTATGAGACAAACCCCATGTGTACAAAGACCCATCCGATGCAACGGCTGCAGTATGCTCGCGGCCACAAGCAACATCTAACCATCGCACGCTCCCTCCCGGCACATTAAATAGCTTCGGGGAAAGCTGCTTGGGGATCCTCAAGTGACATTCCTTCCCTTTCCTCGCTGTTTGCCCGCAGTGGTTGTATCCCCAAACATAAATCGCACTCTTCGTGGGAAGCTCACGGGTTGACGCTCGCACAAAACCTCATCCAAATCCATTTCCCACACCTGCTTGCTGTCCCAAATGATCAACTCAAGAAAAAAACAACTAACAATGCCAAAATAAAACAACTAGCGAAGATAGAAGATCAGCGCATCATGCGATCTGGAATACCTCCAGCGACCTTCTAAATGGAGATCCGAAACCACAGTCCCACTGGTAACAGATTCAGAAATTGTAACCTCGTATATCTCCTGCAACGTAACGGAAACCTAGTCAGAAACGATGAAATCAAGAAAATAACCAGCAAAGTCAGAACATATAACGCATCTTTCCCCAGAAAACAACTAGCAAACTCCGTTAACCGTCGCATCGTGCGACCAAAATTACCACCAGCAATCTTCAGAATTGCGATCGCGACTCGGAAAGTGTTGCTTAGTGTTCTTCTGGCAAGCAAAAAACTCGAAGACGATTGTTGCTTAAACAGATGCGATGGAGGCAAGAAGGATCAGACTGCTAGAGCAATGACCACGAGAGAGAGAGATTTTATAGATGAGGTAAAGAAAACGGTCTGAAGTAGTTCAAAATTATTCCAAAAAAAAAAAAGATTAAAACAGGAAAAAAGCAGAGGAAGATTCCAGAGAATGAGGAGGGATCACCGACCAGGAAGAAACGTTCCGGTCTCGGAGGATTCCAAATAATGGAAGAAGAAAATTTACCCTCTCAACATTACGATGACCGTTGGATTTATCAAAACACATCATGATTCGGGACTTCATGTGTTATGGATACGGCAGTTGTGGCGTGTAACGAGTAATCAAGTGATCAGATTGTCGGCCTTGCGTTGTATTTATATTCGTTCATCGCTTAAAGTATCTCTATGATCGCTGGGATCTCTTTAAGAATTTCTATTGCACAATGCTTTGCTTATATTTATATAAAAATTTAAAAAAATTAATTCTACATAATTTTGATCAAAATATACTTACAATTTTGATACATAATAATTTTATTATATTTAAATAATATAAAATTATGTGATTTTTAATTTATCAAAAAAGTTTAAAAATAAAGATATTTATCATGAAATTATTATATTCAACTTTATTAATATGTAACACCGATATGCAAAAAATTTACTAGACAAATCTGATATCGAAAGAATCGATTCTAATCAGATGATCAACGCTTATTATCAATCGACTCTTAAACATGGGTGTTTATAATAAATCGGCGTCAGGATCTAACAAGCCAAGATCTCACAACTATGACTTCATTTAAGCATTCAAATACTTAAAATACATCAAGATCAAATGAATTATTTGAGCCGTCCATGAAGTAGAGTTTGGATTTTGCATATATATTCTGAGATATCACTCCTCTAATCTATAAATAGCTTCATTTACATGAGGAAAGCAAGAGAGAGAGAGCTCAAAGCTTGAAAATCCTCCGGGCATAATCGTTACCACTGACTGATCGCCACCACCCGTTACCAACCACCGCCGCCGTTGCCGCCGCCATCACATCCTCGCCGCCAATCTTCGTTGGTCTCCATCATGACGACTTTCATCGGATGTTCTGTCACCATCATCCGCTATCACTAGCAACTATTACAACTGAACGTGACTATATAGTTGTTATCCGATTTTGGGATTCCATTGTCAACCCTTCATATACATTATGTAATCTGTCGGAAAACTTGTACTCCAAAATAAATATATAGTGGAAGCTTTTACTAAAGCAGGTGATTTTTTCCCTCTTTTGAGATTTTCACGTAAAATTAGTTTTCTTGTTCACTCTTTAAATACTTGTATGTGTTGGATTTCACAACAAGACAAAGCTCTTTCACTCTACCGCGTTTGCACTCAACGCCTCTGTGGAAACTAATTCTTATCATTTCATCTTGTATGACAACCAAGTTTCAACAAGATCAAAACCACCATCGAGGTGGAGCATTTCAAGCTTTTAGCGAAGAATGAAGATTTATCAAACTTTGTTCCTTGATTTTGTCGAAAACTGGCAACGTAATCTTTAAGATCGCCCATGTTAATATGTTAAGCATCTAATTGATTATCATCCCAGAAACAAGTCAAAATTGAAAGATATTTCAACATTGAGAAGAGATATACTTTGCAAATTATGATTTTCCAATCATACTCATGGAAAAATAAGACCATGGTTAGGTGCAACTTTGGCTACAACCACAAACGGATGTTTTAATTGACTTCTTCCATACGTTAACGCCATCTGTAACACTCGACAAACAACCTCGATAGTCAAAATTCTCGGATTCAATTCGACCTCATCCATACAGTCAACATCATCTGTAACACCCTAACAAACAACCTCGGATAGGCCAAAATCCTCGGATTCAATTCGACCTATCCATACGTTAAAATTATCTGCAACACCCTAACAAACAACCTCGATAAGTCAAAATTCCCGATTCAATCTCTTCCATGGTTAACGCCATCTGTAACACTCACAAACAACCTCGATGGGTCAAAATTCTCAATTGATTCCAACATTTTCCATACATGTTAACGCTATCGAGCAAAGACTCGACAAACAACCTAGATAAGTCAAAGGTCGCGGTGGACTTCCCACGGCCTCTTCCACGGTTAACGCCATCGTAATACTCGACAAACAATCTCGGATGGGTCAAAATCCTCACGGATTCAATTCAATCTCTTTCATACGTGATTAACGTTATTGAGTCACACTCGACAAACAACATCGGATGGGTCAAAATCCTCAATGGATTCAATTCAACTTCTTCCATACATGTTAACGCCATCGAGCAAAGACTTTGACAAACAACCTAGATAGTCAAAAGGTCCTTGGTGGACTTCATGGCCTCTTCCACAGGTTAGCCATCGTAACACTCGACAAACAACCTCGGATGAGTCAATCTCCGGATTCAATTCAACCTCTTCCATACAGTTAACGTCATTAGTCACACTCTAACAAGCCTCGGATATGTCAAAATCATCACGTCGGTCACCGCCGGCCATCCGCTGATATTGCCGGTTACCGCTGAGACCATTCGGTCATCTCGCTGGTAACTACCATCGCATGGTCATTCGCATTACGACGCCATTGTTGCTGCATTACTGACGCCGGTCGCCGCTGACTGACGTCGCACGCTGACAGCCGCTATTGTTGCCGATTGCCCGTGGCACCAACCACTGCTGATCCGCTGGCCACATATCGTGTAATCTCCGCGGCTACCACCATTGCACCGGTTATCTCATTGCTACTGAGCCACTGGTTGACATTGCATTGTTGCTGCTGTTACCCGGACCACTGCCGTGACACGCCAGGCCACTGCAGCTGCTTACCGCTGGACCACCGAGCCGGCCACCGCTGCCGGCCACTGGCCGACCGCCGCCATGCCCACCAATCGCCGGGCCACCTTCGCTATCCGCCATACTGCTGCCGGCCACCGCCGCAATCCATGGCATTCGCATACCATCATCGGTATTCGCTGACCATCGATGCCGGCATCATCGTCCAACCTCGCTCGGCATCGCCGCTGATGATCGCCTCAACCCGGCTGCGGGAGCGACGCCTCTTTCGAAAAAATCGAGTCTCGCCAGATAAACTATGGGTCTTGATCGCTCAAACCGGGCCCGGCGGGAACGCTTTTGAGGGAAAACTGGAGCATCGTCAGATGAACTACGGGCCTGATGGCCTCAAACCCGCGGTCCGACAAGAGTTGATGCCTCTTTCGGGAAAATCAAGCTCACATTAACACCTCAAATGACCTTCTCAAGAAGAAGAGATGTCTTCTGTCTGTCCTATAAAACCTATAGGCAAAAGGTCAAAATCACTAAGCGCCTAAAACCGCCAAACGGAAACGGTCAAAGGCCATGCACACGGACTGGTCGGAGCCGCATGCGCCTTCACCAGCTCGATTCGCCACACGTATTACGCCACGCCAGCCAACTCCCGCGCAACAAGAACATGAACCAGGCGGCCATTGCCTTCCGTGACTGAACCTCATACGACGGCGGTAGCTTCAGATCCGTCATGCCACCGACGCTTCACTGAGCAAGGCTGCTAAACTCCCCATGGACCCATGCGACATCCGATCCCGAGCCTCACGCGACCCATTCAGTGACCACACCCATTTTCGACCTGTTCATTTCGCCAAAATCGGCTGCCAAGAACCCTTTCCACGGCCGTCAGTCGACTCAAGCCACAAAGGCCTGGGCACTCAGTGCCTATATGGGTCCATAACTCACCCACACCGCGATACCACACATTCAGCCCTCATAATCTCCTATGCTCCCATGAAGATATGTTCTCTCAAAATATATGATTAATGGACCAAACAAATTTTATTGAAGAGTCTACTATTTTCAAGTATTCGGCATATATATTTTTGGATGATTGAGATAATATCATCTAAAAATAGCAACTGATATGACCGAAAATTCTACTGAAGCACGAATCTTGATGTCGAAAGCAATCTCATTCTCAATCAAGACTACGAGAGTTATTATCAATCGACTCTTAAACATGGAGTGTTTATAGTCAAATTGAGCGCCTCGACGCCGGATCTAACAAGCCCAAGATCTCACAATTGACTTCATTTGAGCATTCAAATACTTAAAATACATCAACCGATCAAATGAATCATTTTGAGCCCGATGAAGTGGAGTGGGATTGCATGTATTTACAGAGATATCACTCCTTCAATCTATAAATAGTTCCTCATTCCTCATATGAGGGGAGGCCAAGCAAGAGAGAGAGAGCTCAAGCTTGAAAATCCTCCGTGCATAATCGTACCACTCGGCGCCGACCACCCCCGTTGACTTAACCATCGCCGCCATCACCGCCACCGCTAATCCTCACGTCGTCAATCTTCGCCGGTCTCCATCATGACGACCTTCATCATCGTGGATGTTCCCGCTTCACCATCATCTCGCTACCACTAACAACTATTACAACGAAGTGACTATATGGTCGTTGTTGTCGATTTTGGGATTCCCTTGTCACCTTCTCATATACAATTATGTAATCCCTTTTATCGAGAAAACTTGTACTCCAAAATAAATATATAGTGGAAGCTTTTCTGGGCTAGGCCCCTGGTTTTTTCCCTCTTTTCGAGGTTTTCTATTCCTGAGTTTTCTTGTTCACTCTTTAGATATGTATGTGTGTTGGATTTCACAACAAGGACAAGTAAACTTTCACTCTACACATGATTTTCAAAGAAACAAACACCATAATTTTTTTAATAAAATAAAAATATTGATGAGAGAGAAAGAGATTATAGAGTAAAAGCTATAAAATTTCATAAAATTAATAGAAAATTAAACATTGATATCCACTAATTAAATGTGTCAAGTTTACCCATGACATCATATTTATAGGCTTATGATGAGTCACAATGCTATAAAGAAAATTATAATTAAATAATATAAGTAAAGCTACATTACAATGTTTAACAATTCTTGTTACACATAGTAAGAATTTAACTACCTTGTAGTTAGTTAACTACATCAGTACAAATGATAAATTTCTAAGAGTAATTTTATATGAAGTCACTTGTAGAATTTCACTTAAGCTTGTCGATTCTAGTAAATGTTGACCTACAAGTATATATCATAGTAATAAATATCTAAAATCCTCACAAAAAGGGCAAAATCTGGTAGTGTCTTATCTACTATATTTAACTCAAAATTTCACCAACACTTAAACACCCTCTTATCAAAGAAGTCGGTGATGAATTTTGAGTACAGTAATTATTTTTAGAACCTTGGACAAGCGGAGAAAATATCCTTAGCAAACAAGGTAAACGGGTAGTATTTTATTTATTATTATCCGCCCAAAAAATTTCACCAACACTTAAATACCCTCTTATCACGAAGAAGTTGATGAATTTCGAGCCCATAGTAATTAGTTTTAGAACCTTGGACAAGCGGAGAAAATATCCTTAGCAAACTAAGCAAACATAATTTATGACTTGAATGATTTCAGTATGTGAGTCTCGTATGATCAAATAAATAGTTTTGGATAACTAGAACTTAGCAAAGAGTTCCTTCCTCTCTAGAACTTGATCCATGCTTTTCAACAAAAATAATTGAATTCAACCTAAATGAGTTTTAATTGTATATTTAATTCTCTACTTTTTTTATCTCTTATATAATATTTATAAAAAGATGAGATAATGACAAATCCAAATCTAATATATTGTCACATCTAGAGGTCTCAATTGAAGTCAATGGGTGGGTTCAAGTTTAACCCAATAGGAGGGATCACGAACCCGACTCATATATTAAACTTAAAAATAAAAATGTCATCCTAAGGTATACTAAGATTTAATATATGTGAGCTTTTAGGAAAAGCTTAAAAGATGTCATTCCTTAGGCAAAGTTAGCTCCTAGAGTAGACATTAGCTCTTCTTTGCCAAAATTTATTCAAGCGAATGTCTTGCCTCATCTCATGGATAAATTTATATATAGCATACAAAATAAAGATGGGTTTTATATTTAGTCAACTTATACTAATGATCATCTAGCATATTCTTAATAAGCTTGATTATGATCTTAAAACCAATTATAATCATTATAAGATCAAATTAAGTATAAAAATATAATTATGCTAATTTCTAAATCGCTTGGTCTTAAAGCTTAGTGCCTAATCTTAGTTATGAGTAGCAAATATAAGTAGAGTATGTTAATAAAATTTTTGAGTCTATAAATAATCATCATAAATTTTAAAGAATTTATTATCTAAATTTTTAAAATGATTCATTTTAGCAATGAATTATGAATTCCATAAAATATAGAAGAATTTCATGCTAATATAAATCAAATGGTTAAAATATGAGTTTTATATAGCTTATAAGATTACTTTAAAAATTTTGCTTATAATAATTACTCATTCATTATTTAGATAAAATATTATGTAAATTAATTAGACATGAATAAAACTTTACTCTAAAGACCTTAAAAAATGTATATATGTTACATATAAATATTAACTTTATTACCTTATACCATGCATTTCATATGTTAATTTGAATGCATAGTGTAATGATCCAATGCCCACACACACACACTCTCTCTCTCTCTCCTCAAAAAAAAAAATCAAAATGATCCAATGCTCACACACACTCTCTCTCTAAAAAAAAAAAAAATCAAACCCTTTCAATATTCAATAATTAATAGATGATAACTTGTAAAAAAAAATCTATAATCATGCAAAAGGTATAAATGTAATAAAATAATCATATTCTAAAATTTTCACTTTAAATAAAGTCAGTTATCTAACTAATTTAAAAGAAAACCACACCAATCCATTACTCATGTCACAGTAAAAAAAAATTTAAGGCAAATTTATAGACATGCCTCATAATTCTTATATATTTACATATGGGCACCCAAAATTTGATATTTACATGCATAATAATCAAAATTTCAACATCCAATATAAAATATCACTATAATTATTATCTTTTAAAAAAATAATATACCTTTTCATGCATAGGTAAAATGCTAAAATGTAAATAAGTAAAATTGTGTGGTATATATGCAAATCTTCAAAAAAATAATCAAAATCACATATCAAATCATTGACAAAACCAGTAAGCCAGTTCTGTACAATATTTATCTCATTCCAAGTAATTCTGAATCCTCACAAGTCTGAATTACATCTTCTAAAACTTGAAAAATAAAAAAAACGGTCAAATATCTGTACAAATGTAAAGGCTCTAAACAATTCTATCAGAAGCAGATAAACTAAACGGTCGAATTCAAATTTTGGTAAGCAGAGATGTATTTCCAACTGAACTTGGAGTTGATTAATCATTAGCGAAATAAGCTCTGCTTAATTAACTCTCCTTCAGAAAATGCAACCAAGAACAAAGGCTTTGTGCATCATGAACAGATGATTCTGGTTTTATATTCACAGGGCAGATTTTCTCATAATGTATCAGGAATGAATTAAATTTGATGGCCATGATGTTATTGTGATTCAGTAAATAGCATCACCTGTAACAGAGATCACACAGGTAGGAATATCAGGAGGAAAATGCATAATGAATGGTTAATCATCACTAAATTTCATATTGAGATTTATTTTTACAAGTCTTACTCATTGATGGACTCATATTCAAAAGAATATACATCAATAATATTTTTGGGTCAATTTGGGGCCGTTGTAACTATTTGTAAAGATGATTGTTGAGAAAAACTTTTAAAAAAATTAAACAGCAGTTTTCTGACAATCATTATACTATAATACTCTAATTCTCAAAAATAATTTTTCATCATAAAACTTTCTAAAACAGCTAAAAGTTAGTAGCCAAACACAACGTGATTATTTTTGAAAAGCAAAACCAGAAAGTTACCCCAAATGCGCCATCAATCTGTTAGAAAGGCTTTATAAGAGAATGGAGAAATATTAAGTTGTAGAATAAGTAGGAGATTGGCATCGAGGATTTATATTTTATCAAAAGTAGAATAGTAAGAAAAAAAGTAATGGAAATAAACTTGATAATGCTCAATGAGGCCAAATCTCCTGTATTATCAAACTTCACATTGATCACATCATACAGTGACTATGCACCTTGATCAATTGTAGAAGGGGCTCCTCGTGAATTTTGCTATATAGAGCAAAAACTCTTTGATTTTCTCTTGCTGGTAAGTTTTTTCTGATTCTGAAAAGTCGCTTTAAAGATTTTAAAAACTATTTCTTTTTTGCTTTTTTAAAGGGCTAAAACAGATTTTCAGTGAGATGAAGCTAAACGCATTTTCAAAAGACACTATTCAAACAGTATCGAATCGAAATTCAGCTTTCAAACGCAAAACGCACTAAAAAGCCCTCCCAAACGAAGCCTAAGTTTGACCATTAACATACTTTTAGAGTAGGCACTCTAACTATTTATAAAACTAACATTCTCCTATATTCCTTCCTCATTTAAACAGATTATCACCCAAATATTGAATCAAAACAACACCCTAATCTCTATTTTTCACTTTTATCAATCCCCAACAATTTGATCATTGCACGCACAAATATGCTTTTACAATGACATGGGTGTTAATTTTATCAATAGGTAAAATTTAGTATTATGCGCATAATTCTCTTAATTTAAACCAAACATATAAGCAATCAATCTTAGAAAAATGTGATTCATGATATCAAGACAAATGAGGAATCCCAATGTGGATCTACTTAAGAAAAACACGGATACATGTTGAGTGTCCTAAGTGAGATTTCCCAAAGTTATCTAGATTCAAGATTGAATATTGAAATTCCATTTAATCAGCTCAATAAATAATTTAGGTTTGAAAATAAAATAAAATATGATAAGATTATGCTAACAAGCATACCTAATATATGAATCATAGCATTAACAAATATGTTTGGATATAAGAATCAGCTACTACAATGATTTTCTGCATATTTAAAGAATTGATTGAACCACAAATGACTAATATTTTGTTGGATTGACATCCCAAGCAGGTAAGTTTATAACCACCACCTATTTCAATCACCATCTTATTGAATAAATACATGCAAGTTCGAATCAAATCCCGTCACTATCAGTTAGTTAAGTTTGACAATATATTTTTAAAAGGCTATATCTCATAATGGTCTCCGCCTATTTGTAGCGCCAATTTAGTCCTAAAATATCAAATTTCTCCAATTTAATCCTGATGGTACAAAATTGATCTAAAATAGTCCTCACGGGCTAAATTGAGATCAAATTTATACCACTATTTTTATATGAGAGATCATTTTCGATCAACTTTGTATACTATGGGACTAAATTGGAGAAATTTGATACTCGAGACAAAATTGGCCACATGTTGATAGTCTAGAGACCAAATTGGGATTTATTTCTATTTTGAAATGGAACAAATAATTAGATGGATTGAATTAAAAAATCATATGAATAATTGAAGTCTCAAATAAAAACTATTTACCTTGCCACAAAGGGACATTTGTCACTTCTCTCCATCCATTCATAAATGCAACTAAGGTGGAAATGGTGAGAGCACAAACAGTGTCATCTTTGGATTTTCCAGTGTATACTCTGCAAAATGCATATGATATGAAGCAACCAAAAATCATGAAAGGACAAGAGATACCAGAAAGAATAGATACTTTATATTATAATAAAACAACTTCCATCAAATATTTTGGGTATTTCAGAATTTAGGGGAAAAAAATCAATTCTGCTTCATATGGAAAGGTAAAACATGGATTTTGGCAACATAATTGCAATATATAGGTGCATAAATATTTCACTCTCCAATATCAACTCCACTGCCAACAGTTCCTTAATTGGTCCATAAATTGATGAGAAATGATGATTGATTGACAACGATAATCATTTGGTTTGGTAAAATCAATGAATAAGAATGAGAAAATGGCAAGCCAGAAAATCACACAGGCAAGCATTTGCTAAATGACATTGGGCAAAAAAGGCTATTTTAAACTGCCTAAAATTTGAGGAAGAGTTAATTATCAATATCAGATAAGTTATCTCATTACTAGTGGAGGCTCTCTGCAACAAGGTCCTGGTAAAAAAAAAAAAATAGTTGGTTTTAGTTAAAAACAGAACTTTCTCCAATAAACCTTTTATACAAGGATTAATAGTTAAATGGGGACAGATTTAATCCAGAGTTACATGTTCTTTTCTCTATTAAACTCTGTATTATTTAAGCCATCATATAATATCAAAGCAAATCTCATAAACTTTAATTTTGCAAGCATCCCCACCACACATCCATTGGCATTTTACTATGACATTGATCATTCAAAAGAAGTTAAGGAAACAGTTCCAACTTTTCTAGTAAATGAACAGAGATTGAAGAATTCATAATACACATCACTACAATTGAGTTAAAGTTTTAAAACAAATAAGTAGAAGGCCTATGATTTATGCAACATATTTCTTGGGATAAAGAATAATATGGATCATCATTGTTCACATTTTCCCAACTATGTGTGATTGTTTTATGTGTACTTCTGTTCATTTCAAGTGAGTGTTATAGGAGAAGTTAACTTTAATTTATACAGGTCTTTTGGCACAAATTCTAGCCTCCTATTTTGTTAGTTTGTTCTATCCCTTTTATCCTCTTATTACTATATCTACCCTCATTATTTCCTCTGATGTATGCCCAAATTCTCTAAAAGCCTGTGTTCGACTTCTTTCCTTCAAAAGTGTTACTCCAACAATTTCTCATTCTCTCTGTTAGTTTTCACACATTTCTTAATCATTCTAACTTATGCCACACTCAACTTGGTAGTCAGTGAAATCCTTGTGTTGCCAAATACTTTGATTCATCATTATCCACCATGCATTCCCATCATTAGCCAAATTATTTGAGCATATGACTAGTCTAATTATAAATTTATAAGATTTATCTTCGAGCTTCCATGATTTTCACTTCTCACATATACTCTCAAGACACCACTCAATTTCTACCCACTTAACTTTAACTTTAATGTCCTTGAATATATTTCTAATCTTTCCTATACTAAATCCAGTGCACTTAAATTTAAGTGCAAGAATATCAATTTATCTTCTTATATTCTTAATTGATAAATATTGATTTCGCATCTAATAAACTTGCATATCATACACTCAACCATTAATCTGCTATTCTCAAAAAATCTCAATTATTATAATTTTTCATTCACTTCATTTAGAAGTGGTCTCACACATCAAAATTAAATTAACTACAAACACCTAGCACTACAGTACCTCATTTAGTATTTTTTTACAAGCATCTCTATAATTCATACAAATAATGAGAGATTGAAGTAAATTCTTGATATAATCTTTTGTGATAAAATTTTTTTGATCACTTCACAATTACTTATAATGCCAATCACTGCTCTATTAAAGTAACTAAAGTATACCTTCACTGTCACAATAAATTATAGCTTCTCCTATAAACATTTCAGAAGAAATATCCACCATTAATCCTCCATAACATATAATCAAGGTTTAAATATTTTTATACAACAACAAGCCTTTATCCCACTACATGGGGTTAACTACATGAATCTTTTGTTCATTATTTTGTCTTATTAAATGACATATTCTCATTTAATTCTAATAAAATAATATCATTTTTATACTTTCTAAGCAAATCTTTTAAGTCTACGACTTTTTTTAATATAGGTAATCTAATACATTTACTCTTTTAACTAGGTCATCAAGGCCAACGCTTTTATATAATCAAACCATCGATGCAACTCTCTCTAATCTTATCATCAAGCTATTGCAACATTTTCATGTATAAATTTGTTTTGCATTTTGTCTTTAAGTGTATAGTCGCATCCACCGAGCATCATCATCTCTACAACACAACTTAATTTGATGCTTTCTTTCGTTGACAAACTTTTGCACCATAAGTATTGTAAGTCTCACCACCAACTTATAAAATTTTCCCTTAAATCAAAGCGGTACTTTTCTATCACTCAATAGATGCATTCCTCCACTTCCACTATCAACTTGAATTCTACTAATGACATCTCCATCTATCTCACCATCACTTTGAACAATAGACCCAATATATCTAAAACATTCACTCTTTTAATGACTTGATCACCCATTGTCACAACCTCGCCATTAGATCTACCACTACTAAAATTACACTCCAAGTATTCAATTTTAGATCTACTCAAAAGAGAGAATATAAACTCTTAAGGTTAACCTCCATAATCCAAGTTTTTGTTAAACTCCTCTCTAGTCTTATCAAAAGAATAATATCATCAGCAAAAACATACACCAAGGTACATCCTCCTATGAATGTCTAGTAAGAACATCCATAAGACAAAAGATAATGAGCTTAGAGACGATCCTTCATGTAAACCAATTGATATGAAAATAAATAGTTAATCCTCATTGTATTTAAACACGTAATAACTCTAGCATAAATATCTTTAATGACTTGAATATACACAACACTAACTTATTTATTTTTTATAACTCTCCAAAGCACTATGACACTTTACATATGTTTTCTCTAAATCAACAAAAATTATATGTAGACCCTCATTATTCTCGTATACTTCTCCATTAAACCTCTCAACAAATATAAAGCATCCATAATAAACATACGGCATAAATCTAAGCTGATTTTGAGAAACTTGTATATCACATCGTAACATATGCTTAATTAATTTCTCCAATAATTTTAATGCATGACACATTAACTTAATTCTTCTATAATTTGCACACTCTTGTGCATCATATTTATTTTTTAAAAATAGGAACCAACAAACTCTTTTTTTTACTTATCTAGCATCATTTTAATCTTTAAAATGAAATTAAGAAGATTAGTAAGCCAAAAAAATTTATTGATCTCTAAGCATTTTCACACTTCCATTGAAATACCATTAGGTCTCCTTGCTTTACCACACTTTATTTTCTTCAAAATCTCTCCAACTTCAAATTTACTAATATGATTATAAAAATTAAAACCCTTATTTTCATGATACTAAGATCACTAAAGTGAATTGTATTCTCACAACCTTCATTGAAAAATTAATTAAAATATTGCATCCATCTATAATAAATATCCTCTTCTAAGAAAGTATTTTTATCTTCATTTATAATTCACTTCACTTGAATTAAATCTTTATTTTTTCTATCTCTTTACTGCTAACTTAAACATGTATCTTTTGCCCTCTTTATTATTTAATCTATTATATAAATTATTAAATGTTGAAATATTTGCATCACATATTATTTTCTTTGAATCCATATACTCGATATCTTTCTTAATTCTCCAGGTATTTTTACATCTACACTAATTTTTATAACAATTTTTTTTTAAATCCTTTTTTCATATTTGACTCTACAATGATTATTTTTACTAACAAGAACTTTTTTAGCTTCATTTTTAGCGTATTTTTTCTTGCATCATTTATTATTTTTCTCACATAAATAGTAAAACATCTCAAATCCTAAAATCTTATAGCTTACTCTTAAATATATATATATATATATATATATAGCATTTTAGTACCTCATCTCTCATCCTGGGATAATGTTTCATTTTAATTTTTATCTTCAACCCTTCATCTTAAAATCAGCTTTGTTGTCGATGTTGGGTATTTAAACTTTCATTCGAGAATGGCCTTATAATCTTTATAATCTAAACGATATGTATTTCTTATAAAAGATATCAATCTACATTTTATTAGATCCATTCTTATAACTAATTATATATGCATCTATTTTCTTCAATAAAATATTAGCAATTACAAAATCATAACCTAAATCATCCAATTTATTATTACCTTTTTCATTAATCACATCAAACTCATAGTCAATATAAATGTTTTAAAATCTTCTACTACTCTACTAACGTGTTCATTCAAATCTTCTAATAAATACTCTTTCAAAAAGTATCATATTATTCTTTCAAGTCATTCCAAAAATTTTCTTTTAACATACATCCAAACCTGCTACTTGAGCATAAAATCTTAACATTAACAATAATCATTAAAGCTATAATTTTATATCCATTTTATTAATCTCCACAATAAAATTATTCAAAATTTTATCTATAACCACACCTACGCTATTTTTAATATGACTCATACCTAAATACAAAAGTTTAAAGCCTAAATTATCAATTTTCTTAACATTTTCCCCAAACCTATTTATTTCTTGAATACATAAGATATTTATCTTCCATGAACTATAATATATATTAATTCCATTAATTTACTTGTAATAATTATATAGTACATATATTCTAAGTTCATATCCCAATTCTAATTTCATTGACTAACTTATCTATCCATAATATGAAAACCCTTGTTTATTTAACACTATACTCAAGCCATGCATTGCTGACTTTTCATTTATTAAATTCATCATGCCACTTTTAAGAAACACCTAGCATTAATAAAATGTATTAAAATATTCATGTCATGACTTTTCAATAAGTTTTATGTTAGTTGTCGACTACCAACCCATCCACTTTTCTCATGATCTTGGGGCCCAAAATGGTAATATTTTTAAACCAAAGTAAATAAACAGAGGAAATATTTGTTCAGAGTTACAATTTATAAAAGAAAACTTGTTGGCAGCCACATTAATCTTTTACATGGACAATTTCTCTTTTGGGAGGGATAGATTCAAAATCCACCAGTAGCAGCAATTCTACCAACAACACAGGGCTTTGAATCTACGCGACAAGCTTAACCCAATCAATAGTGGCAAAAATTTAGGTGTTGCTGTTGTCATGATATCACTGAATAGTCATCAACATTACAATCAGGTGGATGAACGCTGCTACAAAAAAAGGAAAATGTATATGAGAATACGTTTCCAGCAACTTTATTAATAAATTTCATATTATTAAGGAGGAAATTTTCAAAACTGAAATAAGATCTCAAGACTTTAAAACCCATCTGTTAACGCAATTAAATCTTGACCATCCCTTCAGAATATTTTCTCATTAAGATAAAGCAGTCCAATGCCATGTCCTCCAATACCTCAGCATAGATAACTGCAGAACAGCATTTTGTGTTCATAGCTAATTATTGCTATAATATATGTATGTTGCTTACTCATTTTCAAGAAAGATGTGGCTTTGGAACTCGTTTTGTTTTGCAATCTTAGAGTGAACTATATGTTAAGGGGTGTTTAAGATCAATTTTTTTTTTCAATAATAAATAACATTTTTTTAAAATACTAAACAATTTTAGATATTTTGAATATTTTAAAAATAATAATTACCACCAAATATATTTATTTTGAAACAAAACATAAACAAAATAAAATAGAAACATAAAACAATAAAAAAATAATAATAAAAGTGATCCCAAATGACCCCTAAGAATATCTAAATGCCACAATCCATCTCCTGTGAAAAGAGTTGTTTTTAGTGGGATTAAAATTATAAGAAAGCTATTCAAATTTGCCATGGTGGAAAAGATGGAAAGTTAATTTGTCATTATACCTTCAAGGCAGGTCGGGCAGACATCTTCATCTTCAATCTGAGGGAAAACATAAGTAAAACCACTTCTTGTTTGCTTTAATGGCTGTTCCACCGAAGAATCTGAGGCGGTTTTCTTTGGATCCACATCAAAATCTGATTTTTTTAACTCTTCTATAGCACTATCAGCATCACTGCTTCGTCCGAGTTCAGAAGCTTCATGGCAATGAAATGAGAGCTTACCTGATGTAGTTGTTCCAGATTGTGGTAGCGAAAGTGTGCACCTGGGATCATCATATGGTAAAGGCCAAGGAGGAGGTCGATATGTATCAGATATTGAATTATCATCAGAAGAAGAAACCACAGTTGCTCTTCCTTGATGGGATGAAGAAACAGGACGAAGTTGCCCTCTTTGAAAAAGAATGTTATACTGCAGGGAAGCAGACATAGTTTAGTGTGATCATGATCACTATATAACAGACAATAATGCAATCTCAAATCATATATATTCAATCAATTCATTTGAATTTAAGCAGAGAAAAAACATCTTAGCATGGCTACTCATGAAGATAATATTCTACTTAAAATAATGGTTACGAGATAATCAACTTTACGAATATAGATTCAACTCAAATTCTATCAAGTTCAGATTAAAGTGCATCTATCCTTCTCCCTCCCACCATCATACATCCCTTTCCCTCGTTATTGTGCTTTATATAAGTCAGCCTAGAGTTTGCGACTTTTTTTGTTGGAAGTATTTCAAAGTGTAATTTAAACATAAGTGTAAAATACTTGAAACACTCAAGTTGTTTGATTGGTTGTGAAATGGATTGTGGATATCACATTTTTGTGTTTAGTTGCCAATAAAATAAAATATAAATATCATTATAAAATATCTAGGGCCAACGGGATCACGGAGATAGCGGGGCTAGCCAGAGCACAAGTGTGGAGCGACCACTGAGCACAGCATCAGCAGAGCGAAGGGTCTCTATCACAAGCAACCCCGAATAATGCCTTTCATGGAGCAGAGCAAAGGTATCCCAAGCGGTGCCTTTCGTGCAATGTATACTTAATTTGCCTAACTTTGGTGCATACAGAATACAATGAAATTGACTAAGGTGGAATTTGGAATTCCTTAAATCGTTACTTTGCATTTGTTTTTTTATACCAACTAAATACCTAAATTTTCAAAACACATGCATTTGTGATGCAGTAGAATTAAAATCCCTCCAACCAAATAGCCTTTCAATTAGTAGTAACATAAGCACATTCAAGCAAATTGTATTTTTTTCCTTTTTTTTCTTTGTTGTGAGGTGAGGAAGGGAGAATGGAGGCTAAATTTAAATTAAATAATAAGAAAAGTACAAAGATGAAAGGTCAAGGATAAAAATGACTAAAACCATTAAAACAGAAAATACCTAAAATCAATGAGATTATCATATGTTAGAAAAGGAGAACAAGAGAACAAAACGTTGAAAATATAGAAATCAGACCAAGGGAAAAGAGTAATGCTCAAGGTAATTATCAAATACCAGGAAAAATACACCTGCAAGACAAAAATACTTGTGAAGCACAATATGTAATTGCACTAGGTAAAGCAAGATGAATGGCACGAGACTATCAAAGAGCCAGCTGAGGAAATACAAGGCAAGCCCAGAGTGCATCCAGGAGATTAAATCAAATATGATGCTAATTAATCATCATAGTCAAAGTTTGATATTAGAGAGCCCAAAGGTCAACCTAATATGATTATATTTCTACTTATTAGTGCTTGTCATTGTAACTGACCCAACAAATTCTAATTTATAAAAGTTGTAAATTAGTTCAAGTTTCTTGTTTTCACATTGTATAAACTTTGTGCGGAAATGGGTATGAATTCTAAGAATATCCCAAGATGTTATATTTTATAAAAGCAACCATTTTGAATACAATTTTTTCTTCACTATTTTCTCTCTCTACCTTTCTTCCACTTAAGTCTCACATGATCAAATCTTGAGGAAAAAACAAAAATGTCTTTAGCCCAATTCAAAGATTTTCTATTTCTATTGGTGGAAATCTTCCTGTATCCTATTGCTACCATTGGCTTCTCCAAAACCATAGATGATATTGCCATGATTCCATAGGTGTTTAGGAGATCTATGGCAGGAGTTGATCACCTTTACTCTTTGCAATTCAAAACACAAGTATGTTGAATGAATAAGTTGTCTAGAACTTGAAAACTGGGGAAAAAAGGCCAAATTGGCTTAAGGAAGAAATTTGAGGTGAAGTATTGATTCAAGAACCTAAATCCTCGGGAAAAAAAAAAGCCAATTTAAGTGGAAAACCTGATTTCAGCAAGGTTTCAATCAAGAATTGCTCAAAGTTATTCCTCACCCATCCCTTATTCTTACAGTTAATATTAGATCACCAAAAATTTAAAAAAATGGCATTGACAAGATTGGAGATCAAAATTTTCACAAGGCAAAATGATTTCAATATCAGATAAAGGTGTTGCTTTGCATCCAAACATTTTAGGCATTATCAGAAAAAGCATTGTTAGAGTTGTATGCAAAGCACCAATTGGATCTTGCTAAAAGGCTCATAATGCAATCCACTTAATAAGTGAGATTGCAAAGGAGTGAATCATTAGTATTTGGAGAAACTTGAATCCACATGCTTGAGAAGGTCCTTACAAATCAATTATAGCTGAAGAAGAAGTTATCAAGCTTACAAATGGATAAATCAAGTCACTAAAGAAGTATTTTGAGTTCAACAAGGTAATGATGAATCTTAAAAGCATTGAAGCTCAAATCAAGAATAACTTTGAGTTTTATGAACATTTTGTAGATAATATACTATATGATTAAATCATTCTTTTTCAAAATTGAAATCAAGGAATTACAAAAGAGTGGAAAGCAAAGGATGAAAAATATTAGTAATAAGCTTATGGTTACTAGAAGAATGGAAAAATGTAATCTCAACAACAAATATTAATCAAGATCCAAATCAAAATTCAAAAGAAATGCTTCATTTGTCATGATAAAAGTCATTTCAAAAGATATCTCCAAAAAGAAAGATGATGACTGAAAAAATCAAGATGAATTGCAGTTGGTAAGAGAGTGATATAAAAGTGTTCAAAGTCTTGTACATCATAGCCTTATAGAATCCCATTTTAGCAAAATTGGGATGTTTTTTCTGGAGCTTTCTTTCCACATATGCCCAGATAAATCTTTAGCCATTACAAGATTTTAGATAGTAGACAGTATCATGGTGATACTTGTAAAAAACAAGAGTTGCAAAATCATAGAGGTTGGCAAGATAAGAATCGAGGTTTTGATGGCATTGTGTACTAAATGCAAACAGAGAGGAATGCACCTCAGCTCAAGAGAAATTTAATTTCCCTAGAAATTCTAGACAAACTAAAAGTCGGAGCATAAGAGCATACAAAACCTCATTTGTGTCAATGAAAGGAATTAGAAGCAATCAAGAGACTCAAATTTACATTTGTCATGCAATTGACTACATTCATTCAAATCCATGAGGGCCGTTTTAAATAAACTATTATGGTGATGTAAAATATTATAGGAGGATTTAGATACGTACCAAACAATTCTTATGTATTTACATATCTAACACCTAAACTTCATAACACCCCAATCTTCAATATTACATCAAAATACCATCATCACTTACTTTTTAAAAGTGAAATGCACATTTTAAGCATGAGAAAGTGTTATATAAGAAAATATCTCTTTAGGTGTTAGATATGTAAATGCATAAGAATTGTGTGGTATGTATGTAAATCTTCCAATATTATATTTCTTTAATTAATGATTATTTAAAAAATATATGAGAATATTTTTTGAAAACACACAAGCATGAAGCATTCTAAAAATTCAAAGAATGAAAATAAGTTAATGAAACTCAAATTTGTAAGAAAAAGAAGTTAAGGATTGATTGTAAGCTTAAATTTTGTGTGGAAGAATTGCAAAGATCACGATATCAAGGCATGATACACTGAGGATGACTATACAATAAAATGGGTATACAAAAAGTTTCAAAGAAATCATTCTTCAAAAGGTAAAATTTATTGCTGAGGAGTATAGTGTGCTCAATCAGTAGATGCACATCGTCAACCATTAATTTCAAAACACACTAAGAAGCTTGGAGTGGAATACCAGCCAATTACACCATGCTAAGGGTATTTAGATGCAGGACTTATGCTCACATCAAGAAAGATAGGCTTAAGCCACATGCAATATTCATTTTATTAGCTACCCTCAAGAAATTAAAGGATAGAAGTTATGGCTCTCAAAGCAAAAATTTATAAAATGTATGCTCAGTAGAGATGTTATATTCAATGAATAACAAATGGCTAGAATTATTTCATCAAATAAATCATAAGGCAAGTAAATTGATGCTACAGAGAAAATGGAGCCAGAGGTGGAGCAACTAAGCTAAGAAAGTTATGATGCCAAAAATCAACAACAGGTTCTGAAGAATCTAAACAACAAACAATTGAAAAATGGCAAAGAATAACGTATGGTTTGGCAAGAGACAGACCTTAACGTGTTATCAAAGAACCATAGAGGTATGGACATGTTAATCTCATAATATAAACTTTTTATAGATTTAATGAATGAAGAAAAGCCAAAATCCTACAAAGAAGCTACTAAGAGTGAAAGAAGTCAATGGTAGCAAGCCATACAAAAGAAATATTTTCATAAAAGTAAAACAATACCTAGGAATTGGAGGACAAATCAATGTACAAAAAGGTAATTATTTCTGATTGTTTAAAAGAATGAAGGTTCTACTGAATCAGAAAGAATTAGATTCAAAGAAACACTAATTGTACAGGGCTTCTCATAAGAAGAAGATCAAGACCACAATGAATTATTCTATCCAATTGTGAGATACACATCAAATAGGTTCTTGCTTATCATAATTACTCAATTCAACATAAAGCTCAAGTAAATGGATATGAAAACAACATTTCATAATTGAGATTAGGAAGAAACAACATATATATAAAGCAATCTGATGGTTTGTGTGAAGTGGGAATGAAAGATGAAGTTTATTTGCTTAAAAGATTCTTGTATAAGCTTAAGTAATCATTAATAATATAGCATATGGGTTTGATGATTACATAATAAAGAATAATTTTAAAGAAATGATCATGATTGTTGTAATTATTACAAAAATCATGCACCTTAAAAATGGTGAACACAATTGTGAGTATTATGCATGTCATTGTGTGCAACAAACTTGGTTTAGCACATCAACTCAATAATAAGGGTAGTGAATATATATATATATATATATATATGGATATTTTAAGGTAAGCACTATGGGGAGGAAATGGAATGGATTTTACGGTGTCTCAAAGGAATATATGAATTGGATCATGAGATACACATGTGCAACTTAACAAGAAGAAGATAGTTGAAGGGTATTGACACCATTCTTGTGTAGTCAAGAAGGTGCAAAAGGTAAAAAAATGAGCTAGGGAGTAAAAGAACTTGAAGTGGGGAAGAAAGGGTGGCTCAACTTGCTGTTCTGCAGGGGATTGGAGCAAGTCAGAGTCTGGACAGCAGCATAAAGATATCTGGAAGACAAATTACAGCTACAGAACAGACCAAACAGAAACAGAAAGGGGTTCTGCAGCAGGCGGGCTGACAGGGAATGGACGGACTGCAGGATTGCTAGCAGCATCAGTTTTGATGGGAAAAACAGAGATTTCTTGAGCAGGACAGCAGCTGGAGGCAGTCAATGGATAGTGAATGCGTTCCTTGCTGCTTAAGAAGAAAAATCATAGTCTCAATTGATCAAGATGCCTTGCTCAAATCAAAATCCATCTCTACAAAAGAAAAACAGAGAAATATAATCTCCAACATCAAAACAACAAAAAAATAAATCCTATTTAAACATAAGTAACTATTTATATTAAATAAAACAAACTTTAATCTAAAAGAGGTTGAATCCATGATTAAAAGGAGTCTACACCAGTACCAGGTTCAATTAAATTTATAAAATCATAGGATGTCATATTTGTAAAGTGAATATTCTAAATATTCTAAATATAACTCCTGAAGTATTTCTTTCTCTATTTCTTTCCTCTACTGTGAATTTGTTCGGGAGAAAAATCAAAGTCTTCAGTCCAATTAAATGATCTGTTGCTTCTGCTAAGATAAGTCTTTATATATGATGGTGCTGCCACTTACTTTATAAACGCTATTGTTTTCATGAATTTGTAAGTGGCACAGATCTACTGCACGTATTGATCTCACAGAGTTGTCCAAGACCACAAGTATGCTACATGAATATGTTGTCTTGAACCTAAACATCAAGAAGAAGGCTGAACCATTTTAAGAAAGACTAGAGTTGAAGTGTTGACTCAAGAACTAATATCGTTGGAAAAGAACATGCTAATTGAAGTAGAAAAATCATATTTTTAATATCAATCAAGAAGGGTTGAACGTTTTTTTTTTTTTTTTTTGCCCATCCCTTCTTGTTCTTGTAGGTCAACCTACAAAATAACCAAAGATAAGGTGGCCTAAATAGCCAAAGCATAGAGGCCATCAAAATGCCCATAGAATTGCTTCCAAAATATAGGTAATGAGCAACCAAATATTAATCCAAAGGGATACACAAACACGCAATAGAATCCCCAAACTAGCCAAAACTTGAACTATCAACCAACAAATATAACAAAGCATCCACGAACCAAAAGATCATAAGGAGAATAGAGATATAATTACAAACCAACAATCAAAAAGCTAAACTAGAGGAGGCAAGAACCAAACTCTAGTAAGTCACCAATAGAAACATGATAAGGCAACAATAAAACAATATAGAGCATATCAGCAACATAAAACCAAACAAAAGCCATTAGAGAGACCATAGCAAAACCGAGATCAGTGGCTAGTAGAGAAAACTGAATTAATTGTGGAGTAAAGAAGAAAACGTGACCAGCACAGAAACATAGATATTTCCATTTTGAAAAGTAGAAGCCTAAGAAGTACAAGGATCAAAGCAACCAATAGAGATCAAACCAAAGTGCATCCAAGAGGTTCATTCACAAGAAGAACAAAAAACCAAAAATTGAAAAATTATTTAGTGCTCCAATTAACACTAATAGCACCGGGCACTACTAATGGGAATGCCAGCCAACCAAAAATAACCAAAGAATCGATGGAGACCCACAAAAAAAACCAGAAATCAAGAAAGAAGCAACTAAATGGAGAAACAACATAAACACCGAAGCTATATTATGGTGGGAATAAGGAAGAAATGAAAACATGGCATAATCCAACTGAAACCAGCTTTCAATTTGTATTTCAATTAAAACTTCATATTATGGTGAACGCTATACTTATGTTGCCATGAATATAGTCATTTTGTTCACTCTATATGCCGTAAATGAGATAAAAAAATAGATAAAATGTAATAGTTTTAAGAAGATGCCCCCTTTCACAATATACAAATTCGAGGAGAGAAATAGAAGGGCTCAACAAGAGCAACTTCCTGCTTCCTAAATTTTACCAAGTTAAAAGAAGTGGAAATCAAAGAAGAGATGAGTTATGCTTGATTCTACAAGTGATAGAAATGATAAGTAGAAGAAAACATATAATCCCTTTAATTAGAACATTCACAATTTTGAGACCCTCCTTTTAGGGTCTCCAACCATAAATAGATAACTGAGTGGCATAATACTTGTGTCAACCCCAATTTTCCCACTATAAATCCAAAGATGAGAGCAAAATGAGTTTATGATTCTTTGAAGTTGGGGTTCAGTTTCTTAATCAAGAGCAGAGAATCAATCAACTTGCAGGGTTAATGCAAACAATAGTTCTATAGATAGCTAGCTATCAAGCAGGGAGGGGCAAGATATTGGTGGTGTTCTTAGTAATTATACCACAAGTAGAGCATTGATCTGATGAGTGAGGTAGGCATATCAAGGTAGTTGAATAATTCCCCTTGAGCTCTCACCATGCACCAATGATCATCAAATAAAGAGAATGAGTTATCATTTCTAATAAGGAAAGAGAGAGAAGATTTGTGATCATGAATTGTGATCATGTTATCAATAGTAAAGAATTCCTTCCAAAGTTAAGTAGAGTGAGGGGAGGTTTGAGACAAATATTATTGTAAGTGAATTTCCACCAACGGCTAAAAGTTTTTTTATAGTGTAACAAGTTCTGAATTAGTCTAGCCTTGTCAGCATGATTCAAGATGGACGAGGGAATTCCAGATTAGCGTACCAACAAATGATAACTAAGAGAAGACTAAGAGAAGTAGAGACTCCAGTGTTGAGAGACAAGTATATAGTGCCCATGGAGTTGTTTATTTTATGCACAATCCAAGCATAAAATTGTCCAGACAATGTACATTGAAGTTAACATTTTCCTGATTCACCTTGCCAACGATTAAGGGGATCATCAACAATAACAAGAAGCAAGATATGAAAGTCTCCAGCCAATATGCCAAAGAAACAAGCATGAGCCTATTAACTGCCAAGTAATGCAAGAAATAATCCATGACGAAATAGAAGAGAATAGAGGATAGAGTGCATCCTCTAATGAAACCAAATAAAGGAGGAGGAGAAGCCATTGAAACTAACATTATTAATCAAAAGTAGTGGGTATCATAGATGGACGCTTTAATCCATGCTACAAAGAAGGAAGGAGGTGGTAGTGTGGAGGGTTTAACACGAAATCTTTGAATGTACAAATCTCTGTTAACATTATCAAATGCCTTCTATTGCCAACTTGGCTTAAAAATTTTGACTGCCAATCTTTTTTATTAAAATATTTCATGATTTCCCCAACAGGATTGATGTTATTCGAAATTTGTCATTGTTTAATGAAGACAATTTGAGAGAAGTAAATGATATCAAGCAAAATCAAAAATTTTAAGTCTAATTGCTAAGATAATGGAAACTAATGCTAAGTATTACAAAGGGATATAAATCTGAAATCAAAGATGTCCCTCCTTGAAACCCACCAGCACCTGAAGAAAATAAAAGTAAAATGTAGATACAGAAGACCCTCAGGCCAAGAAGTCTCAAAGCATAATACAAGTAGAACCAACCCTTTCCTACTCGCCTATTAATGATAGCTGATCTACTTTCCAAGCCTAATTCTCAAATAAAACTACCCTCGGCCTTGAAGTGAATAGAGATATAAATACAAACATACTCAACGATATGCAAATAAAATTACCCATAAGACTTGTAAATTAGAGACTTTTTATCTTACCAAATCAAAATAAGGGTCGCATTATGCAAACGAAAATAAGTCTAATCCAAACCATGAATGAATAAGACGCCATAAATGAGGCCATATAGTATAGTTCATCATAACAAAATCACACAAAGCAATCCCCAACTCATGTTTTTCCCTTAAATTTCATCCTAAAATAAACTATTTTCATTTTACATACAACATACCGCCATCAAAAAACTGAAAGCAATGAGGGGATGTTCCATGTGCAGATATAGGTTCCACAGAACCTGCATCTTCTTGTTCCTCATCATCCCAAGCACAAGCAGCTGCATAAACCACCCATAACCCTGCTCCTTTACCTTCATCTACCGATCCCTTCAGCGATTATCCTCCAATGCAGTAGCTTAAAACTGACAAAACCTAGAACACCCATCATAAGAAGCAAGCATTTATCCGTTTAGGTTAGAGAAAGTTTATAAAATCATATCTTCCTATTGCCACACAAGAAAAGCAAGCAATCAATTAGAAACAAACAGAACGCATACAATTCTGCTAGCCCACAAAAGTTTAGGAGAGAACCAAAGAAAAATTAGAAAAATACCCCAATTTCAAACAATAGGCTTCCGACCAAAAAAAAGGATTGAAAATCACAATTAAATCCAAAACACATGAAAAAAGAAAAGTAATCTGAAAGAAATAGGCAAGTAGTCCTTAAAGATCCATTTTTTCACGCGCTCAGACATTGCGAATCAAATTAAAATAAAGGAAAAAAAGGACGTAGGCGCATCAACAGGAAAGAAAAGTATAGCAAACACCGCAGCTTTTACCTTTTTTTGCTTGGACAAAAGGAAAACAAAAGAAATCAACGAAATTTCAACAATTTATGAGCTGATTATGCATTTGCCACCATTGATTTAAGCTTTTCAAACTTTCTTTTCATTTCCTTCTCACAAACTCGTCGAAAGAAAACACAGGGGTTTAAGATCAAGTAGAGTCGATGAAGAGGGAGAGATTACCTAACAATGGCCATGAACGACTGGAATCCCGATCGATAACCTAGTTAGAGTGAGAATTTTGTCTCGAGTCCAATCGATTTGGGACGATAATTTCTGAAAAAGAGCGCGGATTTACTATCATGGTAAGGAAGAAAAATATCCTTTTTTATCAGCGAGAAAGCAACACCGCCCGGTTATTCACACGCAAAGATTCTGTTGTCTGTACGTTAGGTCTTGGTGATGTCGACTTAATCAAACGGCTGATAATTTGCTATTTTTAAAATTTTTGAGTGACGGTATCAATCAGATATTTGTACCTTTTTTTAAAATGAAGTCTCCAAATATGAATTTATGTAGTGAAATTATATCTCATAATTTCAATAATAATTTTAAAATTTATCCATTGACTTAATTAATCTTCCAATATATGTAAATATTATATAAAACTTCAACAAAATCAATATTTTTAAGAAAATTTAATTTTGTGTCTCATGATATTTATAATAGAAAAATATATCTGATATTTTTTTCTCGAGAAATTATTCCTAAAAAATTATTTGAACTAAAATACCTATTTTTTATAACAAATTACTTGTGGGGGCCGTTCTCTACTTTTGAAGAGATTGAGAAGAGAAAAATTAAAGCATGTTGTCGAGCAATTCCAACATCTTAAGTAATCTCAGGAAGCTTTGTAAAATAAACTCATTATTAACTACAAAATCTATATTAAGATGTAATTAAAGTCAGAGTCATAAATATCATGAACTTGAAAAGTAGTGTGATCTCACAATTTATCTAATATAGTTCATTCTAATTCACTCAAAAATATATAAGTTTGTAATATTTTATTCAAAAAAAAATTTTCTTCTCACCAACATCATACATTATAACTTTTTTAGACTACTTTAAAAAGTCTTTTTTTTCTCTGTCTTGTTATTTATGGAGACTATTTACTTATAGTATTAATCAAAAAATTCATCAACATAATGATGCTTGATCTGAAGGTCTTTAGATAGCACTATATTAGCTCCTTTATTTGATAATATAAAAGCAATGTGCTTGAATATAAGAAATTTTAGTTAGTGTAAATCAAAGAATCAACATACTTAGCATTGTGCTTTTGTTGGTCTTTTTTTTAAGTTATCAACCAATCCTGACATTTGAGAGTTAAAGGAAGATAATTGCTTTTCATCAATCAGGTGGAAGGGATCAACAACCCATAGATCTATGGGCATGTGCTTTTGCCCGATAAATTTATGAAATCACTAATCCAATACTTCTTACTCTTTTGGCTTATTCTTCTAAATCTTAATAAGAGTACATTATTCTTATGTATGATGTCAAGAGATGATCAAACATTCTCTATCTTTGAGATCTATCTATTTGTAAATATGAAGATAAAGGATTGGTTCTTGATATTTGTACCTTTTGCTCTATCTGTTTTTCATGCTAAAATGTATCATTAATCTCGGTTGAGTAAATAATAGAGTCAATTGCATAAATATCAACATCTCATTCCTCTTTTCTCCCATACTTTTATTACGGTAAAACCTCTAAAGTGATATTGTTGAGACCGAGGTAGGATATCACTTGAAAGTTATCACTTTAGTGCAGATATACGATCATCATGGGAATTAGGTGTTTATCAATTTAGATAGGATATCTCTTTTAGACAATATCACTTTAGGCTTTTCAGTATATATAAAACTTTAAACAAGATTTGTCGAGTATCTAATTTCTTGTTCAATCTTATTTGGTTATTCTCTAACCAAATATAATCATTTTTCAATTAGTGTATAATAACAAAAGCTACTTCAATCCATCTATAAAGGACATGGACTAAGTTGCAATTGACTATGATTCCATTGCCTCTTTTATTTTCTCTCTTAAAAAATTAGAGTTCTATTTTTCTTCTATAGCTTAATTGGGATACGCTAAAAATCTTTCTTTATATTACAAGCATATATAAATTGTTCTCATTCATTCTATGCACCTATGAGATGAATTATCACCTGTAAGAGTTAGTTATGACTTATGAGTTAATAACATATCACATAAATAAATAAAAAATGAATAATTTAAAGTAATGATTGATACTCTAATCTTCATTCATTAGATGATGGAAAAATATATTGTTTGTAAACATCTTATTGCTCATCTAACTCAATATTCTTAGTGATCACTCTTTAAGGAATTTCATGCATTTATTCCATAACTTTGATAAGAATTTATCAAATACTATAATGTCAAATATAATTGTTAAGGATAATTGTTTTATATTATAGCATATATTTCTTTAGCCATCTTAAAGTCTTTATCTTCAACTGATATAAGTATTTTTTGCAAAAATAATGTTACATATGTTAAAATTAAGGAGGACATAATTTATAATGAAATATAATCTAAATTTTCGATGTCATCCTTATTAATGCACTTCAAGATTGTTATCTCAAGATTTAAATTTATAAGGTTTTTTTCTCTACTTATGTAGCTATCAAAACACCGCTCTTTTACTCATCATTTGAATTCTTAGAGGCATTCTCCAAAATACAAAGCCATTTATCAATACAAAGTTCAACAATATCAAATATTGTATCCTTACATATATTGAGTAGCCTCACTCTCATCACCATTAATCATCTTTAATAATAGCTAATAAATTAAGATCCTAAGGAACTACAAATAAGAACACTTGAAATTTTGATTGAAGGGGTTTTAAGCATTGTTAATAAGGTCTTTAGTTGAACTACTGAAAAATCTTTTTTATTACATCCCATAGCTTTTTATATGATAATAAGATAATGCCTCTCCACAAGTATAATTCAAGTATGCATATGTATATATAGTAAAAAAAAAAATTCAAATAAGTCATTTAAAGAGATAGTTAAAGTAAAATATATATAAGTTTGAATTATATTCAAATTATATTTGAACTTTTTCAAATCTGATTGAACCTTTATTCAAACCATGATCAATTATGTTCAACCATATTTAAATCTTATTTGAACCCTAATCGATTATCATTCAAATTTTATTCCAAACATGTTTAAATCCTATTTGACCATGTTCAAGCTATATTTGATTTTATTTTAATCTTATTCTAACAAATTTGAATCCATATTTTAGCCTTATATAAATATTTGTTGAATAGTTTAAGCCCTCTAATTATATTAGAATCATGTGTGGTATTTAAAATGAGACAACAACATGTAAATCTTGAGGGTATTTATTTGGGTAATTGAATCGCCATCAAGAAATAATATACTAGTTCAAAAGATAGAGATATCACCTTACGAAGAATTCAATCACTTAATATAAACTTTTAAAGTTGATGGGTCTACATATATTAGAGATTTTTCTTCCTTTATATGAGTAAAGTAAGACAAAGTTTGTTTTATCGAAGTTATAAGTTTCTTACAAGGGCAAATCCGTAGTTAATTACATGAAGACGTGAATCTCCTAAAAACTATTGATTAAAGTAGTGAGCTATTGCCTTTATATATTACAAAATTTGTGTCAAAACTATTAAATATGGAAGTCAAATAAGATAGTTCAAATATGAATAGTTCTTAATGAATCCCAAAGGAGGATAAGTAAAAAGTGTTTTGATACTAGAAACTAATAAACACTTTAGTTTATCCTATAGTTGAACTTTATATATTAGGAATTGAGATTTATATTTATTTTTAGTTGAAAATTTATTTGATTACTAGGACTTATGTCTCAACATAAGACTTTGTAAATGCTCAATAGGTTAAGACTTATATTCGTAGTAAAAGCAAACATGTAGCCTTAAAACCTAAAACTAAAGGTGCTTTGGCATATGCTAGAAGCTCTACCTAATTTAACAAGGAGAGAAATTAGGATATATTATCATATTCTTCCCAAGAGATTTGAACCCATCTTAACTCTTAACTCTTAACTTTCTATGAGCTTTTGTCAATGGTTAAAAGCTGGTTGTTTGTTAATCCAAGTTACTATCGTTAACTAAAAGCATAACACTAACATATAAATATTTCGATATATAAACTACTAACAATCATTTATTCATGGTGTTTCGATTTGTTGAAATAAAACAAATCATATTATTATTATTATTATTTTATTACCCATTATTTTTATTTTATTATTATTATTTTTATTTATTACTATTATTATTATTATTACTATTATTATTATTATTATTATTATTATTATTATTATTATTATTATTATTATTATTATTATTATTATTATTATTATTATATTTACATCTAACACATCTATATCACTGGCGTAGATGGTTAAAACTTTTGTTATGAAAGATTGGAGTTGAATCCTCCCTATAGGGATCAAAACCTTGTTGTGCTATGTTCTTCGTTATACGAACATGAAAATAAATATTTATCGATATATAAGCAGTAACAACAAAATAAATTTCAAGGTGACCACAGGAGTTCGTTGCTCAAGTTCATTTCGTTTACATAGAATCAACTAACACCAAGCTTTAAATTAGCCAAGTCTTATGTAGTACAAGATGGCTAAGCGGGTTATTTATTAGAAATGAATCTAGAACATACTTACTCTCTAAAATTTGGACAATGGCCGACATGAACATTACTAACAATTAATACAATAAAATTTTAACTTTTATAAATTTTGAGACTCATAATTTTATTGACTAGGTAGATATGCAAGTGTACCTACATGCATGATGAAATAAGGCTGTTGGTTAAATTAATGAGAGAAGTGATCTTCACCCAAATGTCATCAACAATGGATGGAGTTGACACCTTGTTGTCATGGTCAAAACCCACATTTAGGAATGATAATATGCATTATGATTATACACAATAAACCCAAGGTTTCTATATGCTTTTATTATTTACACTTAAAAGTTCAAGGTGAAGTTATGAGTTGTACTATTTTTTAATTTAAGTGATTAATTAGTTAGGGTAAAAAATTTATTCTTAAGAGTCTACCAAAATCGGGCTTGAATTAAGCTTTGATGGTGGTTGGGTTGGATGCAAAATGTGCTCTAGGATGTCGATGACTCTAGGAAACAAATGAAACCTTTGAGTCAAAAATTATTCTAATTTAAAATGAAATCCATATAAACCCTTGTTTTGCTTGGTTCATGCATAGATATGTGGTTGTGCAATGGCGAGTTGAAAATAGCTTGGAGGTGATGAGTGGAGGCTTTGTAGTGGTCAAGATTTAAAGTTGTAGAGGTGAAGTTGAAGGTGATAGAGAACCTTTAATAGCTAGGCACTAGTCTTGGGTTAGGCAGTCACTCTATTCATATACTACTCTAAAGTTCATCTTCCTTTGCATAATACCCAATATGGGCTAAGTGGTATTTAAAGACCTCAAGAAACAAACTAGAATAAAAAATTGTATGGCCAAATTTTTTATATTGAGATAAAATTAACACATTGAACTAAGCTCAAGATGAGGGTATGACTTAAGGATATTCTTTAGAATATTATATTTAAGCATAACCAATCAGTCATTGTAACTTCATGAAATGCTTAATAACCACATAAGTTAAAAAGATTTCATTAAATCCATTTCATTATTATATAATCTAATGTAATTATAAGTTTCAAACCTATAAATAAAGAGGGACTCCCATGGGTTAAAAGAATAGTTTTATTCTAGTTCTTATTGAAGATTTAAACTTTTAAGCTTATCTCCATTTTTTCTTTCTCTCTATATGTTCTTTCTTCCTTCCTCTAGAATTTTACTTGATGGTATGAGACCAAACAAATTATGCAACAAAAATATATTTTCAAAACTCTTAAAAAAAGGACGATGCGTTAAAGATAACAAGATGTTTAGCAATATTAATCTTCACACATAATTGATATTGATAGCATCAAAAAATATCACACATTGATATAACATTCTTAGAATCATTAAGATGGTCAAAGGTCATTAATCCTATATGTATCTAAAGTTAAACCATATAATATAGTTTTAATTTTAATTTATTTTAAAAATTTTAAAATTTCTTTAAAATATTCAAAAGCTATTTATTAATTTTTTTTTTGAAAGATTTAAAACTAACTTTCTTTATAAAATGTAGTTTCAAAAGCACTATTCAAACATATCAAAATTAAAATTACTAAATAAAAATAAAAAATTTAGTCAAACGAAACTCTAAGGACTTTTCCTTGTTAAAGCAACAAGATAAATGTGGACCCCGGCTGACTAAGAGCCACGATATCTCCACTGCACACTCTGCTCTTGCTTTCTTACCTTCAATTCATGCACTGAATGTGGCCTTTACTTTTGAATAAAAAAAAATGTGGAGTTATTCGAATTATTAACATTTTATGAATTATCATTATTTTCTTCAATAAAATATATATATATAATATTTTATATTAATTTTTTTAATTGTTTTCCTATTTTTTATTTTGTATGTGGAGTAATAGATTGCTCAAACTCTACAAAAAAGAAATTAAAATTTTGAAGAAAATAGAGAAAAAACTATTAATTAATTATAGATTTATTTATGCATTAATATATATAATCAATTTTAGTTAAATTTAACTTTTAGGTAGCGGCATATGCTCCTTTATTAATTCCGCATACCATTATAAGAACAGAATTTTAATAATATTAATATTATAATTATTTAAAATAAATATATCATATATTCATCCCCACAAGTAATAATGAAGCTTAAATTCCGCCACCGAATATTAAAAATAGGAAAACAAAATAAAATAAAAAGTATAAAGCATTAAAGAGACACCCAACAGACAACAACCGACCAAAATCAGCCCTAAAAAATTCTCAGAATCTTAAAAGGCAGTACTTTTAACTTAGCTTAGTAGAGAAAAATTTAACTTTCTAAGTAAAAGATCTTGGATTGAAACTCTTACACACACCGTTTTAGTTTAGTTGGTGAGGCGAATGCGATTGGTACTCTCAGCTGTTATTCCTTGCGATAATCTTAAGTGAAAAGGGCCGGAGCTGTAATTTGGGGTTTGCCAGGTCAGGATTAGTCTCACAGTCCATAAAATGGTTGAGATTATGACCCCCTTAAAAAAAAAAACAGCACTTCTTTTATTTAATGAATAAATAAATAATTATATATATATATATATATATATATATATATAAAAATATCAAAAAAATTAATCGATCAATCTAATTTTAAATGCTTGATCTAATGATTTTAATATAGTAAATAATTAGATATAATACATTATTCAAACAATAATCAATTAATAAAATGGATCTTGATAAAAATTAAAATATTTATAGTTTTATAAATCCTATAATCATATTATCATTAAGGCACAGATCATCAAAATATATATTTTATCAAATGTTAGTTTTCCAATTTTTACTCAAAATATAAATAATTCTCATAAAAAAATTTGAAAATAAAATTAATAATTATAAATATTTTTTTAATAGATAAAAAATCTTCAAATAAAAATTCTTCTCCTAAGATCGATTGCTAAAGATCGATTCATTTTTTAAACTTTTTGGGTTAATAATATTTTTTTTAATATTAAATTTCTTCAACATAAATAAAAATCTTTTGACACATAAAATCAATGAATGGTTTCCTTAATGGGTTTTTATAGATTATATCATATGTGTTGGATAATTTTTCTACCGAAGATCTCTCTATAAATAAAATTCTCAACAATAATTAATCAACTTTAAGCAAAATTAAAATCATCGAGTTCTCAAAACTAGGATCAATTTGTTAGTTCACATGTTAAACTATTTTTTCTTATTAGTTTAGAGTTTATTTATGACACCTGTGGCTATTTGAAAATTTAATTATAAAATTGCTATATTAAAAATAATTTTTGAAAAATAAATATATAATTTATAAATATTTTTTTAAAAAATTCAAATAATAACTCTACGACAATAATCATACTTTAATATCTTTGATTCTAAATCTTAAACTTTTATCATAAATTTTTTTGAAAAATAATTAAAAAATTAATAGCTAAACATAATTATAGTGATTTCTGACTCTTCTAAATATACGCCCAATGTGAATCTAATTTTAAAGTTGATAAGATCGATCGTACGATCATTCACGATTGAATCGATTGGATTAGCATATTTTTAAAACCACATAAAAATTTCTTTATAACATAAAAAATATAAAATATGATATATTAAATTTTTATATATTGATTATAATAATAATCTATAAAATATTTGCTCTGAAGCAACACTATCACCTAATACCAACCCTCCACTAAAGGCACCCAACTTTAATACAAAAAATAGACGCATCTCATACAAAAAAATATGTATATGGTTGATTTTGAGATTCTAATTATCAGTCTTTCTCATATATAATTTTATAATCTCGTATCAGAAAAATTTATATTCCAAAATAAATATATAATGAAAGATTTTACATCCATAATCTCAGATTTTTTAGTAAAAATTTTAGAGTTTTCTTGTTATCTTTAAATATCATGTATGTCAGATTTCACTAAGATTAAAGCGTAAACTTTCATTCTACTATAATTAATTTTTTTTGCATGCAATAATGATATATTAAATTTTATATATTAATTATAATAATAATCTATAAAATATTTGCTCTGAAGCAACACTATCACCTAATAGCAACCCTCTCACTAAACGCACCCAACTTTAATACAAAACAGACGCGCCTCATACAGAAAACATGTCATATCACCGACAGAAAACGCACTCCACCCGTTTGACAGAATGCCTGAACCAGCAAACTCTCCATCCAAAAGCTCTCAGATCAGATCACGTGAACATACCGACCGTCACACTCGTCGGTCTCATACCTCCATCATCCTCCATCTTCGATCCCTCCACCTCCAAAACCCTAATCCTGCAACCCTTTCTGATAACCTCCCCATCAGCCGCCTCAAACCCAACACAGTCCGTCACGTTCAGTCTCTCCAGCTCCCCGCAGCCTTCCAAAACCACCATCAGCTCTTCCTTCGACAGAAACGATCGGCTGAGATCCAGAGATCGCAGATTCGGAAGATGCGTAACGATCGCCGACGCATCTTCCTTCTTGATCGACGAGCTCGGGATCGCTAATTCTTTGAGATCTTTGCAGTTCTGGCGGATTGCAGACGCTAATTGAGGAAATTGGCGGGCTTTGATTCGAACTGGAGATGCGTTAGGTTTTCCATTTGGGGATGAGATTGGGGATTTCTGCTTCGTTGTCTGAAGTTAGTTTAGGCAGAGCCAATGTTCTCAATCTCTGGCATCTGCGTGCCAAAATAATCAATAAATAAAAAAAGGTAATTTTGGATTTTCAATTAGGGTTGTCAAAGCTCCTTGTTTGCATACAATTCATTCTAGGCTCATTAAATAATTTTTATTTGATTTATTTATTAATTAAAAGAGTAAAATATGAATAAATATTTTAAATTTGATTTATAAACGAATCGAATATCATATTCGACCTATTTTAACTCGAAATAAAAAAATTATAATATATATATTAGAGAGTGTGTGATTACATATTAACACAAATTTGAATTCTACATATTATTTATTTTAAAATTTTTTATAAATTTTGACTAATTTGAGTTAAAGAACGAAATAAAACTAGTCAAACGAGAATAATAAGTTTTTGAATAATTTTAGCACGAACAACATTCAAATCATTCAAGCTCAGCTCATTTATACTCATAATTTAAATTTAAATTATTTTGATATCAATTTGTCACAATAAATGGCTTTCAAAATCATAAGCATATAATATTCATTAGTTTGAGGTGATTATTAGAAAAAGCTTCATACAAATTTATATTTTTAATGAAAAACAATTGTACTTTCAAAATCGCAAACAAGAATAATTGTTTAGCTTATTTTGTTATTAAAAACAATAATTTTAAATTATGATATATTTTAAAATTCTAGAAGTGCTATTTGATTTTGAGTGGAATATTAGCATAATTATGTTTTCAGAATTAATATTCCATTATTTATAAAACAATATAATTATAAAAATATGCAAAATTTTAAAATTAATATTTGAAATTTTTTATAATAATACTTTGAAAAAAATAGTGAAAAATAAACCTCTCTAGAGCATTGAAATAGTCAAAACAATCAAAATTGATGGTTCTGCTACTCACTTATTTGATGCGAGGATCAGATCCTCCACCGAGCTCCCAGCTCCATGAATCCGGCGAACGAGAACGGAAACTGAATTCTGATCAGCAAATCTTCTCGCGAAGCCGCTCCACGGCATGAAATTGAGGGAGCGAAGGTCGAGGAATTTCCAGCAGAGGCGGCGGCGGACCACGAGCGGCAGACGAAGGGGACGGCGACGGCGAGATCGTCGAGGCCGAGTTTCGAGAAGATGGTGGAGAGGCAATCCGCCTCCAATTCCTCCCATTTCCTGCCTCCGTCCCCATGTATGCCTGGGAAATCTGCCTACGGAAGAAGCGGCTGTCAGGGGCATTTATACAAACGGTTGGCGTAAGTTTAAGGGTGTTTGGTTTGAAAGCAAAGCAAATAAAGTAAATTAAACGTAGGAGTTTTTTTTTTCCTTATGATGTAAAGTAAAATTCATGTAATATATTTAAAATTTATTATATTTAAAATTTATCTAAATTTAGGCTAATTTTAAATACATTGATCAATATAAAATATCACCATCATCTCTCCATCACAGTCATCGCAGTTGTCCAAACTTTCAAAATACTTTATATTTTTTTATTTAATCAAATAGAAAAAAAATTTATGAATTTGTAAAATATTTAACTAAAGAAGTTAAAATAATACAAATATATTGTATTTTTTATAATTATTTATTTTATATATATATATTTTTTTTTCAGAAAACCAAATAATTAATGAGGGTGACGCTTCTTTGAGGGCTTTCATGCAAATCATAAATTTTTTATAAATAAATCATATCCATTTACAAGTTATCATCATCATTATTTTTTTATAAACTTAGAAGACTCGAGTATTTACTCATGCTATTTAAAAATTTTATAAACTTAAAAATATATGAATTGAATTTTAATATTTAAATATTAATTTTAAAAAATTAAAATTAAAGATAATTGATATATAAATATATTAGAATTTAGAGATTGTGTATGTAAAATCTAAAATTTTATATTTTATAAATTATTTATTATTAATATTAACTTATTTATATAATATGTAAATAGTTATTATATATATATATATATATATATATATATATATATATATATATATATATATATATATATATAAATATATATATATATATATATATATATATATATATATATATATATATATATATATGTTTGTGTGTGTGTGTGTGAATATCTCTATTATTTTATATGATTATTAATCACATATCATAAATTCAAAATTAAAAAAAATTAAATTATTTTAAATTTTAAATAACTTAAAACATTATAAATCCTCTAAAATTTCTAAATATTAAATATAATTATAAAAAAAGACATCAATTTTATTCATTAAGCACAAAGTCTATAGTCATTAGTCTTCAAAGTTTTATATTTTCCAAGTCATTGGCCAAACTTGTTATTCTTATCATAAAATATAAAATAAGTACTTATTTAAAAACGGCATTATAGAAATATTAATTTTCTAAAAAATACCCACTAAAGGTATTGTGTTAGCCTTTAGTGTTAAAAAATTGTGATGATGGAATAAAGATTAGGTATCTTAAAGTTAACTAAAGAACAATGCACGCATAAATAAGATAAGCTCACTATACACATCAAAGATTTTACATGAAAATTCAATAAAAGAAAAGAGAGAAAGAAAAGTTGGTTTTACCTAATTAGAAGATAGAATATTATGATCTAACTACTTTCGAGCATAGTTGTAAGTATTGATCCCAGAAGACAATGTGCTACTAAACGTTAATTAAGAGATGATCATTAGATGATTGAGATCATTATGATAATTGATCGCTGATCGTTGCTAATCGGTGGTGATGATTGTCACCATCGATGATCTTGAAGAGCTATAAATTTCTTTAAATCTCTAATCATCTATAATTTCAACTCTCTTTATGTGAAGAATGTGGTCTACTTGTAAATTTTTATTATGTTTTGAATATTTAAGTTAAAATTTTCAAGCACTTCATGGGATTGTCCATGTTGATTATCTTAAATATAAATAAATTTTCATGCATTTAAGTATCTCAATGATATCAAATTTGAGTAAATTTAAACTTGTTGGATTTCTCTTATTTGATATACTCATTTTGACTCAAGCATAATATAGTGTTTGGAGTTCATTTAGTCCTTTAACAATGTTGTAAAGTTCTTGCCATGATTCGAGTGTTTGATTTATGATCATTTTGACTTGGATGAAGACGCTTCTTATATACTCAAAGAAGAGGACCCAAATAATGAACATATAAGCCATGACAATGATACTAGCATAAAGGGTATTTGATGGCATAATAAGGGTACTCATGAAGGAGCACCCAACAAGGGAAGATAGATTGACCAAATGAGTCAATGACTTAGAGAATGATAATTAGAAAGCAATATCTAATTCCACTCCAACATCGATGACTAAAATGAGGAACCACAAACTCTTTCTCTCATTCTTACCGCACACTCGTTCAAAATATCATGGACTATACTCACTCATTGCCATCATCATGAATTTTTTATATTAAATTTTACCTTACATGATCTTTCTATGTATGACCACCTCTTAATATTATGGAAACTTCTTTTAACCGGAGGACCTTCTAGCACTTACACTAGACTCTATATTATGTACTCTCATTTGAACATTTGAATAATAAAGATTATACTTTTTTCTGCATTTTCCTACTTTCCTATTTTTCTACCTTCCTATAATCTTTCTACATAATCTATTTTCTCAGGCATCTCAAGATTCTTCCTCCATCCATGAACAAAAATAGATTCAACACTTTTGTTGTCATTAAAATCATCTCATTGAAGCAATCATTTCAACTAAGTTTTTGAAACCATGGGTTAATCAAAAATTTAATTTTGGAACTTTTCAATTCAAATGTTGTGTTTGGATTTATTTTATAATATTTATTTTCTAATGATGAATTGATTCTATTTTTTTCAAATTATTCAAAATTATTTATATTTTTTATTGTGTTCTAAAAAAAATATTAAAATTGATATCGAAAAATGATCTCAAAAAATCAACACAAACTATTAAATGGCATTTCCACACTCATACTATTTTGTTTTTTTAACATTGATATGGCTCTCAAAATATGACTAGTCAAAGCACAAATCTTGATGTCGATATAATTTTGAGTCAAAACCATCGAGATCAAGACTTAAAATATCATTGGAATCTTTGGGACATCAATTAAATCCCAAAGACTCTCAAATATATAGTATTTATAGTCAAATCGACGAGCGGATCTAACGAGCCTAAGATCTCATAATTCCGACTTCATTTGGGCATCCAAATGCTCAAAATACATCAAATGATTGAAGGATTCATCCCGGTCGAGGGGAGTGGTAGGCTTTACATGAATTTACAAGAATACCCCTCCTCCCATCTATAAATAGACCTTCATTCCTCACATGAAATGAGGGGGACCAGGGCCAAGTGAAGGAAGAGCCAAGTGAAGAGGAGTCAAACAAGTGAAGAAGAGGAGCCACCGCCTGACCGTCAACCATCACCACGGCCACGTGCCGATCCTTGCCACAATGCCAAGCAAGGAAGAAGAGGAAGAGTCCAAGCAAGGAAGAAGAAGAAGAGTCCAAGCAAGTGAAGAAGAAGGAAGCTAAAGCAAGGAAGAAGGCAAGGAAGAAGAGGAAGAGTCTGATCGAAGAAGAGAAAAGCCCAAGTGAGGAGGAAGAGAGAGCAGCTTGAAGATCCCCAGCAAGATCGCCACATGTTGTCCCTCTCATATGCAATTGTAATCTCGTTATCGGAAGATTTTGTACTCAAAGATACATAGTGGAAGCGGAAGCGTTTTTCCCTCTTTCGAGGTTTTCCACGTTAAAGTGCAGGTGTCTCTTGTTCTCTTTAATTACCTGTGTGTGTCTTTGGACTTCACAACAAGGCTAAGGCGTAAACTTTCACTCACAGACTGGTTTTCTAGCACGCAGCTTGCCACCTGGAAGGCGATTCTCATTATTTCATCTTGTATCCACCAAGTTTTCCAACAAGATCAAAACCACCATCGAGGTGGAGCATTTCAAGCTTTTAAAGAGCGCGAAGAATGAAGATTCATCAAACTTTGTTCCTTCAGATTCTGGAACTGGGGCAACTCTTAATCTCAAAAGATAAGCGCAAGAACACCAATGAAAAGGCAAAATCAATAGTCAACTCGCTACAAGCTCATACAACTATTCGACCTCTTCCATATACGGGTTAACGCCATCGGTAAACACTCGACTAACAACCCAGGGATAGGTCAAACGCCCTTGGTGGACTTCTCGCGATTCCAGACGGGTTAGCATGTCATCGAGCAAAAGCTCGACAAACAACCCGTGAAAGGTCAAAACGCCCCTTGGTGGACTTCTGCGATCTTCCAGACGGCAATGTCATCGAGCAAAAGCTCGACAAACAACCCGTGAAAGGTCAAAAAAAAAAAAGAACTTTTACCCACTCGAGTTAATGTCATAACACTCGACAAACATCCGGGTCAAAATCCCATTGTGGCCGGCCACCATCGGTCACTGCCGTCGCCACCGCTGGCTGACCATCGCTGCAACCTTTGTTGATCACCACCATCTTCGCTTATCTCCGCTGATATCGACGTAAGCACTGCGACTACTGCCGCTAGCTGCCGCTGACCAGTTTGGCCGCAACCATATCGCTGGCTACCACCGCTTACTACTGCCGCCGGCCATCGCTGCAACTATCGCCGGCAATCTTACGGCTATCACTATTGTCGCCGGCTATCCGCTGATTACTGCCGCCGGATGCCGACCATCGCCGGCATCTTTCGCCGCCATAGCCCGCCATCCGCGCTGAATCGACGCTAGCCGCCACGCTGACCACTCATCGGATTCAATTTGACTCTTCCATAGGGAGCACGCCATCGGTAAAACTTCAACTAACCCGGGGATAGTCAAACGCCCTTGTGGACTTCCCACCTCATACGGGCACGCCATCGAGTAAACACACTGACAACCCGATAGTCAAAACGCCCTTGGTGGACTTCCGCGATCTCTTCAGACGGGTTAATGTCATCGAGCAAAGCTCGACAAACAACTGAAAGGTCAAACGCCCCTTGTGGACTTCGCGATCTTCCATACGCAGGTTATCGAGCAAAAGCTCGACAAACAACCTGGAAAGGTCAAAACGCCCCAGGGACTTCGCGATCTCTTCCATAATGCGCACGTCATCGAAAAGCTCGACAAACAACCTAAAGGTCAAAGAACTTTGTACCCAGCGATTAAGTCGCCATGGATAACACTCGACAAACAACCTCGGATGGGTCAAAATCATCGTCGCCGGCCACCACTGGACCATCGTATCGTCACATCGCTGCGACATCGCCGGCAATCTTTGCCGGTCATCACCATTGTTGCCATTATCCGCGTACGACGGCCGGCTACTGCCCACTGCTGCCGCTTGCCGCTGACCACCTACGGCCGCTAACCTTAGGTGGTCACGCCGACTACTGTCGGCCATCGCCGCCAATTATCGCCAAGAATCTCCGCGGTTACCACCATCATCGTTCCATCCGCTTCACTGACGCTGCCGCTAAAACGTCTGTGGACTCTTTGCGATCTTTATACGGTTGATGCCATTGAGCAAAAGCTCGATAAAACAACCAAAACTTTGTACTCATACGGTGTCATGGATAACACTCGATAAACAACCTTGGATGGGTCAAAATCCTCATCGCTGGTTACCACTGCGCTTGTCGCCGTTTCATCGCTGCCACTATCGCCGGCAATCGCCGGTTATCACCATTGTTACCGCCATCGCGCATATTTAACGCTGGCCGCCACATCGACAATCATTACATTGCCGCTGACCACTCGTTTGGCCGAACCACTATAGCGGCCACCGCGCTTACCTCCGCCGGTACTGCTGCCTATCGCTGCAATCGCCGGTCATCACTATTGTGCCGGTCATGGCTACTACTGCGCCGGCCATCGCTGCAATTATCGCCGATTCCATGGCATCGCCGCCGCTGGTATCCGCATGCTGACCATCGACGCTGCGCCACCGCTGACTACCATGGATTCAATTGACCTCTCTTCCATACGCAGTTAACGCCATCGAGTAAAACTCGACTAACAACCCGGATAGGTCAAACGCCCTGTTTCCCACTTTCTTCCATACGGTCGCCATCGAGTAAAACTTCGACTAACAACCCGAAAGGTCACCTGGACTTCCGCCTCTTCCATACGTTAATGTCATCGAGCAAAACTCGACTAACAACCCTGAAAGGTCAAAGGTCCGTGGACTCTTCCATACAGTTAATGTCATCGAGCAAAAACTCGACAAACAACTCGTGAAAGGTCAAAGGTCCTGGTGGACTCCCACGGCCTCTTCCATACGAATTGCCGTAATAATATTCACCAACTTAGGAAAGGTCAAACTTTGTACCGCACACGTTAACGCCATCGTAACACCGACAAACAACCTGATATAAAAAATCCTCGGATTCAATTCTTCCATACAGGACGCCATCGGGTCACACTCGACAAACAACCTGACGGGTCAAAGATCTCGAGATTTTGACCTCTTCCAGACGACGCGCCATCGGTAAAACACTAACAACCGATAGTCAAACGCGGACTTCCCCACGACTTCCATACGTTAACGCATCGCGTACACTCGACAAACAACTCTGATAGTCAAAGATCTCCGTGCCGACTACCGCCGCCGACCACCCGTGCCGCCAACCATGGTCACCGCCGCTGACATTGCCGCCGGACCGCTGGCCAATCGCCGTCTTCTCCGTGCCATTCGGGACATCGCTGGAACCCACGATGTACCGTGGGTTTGATCGCCTCTCGGACGGCGGACGTCGGAACCGGAATCACGACGATACCGCGCCTTGATCGCCTTAACGGACGACGACGTCGGAACCGGAACCACGACGATACCGCGCCTGATCGCCCGCCGACGCAGATGACGGGTCCAGAAACCGGAACCACGACGATACCTGATCGCCTCTAACCGGACGGCCCGTGGTGAAACCGGAACCACGACGATACCGGGCCTTGACGCCTTAACCCGGATCCGACGGGTAAACCGAACCACGACGTATAGCCGATCGCCTTTACCGGACGACGACGGTGAAACGAATCACGATACCGCCTGATCGCCTAACCGGACGGTCACGCGCCGGTGAAACCGGAACCACGACGATACCGGCCTTGATCGCCTCTAACCCAGACGATCGGTCAGAACCGGAACCACGACGACGGCCTTGATCGCCTCTAAGGGACGGTACGCGGCGAAACCGGAACCACGACGTATACCGCCTTGATCGCTTCCTAACCCGGACGGCCTGACGGCCGGTAGAACCGAATCCATACCGGCCTTGACGCTCCCTTGATCGCCTCCCTCAACGCTTGATCGCTTCTCTTGATTGCCCAAAGGACCCTCACTAAGAAGAAAGAGGGAAAGGTGTGCCTCTCCTCTTACTTGAGGATACCACAGTGCAAAAGGGTAAAAACCTCTCAAAAAATGTCTCAAAAATGGCTCAAAAATGGCAAAAATGGCTCAAAAATGGCTCAAAATAAAAAAACGGCTCAAAAAATGTCTCAAAACGACAAACGGCTCAAAACGGCTCAAAACCCTTCAAATTCTCGGCCTGGTGGGCGCTGACACGGTTGCGGCGCGCGCTACAGCCATGAGCGCTACGCGCAGGCGCGCACAGGCAACGCGCTCCCCGCCCATTCTCTGGACTGTTTACCCGATCCGCGCGACCGCCCGCTCCCCGCCGTTCCGCGCGACCCGCCGACCTGCGTTCGCAGAACCGCGCGACCCGCGGTCCGGCCCGTTCAGCCTGCTGCACCTCCGGCTCCGACGCGATCCGCCGACCCGCGCCCGCGCCGACCGTCACGCGGCCCGCCCGCTCACCGATAAAACGCGGCTGCCTGACCCGACGGGCCGCTTACAGCGCGCTTCTCAGAGGCGCGCGGCGGGCGCGTACCTGCGCGCTCGAGACGGCGGACGACGGCGCCCGTCCCTAAACGCCTAAAACTCGTGAGATCCATCCAAATCCCATAACCTCAAAATCTCATGCCAACGCCACATCTTATTCCATAATCATAATTTTGTATTTTATGATGGTTTATTCTCTCAAAATATATGATTCAGCCCGCGACGTTTTGAAGAATTCATTATTTTCGAAAGATTGACGATATTTTTGGATGATTAATAATGTCATCCAAAAATAGAACTGATATGGCTCTCAAAATATGACTAGTCAAATCTTGATGTCGAAATATATAATTGAGTCAAACCGATCGAGATCAAGACTTAAAATATCATTGGAATCTTTGGGACATCAATTAAATCCCAAAACAGCTCTCAAATATATAGTATTTATAGTCAAATCGAAGCCTCGACGAGCCGGATCTAACGAGCCTAAGATCTCATAATTGACTTCATTTGGGCATCCAAATGCTCAAAATACATCAAATGATCAAGGATTCATCAGTCCGAGAGTGGTACGGCTTTACATGAATTTACAAGAATACCCTCCTCCCATCTATAAATAGACCTTCATTCCTCACATGAAATGAGGGGACCAAGCGAGGCCAAGTGAAGGAAGAGCCAAGTGAAGAGGAGAGTCAAAACAAGTGAAGAAGAGGAGCCGACGGTGTCAACCACCCACCGGCCAGGCCGATCCTCCGCACAAATCCAAGCAAGGAAGAAGAGGAAGAGTCCAAGCAAGGAAGAAGAAGAAGAGTCCAAGCAAGTGAAGAATAAGGAAGCTAAAGCAAGGAAGAAGGCAAGGAAGAAGAGGAAGAGTCTGATCGAGGAAGAAGAGGAAAAGCCCAAGTGAGGGAAGAAGAGAGAGCTCAAGCTTGAAGATCCCCAGCAAGATCAGACCACCGCCGCCGTTAATTATACCCGCATTTTCACCGGTTACCCAAGATCTCCAACATCGCTACTATTACAACCGATCGTTACACTTGTCCCTCTCTCATATGCACTCAGAATCATCTGGAAGATTTTGTACTCAAACAGATACATAGTGGAAGCTTTTATGGCTCCCGTGGTTTTTCCCCTTTCGAGGTTTTCCACGTTAAAATGAGTGTCTCTTGTTCGCTCTTTAATTACGTGTGCTTTGACTTCACAATGCTGCGTAAACTTTCACTCACTCGATCGGTTTTCAAAGACGAACAAACATATATGTTTTAGGATTAATTTTAAAATAGGCTGTTTATAATGTTAATTATATGATTAGCACGCTAAAAAAAATTTAAAATAGCTGCTAGCCGGGCGATCGGCCGACTGTGTCGCTAGGGGCCACCATGACTGGCGATCGCTTAATAATTTTTTAAAAAAATTAAGTCCCACATTTTATGGTCGATTTGACTCATCGATGTCGGATTTGGGAGTGCTTGGTATCGTTGGAAATATAATAAAATCCTACAACTTTTATGTTCACAACTTTTGACGAATCTCGAGAGATGTTTACAAATGTGCGACAAAAGTTACAAAAACTTAGATATTGATGCGAATTAATTTTTTTTGGATAATATAAAAAACTCTCATTATTTTCTATTTATAAATTGAGTTTGAATCTTTATGCAATTCTCTTGAAGCTCTACTCTTCGTGATTTGATTTAATCAAAATATTCAAATAATATAATACAATGAAATAATACAATAAAAGGTACATGAATGACTAAGAGATAACAAATATAAAATAACGAAGAGTACAACCCCTCCACACCTATCTTCTGAATGCGTGGTGGAATCGCATCGCTGGAGTGTAATGTGGTGGTCGCCGCGGCCGATCGCGAGATAATGTTGGATGGTCCTCCTTCTTCCACCGCCGACGGTTGTTGCGAATACCCTAAGTCAGTAACATGAGGTATATCGGCCGACTGGTAGGCAACGAATACCCATGGTACACTCCGTATGGTGGTGTCATATGGAATGGTTGGTCCATATGTCCTACCGCCGCTGGGTACATGTGCATCCAGACCACATTGCCTACCGATATGAATACCGGGTGGTGAGAGAATGTACGTAGACCGCCTCACCACCGGTATCGAGAATGGCCCCACATCCATCGACGGAACATGTGTATGTGATGATGCGAAGTGCTCGTGTCTGTATCCCCGCATCGGTCGAGATATGCATATTTCGCTCAAGTCCACCAAGTCTTCATATTCGTTGAAAGATCTCTCGAACTGTATCTTCATCTCGCCAAATAGTGAAATATTCCCTCCGTCTTCAAGATGTGCTCGCGCATATAGAAGATTTAGATCAAGATTTCATTGTAAATAGGAAAAACAAATTAAAATACTTTGCATACATACTAACCATATCAAACGCTCCCTGCGTTAAGAGTGTCGAGGTACTATCGGTCCTTGAGCATGTAAAGTGATGCCCATGAACGATACCATCTCATATAGCGATTGATCGGGCACCGAATCATGCCGAGATGAATCAATCGTGATAATCGAGTCACGCTATGCTCCTCCGCAATGAAGGAGTGGTGGAATTCTACCCAATCAACATCGCCTTTCCTCGCCCATCGACGCATTTGAATGATGGATCGGTGCTACATCGTGGAAGGAGGAATGCCAAACCGCTAAACACACGATCGTAAGTACCACTCCACCCTCTTTCTAACATATTGGTTACCATATCTGCTTCTCCGGAACATATATCCGCTGACGATGCGATCGATGTCCATACTCCCAGAATAAATAAGATAAGTTATTCTTTTTCAACCAACACAATAAATTTGCCAAATAAGATTACATTAACTCACCACCACTCTGTAGAAGTCCATCCACCTCATCCGCAGACACTCGAGATTGCCTAATGGCATTTCCAACATACCCTTCGCTTTCACCAAAAGCCAACACTAAGCCCATCAATGTCGAGGATACGGAACACATAACGTAGGTCTTCCGACATGAATATGCTCCCGTGCCCATACCGCAAAGAAATGTACGCATCCCACCATGTTTGCGCTGATTTGGTGGTTTCATGTAATTCTTCAGATAGATGAGCAGACAACCCAGCAACTCCCTAAATGTGTCAATAGCCTCAAGAACGGTAGACCGAAGTGAACCTCGGACCCTCAAGTATCCGGTAAGAAATGATCCAATGGCAAATAAAATGTATGCATAAGTGAACTCGAGCTAGATCCAAATAAGAGTCACGATAGTATGTTCACCGCACCATCAGAAAGGTAAACAAGTACGTGCATGCTGCCCCATGCAAACTTCGGATGTGATCTCGGATGGACAGATCATGGTAGATGATATGCGCTCGATGTGCTCCAATCGCCATCGCAATAATCCGCCATGAACCTTCTCTCCACCAACTCGCAATCATCGCCGCTCATCTATCAACGCCTAAAATCATCGCCACATCCAGTAGCATCTCTCTCCCAGAAAGTTAAATGAATTGCCTGGGCACCGCATTCCACAAGTCTGCCGAAGTGATGATCAAGCTTTATATATCGACCGAGACACAATCTAAACCGCAACTCGGCATCCATAAATCTGCGCTTAATGTGCCATTCCTCGAACATCGAAAGAACCTCAAGAGTAAACCGCAATCAAAGGAATCATGTTTCCAATGTATCAAGAATTAAGAAACACAAAACCAAGAAATAGTTAAGAAAACTCATTACCAACCGGATGCGACTCAGGCTCTCCCGCGTAATGCTATCTTAGGTGTTTCTACGGCGGCCGTAATCCTCAATCAACCTCGGTCCGCCTCTCCTCCTACATGGGGTCGAGGAGCTTCATCGCCGACATGTTCTTTGTTAGCGATAATATTGAAAAAAAATTGTGTTCGAAATAATAAGTTATGAAATATACTCATTGTTTATCTTTCAACAGAGAGCATAAATTTATAAAAATTCCATCTATTTATGTAAAACACTCAAATTGAGTTCATTAAGTGAATGTGAAAGTTACATCAAGTTAACCCGCCACAGTTACTACCACCATAAAACTAAAATAAGTGTAAACAAAAACATAAATAACATTGAATGGAGAACCTAAAAAAATTACGCCAGACGAGGACAAGTCAATTGTTGTAACGCTTTTACACACCACACACATTCATGAACTTCTAGAAATGCTCTCGCCCATTGAATTCCTATATCTGCTTGTCCTAGGACGCCCGACTTTCTTTTGATATTTGGTGAAGTTGGGTATGTCGCTAATTGTTCCAACCAGTCTTCACGATCCGTATCACATGGAACTGGTAGGTTTTCATGTAGTTTTGTATGCTATAGTAGGGTGAGACAAATAGCACATGGCTTATGCGTCATTGACCCGTAAAGAATCACATGCGCACCTGGCAGTGGTGGTAAGCTGAGGTTGTCCGCATGTACACCGCAGTCATTGTTCTCGTTTATCTCAACTTTGAAAGTTCGCTTGTGACATCAAACACTTGGTACTCATTCATACTTATCCTCATCGTTGTACTCCGCGGACTCGCTCATTGTCGCAAATGAGCTTTAATGCGGAGAATAAGGAATCTTGTTGCTCTCCAGTGGTGGATGATTCAAGACGTTTCATGAATATTGAAACTATATTGTAGTAGACTAATCAATGCTTGGATGGGTAAACCACGAGCTCTCTTGAGTACACCGTTGAAGCACTCAACCGCATTTGTGGTCATTGTACCATACATATAACCTTCATCATGAGTTAAGGACCACCGCTGACATCCTCGAGACACCCAATCATATGCCTCGCTAATATTCTTGATGTCCGTGTATCTCTTAAATATTCAATATCATCGATTCCCAAAGAACGCATATCTTCTCGACAAATGAACTCAACATCACCAATGCCTAATTGTCTCACCGCTTCTCTTAAAGTTCTCCCTCAAATGGCGCAGTAAAAGCGATGTATAGCCAAGGAAAGATTTCTCTGCATACCTAACTATACCTACATGTCTCATCGAGATAAGGCAGATCTCCTCTTGGACACCGGATCGATCTCTTGTAATGTACGCAGAAACCAATCCCGTGACTCGATGCACTCGATTCCACCACCGCCAAGGCCAATGGGAACAAGCCATTATTTGCATCGATTCCAACTACACTTAGTAGAGTACTCAGTATTTACCCAAAAGAAAGGTGTCATCTAGACAAAGTACCGGACGACAATGTTGCCAACCTGATTGAAGGTTCAAGGACCGTAACAATCGTTGGAATTTGTTTGATTCTTGAGTGTATGATCGCCCTGCATTGAAAGCATACCCATGAACTTTCCCAAAGATCTATAAGATTCTTCCCAACTACCAAAGATTGCCTTTACGCTTTCCTTCATCCCAAGCCTTCATGTAAGACACTCTAATATTGAACTTTGCCACACTCTACAATTTCGGGGTTTTATATCTACCGATTACATGGGTTATATAAAATAACGATGAATTGATGTATTATTTATGACCGATTCGACTGAATGAGCACAAGTATGATGACCCAATCAACCAATCTTCCATGCACCCCTAACCTCTTAAATGAACGTGCATGTAGACGCCATAAACACGCCTAACTGCAGAGTGAGTGCAATGTAATGTGAATTTAGATTTGTTCAAGCATATATGACATACAACATTGTTTGTGATACCAACGAAATTGTAATTATTTCTTGTCCAAAAGAAACCTTCTACCAGTTCATTTGGAATGCGCTTCTCAAAGATTGAATTATCAGTGGGCCATCAAATGTGACGCCCTCATCCCACTCTAGTTGTTTGCACTACGAAAATATATCGCTACGTATCAAGTGTTGTTGGTGGCTTGTTCTACTTGAGTAACCGAATCAAATCTCTAACCAGAATGGTTGTATCCCTCAAATTTGTTTTGTCTGGGTCGCTATCATTCTCTTCTTCATCATCACTACTACCTCCACTCATAATTTCATATCCTTGGTCTTCGGAGATGGTAGATTAATATCTCTCTGGGTCACCCATAGCTAGAACTTGTCCCCAAATATTCATGTTCTCTTGCACCATAATACTCCACGAGAAAATAGTAATGTTCTCACCGACCTAACCGCATTCCATCCGCTTATCTCCTATCACCACACGCCGTTAACTTCTACGTAAATGACAATTGCATGCCGCATTACAACTTCACAAACTTCGCCATCGAAAATGTGTGTAATAAATCGACCTACGGAAAGCGACCTACAAGATTAGATACCGGATCTACCAACGACCTCATTATTATTTTTTTGTAATTCATCAAAAGTCCGCCGTGGATTTGAACTGGACAATTTTTCCCACCAATGTATGGAATGAAGTGCTTACTCTAAGTTCACCACCATAGTAAAGAACTATGCGCATGCGATTCAATTCATTTTCAACTATTAGTAACAAAACAACACCGCTATCTCGCCTCACCCGATGAATTTGCCAAATAAGTTCAATCGTGATGATAATACAATGGGGCTAACGACCGCAACCTCTGAAATTTAGTATTTAAAAAATTTAAATTGTGCGTAATTATCATAATCAAGAACTGACATAAACTACACAATTATCGAGAAAGTCCACAATGTATCAAGAAAGTCCACAATCATCTACACCATAAACTTGCACTACATGTTCTACATCATAATCTTACAAATTCCACAATTATCACATTCAAGGACACAAACTTGCAAATTACACAATCATAAATTCATGTTTAAAAAACAATAACTTTGTAAAATTGATAGCAGACAAACCAACGCTTCACAACCAAATCGACCATTTCCTTCATCTCACTAAATAATTTACACATTATGCTCAACTACAATTCATATGCATACGCTTTCATTTCCTTAAAAAAAGCATATTCATAAGCATAAGCATAAGCATCCACCTCAAATCTAACAATTTTCCTTCAAAAAAATCTCACTAAATAACATCTAACAAATATTTCCTATCAAAACAACAAATCCAAACTAGATCTAAAATTTCTTTTGCATTTACTAAAAAATACCTAAATCAAAAGATCTCTCAAAGCCACAACTTCACCGGTGGAAACAACACCGGTGAAGAACCTTCCTGGCCTACAAGCTCCTTCACGGCTGTAAGCGCCGTCGTCTTGCGATTATGAGACAACGGCACGGATCGCAAAGGGAAAAGGAATAACGGGAGAAACCGAGAGCTCGCGCGAGCCTCTGCTCGCCCTACTTTAAAGTCCAATGGCGATCAGCCGACGGGTCGTACGCCACGCCTACTCGGGCATCAGCCTATTTTTAATTTTTTTTAGCGTGCCTAATCACATAATTAACATTATAAATATGCCTATTTTAAAAATTAAGCCTATTTTATTTTTTTTTTAACAAAACATTTTAAAAAATTATTTTTAGTATTTATGATAGCACATGTCTAAATAATTGTAAAATTTATTAAAATTTATTTAATTATTAAAAATATAACTTTTCTTTCTCATCACACATACACATACCACATAGGGTCAAGAAGAAAATCAAATTTCTCATACACTAAGCTCTAATATTCAACTACAAAGATGTTTCATGCTGTCTTCTAAGTTTGATAGTATCAACTCAGATGGAACATTAGTTTTATTTATTTAATTTCAGCTATTTTTATTTCTTGTTGTTGTTTTTCTTTTTTTTTAATATAATATTTTTCACCAAAAAAATTTATAAATCATTTATTTTTTTAAGAGTTTTTATTTTTGAATATCCAAATTTATTTGACTTTATAGCATAAAATGCAATTAAAAAATCTTAACCCCTAGTGTATAATGAAGTAGCCAATACTCGAAATGTAATAATAAAAAAAAACTATCCTGTTTCATAAAATTTTCATTTATATTTTAATTAATAAATTGTTACTTAATATAATTTGTCAAATCTCAAGGGCACATTTGAATTTATATATACCACATAATTCTTATGCATTTACATATATGACACATAAAATTTCTTATTTATATATAAAACACTTAAGATGCAATTCATTTTAAAAATTAGTGATGATAATATTTTGATGTATATCAAAGATTTAAATATTGTGTATATAAATATTTAATTTTAGTTGTCAGATATATATAAATATTTCAAAATTATATAATTGATATGGCATCTGAAAATTTCACTAATCAAGACGAATCGTCGAAAAGCACCGACTGAAGTTAAGACTAACTTAGATCAAACGCGTTTAAAATATGATTGAAAACTTTGGGATATCATCGGCTCCTAAATATGAAGTGTTTTATAATCAAATCGAGCGTTTGACGAAATAATCTAACTGCCTAAGATCCCCTAAATTTGATTTCATTTAAGTATTTAAATACTTAAAATACATGAGATTATTAAAGGAATCATTTTGAGCCGAATGAGTGGTTTGGATTTTACATGTATTTACGTAAACATCACTCATTTAATTTATAAATATTATCTCATTCTTCATATAAGCGTAAAGAGAGGAGAGAGAGGCTTGAAAAATCTCAAAGCATAATCGTACCAGTAGACATACCCAGCGGGCCACCACGCCGACCGCTGCAATTATCGCTGACCACCGCCGCTTCGCTGCCGCCACCATCGTTGGTCCTCATACGCCGACCACCATCGACGGCCACACGCCGACCATACGTCTTACCGCTGACCGCCATCGTTTACCACTATTGTTATTCACGGCCACCGCTACCGATCCGCTACTACCACCCAATACGCCGGATCATCACCGACATATCGTTTCACTATCGCTCCCACCAACAACTATTATAACCCAACTATCGTATAATTGTCGATTAGGATTTCTATTGTCAAGCTTTTCACATACAATTTCAGTAATCCGATTGAGAAATCAAAGCGTTGTACTCCAAAGCGGATATATAGTAGAGCATTTTCTGCAGCCGTGATTTTTTTCCTTTAATTTTTCCATATAAAATCCTTGAGTTTCTTGCTCTATCTTCAAATATATGTGTGTGTAATTTCTCAACAAGACTAAGTGAAAATTTTATTCTACAACAACGGTTTTCTAAGACGAATAGCTTTGGCGCTTTGTGAAAAATTTATCCTACAATCACAATCTCAAGAACACTTGCATTACGGCCAATAGCAATACTTGTAACAGAGCCTCCCACTATAACTCCACTCAAACCAATCCTTATACCGGACGTTAAGCCGCTTCACTTCCCCAATAAGCATGACCTATCGGTGAAAGAGACATCTCTAAAAGATCATGTTCGAATGGAAGAGTCTCAAAATGAGATAATTCAACTCTTACGAGAAACACGGCACTACCACAAACTATCTCCCCCAAGATCGATCATTGGGGGAGGTCAAAATCTTGATGGACCTTCGCCATCAAGCTAAAGTTCTTCCGCTTAGACCATGATGTCGACCTCGACATTACTAGTTATACTCATCCAACACGTGTGGCTCAACCGATTGCTAACCCATCGATTATTCACGGTAGCTTGGCACATTTTTGCCCCGTTGATTCTACCTACTCATACGCTGAATTACAACGCTTAATGCGAGAAAAATTTCACCTTAAAGACAAAATCATCTTCTCTCACCGGCTATCCGGAGTCTTCACCTTTACGAAGCTATTCTTCAACATCATATCCTCAGGTTTCAAGTTTCAAGACTTCTATGATGGAGCAATGACCATATGAACACATCGATCATCTGTAACCATCATGCATATCCGAGCTTTTGACACATTGTTTTGTCGGTCTTTCAGTCACCCTCAAAGCCCGCACTTGGTTCATGTTCGACTTATTTACATTTATTTGTATTCTTGTTTGACTTGTATATTGAATCATGCTTATAAATAGTATGTTCAGATTCTCTTCGCTTTAACTTCGAATTTGTTCATGTTTGGCTTGATATTGCTATTTTAACTCAAATTTGTTATTCAAAATCGGACTTATTTATTTGTTTACTCGAATTTAACTTGAATCTACTCGAGTTCGCTTGTGAGCAAGCTTAAAATAGGCTCAAATTTATCATATTAAGTAAGAAAACTAATTTTTTATTTTTTTGAACTATTAAATGTAGAACATAAAATTTTAGATACAAATAATGAAAAAATATATAATAATATAAAAAATTATTAACAAAAAATTGTCAATTTATAATATACATTCCACATTTCACATCAAAATCTCCTATGATAAAAAAATTACATACTTGATATGGCTCTCAAAATACCACCAACAAAGACAAATCTAGCGATATGATTTTGAAATAAAACAAATCGAGATCAAGCACTTAAAATATCATTAATCTTCGACATCAATTAAATCCCAAAAAAGCTCTCAAATGGAGTGTTTATAGTCAAATCGAAGGCCTCGAATGAGCGATCTAATGAGCCTAAGATCTCATAATTCTGACTTCATTTGGGCATCCAAATGCTCAAAATACATCAAATGATCAAAGGAGTCATTCCGTCCGACGGGGAGTGGCCTACATGAGAGTTTACTAAATACCCTCCTCCCATCTATAAATAGCCTCACTCCTGGGGGCTAAGCTAAGCTAAGTGAAGGGTATGAAGTGAAGAAGAAGGAAGTCAAGCAAGTGAAGAAGAACAAGGACCCGAGCAAGGAAGAAGAAGAAGAGTCCAAGCAAGTGAAGAAGGAGGAAGTCAAACAAGTGTAAGAACAAGGACAGAAGAAGAAGAAGAGTCCAAAGAAGGAGGAAAGTCAAACAAGTGTAAGACAAGGACCCGAAGGAAGAAGAAGAATCCAAGCAAGAAGAGAAGCAAGCAAGGAAGAAGGCAAGAAGAGGAAGAGTCCGACGAGAAGAAGAGGAAAAGTGAAGTCGAGGAAGAGAAAGCTCTAAAGTTTGAAGATCCGAAGAAGATCAACACTACCGCGTATCGTTAATTATACCCGATTTCCACCGTAGTTTTACCCAAAGATCTCCAACATCAAGAACTATTATAAACCGATCGTTGTTACACAAATTGTTGTCCTTTCTCAAGTAGAATCCCGTTATCGGAAGATTTTGTACTCAAAAGGATACGTGGAATCTTTTATCGGCCCCTGGTTTTTCCCCTCTTTCGAGGTTTTCCACGTTAAAATTCCTGATATTCTACGTTTCGCTTTAATTACCTGTCTAATTAATCAACAGCGCAGATAAATTTTACTCTACCGAACCTGGTTTTCCAAAGACGCAACAATACTAATTAACAAAATATTAAATATTTATGAAATTAAATTAATATACAACTAAACAAGTCAAATTTATGTAAATCAAAATTTAAAAATAAATTTAGATTCAAATCGATTCTTAGTTTTGACTCATCGAGATGTTCAATACGACTATAACTTGTTAAAATCAAATTTCAAATGATCTAAAACTTAATTTCAAAAAATTCTAACATTTATATTGCTTCAAGATTCGTGTCCGATCTATCAAATTTTTATTTGATATATGAAATATATTTTAAAAATAACTTAAAATAAAAATAAATAACAGACAATAAAATTGACTCGTAACAAATCTAAATTTCTCGCCTTCATTCTAGAAGCAATATTGTATATTAAATCATCTGAATTTAACCACCTCTAATAAAATCGTTAAACAGAATTTCAACAAATCAGAGCATTTCCTCACTGAAATTTGACATAGTTTTGCTAAGTTTTCGATTAAAATTGGCTTAAAGATCTAAAAAACTATTTATTTTGCTTTTGCTAAAACTTTTCAAATGGAGCTAAAACGCAATTCAAAAAAGTACACTATTCAAATGTAGATCAAAATTAAAATTCACGCTCAAAAGAAAACGCACTAAAAAGCCCTCCCAACGGAGCCATAGATTTACGCAAGCCAAATGCAGAATATGTAGATATCCTCTATTCTTCTGTATTGGCAAAACGGCAGCATAGAAAGACACGAGTTGACTGGTCAAAATGAGTTTTAATTTAATTAATCAGTCATTAATTTCATATAAAATATCTTTTCCTACTGGAAAATCATACTAATGGAAGCCAGGTTTTAAGCTTGAAAGCTAATTAATTCTTAATGGACTTGATTAATTGCCATATGTTGATTAAATTTACAACGTTGAGGACAGTTCAAATAGCCAATTCCCTGTTATTAGCTGTAACCAATTTGAGGTCTACTCAAACCGATGGAATTTTATATATTAAAAGAAATTAAAGAGCAGCAAATCGTTTGAGAATCTGTTTAGTGTAGATTTCTTATTATTATATTTTCATACCGCTATCACATTTTAGTTGCTACTTTGTTACTATAATAACAAGCCTTTATCTCACTACGTAGGATTAGCTACATAAATTTGACTTTTTATTGTGTTCTATTATGCCAAATTCTCATTTTATTCTAATAAACTTAGGTCATTTTTTATACATTCTAGTCAAATCTTTTAGTCTATTTTACCTTCTTAACTTAAGACAAATCTAATACATCTATGTTCTAAGCTATCGGACTAATCGATATTTTATGACCAAACTATCTAAGATAACTCTTTAATCTTATCCCACTAGCTGCTCTAATCTTTTCAACATATTCATTTTGCATTTTATCTGAGTAAACCACTCATCCACCAAAACATTCTCATCTCTTTTTTATAAACTTTGAAGACTCGAGTGTTTACTCATGCTATTTAAAAATTTTATAAAATTAAAAAATATGAATTTAATTTTTAATATTTAAATATTAATTTTAAAAAAAATTAAAATTGAAGATAATTGATATATAAATATATTAGAATTTAGAGATTGTGTAAAAAATCTCTAAAATTTTTATGCCTAAATTTTTATATTTTTATAAATTATTTATTATTAATATCAACTTATTTAAAATATAATATGTAAATAGTTATAAAAAAGTATATATTAAATATATAGATATATAAATTGTGTGTGTGTGTGTGAATATCTCTATTATTTTATATGATTATTAATCACATATCATAAATATGTTAACAAAATTTAAAAATTTTTGAAAAAAGAAAAATATATGTTAACAAAATTAAAAAAATTAAATTATTTAAAATTTTAAATAACTTAAAACATTATAAATCCTCTAAAATTTCTAAATATTAAATATAATAATAATAAAACATCAATTTTATTCATTAAGCACAAAGTCTATAGTCATTAGTCTTCAAAGTTTTATATTTTCCAAGTCATTGGCCGAACTTGCTATTCTTATCATAAAATATAAAAGAAGTACTTATTTAAAACGGCATTATAGAAATATTAATTTTCTAAAAATACCCACTAAAGGTATTGTGTTAGCCTTTAGTGTTAAAAAAAATTGTGATGATGGAATAAAGATTAGGTATCTTAAAGTTAACTAAAGAACAATGCATGCATAAATAAGATAAGCTCACTATACACAAAAAAAGATTTTACATGAAAATTCAATAAAAGAAAAGAAAGAAAAAAAATGAAGATTAAAAGTTGGTTTTCACCTAATTAGGGAAGATAGAATATTATGATCTAACTACTTACGAGCATAGTTGTAAGTATTGATCAAGAAGACAATGTCGCTACTAAACAAATAGTGGTAATTAAGAGATGATCATTAGATGATTGAGATCGATCATGATAATTGATACGATCATTGTTTAATCGGTGGTGATGATTGTCACCATCGATGATCTTGAAGAGCTATAAATTTCTTTAAATCTCTAATCATCTATAATTTCAACTCTCTTTATGTGAAGAATGTGGTCTACTTGTAAATTTTTATCATGTTTTGAATATTTAAGTTAAAATTTTCAAGCACTTCATGGGATTGTCCATGTTGATTATCTTAAATATAAACAAATTTTCATGCATTTAAGTATATCAATGATATCAAATTTGAGTAAATTTAAACTTACTAGATTTCTCTTATTTGATATACTCATTTTGACTCGAGCATAATATAGTGTTTGGAGTTCATTTAGTCCTTTAATAATGTTGTAAAGTTATTGCCATGATTCGAGTGTGTTTGATTTATGATCATTTTGACTTGGATGAAGACGCTTCTTATATACTCAAAGAAGAGGGCAGACCCAAATGAACATATAAGCCAAGACAATGATACTCACATAAAGGGTATTTGACGGCCCATAATAAGGATACTCATCAAAAGGAGCACCCAACAAGGGAAGATAGATCTGACCAAAACGAAGTCAATGACTTGGAGAATGATAATTAGAAAGCAATATCTAATTCCACTCGCCAACATCGATGACTAAAATGACTAACGACGCAACCACTCTTCTCTCGCCTCATTCTTACTCGCACACTCGTTCAAAATGATGGACCATACTCACTCATTGCCATCAGCTTATGCATGAATTTTTTATATTGAATTTTACCTTGCATGATCTTTCTATGTATGGCCACCTCTTGATATTATAAAAGGGAAACTTCTTTTAATCGGAGGACCTTTTAGCTCTTACACTATACTCCTATATTACGCTCTCATTTCAACATTTTGAGTAATAAAGATTATACTTTTTTCTGTATTTTCATACTTTCCTATTTTTCTATCTTCCTATAATCTTCCTACATAATCTATTTTCTCAGGCATCTCAAGATTCTTCCTCCATCCATGAACAAAATTAGATTCAACACATTAAAATCATCTCATTGAAGCAATCATTTCAACTAAGTTTTGAAACCATGGGTTGATCAAAATTTAATTTTGGAACTTTTCAATTCAAATGTTGTGTTAGGATTTATGTTTTATAAGATTTTTTTTCTAATGATGAATTGATTCTATTTGTTTTTTCAAATTATTCAAAATTATTTATATTTTTTTGTGTTCCAAAAAAATATTAAAATTGAGTCTAGAATATCGAAAAATGATCTCAAAATCAACACAAACTATTAAATGGCATTTCCACACTCATACTATTTTGTTTTTTTTAACATATATGTTTTATTTTTTTAACAAAACATTTTAAAATGATTTTTTAGTATTTATGATAGCACTTGTCTAAATAATTGTAAAAATTTATTAAAATTTATTTAATTATTAAAAATATAACTTTTCTTTCTCATCACACATACACATACCACATAGGATCAAGAAGAAAATCAAATTTCTCCTACACTAAGCTCTAATATTCAACTACAAAGATGTCTCATGTTGTCTTCTAAGTTTGATACTATCAACTCAGATGAAACATTAGTTTTTATTTATTTAATTTCAGCTATTTTTATTTCTTGTTGTTGTTTTTCTTTTTATTTAATATAATATTTTTCACCAAAAAAATTATAAATCATTTATTTATTTTTTGAAGAGTTTTTATTTTTGAATATCCAAATTTATTTGACTTTATAGCATAAAAATGCAATTAAAAAATCTTAACCCCTAGTGTATAATGAAGTAGCCAATACTCGAAATGTAATTATAAAAAAACTATCCTATTTTATAAAATTTTCATTTATATTTTTAATTAATAAATTGTTACTTAATAGAATTTGTCAAATCTTAAGGGCACATTTGAATTTACATATACCACATAATTCTTATGCATTTACATATATACAACACATAAAATTTCTTATTTATATATGAAACACTTTTTTTTACAAGAAAATATGCAATTCATTTAAAAAAATATTTTTGATGTATATCAAAGATTTAAATGTTGTGTATATAAATATTAAATTTTAGTTGTGGATATATATAAATATTTCAAAATTATATAATTGATATGACATGAAAAATTCCACTAATCAAGACGAATCTTGATAAAAGAATCGATTCGAAGTTAAGACTAACCCGAGATCAAACGCTTTAAAATATGATTGGAAACTTTGGGATATCGGCCTCTAAATATGAAGTGTTTATACCAAATCGAGCTTTGATGAGCCAATCTAACAAGCCTAAGATCTCCTAATTTTGACTTCATTTGAGTATTCAAATACTTAAAATACATGAGATTATCAAAGAAATCATTTTGAGCCATCCGAATGAGTGGTTTGGATTTTACGTATCGTAAACATCACTCATCTAATCTATAAATATTACCTCATTCTTCATATGAGGGCATCGACATAATCGGCTAATATGATAGCCGACTCACCCGCATGACGCCGGCCCACCGTCGACCATCGCCCAGTAATTATCGCCATCACACCCCCACCATCGCTAGTCCTCCCCTACGTACCACCATCGACGGCCACGCCGCTAACCATGCCGCTCGTCGCCACGCTGACGCCACGTCACTATTGTTGGTCACCATCGCCACCGTAGTCACCACCGCCATCTACCACCCAGCCGTCGATCATCACCGACAACCATCGCCACTATCGGTACGCCAACAATTATTATAGCCCAACTATCACATTGCTATTACTGATTCTGATTTCATTGTCAAGCTTTTTCACATACAATTATGTAATCCCGTTATTGAAAATCAAACTTTGTACTCCAAATATAGTATAACATTTTATTGGGCTATGCCACGCGGATTTTGTTCCTTTTGATTTTTCCATATAAAATCCTTGAGTTTCTTACTTTATCTTTAAATATATGTGTATGTGCGAATTTCTCAACAAGACTAAGAAAGTTTTATTCTACAACAACCGGTTTTCTTGCATGCAACAATTTGACCGGGAGAAATTTATTCCACAATCGAATCTTGAACACTTGCATTACATTAAGAGGCGCAATACTGTAATAAAGAGCCTCTCACTCTAACTCCGTCACCTAAAACCAATCCTTATACCAAGGACGTAAAGTTCTCACTTCCCTAATAGGCATGACCCTATCGGTGAAAGTGCAATAGTGACCTCTAAAGTTGGTGTTCAGAATGGAAGAGTCTCAAAATGAGATAATTCAACTCTTACGAGAAACACGACAACCATTCTGCGACAAACACATCTCCCCAAGATCGATCATTATTAGAGAGGTCAAAATGTCGAGCACGGACCTTCTCGCCATCAAGCTAAAGTTCTCCGCTTCTAGACCATGATGCGACCTCCTTAATATTACTAGTTCTACTCATCCAACACGTGACTCAACCGACATTACTAACCCATCGATTATTCCGGTAGCTTGGCACATTTTTGCCTTGATTCTAGGTCATCTTATACGCGTAATTACAATGCTTAATGGAAGAATTTCACCTTAAAGACAAAAATCATATTCCCTCTCACCGCAGTATTTAGAGTCTTTACATGAAGCTATTCTTCAACATCATATTCGTAGGTTTCAAGCTTAGCATTGACTTCTATGATGGAGCAACCCTATGAACACATCGATCATTATAGAACCATCATGCATATTCGATGAGATCGACACAGCTTTGTCGTCTTTACAAATCACCCTCAAAGGTCGACCAGACTTGGTTTTGCTCCATTCCAAGGAAATCTATCCATACCTTTTTAACTCGCCAAGATTTTTGTAGAATAGTTTATTGAATCGGAGAATCATTAAAGATTCCTCTCATCTCTCAAGCATTCCAAAATGAAGGTGAATCATTTAAGGAGTACTGAGGTTCTCCTTAGAAGCTCGTCAAATACCGTAACTCAATTACTAAGAGCTTTTCCTTGGAGGTCTCCGCCCCTGGGCCTTTCTACTCGCCACTAATAATGGTTCACTCATATGCCGACTTGGTTCATCATGTGGAAGCACAAATTTGCTTGATGAGGCTATGCAACAAGAGCGTGATCTCCTCCACGCCCACATCAACAACGTGAACCACACCAAAAAAGGAATACACACTCAACACATCTCGTGTTAACGCCTTGATGGTCATTCGAGATGAAGAGACCATTAAGTGGTCACATCCATCAAAACTAAATTCGTAAAATCGAGCAATATTGTCACTTCCATCAAGTCATGAACATGCTACAAAGGTGTGTAAACAACTCAAAGAAGAGATCAAGAGGCTCATTCAATAGGAATATCTGCATCGATTTGTGCATAATCAATCAACCTGCAACATAACTTCAATTGAGGGGCAAATGAGACAATCATCACAAAAATAACAAAATAATCGCTAAATAGTTGGAGAAATTGAAACGAATGTAGGAGGGCCACTACTATTTAATCAAGTCTTTATCGCCACCTTTGAAGAGGGAGTTAAAAAAATTTGTATTAATCATTCCATCACTTTTAATGACTACACTATAAGGAGTTCAAGTTCCGCATCGAGATGCTCTTGTCATCAAGGGATCGGTGACCCATATTATAATATTAAGAGAATTTTGATTGATAATGAGAGTTACGTTGATGTTTTATTTTACTCCATCTTTCTTAGCATGAGTCCGGTTAAGAAAAGTTCCAACCCTGCAAAACCATTATATGAGTTTGAAAATTGCTTTGTGTGAAGTGGAGGGGCAATCACCCTTCTTATTGTTCTGGAGAATTTCCTTGACAAGTCATTCATTAAGTTCAATTCATAGTGATCAAGCCAAATTCAACATATAATGCCATCTTTGGAAGGCCCCTCCAATCAATCTTTGGTGCTATCATTTGCACCTCATATTAGATGAAATTTTCAACCTCCGCCGGGTTGGAGTGGTCGAGAAATCAACAAATAACACAATCAACATTGGCTGCTTACGCGCAAGTCACGCAATCAACAAATCGCTCGACGCTCACGCGACTTGACGCTCGGACTTATGGTCTTATGCACGCTGATCCTTAAGTGAACATAGTCTTAGGTACATGATCTATTCTCCCAAACTATATGTGACAAAAATGTTAAAAACTCACAAATTTCATTAACATTGAAGAAGTTATTATTTTTAATTACATATATTTTTGGATGATAGATAATGACATTAAAAGTAGGCATCATTACACTAAAATTCCACTACCAGCACAAAATCTTGATGTCGAAAAGTAATTTGATTCGAGTCAAAACTAACCCAGTTGCGCTTAAAATATAATTGAAAACTTTGGGATATTAGTCTCCTAAATATAGTGTTTATAGTTAAATCGAGTGTCTTGACGAGCGAATCTAACAAACCTAAGATCTCCGCCAACGCCGCCGATCATCATCACACCGACCACCGCCGATCGTCACGTACCACCACGTCGGTCTGCCACATCGCCATCTACCCACCAACCACCGCTTAACCACTACCTACCACCGTACCACTATTGTGTATTACCGTACGGCCATACTACCACTCACCACCACCGACTTAGATTATTACAACTGCTCACTATCGCTGACTACAAAACAATCTATAACCCAACTATCAGTATAGCCATCGCATTGATTCAGATTTTGTGCTTTCTCACATACAATGTAATCACATCTAAAACTTAAACTAGACTCCAAAATGATATATATATATAAATATTTTACTCCTAGCTCATTATTTTTTTCCTCTTTCGATTTTTCATGTATGAAGTTCTCTCTTCAAATATTTATATGTATTAAATTTCTCAACAAGTCTAAGCATAAAATTTTATTCTATCACAATTGATTTTTACAACTAGAATATGCATGTAGATTCTTTTTAATAATATTAGAAAAATAATATATATATAATTATACAAAATAAAATAAATTAGGCGACCAAAAGGTGGAAAACTGAAAGCAGCCATTGATGATGGCAGACGAGGACCGCAGCTGAAAAGAAGAAACCTTTGAAAGAATTCCTTGACCATCAACGAGAATTAAAGAAAAGAAACTCTGTTTAAAGTTTTTAAAATTAATAAATTTATTTTTAATATTAGAAATAATTTAAGTCATGATTTTTTTAATTCTTTTTAAAATTATTGTAATTTTTTAAATATAAATTATAATAGATTTAAAAAAAGTTAAAATTATTTTTATATATATATATCATATGATTCTTATATATTTATTTATATAATACTTAATTTTATATTTATATATATAATATTTAAATCTTTAATATCATATTTATTATTATTATTATTATTATTTTAAAACTATAGATAAATTATTTGAAATACAAATATTAAATTTTAAGTATGAGGTATATAAATATTTTATATACATATAACTATAAATATAAGTATAAACAAATATATATATATATATATATATATTAAGAAAATAATTTAAATTAAAATACATTTTTTAATAAATATGTTCAAAGGAGTCATTAATAAATACTGTTTTATCTTTGAATTTGGAAGCTAAAATAGAATCTTTCTAAAAGTTTTGCGTGTAATGTTGGAAGAAATCGTCGGAAAAGTTGAAGAATTAGTCGTTTCATGGCTAAAATTTCAAAATTTTATGTAATAATAATAATAATGAGTAGGGGTGTATATTTGAGTCAACATGTCAGGTCAGGATCTGATATGCAATTGACTTGACTCAAATATGTTTATTTAAATTCTATTCATTTATTAAAAGAGTTAAAAATCTCAACTTGAATTTGACCTACTTTAATCAAAACTCAAATGATATATTTATATATACATTCTAGATCAAAATAGAGTATAATTTAAATTCATAGATAAAAATCAGATCAATTTCAGGTATATTTTAAATTTGCAGGTCAAAATTTAGCTAAATTCAAATTCGATAATTCAAAATTGAGTTAATGTAAAATTGGAAGGTTAACATAAACCCATCCAAAATATTAAACATGCCAATTTCTCAATCCAAAGTTAACTCGATAAATTAATCGGTCAATCGAATAGGTCTTTTTCGATGGATTTGTTTGAGTTTGTCGTTGAGTTAATTTTGACACCTCTAATAAAAGAGTGATAAATTATAAAAAAAAACTTAAATTTATACATTCAAGAGAAATCATTTTCTTCTTTAAGTAATGAGGCACCTATTTCTTTCATATTTTTCCAACTTTTGAAGTTTTGAAATGTTGGTGAGACATTGCTTGTCTTTAATAAAAGTTAATTAGGTGCAACCAAGCTGAACTGTTCAACTGCTGTGAACTATATATATATATATATATATATATATATATATATATATATATATATATATATATATATATATATAATATCTAAAATTTAATAGTTATATGTACAACAATTTAGTGTCACTTACAAAAAATATATAAAAGATAATATTAATTATATTTTTAATGTGATGTTAAATTTTTTGATATTTTATAAATAAATATCAAAATTTAGATATTAGATTTATAAATATATAAGAATTATATAATATGCATGTAAATAAGAAGAAGGAGAGGATCAACATTCAATTGAAAATGAATGAAAAATTATAATAAATATTAAAATTATTTTAATATGATTAAAATAATATAATGATGATATTTTCAATAATTTAATGCATTATATTATACTTTAGGATATTTTACTATTGAATATTTTGATTATTTTTTTAGATTAAATTTTGTAAAATGATAGTTAAACTATTTTCACTTTTAAATTCAATCTCTTTAGCCATCTGATCAAAAATAATAAATAAAAAAATAAATAAATTTTGATCTATATTAGAATTGATTTTATCTTCAAAAATTGGTTCAATTCACCAATTTATATAGCATTTATGTCAAAATAACATCAAAATATATACATGAAAAAAAAAAAAAAAAAATATTTTTTAGTTATTAATATTAATGATATTTTTCATGTTATGATAAAAATTTTCTTATTATATATTAAATATTAAAGTTTAGATGTTAGACATATAAATTTATAAAAAAATATATGATATAAATATATATATATATATATATATATATATATATACATATAAAATCACATATTTTTTTATATTTATTTTTTGCTGCAAATTGAATAATTATTAGAAATATCATATCAACAATTATAGTCAAATAGAACATTTATTGATTAGTATCCAAATATATCTAAAATATAATTAGCCAACCCCAAAAATATCAACATCAACTATCTTTAATATTAAAATGATAACATATTTCTGAACAAATAAAAATTTGTATTTTATCCCTCATTTCTAAGGCCACTTAAGCAGACCTATCAATTTAAAAAATATTTAAGTAAAATAATTCTTTGAAGACCGATGTAATTATTTATCATATATATTGATTAATTGCTCCTACACTATTAAAAAAAATAACTCAATAAATAAAAAAACTAAAAAATAATAATAATAAATTGTATTTTATTCCTCATTTCTTAGCATTGTTCAATCATCTTTCTATAATGTAACATATATTGACAAAGCATTGCTTCAAAGTTCGATCGAAAATGAACTAAAATTTGAACAATAAAATCATAATAAATATTAAAATTATTTTGATATAATTTATTTTAATATAATTTTATTAATATAATAACAATATTTTATAAATTTAATATATAATATTCTAATTCAAGGCACCATAATTTTAAATATTTTCTCTATTTTACTTTAACCTTTTTTATTTGCTCAATGAAATGAAAATCCACTATTAATAAATCATAAACACATGCAAAATAAAACAAATCTTCATTTAATCACATGGCATGGCATGTAACTTAAAAGTATGGATTATAACTAAAAAAAAAGTAGAAGAAAGAAGCAAAAAACATGCAAATGAAAGAAATATGGTGAATCCAACTATAATGAGACAAAATTGAGGACAAAGCACGTGCTAAGAATGGTAGCTACTAAATTAACAAATATCTAAGTATCTAATCCCTTTAATATATATATATATATATAGTATTTTATTTTCATCATAAAGCAAAAGAAAATATGAAATCTTCACTCATAATATATTCTATATAAATTTTAATATGAATTAAAATAAATATTATTTAATATATAATTAATTTTAATATATGAGCTTGCATTAAAAATATATTAATAATCATTAATAGTTTTTTGTTTAATTTATTGCTAGTTTTACAACAAGTGCATATTATTTGAGTGGAAAGTGAAATAGGGAAATTATTGAAAGTATTTTCTTGTTAAATAGTTTAATAATTCATCATAGAAAAAAATATGTTATAATTGTTAAAAATATTAATAAATCTAATAATTATTAAAATTTATATCACAAAAAAATTAATTTTTTATGTATTTATATTTTAATATCTAAATTTTGATATTTATGAATATAATATATTTTTTATATTTGAAAAGGTCAATTTTATTTAAAAAATTAAAGTGTAAGGTGGATTCTTATGTAAATATACAAATTTAAATGTTAGATGTGTAATTACTTAAGAATTTCGGGTGTTATGTTTGTAAATGCCAATTTTTAAAATACGTGGTTTTTTTCCATTAATTATTAGTAACATCTTGCAGCACGCCGGTACGGACAACCAATTTTTTATTTCACCCCATACACCACCGTTCATTAGTGCCACTAAATAAAGCGGAATCGAGAATACAAAGTGGGTGCAACTCGATTAAATTTATTGACGTGACTGAAGCATTTACATTCTGGTTCAAGGAGAGAAGTGGAGTTTGTTTTTCTCTCTTAGCTCAAATAGTGTGCCGTGTGCCAGCACGATCAGAAATCCTCTAGATCGAATTAGATTATTCTCCAAGGCGGAGACTCATATACGTAATAGTGAAGATCCGATATATATAAATAATAAATATAGTGTCAACATCTTCACTCATAAGATAAGTAGGATATTGAATTAATACCTATTACAAAAAAAAAAAAAACTTGTTTTCTCTTGCCCGGTGCGCCGTTGGTCCCTTTGTTTTCGGAGAAATATCCTCATCTACTAGTCTCTGAACGTCGTCTTATCCGTGTCACTCGAGCCGCCGGCGAAGTATAAAAATTTTAAAATAAGTATTATATAATAATTAATTAGTATATTAAGTACTTTTAACAAAATTAAAATATAGCTATAATTGTCCCATAAGTGGGCGATTAGCGATCATCGTCGAGATGACGATTCTGTCGCCCGACTTATGAGGCGGCAACTATATTTAAGTAGTGCCGAATGTCGATTCATTTGGCGTAAGTGAAACTAGTCGGCGATTATTGAGCGGCTGCAAAGTATAGTCGATTCCATAAGTGGGCGACTTTCTGCTTTGTAATTTTTTTTTTTAAATTAAGTTATTTTTTTTCCACCTACGAAATACAAACAGGTATTAAAGAAATAATATGAAATATAAAGTGGTAGCATTAAACAGATACAGATATACTACTAATCAAATGATATAAAAAAAATTCATTTATAAGCAAAAAGTAAACTCAGATACAGATCAGATAAAGTGAACAATAAAATATCCAACCTATACAAAATAAATACACCTCCATACATGTATCATCGACGGCGGCGTCCCATAGGTATCGTAGCATTACTTGGAGTATAGTGCTCGGTGGGTGCAACGAAACGATCAGCGTGGCGATGGGAGCATCATGTGGTCCCACGGCTTGCGCTTGTCGACCTCATGTGCATGCGAGTCTCGTGAGATACATAATCCTAATGGCCTTGATGTCCATATGGTAATGAGGCTATATGCTCTCGGAAAAGAGATGGTCACGGATCGGCGTAAGTGGATGGCCTGCGCCCATGTCGTCCTTTGTGTTGTTAGGCGGAATCGTGGCATCGACATATGCTTTCTTGAGGCAGCTGGCAAGTAGTATCTTATGTGAGTCCTCGAACTCGGATCGTGTAACATATGCATTACTTATTTATAGATTGGAGTGCGCATCACGGGCGTCCAAAGAAAGTGAAAGAGGTCCTCCGTGCGAATATGCTTTCGTAAAGATGCTGGTTTAAAATGTTACTACATAAATTTGTAGAAATAATAGCTATGTAAATTTGCAAATTGTAGCGTTATCTTAACATATGCTTTGGTTCGGCGGTCTTTCTAGGGTAGTAAGTGTTGGTGGATCGGTGGCGCTTGCAAGTATACTGATGACTAAACCATGATATATGCTTTGCAGGGTACGTGCGTCGATTAGTCATCTACCACGGTAATGTGATCTCGTGAGCCTCCCACAAAATGATGTGTGCGTAGTGCGAACTTCATTCGATGTCGACTTTATCTCATCATCTACTCTCTTGAAATTGGGATCCATGAGCAGCATCGGTGTTGGGTAAGTGACCAAGCGGCGAAGGACTCTGTCGAGGAAGGTGCCACTCCACTCTCTTCAAACTAATTAATGGAACCGTCTTGAGATAGCCTGCCCATTCACGCAAATATCGAGGCGTTCTGTCGAATGTGGCTCCCAAGTCACATGTATTTGTTAGTAGATGTTATATAGTGGTATGATAACATTTAGTGAGAATAAGTTATAACAATTAAGAACAATACACGGCTCGATGCGATCTATCTAACTCATCACGAAAAAATCGATATTCAGAATGACATCCCCATGCTACCTCTCGTTCCACATTGAGTAAATCAATTTTCATGTAGAAATCATTTACTTGCAACTCGGTATGTTAAAATAAACTAAATAGATTTTTTGGTTTTACGAAATCAATGTTGAGCCCATCGAGATCTCATGATAGGGAACATGTAGTGTTGGTCTCCCAACATGCGATTCCCAAGATCAGATCTAGAACAAGACACCCAACCATGTTGGCCTCCTCATGGTAGACTCGTGTAACTCCTTGTATAAGTGTCTTGATCTTGCCTCCCTCTAGATAAAGTCTTGAGCGTGTGTAGATCTTATGGTAAATCACGTAAGTGCACCTCGATCTAGATATATCGACGGTAGGAAACTCTCCGAGAAGGAACAAAATATATGCTCGTACATATGCATTAAAGTCCAACATGGTTAGGTGTTTTCAATGGCGGTTAACTTAGTCTGATTTTCTAAACATGATTATATTGCTCAATGAAAATCCACTATTAATAAATCATAAACACATACAAAATAAAACAAATCTTCATTTAATCTCATGACATGGTATGTAACTTAAAAGTATGAATTATAACTAAAAAAACAAAGTAGAAGAAAGAAGCAAAAAAACATGCAAATGAAAGAAAGAAATACGGTGAATCCAACTATAATGAGACAAAATTGAGGACAAAGCACGTGCTAAGAATGGTAGCTACTAAATTAACAAATATCTAAGTATCTAATCCCCTTTAATATATATATATATATATATATATATATATATATATATATATATATATATATATATATATATATATATATATATATATATATTATATATAGTATTTCATTTTCATCATAAACCAAAAGAAAATATGAAATCTTCACTCATAATATATTCTATATAAATTTTAATATGAATTAAAATAAATATTATTTAATATATAATTAATTTTATATATGAGCTTGCATTAAAAATATATTAATAATCATTAATAGTTTTTTGTTTAATTTATTGCTAATTTTACAACAAGTGCATATTATCTGAGTGGAAAGTGAAATAGGGAAATTATTGAAGGTATTTTCTTGTTAAATAGTTTAATAATTCATCATAGAAAAAAATATGTTAAAATTGTTAAAAATATTAATAAATCTAATAATTATTATAATTTATATCACAAAAAAATTACTTTTTTATGTATTTATATATCTAATATTTAAATTTTGATATATGTGAATATAATATTTTTTTATATTTGAAAAGGTCAATTTTATTTTAAAAAATTAAAGTGTAAGGTGGATTCTTGTGTTAATATACAAATTTAAATGTTATATGTGTAATTATTTAAGAATTTCGGGTGTTATGTATGTAAATGCCAATTTTAAGAATTACGTGGTTTTTTTCCGTTAATTATTAGTAACTTCTTGCAGCGACCCACCGTCTCTTAGCTCAGTTGGTGGGCGTGCCATACATCACGTCATTCATTATACCACACATATAAAATGCGGAGGAAAAAATTAAGTGGGGCTGCGTCATTATGAATGTGGCTATTAGGTGAGAGTTTAATGGTATTCATTTAAGATGAGTAAGTTTTGAAATAAAAAAAAAAAAAAAAAAAAAAAACCTTCTTGCAGCGCGCTGGTACGGACAACTAATTTTATTTCACCCACACACCACCGTTCATTAATGCCACTAAATAAAGCGGGACCGACAGATTACAAAGCGGGTGGAACTTGATTAAATTTATTGACGTGACTGAAGCTTTACATTCTGATTCAAGGAGAGAAGGTTACTTGTTTTCTCTCATCCTGCGCGCCGTTCGGCTATCCAATATCTCGCCTATCTTATAGATTGGTATATTATTATGATTAATTTTATAGAAGTCTAATATCATATTTATCACTTATATATATTAAATTTTTACTTATTTTTCTATCTTTAAATATAGACATATATTTATTATATATATATATTCGAACTCATTTCGGCCGTGAATAAAAAAAAGCATAATTTAATAGTAAATTAACACACAAGTACTTGAACGGAACCTCTTAGACCTCTTAGTTGAACCACGAGGCTAACGGAGAAATATCCTCGGCTACTGGTCTCTGAACGCCGTCTTATCCGCGTCACTGGAGCCGCCGGCGAAGTCCTTTGCTTCGGCGATTGAGAAAAGCTACCGAGCCTCTTATCTTCCCGTCAAAATCCTTCTTTTCGTTCTCTGGTAAGTATTCCCGACTCTTCTTCGTCGAAGTAGATGTTCTCGAGACTGATCTCAGTTGAAATATAAATTAGGGTTTTATTTATTTATTTTGCTATTGTTTTCGGATTATTAGTGATGAGATGCCTTTTATCCAATGTTTTTTTATTTTGTGATTTGGAATTTTAATATGCTCGTGTTTAGTCGATTTTAGTGGCATTATAGCTCTTTTGAGCTACTTTTGTTGGAATTCTTTTGCGAAGAGCAGCCTTTTGTTTCTTTGGAACACTACTTTGGTTTTTTTTTTATGGTATATTCTTTGCTCTTTTTTTTTTTTTTAGATGGCATGGCGTTGTAGCCTATAGGGATTAGGGATTTTGTTGATCATTTATCAAATTTAAGGGCTATCGATTATAAAATTTAATTTTTTTCTGATGTTCCAAATAAAATGCGTCATTGCATTTCTTTTTTACTTAAAACAGTGTTCTTTTGTTCACAGTTCTGTGGGTGTTTGGTGAGAGAGCAAAATGCATGATCATAAGAAGACTGGGGAGAATATATTCGACAACATAATAGAAACCATTGCTGATGCCGTGCCGAAGCAGAAGTCCGGCGGGTTCTTCAGTGAGGGGTTCGGTCTCTGACATGTTAAATAACAAGCTGAATAAGCGCTTTGGGCGCCAGAAATCAGTTCATAACATTTTGGGCGGCGGAAAATGTATTCTGTGCAAAGTTTTTCTGTTCTTTTTTTACATTTTTTAAAAGAAGTCAACCTTTCTCTTCAATTTGAGGGTGAAAGATCTGTTCTTTGTGCACAATATGTTTTTTATTTTAAGTTTTATGATCTGTTTGTAGCTGCTGATGTGTTTTGTGGAGAAACAAGAAAATATCTTCAAGCGTCTTGGTTGGTTCGACCCTTACATGGGTTTTCTTTGAATGGCTTGACTACCATTTTTCACTCTTGTATGCTTCGCTCTAGTTATTGGAATGATTGTTCAGTTCGTTTGGTCTAATGCTTCTGGCATAATTAATCGGTGAGTTTTGCTTTTTTTTTTGTTCCTATTGAGAGTAGATGAAAGCTTGTTAAGGGTTCTAATTGCTTATCTCTACAGGTCTCCATCTGAAGTTCCTCGGCTTGTTGTACCAAATGAATTCTTCGTGAATGCTGCTGTTTCTGTTGGTGCGCAAGTGAACATGTTCTTAGGATTCATTCAGGATGTCGCATTGGGAAGAGACTTGAAGATGTTTGCAATGGTATGCGTTTTATCAACTATATTTTTACACACACACAATAGAAATAGATAGATATGTTGATATAAACAGATAAATTTTTGATAGTTTATGATGAAACTACTAATATAAAATGAGATTTTTTTTTCATAACTAGGAGATTGTTTTGTGATTTTAATTTGTTAGTATTGACCCTTTTAAGAGGCAATGGTGGAAAACAATGGTAGGAGGTGATGTTTCTAATTCAACAATCTTTATTATTTACAAATTGTGGCGTGCATGGCGTAGCTGACCTGAAATAGAAAGCATGGCGTTGAAGTTACGGATAGATAGTAATAATGATTCATGAGGACATTCCCAATAAGTTGGGAGGATGCTAGTACAATTATAAGGTGGTTTGATGAAACTAATTATTTACTGAATTGCTTGGCAGCTGTGGTTGGTCTTGCTGTTGAAGGTGACTTAATGGAACTATTAAATGATTTGAAATTAGATATTTTAAAGTAGGAAATCATGGTCCTTTATCTCTTGTTGCTGTTACATGGCTTGTAATTAGTTACATCAAATCACACAATGGCGATTGCTGGAGGATGTTACTTTGACAGCAGAAATAGAAAATGTGAGGTGAAACTGGTTGCAGGAAGCTATTAAGGATAATTGCTAGTAGAAATAGAAAATGTGTGATTTGGTGGGGTTTCACAGGAATATGTCTAAAGGATGTATTATTTTGTGAAGGCTAAGAGCCTTCTCGAGAACTATGAAAATTGAAAGCAAACAATCTAAGCTTTACTTTCAAATCAACTTATTAACAATTCTATGCTGGAGATAGGCACATTATGAAATCTTTTCTAGCTTAAATTGCCTGTTCTGTAGAGGTTTCTTTGACTGAATTTGTTTTAATAGATGTTTTCATAATTCTACTTCAGTTTTACCAATGCATGATGCAAGTGATACTATGAAATTACTTATAGTTACACTTAAAAGTGAGTGTCAGACACTACTCCAAATGTCGAAACTTGGTTGTAACTAAGATATTCTACTTGCTTTTCATTGTAGAAAGATTTATCTTCTATAAATTTTCTTAGGTTGTCTTTATCCGACTCCTCGGTTGTCATACCCACTAAACAAATCATGTGGATATGATGCATTTTCTGAAGCTTGTTAATTTTGAAACATGAACAAGTTAGTATAATGTGCAGGTTGTCCTTGGCTTGGTGGCAGCTGCTGTCATTGGTGGCTGGTGCAACTTTCTTACTGTCCTTTATATTGGTGAGTGAGCTTGAGTTTTCTGCACCCATTTATTCAAGTTATGTAACTTCCTGTTAAGCCTGTTCTGCTTATCTTAGTTTATAATCTGATTGATGAGAAAGGCAAATATTACAGGACAAATTTACAAATGGGCCATGGAAGGTCAAAATGGTTGCTTTATGTTTTGTATGATTGTCATATTCATGTAGTGTTGTCATCAGTCTTAAGCATTTCCTTATAGGTTAATCATTCAATCAATGGAAATTAGAAAAGCTCCTGTCTGCTTGTCTCAATTTATGATAAACATATGCACATGTTTGCCATTAAATCTTCAAGGAGAATAATTTTGAACTATTTGCTTGTTTTCAAATTTATTAGATTATTTTTTCAGTTCATAGTTTTTAACTTATGAGATTTTGAAATTCTTTATCATCATGATCATGACCATAGCCTTAACCTAATTATTTGAGGCTGATTTATGAATTATTTTTCTCCATCCACTATGTTGGGTTTAAGTGCCAACTTTAGATTGCACATCTTCAACGAAACTTCTTGTCCTATTGCATTTGATGCATATTTTCTTTCTTATTTATTTATTATGTTATCTCTCATCTAAGCCCATCATTGGTCGAAGTTATTTGGTGCATCTTCTATCCTTGAATGTTGTTGACCTCTCTTAAGGTTTGATAATTTTGATGTTGGATCATGATATGGTTGGGGTTAATCCAATCTATAGTCCTAAGATGGGAATCATGTTGATGCTCTATGTGTATGTGGGGTGGGGTGAAATTGAGGAGAGCCCCAAGGAGATAGTGAAACACTACCAAAATTGTGCAGTGAGGGTCATCTATTTTCACAATCTCAATGCTCTTGTATATTGTCATGATGAGGAGGGCATTGTAATTATGGGAGGAAATGATTTTGTTAGTCATTTAGTGTCATCAGCTTCAACTTATGGTGCACCAATGCATGATATATTTTTTTTTTTTTTTTGAAGTGATGAGGCTTCATCTATGCCTAGGTGCTTTGGGCATCTCCCATATTTGTCTTTATTCGTGTATGGGAGGCATGTTATTACCTATGGCATCATAAGTCTAATAATATTTTGATAATAACATGCATAGTATAGAAGATAATATTGATTTGTGAATACATAACTTAATGACATCTATTGAGAAATTCATATCATGCAATCCAAGCCACTCCAAAATGAAGCATAGAAGGATCAATGACTTAAACAAAAACTTTCAAGCTTTATTTAATTTTTGTACTTAGTTTACTTTGTTAAGTTTTTTGAAAGGGCAATGGCACACTCACTTATACTATATTATATAAATATGAAAATAAAATATGTATTTTTAAAAATAAAAAAATTAAGGACAATTACATACTAACACTCAAAATTAAGGCAATTATGTTATTTTTTTGAACTATTGACCACGTGTATTTATGTAAGTCCCAATGAAATTATTGAGAATTTGATGAAAGCAAAACAACATGGGTTGGGGTTAATTGTGAATTTCAATATTTGAGTGAGAATTTGAATAATAGATTCAAGAGATTGTTAGTTTTGTAAATACTAATATTTTGAGTGCTATATATGTAATTACCCTAAAATTTATTGTTAAATCGCACATATGATCCTAATTGTACATACAATCTTTGAATATGATTATGAGTATATATATATATGATGCTTTAGCGGCTCTTTTGGTATAGGAGCTAAAAGGGCCATAGTCTTATTTGAACTTCATTGCTTGATAATTGATTATGAATCTAGGCGAAAAGGAAAAAAAAAATTGATTTCTTTGTTACTCCTTCGATCAAAACAATTTGAAAATTTTGACAATTTTTTCTTGATTGGACATTTGAAATTAATTAATAATTTTAGTTTTTCTCAATATAATTTGTAAATTTAGATTTGTTTAATATACTGAAATTTTCTATGGATGTGTGACATGAGAGTTTTATAGATACTTGAAAGGTAAATTTTATTTTAAGATTGATTATGTTATATGAATCCATATGTTGAGCTACAAAGAAATCAATATTAACGAAGTGGACTATGGCCAAATTAAAATATTAAAAATAGATGTGTTAAAATAGAAAAACAGAGTGAAGATGATTGTGTTCAAGACATCAATGATAAGGACTAGATAATAGTATTGATAATGGAGTTAAATGGTTTGGTTATTTGTAATATAGTGTAAAAGATGCATCATGAAAGCAATTGGATAAAGTACAACAACAACAACAACAAACAACAACAATACAACAACAAGCCTTCATCCCACTAGTGGGTTTTACATGAATCCTTCGTCTCCATTGTGTTCTCTTATTTGACAAATTCTCATTTAATTCAAGTATATTAAGGTCATTTTTATACATTTTAACCAAGTCTTTTAGGTCTATCTTTACCTTTCTTAACATAAGTCAAATCTGCATCTAATCTCTAATGGTTATTGGGATGATCGACGTTTTATGTGGTCAAACCATCTAAGGCGACTCTCTAATCTTATCGCCCTACTCCAACTTTTTCTCGACATACTCATTTTGCATTTTATCACGAAGAGTAAAGCCACTCATCCACTTAAGCATCCTCATCTCGGTAACATTTAACTTAGTCTTATGCTTCTCTTTATTGCCAACATTCATAAGTCATTGGTCTTACCCATCTTATAAAATTTTCCTTTAAATTTAAGTGAAACTTTTATATACCACACAATAGGCGATGCATTCCTCCACCATCCAACTTGAATTCTACTAATAACATCTCCATCTATTTCACCATCATTTTGAACAATAGAGCCTAAATATCTAAATCACTCTTATTAACAACTTGTTCACCTAATGTCACAACACCGCTAGAACTTCTACAACTAAAATTACACTCCATACTCGCTTTAGATCTACTTAAATGAAAACCTTTAGACTCTAATGTTGACCTCCATAATTCAAGTTTCTCTTGGACTCCTCTCTAGTCTTATCAACAAGAAGAATGTCATCGACAAAAGCATACACCAAGGTACATCTTCCGTAAATGCTAGTAAGAACATCCATAACTAAAAAAGATATGGGCTTAAAGTCGATCCTTGATGTAATCCAACGAAATAGGAAAATATTTTGTCAATCTTCCTTGTGTTTGGACACAAGTGTGACTCTAGTATACATATCCTTAATTACTTGAATAATAAATATTAACTCCTTTTTCTAGAACTCTTCAAAGAACATTTCTTGAAACTTTATCATAAGTTTTTCTAAATCAATAAATATCATATGTAGATCCTCCTTACTTTCTATACTTCTCCATCAAACCTCTTAACAAATGTATAGCATCCATAGTAGATCTACACGGCATGAAACCAAACCGATTGTGAGAAACTTTTGTATTACATCGTAACTTAATTACTCTCTCCCATAATTTTAATGTATGACACATTAACTTAATTCCTCTATAATTTGCACACTCTTATGCATCACCTTTATTCTTATATATAGGAACCAACAAACTATTTCTCTACTTATCGACATTTTTTAGTTTTTAAAATAATATTAAAAAATTTGTAAGCCAAGAAATTCCATGATCTCCTAAACATTTTCACACTTCAATTGGAATATCATTAGGTCTTCTTGTTTTCTACATTTCATTTTCTTTAAAGCTTTCTAACTTCATATTTGCTAATAATGATATGATAACATTCTCTATTTATGTTAAGGGTATTAAGGTTCTAAAATCATTGTCTTTCAGTTATTCATTTGAAAAGTTTATCAAAATACCTCATCCACCTATTTTCAATATCCTTTTCTAAAAATACTTTATTATTTTCATCCTTAATACAGTCGCCTGAATTACTTTCTTTGTTCTCTCTCTTTGGTTGACTAACATCTTCTTTCACCTTCTTTGATATCTAATCTATTATATAAATCACTAAAATTTAAATTCTTTTCAGATCATATATTCTTTCTTAATCTCTACCATTTTATCTCTCCCAATTCTTGAAGTTTTATATTTAAACTAAGTTTATATATCTTCTTATTTCTTATCTTCTTTGCACTCATTTCTAACATTATTTTATTAAAAGTTTTTTTTTTTAATTCTGAAACATTTTTTTTTCTTAATTTCATTCTTCATTTTTCACATAACATTTTATAAACATCCCAAATTCTAAGCTCTTGTAGTTTCTTCTTAAAATATTTTTATTTGTGTTTTTTAAATGTCCCCATCTAATCTTGGACAATAATTTGATTTATTTTTTCTTAAAATCTTTATCTTAAAATCTAAAACTAACAATTAATGTTGACTTAAACTTTCACTGGAATACTATGATCGTTATCTAAACGATCTATTTTTTTTATCGGAAAATAATCAATCGTGTTTTACTAAATCTATTTTTATAAATAATAATGTGTTCATCTCTTTTCTTAAATAAAGTATTAGCAATTCTAAATCTAAAGACAAAAATCTAATATAATCTACTTTCTTGATTCACTCCAAATCATAACCAATTATGAATCTTTTAAAATCTTATATCACTCTACTAACGTATATTTAAATCTCCTCCAATAAATATTTTTTCTTCAAGAGGTATCTTTTGTATTAATCCCTTTAAAGCAATTGGATAAAGTAATAGCATGAAAAATAGGTTTACTTAATGACATTGTAGAATTTTGATGTTCAAAGCCATTCTAAAATTTTAGCCTAAAGAATTATTCAGTTATTATATTTAGTAGATGGTTACGAGTCTATGAATTCTCTTTCTCCATCCACTATGTTGGGTGCTAGATAAGGTGCCGACTTCAAATTATACATCTTCGTTAAAACTTCTTGTCCTTTTGCATTTGATCTGCATATTTTCTTTTTAATTATTATGTTAACTCTCTTTTATGCCCATCATTGGTGAGAAGTTCATTGGTGCATCTTCTATCCTTAATGTTGTTGACCTCTCTTAAGGTTCAATAATATTTTGACGTTAGATCATGCCATGGTTTTGGGACATTTTATATAGTCAATAGTCCTAAGATGGGAATCTTGATGCTCACTAGGATTATGAGGGGTGGGGATGAAGATTATTAAGTTGACCCATCAAGGATAGTGAAACTCTACCAAAATCACATAGCAAAGGTTGTATATGGTAATCTGAAAGCTCCGTTTGTAGATTTTCAAGATGAGGAGCACACCTCATACAATTTTCATTAACCTTGTTGGTTCTTATGAGAGAATTATTTTGTTAATCAACCGTGTGTTAGCTTCAACTTATGGTGCACCAATACATGCTTTTTTGTGGTGAGGATGCTTCATCTATGCATGGGTTCTTTGTGGGTGCCATATTTTCTTTTAGTCATGTGCAAGAGGTATGTTAATCCCATGAGCCTCAAACTGTCATGACTCAGAAAATTCTAACCTCTTGATGAAAGAGTAGTTTAAAATATGGTATAATTTTTGAAGCGAGATGAAAGTAGTAGATAACTACTGAGATTTCATTCCTCATTTGTGAGGACTTTAAATCTGGTTCCGGGTTTTATGGCAGCCTATAGTTAATTACCTCTCCTGAGTGAGAGAGAACTTTCGATTAAAATTTAGTCATTAGATAAACAGCATATAGTAATATTATGTAGAGTTTTAGGATTTAAGATATGAAATTCATCATCTTACCGATGGTTGAGGAATGATGGCGTGCGTCCCGATCATGGTTCCGTCATCACGCACGTCGCGATCCCTGGTCTACTTAGAGGAGGTATGACCCACGTAAGGATCCACATCGGCCAACGCGTAGTTCGTCGTCCAAATCCTTGTGACTTGGGGTGGTGTTTGTCCCAGGAGATAATCTTAAGTCCATCAAGAGGGTTGTTTGCCTTATCAAGTATACCTTATGTTTTACAACTCAAAGGGCGAGAGCTTGGTGACATCACTACGATCGATCGTAATATAATGGGCCGGATTACCAAACTACCCGTCGAGGACTGGTCATCATTTTATCGTGGAACTTATTGGCCAAGCGGTCACGCCACGGCCTTCCGAGATTGATTGAGAGTGACATACACCATTTGACGTTGGCTCGTTTGTGAGCTAGAGTTTTTTAATTTGTCACCCTTGATAACATTCGCGGAAGGTGGATGATTGGGTTTGATTTAAGTTTTAATGATATAATTTTATTTAAATAGTTTTGATTCTATTTGATTTGATTTGATTTGAATATGTTTAAGAAACTTTAGATCGACTTTGTTTAGGCATTATGAGAGGATTAGATCTATTGTCACTGATCAGTTTCGGATATTTCTAATTTACTCTTATAGGTTTTGTTACCCTCGTTAGACTAAAGTTAACGCGCAGACATTCAAACACTTGAATCTAAACATTCAAGTATGGCACATCGGTGTATTTAAGAATTTAGGCTTTTATTTCGAAGTTATGAGATTGATTTCATTATTTAATGATTTGAAAAATTGATTAATTTGAATATGTTTAAGAGGTTTAGATCCTTCTCTGTTTTAACGAGGATTGGATCTATATCACCTAACAGAATCATTTTTTTCAAATATTTCATTGATTTGAAACTCTTATTATAGGTTTTAGGTTTTGTTAGCGGACTCACCTAAATCGGGAAGCGGCAGTAGCATTCATCTTGAATTTAAGCATTCAAAGTAGTGTGGGGGTCTGCGGTGTATTTAAGATTTTATGTAATTTTATTTCTAAGTTATTAGATTGATTTTGTATTTTCATTTAATTCCAATTTAACCAGGCCTTTTAATCAAAATTTGCACTACGATCTACATGTCCAGCATATGCAAAAATTTATACTTAAATGATTTCCTAATTAGTGATTTCATTGATTTTGATAATTATAATTATGATGAAATTGCTAATTTGATTAAATAAATATGATTTTTGTAGATTTTGATTTAGTATCGCTTTTTTGTCACTTTGCTGAAGAGCGGTCGGTGGCGAAGAAGACATTTTGATTTAGATTGTAGTTTAACACATTCGACACTTAGTTTACTTGTTGAGTTTTACATTTCTCCTATTTGATTATGCTCAATTTATATCAATTTTGATAAGTTATGCCGATTTGTATTTGTTGTTTTAGCCTACTAATCTTATCGGTAGCGTAGTAATCACCTTCATTATAAGAATTATTAAACCCAATTTGGATTCATCCTCGATTTTGAGTTTATTGAGTTTGTTATGAGTTTGGTATTAGTCTAAATTTCAATTAAAGCCTTTTAATTTTGAAGAATTTAGAAAGAGAACTCACTCATTATTTCTCTTTGTATGAGAATAGTTATTAGAGTTTGTGAGTTTAATATTAGACTCTCAAATTTTACTTAGATTTTAAATGAATATTCTATTCTTTCCAAGATTTGTTTTAAAGGCTTCCCCTCTTTTTTTATTTGTGTATAAAATTAGCTAGGTTTTCTTAGCTCTAAATTAGCTCATTTCATTTTCCTATTTTTCTAAGTCAAAAATTTAATGAAATTTACTACTCTGGCGTCATCCCCATGTAGAGTCATCGAGTGTTTGGCTTTCGGTATGCCCTGTAGCGTGGAGTGGTGTCTTCGACACCACAAGGTCTTTTCATCGTCAGCTCAACTGAGACTCTTCAAATAATACATACGATATATAATCGTCCCTTTGTTTTTCTAAGTCTAAATTAGATAAAATTTTGGCATCCGGCGTCATCAGGTGTAAGCTGCGTGTATTTTTGACTCGCTCCACGGCGTAGTGAGTGTTCTTCGCGACCATGAGTCTTTCTCGTCGCACTGCACACGGAGACCTTTAAACCCGAAAGAAGACATACAAATAATATATATTCTTCCCTTTTTTTTTTTAAGTCGAAAATTAAAATTTCGAACATTTGTCTGAGGGGCGACATCTAACAATTGGTGGTTTACTCTGCTCGCTAAGCGTAGTAAGCGGTGTCTTGACACCACCGCTTTTCATCTTGTCGCGCTAGCTAACAAGATTTTCAAACGCAAGAAACACGTATGTATATATATTCACATTCACAAATCACATGTTATATTTTGTAGCCTAGCGTCTTGAGCAAATAAATGAGTTGGATATCGATTGAGAATCAAGAGGGTCGAAAATCGAAAGAAGAATTCGTCATAATGATTTTCTTCCCGATTTAGACGAAGAGGACGATTAAACGGATTCTTGAAAATCGAAGAAGAATTCATCTCGACGATTTTCTTCTCGGTTGCGAAAAGTGGAAGAGCTATGGGGTGTGCGACCTAAAATCGAAGGAAGAATTCGCCGACGATTTTCTTCCCGATTCGCCTGGAAGCGAATAAAGAGGGGTGCGAGAAAATTGAAGGAAGAATTCTCCTCGTGATTTTCTTAAACTATGACCGCATATATTATAACCATAACACTCAAAACTTATATATTTACAAATTAAGACACTCATGCCATTTTTTTAACTATGACCGCATATATTTATGCATGCCATGATCATATAATTGAGAATTGATAAAAGCAAAAATATGGGTTGGGGTTTTATTGTAAATTTTGATATATGTGTGAGAATTTGAAAACAAATGCAAGAGAGTGCAGTTTTATAAATACTAATGTTTTGAGTACTATGTATGTAATTTCTCTAAAATTGATTGTTGAATCAAACATATGATCCTAATTGTACATACAATCTTTGAATCTTACATATGATTATCAGTGTATATATGATGCTTTAATGACTTCTTTCATATCAAAGCTAAAAGGCAAGTCTTATTTAAACTTCATCGCTTGATGATCATTGAGTATGAATCATGACATTCAAAAGAAAAAAAAAATATGAATCCCTTTGTTATACCCTTTTGATCAAAACAATTTGAAATTTTTGACAAATTTTTTCTTGATTGGATATTTGAAATCAATTAATAATTTTAGTGTTATCTCAATATAATTTGTAAATTTAGATATGTTTAATATAATGAAGTGTTCTATGGATGTGTGACATGAGTGTTTTATATAGACTTGAAAAGTAAATTTTATTAAAGGACAATAAGATTGATTATGTTATATGATTCCATGTATTGAGCTACAAGGAAATCAATATTAAGGAAGTCGAAGTGACTTAATTAAAATGTTAAGATAGATGTTTGTTGAAATAGAAAAATAGAGTGCAGATGATTGTATGCAAGACATTAAGGATAAGGACTATTGAAGATAATGGCATTGATATTGGAGTTAAATGATTTGGTTATTTGAAATAGAATGTAGAAGATGCATCATGAAAACAAATGGATAGAGGTAAGTAACAGCATGTAAAATAGGTCTACTGAATAAGATTGTTAAAATTTTGATGTTCAAGGTCATTCTAAAATTTTAGGTTAAGGAAATAGTTCACTATATTTAGTAGATGGTCAGCTATAGTCTATGAATGTTGGTTTGACTTTTGAATTTTGAAGAGATATTTTCTCCTTAATTTATGAAAAATGGTTTAGACTTTCAAATTTTAAGGAGATTCTTTCTTTGATTTATGCTGTTAGGATTTTGATTCTGTTTTTGTACCACAAATAGATATCAATTGATGTAATGAAAATTATAGTAAGTTTTCAAAATGTAATCTCTCATTATTCTTCTTTCTCTCTCTCTCTCTCTCTCTCTCTCTCTCTCTCTCTCTCTCTCACATTTGTTGTAGGAGTAAGCAGCTCCCAACCTTTCCCTCTCTTTCTCTTTGTTTAGAATCAATGACCAAAAATGTTTGGGAAGCCTCTAAACAACTTTTATTTTTGAAATAGAAACATTTAATTATTTAAAATTTGTTTATGATAGTTCATTAACTGAGTGGACAACAAAATATAGCTGTTTGGAGAGAAAATTTTAGAAGATAGAAAGGAATGGGAAGGAATCACTCATGGGCTTGTCCACAATTCCTGGATACTCTTGTACCAGATACTCTCAAATCATTTGATCATTCTTGGTTAATTAATTCCTAAAATTTTAGTTCATGTGAACTAAAAGGGTACTAAAGTTGGGTTAGATATATGAATGATGAAACTCACTTTTAGTTCTGTGAGTGCCAACCACTTGTTATTTTTACACGATAATCTTCAACTGTCTAATGTGACACTAAACTTAAAATTTTCATGTGTTTTAATGATCTTTAATCACATGATAGCTCTCATATTAGCCACCATTTCCTCTCCAAAACAAGTATTATTAAATGGGTGCCAATTAATTCAGTTAGTAAGGGCTTTAAAATTGTCAAGATCTTGAATTTGAATCCCTCTTATACCATATTAAAGTCCTATTTTATGGACTTGAGTGGGGAAAAAAAGAGGTATCATTAAGTTTCATGCACTAAGAACCATCAACCACATGTCGTTATCATGGTCATCCACTCTTTTAGATGTTGTTTATTGTTATGGAAGTGTGACCGAGGCTCATGGAAGCCACAAACCATATTAACCGCTAGATCATGATTGTATAGTTAGTTTTGATATCACTTGTTAGAGACTACGAGCCACAGTAGAACTAAATTTGGGCTTGATATGCCAATAGTCAAACTTATTTTCAAGTTATTTTTACAAAACAATACTTTCACTGGCCTTAATCATATCTGATACTAATTATATTTTATTTCATTCTTCTCATTATAATGAAATCAATGATGTTCTATGTTAAAGTTGAATTTGTCTGATTGTATTCCTATGTTGTGCTCTTTTCCATTATTCTCTTCTTCTAAATAGTTTCTTGCACTATGAACCATCATCAACACCAAAATAGTTTTATTATTAAAAATTTCGGTAATCTAAAGTTCTTTGTTATCTTTTTTTTTTTATTCAGGTTTTGTTGTTGTGCACACCACCTTGGCTTCATTTTAAGTGGAGGATAGCTATAAATAGATTTTATGTAGGATATCAATAATTTAGATTGGCCCAAGCCTCATACTGTTTCTTAAGAAAGGTGCTTCATGGATGTCTGTGTAAGGAAGTTCATTGATCGCTTCTTAGTGCTAGTTGCCTCCTTGTATGCCCTTATACGTGTTCTTCTAGTGAGGTAAAGGAGAACACCTAGTTATTGAAAGAGATCAACAACTAGTTATTGAAAAAGGAGATCACTAAGGCACTAGTACTTCTTCCCAAGCTACAACTTGTGGCTTATGATTTAGAGATGATGCAGGTTTTCTACATAAATTATCCTACTTATGACAAGGAGCACTTTGACTTGCATTAGGTAATGAGGTATTAGAGCCAGTATTTGATGGGGAAAGATGCCATGCTACTTATAAATCACCTACCACTACAATACTCACAAACTTAGTCGAAGCTACAAGCATGACACATGAAGTAGATGTCGTACTTGCAATGTTTTAATTTATGATCAATTACAAGGGCGTGCATAACAAGATGGGCCATGTATTCTTCTAGCCAATCATTAGTGTAATCAAAACCTTTTTTTGTGAATTATGCTCCAATAGAGTATAATGCGCATAATCCAAATATTTAATAGGTGTAGGAAGCTCATAGAGGGGTTGAATAACAAATGGAAAAGTCCCATAGCTATCATATGCAATCAGATGGCCTGAGAAGCAATACAAGTTGGATAATAAAATGCAAGTTTTGATTGTAAATTTGATGGTTTTGAAGAACAAGCTATTTTTCTTCAATCGTGCTACCTATGGGTTAACTTGAGGTGTGCATGTGGCATCTCTCACAAAGCCTTTTGACTTGGAGTTTTCAGTTGGCATCGAAGGGATTTGTAATTGCGACCGTGATGATTTTTTGAGGGAATTTGAAAGATTCATTAGAAGATGAAAGAAAACATGAAGAAGTCACTAGAAATGTATCCTAAGAGCTATAGGAGGATTTCATTGTGGATATGAAGGCTATCTTGGTGTGACCTAAGGTTAAAGGTGACCTTCAAGATCGCCAAAAGCGGCTAAACACCCAAAACCTTGATGTATCATAAAGGATACCTTGGTACCATAAATATATATCCATTGATGCAATGTAAAATAAAATTTCAACTTTTGAAACATGCAATCGAGACCACTCTTATATCTTATTATTCTCTCCTTTCTCTCTCTCATTAGTTGCAAGAGTAAACAGTCCCCACCTTTCCCTCTCCTCTTTGTTTTGGGCAGAAACCAATGACCGAGAATTGTTTGAGGAAACCCTCCAAATAACTTTATAGAGGCATACAATTATTTAAAACTTGTCCATGACAGTTTATTAATTGAATGGACATGAAACTAAAGCTGGTTGAAGGGGAAATATTAGAAGATACAACAACAACAACAACAACAACAAGCCTTTATCCCACTAAGTGGGAGGAAATATTAGAAGATAGAAAAAAAAAAAAAAATGGAAGGAATCACCCATGGGTTTGTCCAAAATTCACTAATAATTTTCATCAAATACTCTTTGAATCATTTGGCCATTCTTGGTTATTTTTCTAAGATTTTGGATCCTGTGAACTAAAGGGAACTAAGGTTGGACTAAATATACCAATGGCTAAACTCGCTTTCAATTCAAAAGCATAAGCCATTTGATGATGGCCAATCATTTGTTATTTTCACGCAAATATATTTTTCAACTATCTAACATGAGAACTTAACATTCTCTCATGTTTTATTGTTCTCCCATCACATGATAGCTCTTCATGTTAGCCACCATTTCCTATCAAGTAAAAGTATTATTAGGAATCATACATTAAGAACCTTCAATCACGAGATGTCATCATGACCATCCACGCTTCAAATTTTTTTAAAATGTAGTAGAAGTGTGATCATGATTCATGGGAGTTCACATCACATAATCTTAAGTATGCTTTTTTTTAATCTGATTCAGGTTCTGTGGCTGTTCACACCGTACCTGTGCTGTATGAGAAGTACGAAGACCAAGTTGATGACTTCATATACCGTCTCCTTGAGCAGCTCCAGCAGCAGTATCGCAAGCTAGACGAAGGCGTATTAAGCAAAATACCAAGGGGAAATCCCAAGATGAAGAAGAAAGAGTAGAACTCACTCTCCCCATTCTGATGATGATGTGCGTTCTCTCTCTCATCTATAGCACTAGAGTTCTGTTCTTAGAGTTCTCATCAGACTTTCATTTCTTCCTGCATTATGAAAGTTTCAGAGAAGTCATTATTTATCAAATTTATATTTTATGTACTCGAAGAAGAATTATTTAGTTCTATGGCAATTATGCTTTTGCTTATTCTTCTTCTCGTTTATTTTAATTTCATCACTGTTTATGAAGATTTACTGCATGTTTGTTGCATTTATAGGTGTATCTGTGCATGCACAGCTGTCAGCTTTTTTTTTTAATTTTTTTGTGAATATTACATTCTCTCTCTCTCTCTCTCTCTCTCTCTCTCATATATATATATATATATATATATATATATATATATATTATTTAGAATGCTTGTACATGTATATGTGTTTCTGTACAAGGTATTCCATTTTAGGCTACATTCAAGTATGTAAAACCCTATAAAGTCAATTTATTTTTTTATTTCTATTTTTGGGGTTGTTAACTTAATATTTAAGATGTACAGATCTGTGAACATGTATTTTATTACAAATTCTTTCATGTTTTAGCTTATATACAAGTGTGTATAAGTGGTCTCAATTTTATTTGATTTGGATTTCTGACTTGAAGTTGACTCAAATTTACTCGACTCAAATTATGTTCATGATCAAAATGTTTGATTTATAAACAACAAAGTTGAACTTAACATGAGTGAGTTGAAGATGTCTTATAAGAGATGATGACTTTCTAATAGAGAAAGTTTACGCTTTACAAATTGACACACAATAGCAGGTATTTAAAGAGAACAAAATTTAATTTTACGAAAAATCTTAAAAGAGAAAAATCAAAGATACACACATAAGTATGATTATGACATGACATCATATTAATCTCTTAATGTTCGCATTATGTTTATCATGCAATTGAGGTTGATAAGGGATTGTATAAATTTTAATTATAGTAGTAACTATTGAGTCAACTCTAGGACTCAAGTGAGATTTAATTTACCTTTAAAGTTAGCTTTTATTACTTAACAGGTTATAGTATAGGTGGAAGGTTCCCCACCTTGAACAATTAAGTGGCCAAACATAGTGGAGAATATCAGGAATGGCTTTTTTTTTTTTTTTTTTGCTTTGAAATAAAAGTGTTCAGTGTATCTCCATTACTTGTTAAGGAGGAACTTGTAAATAAAAAAAAAGTTTCTTTACCTACTCATGGAGTGAAGGAGAGTTTCTTATGTTAGCAAGTTTTAGTGGGGATCTTTAGTGCAAAATTGAGTTAGCTGTGAACGTAGATAAAGGGGTTGAACCATGCAATTATTAATTTCATTTGATTACTTTATAATTTGTTTTAATTTTTTGTATATATATTTTGCTTATCATTTATATGCTTTTATGTTTATATGGTGATCTACATAGTTAATTATCCTTATGCCATGTTATGGAGTAAAACTATCATTATGCCTAACTATTATACTACTCTCTCTAACTCATAATCATTTCTATAACATCCTAAAAGTTAAGAGGCAGTTTGGGATTACTTCAATTTTTTATTATTTATTTATATTTTAATTTAAAATAAAATATATTTGATGGTGTTATTTCTTTTAAAATGCTTAAAACATTCTAAAATTATTTTGATTATTTTTAAAATAAATTTCATAATATCTTTATCCATAGGTTATGGCATATTATTTTAAGCGATCACACATCATCTTCTATTTTTGAAAAGAAGACCATATTTTAAATAGTAAAGTTATTGCTATTTTAATTATTCAATTCCACATAAACATTTCTAAATATTTTTTATTTGAAAATGGCAAATAATTAATATTGTGAATGATCTGATTTTGAGTAACTATAGCTTGAAATTAGCTCATGGCTTAATGTATTCAATTTCTAGATCGGATCGAAAATGAATCGAGTTTGATCTTGGCTCGATATGAAAACTATTTCGAATGACAAATTTTGGTATTATCCTAGCTTGAAAATTAGATATTTAGATGTAGAAGAAACACATTCAAAGCAAACTTTGATGAACGGTTTATATATGAAAATAAATAAATAAAAATCTAGAATAAGATCGTAGTGGAACTTAGAATGAGTTTAGAAAGCAAAAGCCATTATGGGTATGGGAGTTGTATTAAAATAATTATAAATAACATTTAGGATATGTGAGTGTCGCACTTTTATAAATAATAATTTTTAAATGCTAAAATTTATCACAAAAATGTCAAATCATAATTTGTAGGGTTTATTATATTATTTTATAATTGGTATGAATTTTTAGTTGATTATTTCTCATGTTGAGTTGTAATAAAATAATTATAAATAACAAGTGGGTGATTTATAGTATACACCCTATAAATTCTTGAGATGTAATAGTTATTTCTTGATGTTATGTAGCTATTATTTTACTAGCAAAAGATTTTAAATGTTTTGATCAATTATCTTCTACTATTAAAAATAAGTAAGTGTACAATTTTGATATATTATTTTAAAAAATTACTATTATGAGGATTCTTTTGATGGTGTCAAAATAAAGATAATTATTATGTTGTTGTATACCATTCATATGTTGGGTTGATGCTTATCTCTAAAGATAGTTTTATTACCTCACCTTAGTAGATTGTGCTAAGAGTGTTGGATTCCTCACCTTAAAGTACGAATGGTGTGACCTCATGGAGAAAATTAGGGGTAGTTTGCTTCTTACTTCTAAATAGAATTTTTAGGTTTATCTCAATTACATGTTAACGAGAAAGTTGATATAAAAAGATTTCCTTGCCTACTTGTGAGATAAAATATAGTAGCTTATGATAATAAGCTTTTAGTAAGGACCCAAAACCATGAAAATATTGACTATCAAGTACTCTATAGTTTGATTTACATTCTTATTCATTTATTTGCTTATTGTGGTGATTAAATGTGAGGCACCACATAAAATTTGGGTTTGTATTTAGGTGATGAACATAATATTAAGAAATAAAATACCACAAAAAAGTAAAAAAGATCACCCTAAATGAATTCAATCACTTAATAAATAAGGACTCTTAAGGTTGATTGGTTTACATATACTAGAGATTTTTTTTATTATTTTATAAGGGTAAAGTAATATTAAGATTATTTTAACCTAGGATATTAGTTCTCTATAAGAGCAAGCCCATGTAGTTAATTACATCATAAGAGAAAAATCTCTTAAAAAAACTTTTAATTAAAATAGTTAACTAATGTTTATGTAGATCTTGAAGTTTGGATTAAGATAGTTAAATTTAAGTCAAATGGGATAGATCAAGTAGAATAATTCTTTTAGGTTCTAAATGGGAAGAAACAGAAGTGCTTTGATACTTGGAAGCATAATAAGCATTTCAACTTATTTTATGATTGAGCTTTATATTTGAAAGTGAAATTTATTTTATTTTGAGTTGATATTCTATTAGTATCTGAGATTTATATTCTAACAATACAAGACTATAGAAAAGCCTAAGTGATGATGACTTGATCTCATAACAATAGAAAAATAAGATGCTAGATCTTATGACTAAAAGTATTTTCAATATAAGCCATAAACTTGACTTTGTTTAATGAGGAGAAAATAAGATTTATTAGTTCACTGAGAGTACCGAACCTATACTAACTCTTCTTGGCTTATAATTTGCCTTGAAATTATTAATTTTTAGCCTTTATCCTAGTTTTGACTACCATTAGGGCTAAGTAGAATAATATTTTGACAACCAAATATGATGGATCTATAAAATTCGATAAGATAATGTCTATCATTTCAATTTTTTTACCAACACTCACAAATCCCTTAAAGTCATTCCATATGAATTTTGTTAGAGTTTATTGCTTTATTACACTCTAGCAAAATCTAATATGTAAGCATAATTTCTACTTTGAGAATATTGTTGAAGATTTTATGATGTTATTAACTTTTATAATAATGATCCATTGAGAGACTTAGAGACCCATAGACATTCAATATATCAAAATACATTTCCTTAATAAAATTTAAAATATGAAAGCTTTAATGAGCTTTTGTTATTACATGAATTTTGATATGATTGATAGGTTTAACCTACAAGACCTCTTCTCCAATATCTTCACTTAGAATCTTTATATGAAACAACATCCAGACCCCTTTCATATTTTACTTTATTTTAAAAAGACAATATAATTTTTAAATCAATCAAAATTAATTTATTCATTCCAATAGAGACAATTCTCTTTTTTTTAGGAGTTTTACTTATGTTTTGGTTTAAAAACTCCAAAATTGTATCTATTTAATGATAAGTCAAATTTTAATCTAAATCATATCTATTTATGTTATATCAATTATTATTTCAAGTAGGTAATTGATGCCACTTTTCTTGTACAATCGCCATTGTATCAACTTATGTCAACTTTAAAGAAAGGGTGATATATCAGATTAGTATTCTAGATATTATCACTCATGACAAAATAGTCCAAAGCTTATCACTCATGACATTACTAGTTTTTATATTAGGAAGAGGCTTATGCTTGATTCCAAGCGGTGTTAACATCTTTTATATTATTTAGATTATCCATTATCCCATCAAAGCACATATTTTTTATTCTAGAGGATTTCACTCATAATAATACTATTTTTATATTAAGAAGACATGCTTGATTCTAAGCATACTTAGATTATTTACTACCCCTTCAATCTTCTTAAGAATTTCTACCACTACTCATGTTGCTCTTATAAGTCTTGTATAAGTAGATTTTGAGGGTTTTTTATTCTTAAATTAAGTAGAATAATTAGAAGGAGTAGAGATTAATGTAGACCTATCAACAACAACATCAATAAAAGTTCTTAATCAAGTTTATAAATTTTTTAATTAATCCAAAAAAGTTCTATATTCTTTTGACTTTTGAAGAGAAGCTTATTGATATAGTTAACAATTTTGTTTCTATCCCTTTTAAGGCTCCTTATCACCCTAGCATGTAGCCAATGGCATTAAAGATTGTTTATGTATTGAATCAAAAGATTGAAAGATTCATGTTCATCTAAAAGGTTTAAGGTCAAGTTGTTGGTCAATAGTTGATTACTAGATAAACTTAACATCCAAACAAGTTCTATAATTTAATTACTATATCATATAATCAAAAAATTAAAATAATTCTCTTAATAAAATTTCTATGAGTGCTTTAGATTAACAAACAAACAATTAGTAAAAGACAAAAAAAATGCTAATGATTGTAAGAGACTCTTAGATGTATCTTGATTATCGTTTGATCTTCTTTTGAACATATCATTAGCTTTCTTGGCTATTGGTTTAGTCATCAAATATACTTGGCTAAATTTTAAAATAAACACGCTTATATAATCTTAATTACTAATTAGGCATATTAAAAATATATAAATAGGCACACCGTATAACGAACAGCCGACCTGGCAAATACATGGTCACCATTGTATGGCGAGGCTTTATTTTATTTTATTTTTTTAAAATAAAGAGTAAAGTCATTTTTGGTCAGATTAGGCTCATCCGGTCGGATTTTAGCGTTTCATATATTTGGAAAGATAATGAGAAGTACTATAACTTTCATGTTGATAATTTTGATGATTCTTGCACGTATAGCTTTTGTATATGTATAAATTTTAAGGTGCAAAAAAAAATATGGGCCGCCTGTAGTTTTTTGGTCAGATGTTCATCTCAATTCATATTTGTGCTTGGTATCGTTGAAAAGGTAATAAAAGTACTACAACTTTTATGTTGATAATTTTGACGAATCTCGCCTGTGTAGGTGAAATTTTATGTGTATAAATTTTTAAACCGCAAAAGAAATATTTTTTGTGACATTGTCATTTTTTACAGATCGGGATGATCCGTGTCGGATTTTAGCATGCTTGGTATTATCGAAAGGTAATTTAAAGTACTACAACTTTCATGTTGATACATTTTATGATTCTAGCTGTAACCGTAGTTTTGCATATGTATAAATTTTAAGATGCAAAAAATTATTTATTGTGGCAGCCATAATTTTCAGATCGCTCATTCAAGATCGGATTTTAGCATGGTTAGTATCGTTAGAAAGGTAATGAGAAGTACTACAACTTTTATGTTGAAAATTTTGGAGATTCATGCCCATAATCGTAGTTTTTACATATGTATAAATTTTTAAGATGCAAAATTTTTTATTGCCTAACCCTGGTTTTTGGTCAGTATTGGGCTCATCCAGTCAGATTTTAGCGTGTTTGATATCGTTAGAAAGGTAATGAGAAGTACTACAATTTTTATGTTGATAATTTTCATTGATTCTTGCGGTCATGACAGTTTTACATTTACATTCTCCCAAATAGTGAATTATAGGAAATCTATCACTCTCAAAATCAACCGATGAAATATTGCATATTTTGTTATAACTAACTTCAATTATAAAGTTACATTTTATCAATGCAAAAAACCTTCAATTAAATGCTCTTATTGAAGTGTAATTAACAAACTCTTAAGAGATATGACATATCGTTAATAAAAAAAATATACATAAGGTTCAACCTCTTGTGGAATGTCTTGTGAGAACAAAGCGAACTAAAGCACAACCCTCAAATAGAAAATGGGCAACGTGAGACTAAATGAATAACCATAACAAATGAGATACAATCACAAGTTAATGTTATCCACTTATAAAAGACAACAACATAGCCCTCTATCTTCGCCGATATCTCAAATACAAAGATCGTGTAGAGATTTGTGGGATTAAGTCCCGTAGTGTCCGTAGAAAGCAAACCGATGACTCAATGCACTCTAATTCAACCAGAAGGGTAATGGAAAAGGTCGTTGTTGGCATCAATCCCAACCGCACTAAGTAAAGTCCTCCTATATTTACGAAGGAATGTCCCATCAAGACACAAACTGGATGAGAGATCGCCATCCTAAGATGGAAGGTTTGAATGCTCAAAAAAGTCGGGAATTTGTCGACTCATTGAGTGCACCGATATACAAATCGGTATAACTAAACATACAACACCCATAAATTTCTCTAATGATAGGAATCCTCCAACTAAAAAATAACATTCTTTGCCTTGCGATGCTGCTCCAAGCTTTCATGTAGACACTCTAATATTAAATTTAGCCTATCCCCTATGATTTTCCGGGCTTCAAATCTAGATGACAAATTGCAAGTGAATGAAGTAACTAATAAACTCGATGTGCATTGCATATATCCAAAGATTGAGAATGAGTACAGTGGTATGATGTGAGGCAATGATACCAATCTTTCAAGAACCACCCAATCTCCTACTTGAGCTTGCATGTAATCCACCTACAGGTGTAATTGGGTGATCATGAAAATGCACGATAGTGAACTTTGTTTTATTTGAAGCATAGATAAAAAATTCAACATTATTTATAATGGACCATCCCTAAAGAGTGAACTTTATTTTATGATGGAAGCACATACCTTCAAGTAGCTCAGATAGAATGTTGTTTTTCTTCAAATAAACATCCGATGGCCCATCAAATGCCATCTTCTTATCCCATTCTCTAGTAGTTTGAGCACAATGCATATAGTCATTGTTAGATAATAAGTGTTCTTCAATTTGATTCGCTCTAACTGAATATTCCTTAAGTCACCATCCCTAATTGATGATTATGTGGCCAATAAAGTAGCCCTCTATCACTATCATCAACATCATCAAGGTATTTTGTGCGAAGACATAATTTCATACTCCTCATCTTGAAAGATAGTGAATTTATGGGATCATCTTGAGGGTAACCTATAAATGTGGAACTTGTCCCAAAGAAATGGGCATTTTCGATGGTGCATCTATAGATCATTTAGATTGTAAAGATTGAAAGGTCATTCCAAGTGAAAGTATAAGTACCCAACATCGATTGTTTTTTAGATGTTAAGATGAATGATTTTAAGAGGAAAAATAAATCAAATTATTATCCTAGGATTAGATGAGGACACTTAAAGAACACAAATAAAAATATTTTTAAGAGCAAGCTACAAGAGCTTAGAATTTGGGATGTTCATAAAGAAGCTAATATTATGTGAAAAAAAGTAGCAAGTGAAATTAAGCAAGTTGCTAAAATGCTTGGAGAATCAAAAGGAAAAGCTTCTTTTAGTAAAATAGTTGGTGGTGGAGTCGAGTGTGCAAGTAAAGATAAGAAATAAGAAGCATTATTATAAAATTTGATTTAGTTGTAAAACTTGGAGAATTGGGAAAGATATAAAGGACACTGTAGAGATTCTAAGAAAGCAAGATATGATGCAAAAAATTTAGCTTTTAGTGATTTATACAATAGATTAGATACCAAAGAAGGTGAAAGATGTATGTATAAGTTAGCTAACCAAAGAGACAGGATAAGTAAAGACCTAGTTCAAGTGTATTAAGTGATAAAGATAATAAAGTGCTTTTCTTAAAAAAAGATATTGAAAATAGGATGAGATATTTTGATAAACTTTTCAATGAAGGATTTGAATGTACGATTAATTTTAGCAACCTTAATACCCTAAACAAAAATAGAGAATTTTATTTTTATCATCAGATTAGTAAATCTGAAGTTAGAGAAGCTTTAAAGAAAATGAAATGTAAAACAAGAGGACGATGATATTCCAATATGTGGAAATTTTAGAGATCAAGGAATTTCTTGGCTTACAAATCTTTTAATGTTATTTTAAAGACTAAAAAGATGTCGATGAGTGGAGAAAGAGTTTGTTGGTTCCTATATTTAAGAATAAAGGTGATGCACAAGAGTGTGAAAAGCATAGAGGAATTAAGTTAATGTGTCATCCATTAAAATTATGGGAGAGAGTAATTGAGCATAGTATGTGATATAAAAAGTTCTCACAATCTTTGGTTTCATGCCGTAGATCTACTATGGATGCTATACATTTGTTAAGAGGTTTGATGGAGAAGTATAGAGAAAGTAAGGAGGATTTACATATGATATTTATTGATTTAGAAAAGCTTATGATAAAGTTTCAAGAGATGTTCTTTGGAGAGTTCTAGAACAAAAAAGAGATAATATTGGTTATATTCAAGTCATTAAGGGTATGTATACTAGAGTCCTTGTGTCCAAACACAAGGAGGATTGACAAAATATTTTCCCATTTCAATTGGATTACATCAAGGATCGCTTTAAGCCCTTATCTTTTGCTTTAGTTATGGATGTTCTTACTAGACATTTACAGAAGATGTACCTTGGTGTATGCTTTTGTCGATAACATTCTTCTTCTTGATAAGACTAGAGAGGGAGTCCAAGAGAACCTTGAATTATGGAGGTCAACATTAAAGTCTAAAGGTTTTCTAAGTAGATCTAAAATAATATATGGAGTGTAATTTTAATTGTAGAAGTTCTAGTGGTAGTGTTGTGACATTAGGTGAACAAGTCATTAATAAGAGTGAGTTTATCTGATATTTAGGCTCTATTGTTCAAAATGATGGTGAAATAGATGGAGATGTTATTAGTAGAATTCAAGTTGGATGGTCAAGTGGAGGAATGCATCTATTTATGGTGATAGAAAAGTTCCACTTAAACTTAAGGAAAATTTTATAAGATGGTGGTAAGACCTCATGACTTATGGTGAATGTTGGCCAATAAAAGAGAAGCATAAGACTAAGTTAAGTGTTACGAGATGAGGATGCTCAGTGGATGAGTGACTTTACTCTTAGAGATAAAATGCGAAATGAGTATGTTCGGAAAAAGTTGGAGTAACTCAGATGGCGATAAGATTAGAAAGTCGCCTTAGATGGTTTGACCACATAAAGCGTCGATGATGAAGTTAGAAGAGTAGATGCATTAGATTTGCCATATGTTAAGAAATGTAGAGGTATACCTAAAATACTTGGTTAATATGTATAAAAAATGACCTTAGTATACTTGAATTAAATGAGAATTTGACATATAATAGGACACAATGGAGCGAAGGATTCATATAAGACCCACTTAGTGGGATAAAGGCTTGTTGTTGTTGTTGTTATTGTTGTTGTTGTTGTTGTTGTTGTTGTTGTTGTTGTTGTTGTTGTTGTTTGTTGTGGATCTATAAGGTTCAACACGGGAAGTTACTTGAGATGTTGGTGTGAAGTATTCACTACAATTGGAGCTCTCGACACTACTCAATATTGTCTATCCCTCTTTCTTCATTAGCGGTTCCACAACTTCAACATACCATTGGATGAGTGCATGCATTGATTATAGACTCACATACTTCATCATTAGTAATGTGAGCTATAAATCTAGCACCAATAGGAAAACCGATTAACATTTAACTTCACCGGATCTAACTTAAATGACCTACAATGCTCGTAAGTCCATGAATTGAATCCTCCTTGGGCTTTGTATTAGGCGATTTTTTTCACGGTATAAGTAGGAATAAAATCATTAGTAACTCGTTCCAAAATTTACTTCATCATTGTTATTGTTGTTGTTGTTGCGGATCTATAAGGTTCAACCGGGAAGTTACTTGAGATGTTGGTGTGAAGTATTCACTATAATTGGAGCTCTCTACTCAATATTGTCTATCCCTCTTTCTTCATTAGACGGTTCCACAACTTCAACATACGTACCATTGGATGAGTGCATCGCATTGATTATAGACTCACATACTTCATCATTAGTAATGTGATGCTATAAATCTAGCACCAATAGGAAACCTATCAGTTAACATTTAACTTCTGGATCTAACTTAAATGACCTTACAATGCGCTTACGTAAGTCCATGAATTGAATCCTCCTTGGGCTTTGTATTAGGCGATTTTTTCACGCAGTATAAGTAGGAATAAAATCATCGGTAACACTCGATTCACCATTATAATAAAACAATGAAAATAATATCCAAACTCATTTTGATCTCGAACACCAAAACATAGAATCCCTTATCTCACCCGAATAAAGAATAAATTCAATTGATCTTAAAATAATAGTCAATGGATCCAAAATTTACAACTATATGCGCTAATTTACACTAACTTTTAAACCTAAGAAATAATTTAAACAAACATCACACACGATCTAAAACACACTTAAAGAATTAGATCAAATACATTGGTGCGATTGAAAGGGGAGGCTTTGGTTCTCGATTAGGTTCAACTCCTAGAATCTACTAGAGGAATGACGACATAATATAAAAATGTGGAGCTTGAAACAAATAATGTTGTCTCTATATTACCGAAATGCTATAGATGACACACAAAAGAAATCGTCTATGAGAGCCTATACTAAAAAATTATACGATCTTACTTAACAATCTCCACAAAGACAACATTTTATAATAAATCATATCTAATCACAACAAGATTTATTTTTTCCAAAAAAAAATACTAACACATCATACAATCATAGATCTAGCAAATAAGTTCACAAATCACACAACTCAACTATTAAAACACATCTACTCGCTAATATTCACAATCAAAGTGAACATTCAACTCTAGGTTTGTAAAATTATCTAAAAAAAATCTGAAATCAAAAACTAAACCATAGGTCTATTAGTTTGTAAAAAAAATAAAATAAATGCATCATACAATCATATAGATCTACCAAATAAATTCAAACGCATAAAGATTTATTTTTCCCAAATACTTAAATGCACAAACAAATCTCGATTCAATGTTTCTTTTTCCAAAAAAATATACAAATGCATCATACACTCATATAGATCTACCAACTAAATTCAAATGCATAAAGATTCATTTTTTCCAAAAATTTAAGCACAAAGAGATATCATGCTTTAAGATTTATTTTCTCCAAAAAAAATACAAATGCATCATACATTCTATGAGATCTACATTCACTAACTACACAACTAAACTAACAAAACACATTTACTATCCCAATATTTGCAATCAAAATAAACTTTCAAATCTAGGTTTTAAAAAATCACCTCAAAATTTGGAAATCATGCAATGTGCTCAACTGGCCGGACGGAGTCAAAGTTGGCGTGATCTGCGTACCGGGCGGTCGGAGAAGTCGGAGTGGTGGAATGACCCGATGCGGGAGAAACGAGCTCGGGGAAAATAAATCGGAGATTAATCACTGATCGGACGCTCTAAATGCTTTAATCGTCGCAACGAACCATCGAATGAATCGCACAATAGCCGTCAGTATGGGAGGCCTATTTAAATTTTTTTTTTAATGTGCCTAATTACATAATTAAGATTATAAATGTACTTAGTTTAAAATTTTAGCCAATATACTTATCATTATGCCTACAATGTTTTTTTGAAATTATTCAACATATAACATTCATTCAACAATTTTATATTTTGATATAATTTATATTTTCTCTAATTACAAAACAATCTTATTTTATAAAAGTACAATATAAGCATAGTTATGCATAACAAACTTTACCTTTAACATTAAGGGATCTAAGCATAGTGCCAAACAGTGAATGCCACATCAAGAAAAATAAAAGAAAAATCCTTTAAAAGCCACATCAGAAACTAAGAAACCCTAAAGAACGAGCAAGCATTCCTCAGCCACGTGGTGAAACGCGGAGCACCGCCGCTCAACATGAGCCAGCCAACATATCGTGGGCTCTACCCGCCATGCTGGACAAACATGTGAACAGGAAGCCGCCACTCCCTCCCACCCTCACTTCGTTCCCAAAAGCAGAGAGAAATTAAGCTGGACTCGCCTTCTTCTCTCTCTCCTCTCTTCTCAGTTTAAGAATCTATCAATATCTAACTTTGCAGGCAAAACCTAATTTCCCTACAGTATAAATGCATGAGATATCCACCGTTAGGAAACCATACTTCATTAGATCTCATTTCTCACATCTGCAATGGTTGTTGTGGGAATAATCACTTATCAGAATAGTTTGGCTGAAAGCTCAGTAATCCTTGCGATCAGCTGCATTGATGGCGCTTCGCAGAATGCAGGAAGAAAAACAAAGGAACGTGACGGTGATGACGACGACGACGACGACGATGACTCTGGTTGCACCTGCCGCCTGAGGGCCGCACAGCAATATAGAAATTCGATATTATGTAGTAACTTAAGAGCCAGCTTATATTTATAAACAGCTTTATAGAGAGGTTAATGTTTGTACTAATGCATTAACGCTACCTAATTAAGATAAATAAAGTGCTGTTGTAAGAGTTTTCTCCACCGTTATTGCAGTTGCGATGTTCTATTGTGTTATATAAATGAACTTTAACTATGAGGTTTTTTTAGTTATAATTTGTTTAGTTTATCTGTAAAATACTGACAGAATTGTACATTGAATTTGCTTTCTTTACCTCCTTTACTGGTGACATCTTAATTTTCCTGTGACCTCTTAGATTAACAGTATATCAGAACTGCAGTTATACTTTTCTTGTTTTACTCATAGAATTCATCGAGTTATTCACAAAGGGCCTTATTATTTGTTGCTAATGAAGCTTTGGAATAGCAAAATGACTCGCTAAACCAGTCTCAAAAGTGCTCATCTGAAATGTATTATGACAATGCAGTATAAAAGATTGTCGTAAAACAACTTAATTAAAACTTCAGTAGCTTCCCTTTTGAGATGGTACTGCTTTGAGACACCAAATAGTGAGAACTTCCGACTGTTATAAGAGTAGTGATAAAAATAGTTGTATTTGGGAGTTTGATGGTGAGATCAGAATGCTTCTAATCAAAGCAAATCGGCAAAATATCACATAAATTATAGGGTTTTATATTGATTTTGTTTTATGATCTGCATCAATTATGAACAGGAAGCTGAATAGTTTTCTAACTGTTCTAAAGAATAAAAGAATAAGGATTAAAAGTAGAATACAACAGAATGAAGATGATTTGGCCGGCCTTTCGTGGATGTGCCTTACATGGTTGTAAGCGTAGAAAAGCATTGCAATGAGATGGTGATTAAGGGTAATTTTTTAAAACTAAGTATCATTAGAATCTTAATTAGGTAATTAAGTATTAAAAAAAATTTAAGAATAATAGATAGTGATTTACAGCCACGCCGGTTCCGAGCGTGGCGTACTGCCACGTGAATATCTCGCCAATTAATCACACCGGGAGACTGCAGATAAAGCCCAGATAGTGGGCGAGGCTTCAGATACGGTAATTGACGGCCTCGACATATTATGAGGGATCGGCCTCGATCTATCTCCTCTGTTTTGCTCGATGCCCAACGCTTCCTCCGCCAGAGCTCACCAAACTCCACACCACGAGCATGGTCCTCCCCTCTCTTCCGCCAGGTCCGACCGGTCTGCATTGCTGCCTTGTCCGTGTATTCGATAGAAACTTTTGTTTTTTTCCGATAACCACTTTGGCGCCGCTTAACTACTTCCCTCTCATTTACCACCGTTAGAAGTCAACTTTAGCTTTGAGACGATTCCCGCTCTATTTCATTTGAGGAAAATTCCTTTTAGCGGATTCTACATTTTTTAGCGACATCCGTCGTTCTTCAGAAGACACGAAATCACTTTATTTATCAATTTATTTAGGTGTTAAGTAGCCAAAAGTAGTATTAATTAGGTGTCGGTTAATATAAATTTCTCATTATTCATATAATTTGTTTTGCAAGAATGAATAGAGAATTTGTTTGATTCTTTTCTATGGAGGCTAACCGCGAGTATCGATGAGCAATTGATCCAAGTTATGTGGGAGGGTCGAAATCATCCGGTTAAGGTTGACATCACGACCTTACTAGAATTGAAATGAATTATGAGAAGCTTGCACATTGATCAGGCGCCACAGTCACTCAAAGCAGTCGTTATCCGGTGGGTAGCGTATTTGTAGCATTGTAATCGGCGATGGCGTTTACGAAGTTACACTGATGAAGCTTCCGTCGGATATTGGTGTTGTATGTTAAGTGGAAGATGTTAATACATCCACATTTGATCGGTAGTAAGGTCGGTAGATATACCGCAGATACACAAGCTTTCATCGCACAAGCACCTCCGGGATACAACGCTTTGATGGGATAAACAACTCATAACCTCATCTAAAGCTTTAAAAAAATAAAATATAAATAAAACCAAACTAAAAATAAACCTAAACCAAAACCTAAACCTTAAAAATAAACTAAAATAAAACCTAAACTATGAGTACTCATGATACTAAGAAACCTAGTGAGCACTCCAATCTATCATATGGTTGAGCTTTATTTGAAATTGAGGAGATTTATTTATTTGAGTTAAAATTTCATTATAAATTTAGCTTACAATTCCTGATACAAGATTGTGAAAATACCAAGAGGTGAGGATTTTTCTTGTAGCATGAAAAACAATAACATCAGATCCTAAATCTAGGGAGCTTTAGTGAGGGAAAAGCAAGACTTAAATCTAAGGCAAAAATGGGTATATGGTTTATCTCCACAAGAGAGTAAATCACGACTCTGACTTATTACCACATGAGTGGCGACAACTAACTCCTACTACGATTCAAAACCATGTAGGCAAATCTTTTGCTTTTTCAAGATGGCTAGATTGTTATTATTTAGAAAAGAAACTAAGTCCTTAAACTCACTCCCTAAGAGACTAGAGCATGAGGGGTTTGAATAATGGCTTAAATCTAATGCAAATTTTTATCAATTTTTTATTTGATTTTAGACATTCTATTTTGACTCAAGCTATGAGATTTTGTATGCCTAAATGCAGAAATTAATTATGTGCCAAATGAAGAGAGAAAGAGGCGTTCTTCCATCATGGCTCTAAAAGGTTAAACCCATTCTATCTAGCATAGATGGAAGCCTTCTCTAAGCACTGAAATAAGATGTTATGTGTGTTGTTAAACATACAACATCCATCTAAGGGTTGCTAAATGTTTTATTATCTAGATTTAAAACCTAAGCTTTAAGTACTCATGATACTAGAAACCTAGTGAGCACTCCAATCTATCCTATGGTTGAGCTTTATTTGAAATTGAGGAGATTTATTTATTTGAGTTAAAATTTCATTATAAATTTAGGGCTTACAATTCCACAATACAAGATTGTGGAAATACCTAAGAGGTGAGGATTTTGCTTGTAGTCCCAAAGAAAAACAATAACATCGATCCTAAATCTAGGGAGCTTTAGAATAAAGAAAGACTTGAATCTAAGGCAAAAATGGGTATATGGTTTATCTCCACAAGAGAGAGTAAATCACCGACTCTTAGACTTATTACCATAGAGTGGCGACTAACTCCTACGATTCAAAACCATGTAGGCAAATCTTTGGTTTTCAAGATGGCTAGATTGTTATTATTTAGAAAAGAAATTAAGTCCTTAAACTCACTCCCTAAGAGACTAGAGCATGAGGGGTTTGAATAATGACTTAAATCTAAGCAAATTTTATCAATTTTTTATTTGATTTTAGACCTTCTATTTTGATGCAAGCTATGAAATTTTGTATGCCTAAATGCATGAGAAATTAATTATGTGCCAAATGAAGAGAAAGAGGTGTTCTTCCATCATAGGCTCTAAAAGGTTAAACCCATTCTATCTAGCATAGATGGAAGCCTTCTAACCACGATTGAAATAATATGTTATTGCGTGTTAAACATACAACATCCATCTAAGGGGTTGCTAAATATTTTATTATCTTGATGGGTTGATTCCCGGGTAGTATACCATCAAAATTTATCGATTATACTTGTAATAATTAATATGATAATTTGTTGCTCAACTTATAAGTTATGTGGCGATGACGATCGTACCGTTGGATGAACCGTATGTGCCTCAGTCTTTGCGGTCAAAGATGAGTATCGGTATGAGTAGTGGCTCAAGTAGTGTCCGGCGGGGATATTAGTGATGATGATTTGTTCGGGTTAGAATCTCTTGAGAATATAACATCATAATCTGCTAAAAAATCACTCATTTCGTAATGTTGACGGAAAGTCATATGTTGTCCACAAACGGTATGTCCGATGTGTAAAACTACTGGGACAACGATGTTTACTTTGACCCATTCGATGAAACTATCCTAAAAGATGAATTTGAAATTCCAAATGACCTTGTCGAAGGTATGTGTTTTGCAAAAGTTTGCAATTTCTTATTGTTATCCATAGTAAATAATGTTCAATTCCAAACGTTACCTCAACCGTAAGAACTACACGGTTGTATGTATACATCGCGATAGTCTTAGAGGCTTTAAGTGGCGTTTGCATTGTAGCGGCGGAGCGATTAGGGGTGCTTGGAGAATATCAAGAGTTGGTGAAAATCATAGATGTGTCAATGCGTAAGTGCATCCAGGTCATCGGCGGTGTAGTTCAAATTTCATGGCGTACTTCATCAAACTGTGATCGCAGATTGATCAAGCTAGAGATTATAGGTAGAATGGAGTCAAAATTCAATATTAAAGTTTCCTATATGAAAGCATGAGATGCAAGTAAATATAAAAGCAATATTCGGTGGAAGAGTCCTGGGACTCTCGTCTTTATATGGAATTAGTTTAGTACTTTACGGCAGACTAATTCAATCTACCACTACACATTTTTGAGACTTTTTTGGGCTTTTGGACCTTCAATAATGGGATGGAGTTCTGCAAACCGGTGTTGAGCTTAGAAGGTACTTTTTTGTTGGGCAAGTATCGTGGTACATTATTAACGATCGTAGGAATCGGCAATAATGGGTTGTTTTCTAGCTTTTGCTATTGTGGAATCAAAGAATGTTGATTCGTGGTTGTGGTTCTTCTGCTTGCATGATGTGTTGCCCGTAGTGTCTAGTAGATGTGATTTGTGCATAATATCAATAAACATCTTATTGCGTGGATGCAAAGAGATTTTTTAGGCACTCATAGGCATTGTTTGCGTCATTTGCGTGAAAATTTTAAAATGTCATATGCGGTGGGATTCGATGATGTTGAGTTTCTATGCCAAAAGATGTATATGGCGGTAACACGATGATATTCGTCACCGCGTTTAATGTTAGATATTTAAAATGTTAAAGAAGAAGCGTACAATTGGAGGTGAAAAATGGTCCCTTGTGCGATGGTGGTGGTATGCATTATGGGACAATGCTAATGAATGCATCGGTTTTTTTTGGTGTCAAAGCACGCGTGGTTTACCGATTCGGGCTTTAATCGCTATCTATTACAACTTAGTAGCTTTATTCATGAAATGATTATCCACTACTATTCAGAAGAGGAAGTCGACTTTATTTATTTATACTCATGGATTTTCACATTGCACGTCGAAAGGAGGCTAGGCATTTCCCACGAACGTAAATATCAACCCACATGAGATGCAAGTTTTGACAGCCCGATCATTCGAGTTGATTTGCTAGATAATGACCTATGTGATTGTAATTGTGGAACGATCATATATCATTTGATGCCCACATGTGATTCTTTGCATTGAGATTTTGACGGTTGAACCATCTCTCAATGTGTACACTCTACAATAAGCGTCATACATAAATGAATTTCATACTCTACCGATCGTTATGATTGGCCATCTATCGGTGAGATGGATTAGTCGCGTTGCGACCACCTTTGCGGAAGGTCGGTGACGCGTCTGAATAGATTAAACACAATGGATGAAAATGTAGGTACAAAGCGAACTTGTAGCATATGCAAAACAAATGGTCACTTCACATTATGCCCCATAATATTAACGGTCGGCGGTACATTTTCCAATTGGATAATGCTTATCTTTCTCTTTTAGGTTGCAGCGATCTACTTAGATTTTATAATATTAGCACTATTATATTTGCGATTCTTTTAAAGTGCGATGGCGGAGGGCACCGCCGCTATCGGCAACATAGTGAGCCACCATCAGATCGTCCACCCCATGCACGACCGGTACACAGGAGGAAGACAATTGTCACGATTTAGGGTTTAGGGGGTATACTTTTGTGTCGATCTACATTTTATTTATCTGTTTCATTACAAACTTAAGAGTCTTGTACAGCGTTAAATTTGGTTATGTCATAATGAACTTCTTATTATTTGTCAATTTTGAAATGAATTGGTTAACTTCATATGAAAATGACGACATACTTTTCATTTATTGTAGTCTCTTGGTTGTTCAATTCATCTTTATTGTGGGGCATTGAGCTCAATGGTTGATGGACACCTATTTATCAAATAGGCAATTATGATTGTTTCAACTTAGAATGTATTTAATAAACCTACATTATTCAACTAAAATATTGAGATGTTAGTATTGAGATAAGATGCTTTGTTACTTTTGCTAAAATATATAGGCATGATCACTTAAAACATGCATTTTAAAATTCAATCGATATGATTATATGAAGCATATTAATTTTATTCCACAATAAAAAATAATAAACATTATTAAAACATCCATTCAAGTTGAGTGGAAATCGGTAGAGATGCCTTTTACATTAACACAAAAATGATAATATGAAATGATTGCCCGCTTTATTTTGTTACTTATTTTCATCTTAAAAAAAATTACTCGGTCGGTCGCCCAATTAGTGGGTATCTGTCTCCCATAATCTGAAGTCCTCTTAATGCGGCGGCTTGAATATCATCACCTACTAATTGGGAGTGGCCGGGTATCTATTCGCCAATTGGTAGCGCCTCAACTTCATGTAATGACACGCAGCCATGAACCGACGTGGCGTGCGCCCTAATTGGGCGTATACTATTCTTAAATTTTTTTTATTAATACTTAATTACCTAATTAAGATTCTAATGATACTTAGTTTAAAAAAATTATCGTGATTAAGCTATCACAAGTCATTTAGGAAGAGGTGTTTTGATCTCGAGAAAGGATTCCAATGGAAACATGTGAATCTTGGCTCAACCATCATGATGAACATGATTATTGAGTTCAATTGAGTCATCCAAGCTTATTCTTCCGAAATGGATATCGGACAACTACAAGAAATTATAATCATGTATGATAATAGTAGCTATATTGAATGATATTTCATTGGAATATGTAACATTTAACAATTGGCTTGATCGTGTATGTAAGATATTGGATCATAGAGTAAAATTATTATATTCACTTAGTATTATGGAGAAGATCATTGTGTCCTAACACTATATTAGCAAAGTGTTCAAACATCAATTTCAGTTCATTTCTTCAAAGTTTACAACTGTATTTGTGTATAAGTTCTTGAGTATATATGCCATGATAGAATTTTAAAAAGAAATATGCATAATAATTAAATGAATATAGGCCACCATCCACAAGTGCTCGAACTATGGATAATTTTTTATTATTTATCTCTTAATCTTTTCACCTTTATGATATAATCATCAATTCTACATTTTTTATCATAATTAAAATTTATTGATATTGAATTTATCTTATAGATTAAGGCAGTTATATTGATAAATTAGCGATTCTAGATTTCGAGAGAATGACATAATATAGTATACAAACTTATTACATTAAATTCTTTTATATTTTTAAACATTTCAGTTTAACCAACAAATTAGTTTTAAAAACTATATAAATCTCAGATTTTCAGCCATTGATTTACAACATTCAGACTTTCTTGGTCTCTTATATGTATTTTTTTTATTTCTTTTGAAAACCATAATTCTATTTTTTCGTTCAAATGAAATATTAACAAGCCTTTTTGATAGTTCGATACAATGTTTTTATAATGATATACATATTCATCACTCTATTACATATGTGACCAAATAATCATATGTGTGTATTTAACCATATTATAAATTTTGGCACTATTGTTTTGGGCTCTAATTGCTAATGTCAATGCTAAGTTTGTTTAAATTTAATTTAATTTTTTAAATTTTAAAAATAATACTTATATTGTATGAGCTAACAAGCCACTATTGTTGTTTGATTCATAAATTAAAAGAACTCTTTTTTTAATGTCTAAAGAGATAACAAAAAACCATAAATAAAATTATATATGCCATAGTGGATCTTATGGTATCATGCTTTTCAAGATCATGCTTTATGAATCATTCATGGCATACCCCATGCAATTACCAAGTTTGGGATCCAAACAAATAATTTTATGATCGAGCCTCCTCATTATAGAAGATTCAATGATTATAATTTAGTGGCTTAGCAACATAGGATCTTAATTGTCACACCATTAAAATTTTAAAAATATGTGATACCGTGGTGAAAAGTTTTCAATTTCTTCTAAAATAAAAGGGTAGACTTCCATCTTCACTCTATGGGATAAAATGAAGACAAAATATACTTTCTCTTTTTATGCATTTTTGACATCACGTTGATCCACGGATGTTCTTATTGAGGGTGAGTGACATTGAGGATATGTGTACTATCTTAAAAGATAAAAGTAACCACCCTATAATGGACCTAATCACCTCAACAAGGACTACTAAGGATAATGCATGTGTACCAAGAATCTTTCCTACTTTACATGTAAAAGTAAAGTAGAGTTTATTTTAAACCGTTCATTAAGTTCTCTTGAGGGCAAGCCCCATAGTTAATTGCATCATAAGGAAGAGGATTCTTTACTCTCGATTAAGGTAAATGATCGTTGTCTCCAAAAATTTCAATAAGTAGGACTATCAATCGATTAGTTTATTTTGGAAGATCAAATGAGATTGATCAAAGAGAGAGAGAGAGAGAGAGTTATTATCGAAGCCAAAGAAAGATAAGTAGGAGATGCTCATGATGCTAGAAACTAGCGAGCATCTCAAACTATCTATGGTTGGCCTTTATTTTTTGAAATTGAATTATTTATTTGAGTTACATTTTATTAGAAGTTTAGTGCTTATAACTCCAAAATACAATATTATGGAAATGCTTAAGAGGTGAGGATTTATGCTTATGGTCTATATAAGGGAGAAGTAACCTTAAAACCTAAATCATGGGAGCTTTGAGGGCCAAAAGCATGACCTAAATCTAAGGCAAAATGGTGTTTAGTTTGCCTCCATAAGAAAGAATAAACCACCCGCTTGGACTTACCGTCTGGGTTGGCGCCAACTAACTCCTATAATTTTAAATTCATGTAGGCAAGTCATTTGCTTTATGCAAAATAGTTAGGTTGTTATTTATTTAGAAAGAGACTAAGTCCTTAAACTCATTCCCAGACTAGATCATGTAAGGACATGAAAATGACATAGATCTAATGAAATTCATATTATATTTTTATTTTCATTTTGGACAATCATTTTGACTAAGGCTTGTAGAATTCATATGCCTAATGCATGAGAAGTAAGATTATTGGTCAAAATCAATGAGAAGGGAGAAAATGTTTTCCACCATGGCTCTCAAATGTCAAGTCAAGTTTCTCTAGCAAAGGTGGAAGCCCTCCAATCAGAGTGAAACAAGATACTTTTGTGCATGATATTATAAAAGAAATACTCATCCATAAGGGTTGCTAATTCCTTTATCTTGATTTTTAACTTAGGCTTTAAGTGAGGTTATGAGTTATTTATTTTACTTTTGAGTTGATTAATTTGGCAAAAGATTTATTTTTTTCTAAAACCTAATCGTCATCCATGCTATACAATAAGCAAAAAAAGAAATTAAAAAAAAATGATGTCATCTTAATGTACAAGCTAAATAAATCATCATTCAATTTATAAAGCTAACACAAAGAATAAGAGGTCATTTGTGGTGGGCACCACCAACCGAAAATAAATTTGGTAGTCAAGATCTACCCATATATAACCTCAATTACAAATGAATTAATTTACAATCAAGTAAGAAAATTCATGTTATGGGGTCTCAAGCTTCATTTCTTCATTCTTCATTTCTTCTTTCTTCTTTCTTCTCTTCTTTATTCTTTGGTTTTCTTTTGAATTTGTTGGAATGTGGATGCTCTAAAGGTTTCACATGGTATATAAGATAAGATCTTATGACTAATGCTCATCCTAATCCTCCATAACATTCATTCCAAAATCTTAATTGCAAAAATTTACATGAAAAGGAAAAGTAAATCTAACTAAAATTTGTAAAATAGAGATTAGCTAAATAAATCTTACAAATCTCAAGCATGTATATTGGACTTAGCACACATGGGTAACTAAGTAATTGGATTATACTTAGCGGTATAAGCACCGCATGAAGCATTTATATTTTTACTTATCACAACGCCTCTTAAGCACAATCTCCTACAAAAATAATGATTAGACTAAATCATCATACCATTCATTCTACTTATATTCACCCCAACATCCAAATTAAAGTAAAATATAATAAAATAAAAGCAAACATCATATGCAACTAACCTAAAGCTATAAGTGGTGCTTAGCATAATGTGTGCTTTAGAAGGTTTGTGTGAGATGCTTAGCTATGATTTTAAGGTTTGAATTTTCTAAGTGTGAAGATGTTCAATTTAGATGGGCGATTTCATTTAAATGTTTAGTTGATTTGAGTTGATTTTATTTGATGTTTTGTTTAGGTTTGAGTGAATCTATAATTAATTACTAAGTTTTAAAGAGGGAAAAGAGAAGAGAACTTCTCTTTCCTTCCTATCTTAAGTAATTTTAAAGTGGATTCATGTTTAGTTTTTTTAGTGAATATTTTATTACGTGTTTTAATTAATCCTAAGTTTAGATGAACTCTAAACTAACCTATTAAAAAAGTATTTTAAGATTAAGTAAAGTGAATTAAATTCACAAAACACACATCTCTTCATTTCTTTCCCAACATGTATAACATGCACATGGATGCATCCTAAGCTTATCTATACACACAATGAATGAGAATATTTAGCACACTTTATGGTGAATGCTAAGTGAGTTACTTAAGAAAATTTGAATACTTTATGATGCATGATTTTCATTAAGTAGAAAAAGGGATTTTCTTATTCATTTTCACATGCACACATGTATGTATAAAAGGCATCGATTGAGTGCGTGTCATTGTTAACACCAGGGGTATATGATACAAGACCTACTTAGGGCTACTTAAAGCTTCACAATCGATTGTCAGACTAATATACCACTTTCTTTAAATACGAGCATATGTACAAAAGAAATGAATGAAAAAGAAAGATGTAAAGTTTGTATTTATGTTTGAACTTGGTTATACAATTTATATGTGTAAGTGTAAGGATCTTTCTTAAGTCATAATATGGAAGAGGATAAGAATTGATTAAAGCAAGTGTTGTGTTCTTTTAAAAGAACTATACACTTTGCAGATCTTATTCAAATCCATATTAAGAGGAAAGAAATGAAGCAAACATAAGACACATTTTATATTCACATGCAAGCCTATAAATAAACTATAAGTAGCAAAATTTTAATTTTAGGTATTTGATTTATAGATTTTGAAAATAATTTTAAATTTAATAGTTATAATAGCCATTCATATTTTTTACTTTAGCTAAAACATGCAATTTGACATAAAGAAACATTTCATTTTGAATTTGATTTTTTTTAAAAGCATGAATGCATGAAACTCATATGATATACATATTTAACATGTTAAGAAAGAATTAAAGTGATGAAAGTATGTAAACACATTCATTTAATTAATTCCTAAAGACAATCTTATGAAATAAGAAAGCTTAAAGTAAATCAAATTATTTTAAAGAAGGTTTGATTTTATTTTGAGTTTGATTTAATTTGAGAAATGTGAGGTGAGTTTGTTGTTCCTAATCCATTCCCACATATGTTGACTATTCTAGTTTAATTTTTAGGTGATTAGATGATTTTTATATGTTGCTTAGGTTAAGGTATGAATTAAGCATGTTAATTACCCCTTACGTACCACTTTAGCATAGTTAAACAAATAATTATGAGCTAATGAGATGACATAAAATCACACAAGAAATTTAAATCAGCAATGCCCCTAGTAAGAAAAGGGTCTAATGCATTTGGCTTATGATTAATGATTAATTAAACTAATAGATTTAACTTAAGTACTTTCATAACCCCTCACACATGTGAGTTGGATTTTAATTTTCTTAATTGTAGGCTCTTGAACACTTAAGAATCTACCCAAGATAGATTAATTGAGTTTTGGAAAGGTTTAGAAGTTTATGAAATTAATTAAAGGGATAATTAGTGAATTAACTATTAATTAAGGATGAATTAAGGAAAAAATGAGGGGTTTAGGGAATATCTTAAGTAAAGTGTCCCAAAATTATTCCATAAACTTCATATTCACTTAATCAAAACTTAATTGAGTCAATCGAGGGTTAAACCACTAATTAAGCTTAAGTACATTAAGGGAGTGATTAAGGAATGAATTAGCAATTCTTTTAATTAAGCCATCAATAAATCCCAAAAAAAATTAGGGGAGGTAGGAGTTATCCCACTAATTAAGCACAAGAAGCTTGGGACCGATCAATGGAGTAATTAGAGCGTAATTAGTAAAATAATATTCCCAATAAAACCCAAATTCAGAGGAAAATATTATTCAAAATTCATTGAAATTAATTTTAGAATATTTTATATTCATTTATCTATCAAATGAAATTTATTTCATATTTTTTTTGATTTTTTATGCTTAGATATGAATTTTAGAAGTTTTCATAATTAATTAGAATATTCAAATAGCCTAATTAAGTATTTAATCCCATCGGTTACGTGTTGGCGACATGCGGTTTCCACATGGCACAATGAGATCGGGTCTTTAACTTGTCATGTCGTATAGCCACGCGTCGTACGGCGCTCACAACCGTTCTCCTCAACCGTCAGATCGGATGACGTGAATAAAATGAATCAAAAGGGAAAATACTATTCAAAATACATATTTTTATTTAGATTATCCACTATCCCATCAAAGCACATATTTTTATTCTAGAGGATTTCATAATAATACTATTTTTTATATTAAGAAGAGGTCTATGCTTGATTCTAAGCATACTTAGATTATTACTACCCCTTCAATCTTCTTAAGAATTTCTACCACTACTCAAAATTAAAAGAATTCTCATAATAAATTTTCTATGAGTGCTTTAGATTAAGAAACAAACAATTAGTAAAAGACAAAAAAATCTAATGATTGTAAGAGACTCTCAGATGTATCTTGAAAATCGTTTGATCTTCTTTTGAACATATCATTGGCTTTCTTGGCTATTGGTTTAGTCATCAAAATACTTGGCTAAATTTTAAACTAAGCACGCGTTTATAATCTTAATTATGCAATTAGGCATATTAAAAAAATATAAAATAGGCCCGCCGCACGGTTAACTGGGGCTAAGCGCGCTGCCATTGTTATCGACTAACTTATTTTATTTTATTTTTTAAATAAATAAAGATAAAAGCGTCATTTTTTGGCCATATCGCTCATCCGTCGATTTTAGTGTGCTTTATATCTTTGGAAAGATAATGAGAAGTACTACAACTTTCATGTTGACACTTTGACGATTCTTACGACGGCAGTCTGCGATGTATAAATTTTAAGGTGCAAAAAAATATTTTTTGGGCCATTTCATTTTGGCGTGTCAGCTCATCCGATTCAGATTTTAGCGTGCTTGGTATCATTGGAAAATTAATAAAAGTACTACAAGTTTTATGTTAATAATTTTGATGAATCGCTAGGTAGGTGAAATTTTTTAGTATGGATAAATTTTAAAGTGCAAAAGAAATATTTTTTGCGACTGTTATTTTGGCCGACGGGATAATCCGGTGTCGGATGTTAGCATGTTTGGTATTATCGGAAAGGTAATTTAAAGTACTACAACTTTCATGTCGATACATTTTTTTCGATTCTAGCGTGTCGTAGTTTTGCATATGTATAAATTTTAAGATGCAAAAATTATTTATTGTGGCAGCCATAATTTTCTAGCCGTATTGGGCTCATTCGATGTCGGATTTTAGCGTGGTTAGTATCGTTAGAAAGGTAATGAGAAGTACTACAACTTTTATGTTGACAATTTTGGTGATTTGCTTGACTAACCGTAGTTTTACATATGTATAAATTTTTAAGATGCAAAAAATTTTTATCGCACTCATTTTTTTTTGGGATCGGGCTCATCCGATGTTAGATTTTTAGCGTGTTTGATATCTTTAGAAAGGTAATGAGAAGTACTACAATTTTATGATGATAATTTTGGTGATTCTCTCGGTCATGATTTTACATTTACATTCTATCAAATAGTGAATTATAGGAAATCTATCACTCTCAAAATCAACCGATGAAATATTGCATATTTTGTTATAACTAACTTCAATTATAAAGTTACATTTTATCAATGCAAAAAAAAACCTTCAATTAAACGCTCTTATTGAAGTGCAATTAACAAACTCTTAAGAGATATGACATATCGTTAATACAAAAAAATATCAAGGTTCAACCTCTTGTGAATGTCCCTGTGAGAACAAAGCGAACTAAAGCACAACACTCAAATATAAATTAGACAACTGAGACTAAATGAATAACCACAACAAATGAGATACAATCACAAGTTAATGTTATCCACTATTTACAAAAGACAACAACATAGCCCACTATCTTCATGGATATCTCAAATACAAAGATCACGTGTAGAGATTTGTGGGATTAAGTCATGCGTGTTTGTAAAACCAAACCTATGACTCAATGCACTCTAATTCAACCAACTGCGAAGGCTAATGGAAAAGGCCGTTGTTGGCATCAATCCCAACGCACTAAGTAAAGTCCCCTATATTTATCCGTAGGAATGTCCCATCAAGACACAAAGCTGGATGGAGATTGCCATCCTAAGATGGAAGGTTTGAATGCACAAAAGTCTGGAATCTGGACTCTGTTGAGTCCACCCGATATACAAATCTGTATAATCAACATACAACACCCATAAATTTCACTAAGGTTCGATAGGAATCCTCCCAACCGCTAAAAATAATATTCTTTGCCTTTGCGATGCATTCCAAGCTTTCATAGGACACTCTAATATTAAATTTAGCCTCTATCCGCCTATGATTTTCACGGGCTTCAAATCTAGTTGGCCTAATTGCGGGATGAATGAAACTAATAAACTTAGATGTGCATTGCATATGTCCATTGAAACCGAATGAGTACGTATGATGTGAGGCAATGTTACCAATCCTTTAAGCACCACCCAATCTCCTACTTGAGCTTGCATGTAATGCCACTACAGTGTAATTGGGTGATCATAGAAAAAAAAGCAGATAGTGAACTTTGTTTTATTTGAAGCATAGATCACAAATTCAACATTATTTATAATGGACCATCCCTAAAGAGTGAACGCTATTTTTTATGATGGAAGCACATACCTTCAAGTAGCTCAGATAGAATGTTGTTTTTTTCTTCAAATCTTTGAAACATCGATGGCCCATCAAATGCCAACTTCTTATCCCATTCTCTAGTAGTTTGAGCACAATGCATATAGTCATTGTTAGATAATAAGTCTTCTTTAGTTTGATTCGTTCTAATTGAATATTCCTTAATTATGTCACCATCCCTAATTGATGATTATGTGGCCAATAAAGTATCCCCTCGATCACTATCATCAACATCATCAAGGTCCTTTATTGCACAAGGCATAATTTCATACCCTCATCTTCAAAGATAGTGAATTTATGGGATCATCTTGAGGGTAACCTATAAATGCGAACTTGTCCCGACAAAATGGGCATTTTGATGGTGCGATCTATAGATCATTTAGATTGTAAAGATTGTAAGGTCATTCCAAGTGAAAGTATAAGTACCCTCGATTACTAGTTTTAGATTTTAAGATGAAAAATTTTAAGAGAAAAATAAATCAAATTATTGTGCTAGGATTAGATGAGGACACTTAAAGAACACAAATAAAATATTTTAAGAGTAACTTACAAGAGCTTAGAATTTGGGATGTTCATAAAGAAGCTAATATTATGTGGAAAAAAAGTAGCATGTGAAATTAAGCAAGTTGCTAAAATGTGCTTGGAGAATCAAAAGGAAAAGCTTCTTTTAATAAATATAGTTGGTGGTGGAGTCGAGTGTGCAAGCAAAGATAAGAAATAAGAAGCATTGTTATAAAATTTGATTTGGTTGTAAAACTTAGAGAATTGGGAAAGATATAAAGTGACCGTAGAGATTCTAAGAAAGCAAGATATGATGCAAAAAATTTAGCTTTTAGTGATTTATACAATAGATTACAAACCAAAGAAGGTGAAAGATGTATGTATAAGTTAGCTAACCAAAGAAACAGAGAAGTAAAGACCTAGTTCAAGTGAGGTGTATTAAGGATGAAGATAATAAAGTACTTTTCTTAAAAGGATATTGAAAATAGGTGGATGAGATATTTTGATAAACTTTTCAATGATGGATCCGAATGTGCGATTGATTTTAGCAACCTTAATACCCTAAACAAAAATAAAGAATTTTATTTTATCATCGTATTAGTAAATCAGTTAGAAGCTTTAAAGAAAATGAAATGTGGAAAAAAGTAGGACGATGATATTCTAAGATGTGTGGAAATATTTAGGAGATCAAGAAATTTCTTGGCTTACAAATCTTTTAATGTTATTTTAAAGACTAAAAGATGTCGGATGAGTGGAGAAAGAGTTTGTTGGTTCCTATATTTAAGAATAAAGGTGATGCACAAGAGTGTGCAAATTATAGAGGAATTAAGTTAATGTGTCATACATTAAAATTATGGGAGAGAGTAATTGAGCATAGGTTACGATGTGATATAAAAGTTCTCACAATCGGTTTGGTTTCATGTCGTAGATCTACTATGGATGATATACATTTGTTAAGAGGTTTGATGGAGAAGTATAGAGAAAGTAAGGAGGATTTACATATGATATTTATTGATTTAGAGAAAGCTTATGATAAAGTTTCAAGAGATGTTCTTTGGAGAGGTCTAGAATAGAAAAGAGTTAATATTGGTTATATTCAAGTCATTAACGGTATGTATACTAGAGCTACTTGTGTCCAAACACAAGGAGGATTGACAAAATATTTTTCCATTTCAATTGGATTACATTAAGGATCGACTTTAAGCCCTTATCTTTTTTTTTTTCTTTAGTTATGGATGTTCTTACTAGACATTTACAGGAAGATGTACCTTGGTGTATGCTTTTCGATGACACTCTTCTTGTTGATAAGACTAGAGGGCATCCAAGAGAACCTTGAATTATGGAGGTCAACATTAGAGTCTAAAGGTTTTTGTTTAAGTAGAACTAAAACTGAATATGTGGAGTGTAATTTTAATTGTAGCAGTTCTAGTGGTGTTGTGACATTAGGTGAACAAGTCATTAATAAGAGTGAGCGATTGAGATATTTAGGCTCTATTTTTCAAAATGATGGTGAAATAGATGGAGATGTTATTAGTAGAACTCAAGTTGGATGGTTGAAGTGGAGGAATGCATCTTTGTTGTGTGATAGAAAAGTTCCACTTAAACTTAAGGAAAATTTTATATGATGGTGGTAAGACGTAATGACTTATGGTGAGAATGTTGGCCAATAAAATAGAAGCATAAGACTAAGTTAAGTGTTACGAGATGAGGATGCTCAGTGGATGAGTGGCTTTACTCTTAGAGATAAAATGAAATGAGTATGTTGGGAAAAAGTTGGAGTAGCTCAGATGGCGGATAAGATTAGAGAGAGTCACCTTAGATGGTTTGACCACATAAAGCGTCGACCATCCGATGACCCGGTTAGGAGAGTAGATGCTTTAGATTTGCCCTATGTTAAGAAAGGTAGAGGTATACCTAAAAGACTTGGTTAAGATGTATAAAAAATGACCTTAGTATACTTGAATTAAATGAGAATTTGACATATAATAGGACACAATGGAGCGAATGATTCATATAGTCGACCCACTTAGTGGGATAAAGGCTTGTTGTTATTGTTGTGGATCTATAAGGTTCAACCCGGGATGTTACTTGAGATGTTGGTGTGAAGTATTCACTACAATTGGAGCTCTCGACACTCCTCAATATTGTCTATCCCTCTTTCTTCATTAGACGGTTCCACAACTTCAACATACACTACCATTGGATGAGTGCATGCGTTGATTATAGACTCACATACTTCATCATTAGTACTATAAATCTAGCACCAATAGGAAACCGACCTATCAGTTAACATTAAACTTCTTGGATCTAACTTCAATGACCTTATAATGCGTAAGTCCATGAATTGGATCGCCTTGGGCTTTGTATTGACGATTTTTTCACGCAGTATAAGTAGGAATAAAATCATCGTAACACTCGTTCACCATTATAATAAAGAACAATGAAAAATATCCAAACTCATTTTGGTCTCGTAACACCAAAATATAGAATCCTTATCTCACCCGAATAAAGAATAAATTCAATTGATCTTAAAATAATAGTCAATGGATCCAAAATTTACAACTATATGCGCTAATTTACATCAACTTTTAAACCTAAGAAATAATTTAAACAAACATCACACACGATCCAAAACACACTTAAAGAATTAGATCAAATACATTAGGTGCATTGAAAGGGGAGGCTTTGGTTCTCGGTGGGTTCAACTCCTAGAATCTAACTAGAGGAATGATGACATAATATAAAATTTTGAGCCGCTTGAAACAAATAATGTTGCCTCCTCTATATTACCAAAGAAATGCTATAGATGACGCACAAAAGAAATCACTCTATGAGAGCCTATCGAAAAATTATACCATCTTACTCATTACAATCTCCACAAAGACAACATTTTATAATAAATCATATCTAATCACAACAAGATTTATTTTTTCCAAAAAAAAAAAAAAAACTAACACATCATACAATCATAGATCCGCAAATAAGTTCACAAATCACACAACTCAACTATTAAAACACATATACTCATTAATATTCACAATCAAAGTGAACATTCAACTCTAGGTTTGTAAAATTATCTAAAAAAACCAAATCAAAAACTAAACCGTAGGTCTATTAGTTTGTAAAAAAAATATAAACGCATCATACAATCATATAGATCTACCAAATAAATTCAAACATAAAGATTTATTTTTCCCAAATACTTAAACGCACAAAATCACGATTCAATGTTTTTTTTTCCAAAAAAATATACAAATGCATCATGCACTCATATAGATCTACCAACTAAATTCAAATGCATAAAGATTCATTTTTCCAAAATTTAAGCGCACAAAGAGATATCATGCTTTAAGATTTATTTTTTCCAAAAAAAAATACAAATGCATCATACATTCTATGAGATCTACCAAATACATTCACTAACTACACAACTAAACTAACAAAACACATTTACTATCCCAATATGCAATCAAAATGAACTTTCAAATCTAGGTTTGAAAAATCACCTCAAAATTTGGAAATCATGCAATGTGCTCGAAATCTGGCCGGAGAGTGGTCGGCGTGGCGGCCAGTCGGAGCGGCAAGGCGTCGACGCTCGAAGCAAGGTGGAACGGCGACCGATCGCAGGAGAAAGCTCGGGGAAAATAAATCGGAGATTAATCACTCGATCGGTCCCAGTGCGACTCTAAATGCTTTGAATCAATCCTACAAGGATGCATTGACGTGGTACACACTACGCCGTTATATGGAGGCAACCTATTTAATTTTTTTTAATATGCCTAATTACATAATTAAGATTATAAACGCATTTAGTTTAAAATTTTAAATATACTTAGCATTATGCCAACAATCTTTCATTTTGAAATTATTCAACATATAACATTCATTCAACCAATCATATATTTTTATTATCAAGATAAGCTGTAGCTTTGTCACTAAATCTTTGGTTTAGGATATGCAACACCTCTCTCTCTCTCTCTCTCTCTCTCTCTCTCTCTCTCTCTCCATATATATATATATATATATAATATCTGTGAAAAAAATACTCAGAATGCGCATTTTAATTAATTTATGATATAATTTATATTTTCTCTAATTATATAACAATCTTATTTTATTAAAGTACAATATAAGCATAGTTATGCATAACAAACTTTACCTTCAACATAAAGGGATCTAAGCATAGTGCCAAACAGTGAATGCCACAGCCAAGAAAAATAAAGAAAAATCCTTTAAAAGCCACATCAGAAACTAAGAAACCCTAAAGAACGAGCAAGCATTCCTCAGCCACGTGGTGAAACGCGGAGCGCCGCCCAACATGAGCCAGCCAACATATCGTGGGCTCTACCCGCCATGCTGGACAAATATGTGAACAGGAAGCCGCCACTCCCTCCCACCCTCACTTCGTTCCCAAAAGCAGAGAGAAATTAAGCTGGACTCGCCTTCTTCTCTCTCTCCCTCTCTCTTCTCAGTTTAAGAATCTATCAATATCTAACTTTGCAGGTAAAATCTAACTTCCTACAGTATAAATGCATGAAATATCCACTGTTAGGAAACCATACTTCATTAGATCTCATTTCTCACATCTGCAATGGTTGTTGTGGGAAGAATCACTTAGTAATCCATCGGATCCGCTACATTGATGGCGCTTCGCAGAATGCAGGAAGAAAAACAAAGGAAAGTGACAGTGATGATGACGACGACGACGACGATGACTCTCAGGTTGCACCTGCCGCCTGAGCGCACAGCAATATAGAAATTCGATATTATGTAGTAACTTAAGAGCCAGCTTATATTTATAAACAGCTTTATAGAGAGGTTAATGTTTGTACTAATGCATTAACGCTACCTAATTAAGATAAATAAAGTGCTGTTGTAAGAGTTTTCTCCACCGTTATTGCAGTTGCGATGTTCTATTGTGTTATATAAATGAACTTTAACTATGAGGTTTTTTAGTTATAATTTGTTTAGTTTATCTGTAAAATACTGACAGAATTGTACATTGAATTTGCTTTCTTTACCTCCTTTACTGGTGACATCTTAATTTTCCTGTGACCTCTTAGATTAACAGTATATCAGAACTGCAGTTATACTTTTCTTGTTTTACTCATAGAATTCATCGAGTTATTCACAAAGGGCCTTATTATTTGTTGCTAATGAAGCTTTGGAATAGCAAAATGACTCGCTAAACCAGTCTCAAAAGTGCTCATCTGAAATGTATTATGACAATGCAGTATAAAAGATTGTCGTAAAACAACTTAATTAAAACTTCAGTAGCTTTTGAGATGGTACTGCTTTGAGACACCAAATAGTGAGAACTTCCGACTGTTATAAGAGTAGTGATAAAAATAGTTGTATTTGGGAGTTTGATGGTGAGATCAGAATGCTTCTAATCAAAGCAAATCGGCAAAATATCACATAAATTATAGGGTTTTATATTGATTTTATTTTTTGATCTGCATCAATTATGAACAGGAAGCTGAATAGTTTTCTAACTGTTCTAAAGAATAAAAGAATAAGGATTAAAAGTAGAATACAACAGATGAAGTTGATTTGGCCGGCCTTTTCGTGGATTTGCCTTACATGGTTGTAAGCGTAGAAAAGCATTGCAATGAGATGGTGATTAAGCTATCACAAGTCATTTAGGAAGAGGTGTTTTGATCTCAGAAAGGATTCCAATGGAAACAGGTGAATCTTGGCTCTAACCATCATGATGAACATGATTATTGAGTTCAATTATGAGTCATCCAAGCTTATTCTTCCTGAAATGGATATCAGACAACTACAAGAAATTATAATCATGCATGATAATAGTAGCTATAGTGAATGATATTTCATTGGAATATGTAACATTTAACAACTGGCTTGATCGTATGTAAGATATTGGATCATATAGACAATCATTTAAGGAGTAAAATTATTGTATTCACTTTGTATTATGGAGAAGATCATTGTGTCCTACCACTATATTGCTGACAAGCAAAGTGTTCAAACATCAATTTCAGTTCATTTCTTCAAAGTTTACAACTGTATTTGTGTATAAGTTCTTGAGTATATATGCCATGATAGAATTTCAAAAGAAATATGCATAATAATTAAATGAATATAGGGGCCACCATCCACAAGTGCTTGAACTATGGATAATTTTTTATTATTTATCTTTTAATCTTTTCACCTTTATGATATAATCATGAATTCTACATTTTTTATCATAATTAAACTTTATTGATATTGAATTTATCTTATAGATTAAGATAGATTATATTGATAAATTAGCGATTCTAGATTTGAGAGAATGTCATAATATAGTATACAAACTTATTACATTAAATTCTTTTATATTTTTAAACATTTCAGTTTAACCAACAAATTAGTTTTAAAAACTATATAATTCTCAGATTGATTTACAACATTTAGGCTTTCTTCGGTCTCTTCTATGTATTTTTTTTTATTTCTTTGAAAACCATAATTTTATTTTTTCAGTCAAATGAAATATTAACAAGCCTATTTTTGATAGTTACCGATACAATCTTTTTATAATGATATACATATTCATCACTCTATTACATATGTGACCAAATAATCATATGTGTGTATTTAACCATATTATAAATTTTGGCACTATTGTTTGCTCTAATTGCTAATGTCAATGCTAAGTTAGTTTAAATTTAATTTAATTTTTTAAATTTTAAAATAATACTTATATTGTATGAGCTAACAAGCCACTATTGTTGTTTGATTCATAAATTAAAAGAACTCTTTTTAATGTCTAAAGAGATAACAAAAAACCATAAATAAAATTATATATGCCATAGTGGATCTTATGGTATCATGCTTTATGAATCATTCATGGCATACCCCATGCAATTGTCAAGTTTGGGATCCAAGCAAATAATTTTATGATCGAGCCTTCTCATTATAGAAGATTCAATGATTATAATTTAGTGGCTTAGAAGAGGATCTTAATTGTCACACCATTAAAATTTTAAAAATATGTGATATGGGTGAAAATTTTTCAATTTCTTCTAAAAATAAAAGGGTAGACTTCCATCTTCACTCTATGAGGGATAAAATGAAGATAAATATATTTCTTTTTTTATACATTTTGACACCACGTAGATCAGATGTTCTTATTGAGGGTGATTGCACATATGAGGATATGTGTACTATCTCAAAAGATAAAAGTAACCACCCTACAATGGACCTAATCACCTCAACAAGAACTCCTAAGGACAATGTGTATGCAAAAAGAATCTTTCCCTACTTTACATGTAAAAGTAAAGTAGGGTTTATTTTAAACTGGTGGGTTGTTTCTCAAAGCCCCATAGTTAATTGCATCATAAGGAAGGGGATTCCTTAGGAATACTCGATTAAGGTAAATGATCGTTGTCTCCAAAAATTTCAATAAGGACTATCAATCGATTAGTTTATTTTGGAAGATCAAATGAGATTGATCAAAGAGAGAGAGAGAGAGAGAGAGAGAGAGAGAGAGAGAGAGAGAGAGAGTTATTATCGAAGCCAAAGAAAGATAAGTAGATGCTCATGATGCTAGAAACTGAGCATCTCAAACTATCCTATGGTTGGGCTACATTTTTTGAAATTGAATTATTTATTTGAGTTAAATTTTTATTAGAAGTTTAGTGCTTATAACTCCATAATACAATATTATGGAAATACTTAAGCGGTGAGGATTTATGCTTATGGTCTATATAAGGGAGAAGCAATCTTAGAACCTAAATCTTGGGAGCTTTGAGGGCCAAAAGCATGACCTAAATCTCGAAAATGGGTGTTTGGTTTGCCATAAGAGAGAACAAACCACCCAATTGCTTGGACTTACAACCAACCAACCTCCTCCTATGATTTTAAATTCATGTAGACAAGTCATTTGCTTTATGTAAAATAGTTAGGTTGTTACTTATTTAGAAAGAGACTAAGTCCTTAAACTCACTCCCTAAGAAACTAGATCATGTAAGGACATGAAAATGAACTAGATCTAATTCATATTACATTTTTATTTTCATTTTGGACAATCATTTTGACTCAGCTTGTAGAATTCATATGCCTAATGCATGAGAAGTAAGATTATTGGTCAAAATCAATGAGAGAAAGTATTTTCCACCATGGCTCTCAAATGTCGAGCCAAGTTTCTCTAGCAAAGCCCTCCAATCAAGAGTGAAACAAGATGCTTTTGTGCATGATATTATAAAAGAAATACTCATCTAGCTAAGGGGTTGCTAATTTCTTTATCTTAATTTTTTAACTTAGGCTTTAAGGGGTTATGAGTTATTTATTTTACTTTTGAGTTGATTAATTTGGGAAAAGATTTATTTTTTTCCTAAAACCTAATCGTCATCCATGCTATACAAGTAAAAAAAAGAAATTAAAAAATTGATGTCATCTTAATGCACAAGCTAAACAAATCATCATTCAATTTATAAAGCTAACACAAAAGAATAAGAGGTCATTTGTGGTCGGGCACCACCGCGACAAACCGAAAATAAATTTGGCCGAGCTCTACCCATATACAACCTCAATTACAAATGAATTAATTTACAATCAAGTAAGAAAATTCATGTTATGGGTCTCAAGCTTCATTTCTTCATTCTTCTTTTCTTCTTTCTTCTTGCTTCTCTTCTTTCTTCTTTTCTTTTGGATTATTAGAATGTGGATGCTCCAAAGGTTTCACATGGTACATAAGATAAGATCTTATGACTAATGCTCATCCTAATCCTCCGTAACATTCATTCCAAAATCTTAATTGCAAAATTTACATGAAAAGGAAAATTAAATCTAACTAAAACTTGTAAAATAGAGATTAGCTAAATAAATCTTACAAATCTCAAGCATGTATATTGGACTTAGCACCCCACACATGGGTAACCAACTCCACCTAGCCTATTGGATTATACTTAGGGTATAAGCACGCATAACAAAAGCATTTATATTTTTACTTATCACAACGCCTCTTAAGCACAATCCGAAAAAATAATGATTAGACTAAATCATCATACCATTCATTCTACTTACATTCACCAACATCCAAATTAAAATATAATAAAATAAAAGCAAACATCAAGCTATGCACCTCTAACCTAAAGCTATAAGTGGTGCTTAGCATAGTGTGCTTTAGAAGGTTTGTGTGGGATGCTTAGTTATGATTTTAAGGTTTGAATTTTCTAAGTGTGAAGATGTTCAATTTAGATGTCTGATTTTATTTAAATGTTTAGTTGATTTGAGTTGATTTTATTTGATGTTTTGTTTAGGTTTGAGTGAATCCTATAATTAATTACTAAGTTTTAAAGAGAGAAAAAGAGAAGAGAACTTCTTTTCTTCCTACCCTACCTTAAGTAATTTTAAAGTGGATTCATGTTTAGTCTTTTAATGAATATTTTATTACGTGTTTTAATTAATCCTAAGTTTAGATGAACTCTAAACAAACCTATTAAAAAAAGTATTTTAAGATTAAGTAAAGTGAATTAAATTCACAAAACACACATCTCTTCATTTCTTTCCCAACATGTATAACATGCACGTGGATGCATCCTAAGCATATCTATACACAAAATGAGAATGTTTAGCACACTTTATGGTGAATGCTAAGTGGGTTACTTAAGAAAATTTGAATGCTTTATGATGCGTGATTTTCATTAAGTAGAAAAAGGGATTTTCTTATTCATTTTCACATGCACACATGTATGTATAAAAGACATAAGTGAGGGTGTCACAGCCAAGAGTTGTATGGTACAAGACCTACTTAGGGCTACTTAAAGCCTCATAATCTCGGGATTGTCTAGACTAATATATCACTTTCCTTAAATATATATGTACAAAAAAAATGAATGAAAAGAAAGATGCAAAAGTTTGTATTTATGTTTGAACTTGGTTATACAATTTATATGTGTAAGTGTAAGGATCTTTCTTAAGTCATAACATGGAAGAGGATAAGAATAGATTAAAGTAAGTGTTATGTTCTTTTAAAAGAACTATACACTTTGTGATCTTATTCAAATCCATATTAAGAGGAAAGAAATGAAGCAAACATAAGACACATTTTATATTCACTTGCAAGCCTATAAATAAACTATAAGTATCAAAATTTCAATTTTAGGTATTTGATTTATAAATTTTGAAAATAGTTTTAAATTTAATAGTTATAATAGCCATTCATATTTTTTTTACTTTAGCTAAAACATGCAATTTGACATAAAGAAACATTTCATTTTTAAATTTGATTATTTTTAAAAAGCATGAATGCATGAAACTCATATGACATACACATTTAGCATGTTAAGAAAGAATTAAAGTGATGAAAGTATGTAAACACATTCACCCTAATTAATTCTTAAAGATAATCTTATGAAATAAGAAAGCTTAAAGTAAATCAAATTATTTTTAAAGAATGTTTGATTTTATTTTGAGTTTGATTTAATTTGAGAGATGTGAGGTGAGTTTGTTGTTCCTAATCCATTCCCACATATGTTGACTATTCTAGTTTAATTTTTAGGTGATTAGATGATTTTTATATGTTGCTTAGGTTAAGGTATGAATTAAGCATGTTAATTACCCCACTGCACCACCTTAGCATAGTTAAACAAATAATTATGAGCCAATGAGATGACATAAAATCACACAAGAAATTTAAATCAGCAATGCCCCTAGTAAGAAAAGGGTCTAATGCATTTTGCTCATGATTAATGATTAATTAAACTAAGGGTTTAACTTAAGTACTTTCATAACCCCTCACACATGTGAGTTGGATTTTAATTTTCTTAATTGTACTTAGGCTCTTGAACACCTAAGAATCTACCTAAGATAGATTAATTGAGTTTTGGAAAGGTTTAGAAGTTTATGAAATTAATTGAAGGGATAATTAGTGAATTAACTATTAATTAAGGTTGGATTAAGGAAAATGGAAGGTTTAGGGAATATCTTAAGAAAAGTATCCCAAAATTATTCCATAAACTTCATATTCACTTAATCAAAACTTAATTGAGTCAATCAGAGGGTTAAACCACTAATTACACTTTGCTTAAGTACATTAAGGGAGTGATTAAGGAATGAATTAGCAATTCTCTTAATTAAGTAAAAAAATAAATCCCAAAAAAATTAGAGGAGGTAGGAGTCATCGCACTAATTAAGCACAAGAAGTTTGGGATCAATCAGTAATTAGAGCATAATTAGTAAAATAATATTCCCAATAAAACCCAAATTGTGAGGAAAATATTACTCAAAATCCATTGAAATTAATTTTAGAATATTCTATATTTATTTATCTATCAAATGAAGTTTATTTCATTTTTTTTTTGATTTTTTATGCTTAGATATAAATTTTAGAAGTTTTCATAATTAATTAGAATATTCAAATAGCCTAATTAAGTATTTAATCCCATTGCGTAATGGACGCCGATGTGCTTTCCACGCGGGCACAACGAGATCGGTCTTTAACTTGTCATGTCGTGCATCATATGGCGGCACGCTTTCCTCAATCGTCCGATCAAGGATCCGACTGAGAATAAAGCCACAATCAAAAGGGAAAATACTATTCAAAATACATATTTTATTTAGATTATCCACTATCCCATCAAAGCACATATTTTTATTCTAGAGGATTTCACTCATAATAATACTTTTTTTTTTATATTAAGAAGAGGTTTATGCTTGATTCTAAGCATACTTAGATTATTTACTACCCCTCAATCTTCTTAAGAATTTCTACCACTACTCATGTTGCTCTTATAAATCTTGTATAAGTAAATTTTGAGGTTTTTATTCTTAAATTATAGAATAATTAGAAGGAGTAGAGATTAAGGTAGATTTATCAACAACAACATCAATAAAAGTTCTTAATCAAGTTTATAAATTCTTTTATTAATCCAAAAAAGTTCTATAATCTTTTGACTTTTGAAGAGAAGCTTATTGATGTAGTTAACAATTTTGTTTCTATCTCCTTTCTAAGGCTCCTTATCACCCTGCATGTAGCCAATGGCATTAAAGATTTTTTATGTATTGAATCAAAAAATTGAAAGATTCATGTTCATCTAAAAGGTTTAAGGTCAAGTTGTTGGTCAATAGTTGATTACTAGATAGACTTAACATCCAAACAAGTTCTATAATTTAATTACTATATCATATAATCAAAAAATTGAAAGAATTCTCTTAATAAATTTTCTATGAGTGCTTTAGATTAAGAAACAAACAATTAGTAAAATACAAAAAAAAATCTAATGATTGTAAGAGACTCTAGATGTATCTTGAAAATCGTTTGATCTTCTTTTGAACATATCATTAGCTATTGGTTTAGTCATCAAAATACTTGGCTAAATTTTTAAACTAAGCACATTTATAATCTTAATTAATTTAATTAGGCATATTAAAAAATATATAATAGGTCTCCGTAAACGGAACGGCGCACATGTCGGTACGGTCGACTAGTTATTTTATTTTATTTTAAAAAATAAAGAGGTAATTTTTGGTCAGATCGAGCTCATCCGTGTCGGATTTTAGGCTTCATATCTTTGGAAAGATAATGAGAAGTACTACAACTTTTATGTTAACAATTTTGATTCCATCTCGGCGGCAAATTTATAAATTGGTGCAAAAAAAAAATATTTTTGGCCAGTCATTTTTTGTCACTCATCCGAATTTAGATTATAGCGTGTTTGGTATCATTGGAAAGGTAATAAAAAGAACTACAACTTTATGTTGATAATTTTTGACTAATCTCCGTAGGCGAAATTTTTACATGTATAAATTTTAAAGTGCAAAAGAAATATTTTTATGACATTGTCATTTTTTGGCCATATCGGATGATCCGTTGTCGGATTTTAGCTTTGGTATTATCGGAAAGGTAATTTAAAGTACTACAACTTTCATGTCGATACATTTTACAATTCTAGCCGGTAACCATAGTTTTGCATATGTATAAATTTTAAGATGCAAAAATTATTTATTGTGGCAGCCATAATTTTCTTGTCAGATCGGGCTCATTTCGATTTTAGCATGGTTAGTATCGAAAAAGGTAATGAAAAGTACTACAACTTTTATGTTGACAATTTTGGTGATTCATACCGCCTAACCGTAGTTTTACATATGTATAAATTTTAAGATGCAAAATTTTTATCGCCAACCCTCGCTTTTTGGTCAGATCGCTCATCCGTGTCAAATTTTAGCGTTTGATATTGTTAGAAAGGTAATGAGAAGTACTATAATTTTTATGTTGATAATTTTTGGTGATTCTCGTCCGGTCATGACAGCATTTACATTCTCTCAAATAGTGAATTATAGAAATCTATCACTCTCAAAATCAACCGATGAAATATTGCATATTTTGTTATAACTAACTTCAATTATAAAGTTACATTTTATCAATGCAAAAAAAAAAAAACCTTCAATTAAATGCTCTTATTGAAGTGCAATTAACAAACTCTTAAGAGATATGACATATCGTTAATAAAAAAAATATACGCTAAGGTTCAACCTCTTGTGAATGTCTTGTGAGAACAAACCGAACTAAAGCACAACCCTCAAATCGAAATTGGATAATCGTGAGACTAAATGAATAACCACAACAAATGAGATACAATCACAAGTTAACGTTATCCACTATTTATAAAAGACAACAACATAGCCCTCTATCTTCGCCGATATCTCAAATACAAAGATCACTCGTGTAGAGATTTGTGGGATTAAGTCCGGGTGTCCAGAAACCAAACCCATGACTCAATGCACTCTAAGTCAACCACCGTGAAGGCTAATGGAAAAGGTCGTTATTGGCATCAATCTCAACCGCACTAAGTCCCCTATATTTACCCGAAGGAATGTCCCATCAAGACACAAAACTGGATGACAAGATCGCCATCCTAAGATGGAAGGCTTGAATGCCCAAAAAGTCAAATCCTGAGTGCAGATATACCCAACATATAACACCCATAAATTTCTCTCGATAGGAATCCTCCCAACCAAAAATAACATTCTCCTCATGATGCATGTTCCAAGCTTTCATATAGGACACTCTAATATTAAATTTAGCCTCTATACGGCCTATGATTTTCCCGCTTCAAATCTAATCGGTCAATGAAGTAATGAGTAACTAATAAACTCGGATGTGCATTGCATATGTCCAAAGATTGAGCAACGAATGAGTGTGATGTGAGGCAATGTTACCAATCCTTCAAGCACCACCCAATCTCCTACTTGAGCTTGCATGTAATCTCCACCTAGGTGTAATTGGGTGATCATGGAAAATGCACAAGATAGTGAACTTTGTTTTATTTGAAGCATAGATCAAAAATTCAACATTATTTATAATGGACCATCCCTAAAGAGTGAGAAGCTATTTTTTATGATGGAAGCACATACCTTCAAGTAACAGATAGAATGTTATTTTTCTTCAAATGTCAAAACATCGATGGCCCATCAAATGCCGCCTTCTTATCTCATTCTCTAGTAGTTTGAGCACAATGCATATAATCATTGTTAGATAATAAGTGTTCTTCAATTTGATTCGCTCTAACCGAATATTTCTTAATTAGGTCACCATCCTTAATTGATGATGATTAATAAAAGTAGCCCTCAAGATCACTATCATCAACATCATCAAGGTCATTGTTTGTTGCATAATTTCATACCCCTCATCTTGAAAAGATAGTGAATTTATGGGATCATCTTGAGGGTAACCTATAAATGCGAACTTGTCCCAAAGAAATGGGCATTTTTTGATGGTGTGGATCTATAAATCATTTAGATTGTAAAGATTGTAAGGTCATTCCAAGTGAAAGTATAAGTACCTAACATCGATTGTTAGTTTTAGATTTTAAGAAAAAATAAATCAAATTATTATCCTAGGATTAGATGAGGATACTTAAAGAACATAAATAAAAATATTTTAAGAGCAAGCTAGAATTTGGGATGTGTCATAAAGAAGCTAATATGTGAAAAAAAGTAGTAAGTAAAATTAAGCAAGTTTCTAAAATATGCTTGGAGAATCAAAAGGAAAAGCTTCTTTTAATAAAAATAGTTGGTGGTGGAGTCGAGTGTGCAAGCAAAGATAAGACATAAGAAGTATTGTTATAAAATTTGATTTAGTTGTAAAACTTGGAGAATTGGGAAAGATATAAAGTGACCGAGAGATTCTAAGAAAGTAAGATATGATGCAAAAAATTTAGCTTTTAGTGATTTATACAATAGATTAGATACCAAAGAAGGTGAAAGATGTATGTATAAGTTAACTAACCAAAGAGACAGAGAGAAGTAAAGACCTAAGTGAGGGTGTATTAAGGATGAAGATAATAAAGTGCTTTTCTTAAAAGGATATTGAAAATAGGTGGATGAGATATTTTGATAAACTTTTCAATGAAGGATGAATGTACGATTGATTTTAGCAACCTTAATACCCTAAACAAAAATAAAGAATTTTATTTTTATCATCATTAGTAAAAGTTAGAGAAGCTTTAAAGAAAATAAAATGTGGAAAAACAAGAGATGACATTCCAATAGATGTGTGGAAATGTTTAGAGAGATCAAGGAATTTCTTGGCTTACAAATCTTTTAAATGTTATTTTAAAGACTAAAAAGATGTCGATGAGTGGAGAAAGAGTTTGTTGGTTCCTATATTTAAGAATAATGGTGATGCACAAGAGTGTGCAAATTATAGAGGAATTAAGTTAATGTGTCATACATTAAAATTATGGGAGAGAGTAATTGAGCATAGGTTATGATGTGATATAAAAGTTCTCACAATCGCTTGGTTTCATGCTAGGTAGATCTACTATGGATGGATGCTATACATTTGTTAAGAGGTTTGATGGAGAAGTATAGAGAAAGTAAGGAGGATTTACATATGATATTTATTGATTTAGAAAGCTTATGATAAAGTTTCAAGAGATGTTCTTTGGAGAGTTCTAGAACGTAAAAGAGTTAATATTGGTTATATTCAAGTCATTAACGGTATGTATACTAGAGTCGTACTTGTGTCCAAACACAAGGAGGATTGACAAAATATTTTTCCATTTCAATTGGATTACATCAAGGATCGGCTTTAAGCCCTTATTTTTTTTTTGGAGTTATGGATGTTCTTAGACATTTACGTGAAGATGTACCTTAGTGTATGCTTTTTGTCGATGACATTCTTCTTGTTGATAAAACTAGAGAGGGAGTTCAAGAGAACCTTGAATTATGGAGGTCAACATTAGAGTCTAAAGGTTTTTGTTTAAGTAGATCTAAACCGAATATATGGAGTGTAATTTTAATTGAAGTAGCTCTAGTTAGTGTGTGACATTAGTGAACAAGTCATTAATAAGAGTGAGTGATTCAGATTTTAGGCTCTATTGTTCAAAATGATGTTGAAATAGATGGAAATGTTATTAGTAGAATTCAAGTTGGATGGTTGAAGTGGAGGAATGCATCCTGTTGTGTGATAGAAAAGTTTCACTTAAACTTAAGGAAAAATTTTATAAGATGGTGGTAAGACTTGTAATGACTTATGGTGCAATGTTGGCCAATAAAAGAGAAGCATAAGACTAAGTTAAGTGTGAGATGATGAGGATGCTCGTGGATGAGTGGCTTTACTCTTAGAGATAAAATGCGAAATGAGTATGTACGAAAAAAGTTGGAGTAGCTCCAATGGAGATAAGATTAGAGAGAGTCGCCTTAGATGGTTTGGCCACATACATAAAGCCTACCATCCCATGACCCTGCTAGGAGGGTATATGCATTAGATTTGCCCTATGTTATGAAAGGTAGAGGTATACCTAAAAGACTTGGTTAAGATGTATAAAAAATGACCTTAGTATACTTGAATTAAATGAGAATTTGACATATAATAGGACACAATGGATATGAAGGATTCATATACACCCACTTAGGGATAAAGGCTTGTTGTTGTAGTTGTGGATCTATAAGGTTCAACCCGGGAAGTTACTTGAGATGTTAGTGTGAAGTATTCACTACAATTGGAGCTCTCGACCTCAATATTTTCTATCCCTCTTCTTCATTAGACAGGTTCAACTTCAACATACACTATCATTGGATGAGTGCATGTCATTGATTATAGACTCACATACTTCATCATCGTGAATGTGAGCTACTATAAATCTAGCACCAATAGAAACCGACCTATCGATTAACATTAAACTTCGTTGGATCTAACTTGACCTTACAATGAGCTTCAGAAGTCCATGAATTGAATCCGCCTTTGGGATTTGTATTGACGATTTTTTCAATATAAGTAGGAATAAAATCATGAGTAACACCTCACCATTATAATAAAGAACAATGAAAATAGTATCCAAACTCATTTTGATCTCGTAACACCAAAACATAGAATCTCTTATCTCACCCGAATAAAGAATAAATTCAATTGATCTTAAAATAATAGTCAATGGATCCAAAATTTACAACTATCTAAATTTTAATTTACACTAACTTTTAAACCTAAGAAATAATTTAAACAAACATCACACACAATCTAAAACACACTTACGTAATTAGATCAAATGGTTCTCGTTCAACTCCTAGAATCTAACTAGAGGAATGACCGACATAATATAAAATTTTGAGCTTGAAACAAATAATGTTGCCTCCTCTATATTACCGAAATGCTATAGATGACGACAAAAAGAAATCACTCTATGAGAGCCTATATCAAAAATTATACCATCTTACCGCTCTTAACAATCTCCACAAAGACAACATTTTATAATAAACCATATCTACAACAAGATTTATTTTTCCAAAAAAAATACTAACACATCATACAATCATAGATCTAGCAAATAAGTTCACAAATCACACAATTCAACTATTAAAACACATCTACTCACCTAATATTCGCAATCAAAGTGAGCATTCAACTCTAGGTTTGTAAAATTATCTCAAAATCCAAAATCAAAACTAAACCGTAGGTCTATTAGTTTGTAAAAATATATATATATATATATATAAGCATCATACAATCATATAGATCTACCAAATAAATTCAAATGCATAAAGATTTATTTTTCCCAAATACTTAAACGCACAAAGAAATCACTATTCAATGTTTCTTTTTCCACAAAAATATACAAATGCATCATACACTCATATAGATCTACCAACTAAATTCAAGCATAAAGATTCATTTTTTCCAAAAATTTAAGAGCACAAAGAGATATCATGCTTCAAGATTTATTTTTCCAAAAAAAATACAAATGCATCATACATTCTATGAGATCTACTAAATACGTTCACTAACTACACAACTAAACTAACAAAACACATTTACTATCCCAATATTTACAATCAAAATGAACTTTCAAATCTAGGTTTTAAAAATCACCTCAAAAATTCAAATTACGCAATGTGCTCAACTCGACTGCCGAGGTTGGTGGCGTGAGGAGGGCGGCGAGGTGGCGCCCGGAGCAAGGGAACACGCCTTCCGATCGTGAGGGAGAAACGGCTTCGGGGACAATAAATCGGAGATTAATCACTCGAGCCCGGCTCTAATGCATTGAAGCCAATCACCATAAACAAAGCGACCGGCATTGACGACGATTGCACCGCCACCCGTAAAGCGAGGGCCTATTTAATTTTTTTTAATATGCCTAATTATATAATTAAGATTATAAAGCATTTAGTTTAAAATTTTAGCCAATATACTTAGCATTATGTCTACAATCTTTCATTTTGAAATTATTCAACATATAACATTCATTCAACAAATCATATATTTTTATTATCAAGATAAGCTGTAGCTTTATCACTAAATCTTTGGTTTAGGATATGCAACAACTTTATCTCTCTCTCTCTCTCTCTCTCTCTCTCTCTCTCTCTCTCTCTCTCTCTCTCTCTCTCTCTATATATATATATATATATCTGTGAAAAAAATACTCAGAATGCGCATTTTTAATTAATTTATGATATAATTTATATTGTTCTCTAATTACATAACAATCTTATTTTGTAAAAGTACAATATAAGCATAGTTATGCATAACAAACTTTACCTTTAACATTAAGGGATCTAAGCATAGTGCCAAACAGTGAATGCCACATCCAAGAAAGATAAAAGAAAAATCCTTTAAAAGCCACATCAGAAACTAAGAAACCCTAAAAAACGGGCAAGCATTCCTCAGCCACGTGGTGAAACGCGGAGCGCCGCCGTCCAACATGAGCCAGCCAACATATCGTGGGCTCTACCCGCCATGCTGGACAAACATGTGAACAGGAAGCCGCCACTCCTCCCACCCTCACTTCGTTCCCAAAAGCAGAGAGAAATTAAGCTGGACTCGCCTTCTCTCTCTCTCCTCTCTTTCTCAGTTTAAGAATCTATCAATATCTAACTTTGCAGGCAAAACCTAATTTCCCTACAGTATAAATGCATGAGATATCCACCGTTAGGAAACCATACTTCATTAGATCTCATTTCTCACATCTGCAATGGTTGTTGTGGGAATAATCACTTATCAGAATAGTTTGGCTGAAAGCTCAGTAATCCTTGCGATCAGCTGCATTGATGGCGCTTCGCAGAATGCAGGAAGAAAAACAAAGGAACGTGACGGTGATGATGACGACGACGACGACGATGACTCTCAGGTTGCACCTGCCGCCTGAGGGCCGCACAGCAATATAGAAATTCGATATTATGTAGTAACTTAAGAGCCAGCTTATATTTATAAACAGCTTTATAGAGAGGTTAATGTTTGTACTAATGCATTAACGCTACCTAATTAAGATAAATAAAGTGCTGTTGTAAGAGTTTTCTCCACCGTTATTGCAGTTGCGATGTTCTATTGTGTTATATAAATGAACTTTAACTATGAGGTTTTTTTAGTTATAATTTGTTTAGTTTATCTGTAAAATACTGACAGAATTGTACATTGAATTTGCTTTCTTTACCTCCTTTACTGGTGACATCTTAATTTTCCTGTGACCTCTTAGATTAACAGTATATCAGAACTGCAGTTATACTTTTCTTGTTTTACTCATAGAATTCATCGAGTTATTCACAAAGGGCCTTATTATTTGTTGCTAATGAAGCTTTGGAATAGCAAAATGACTCGCTAAACCAGTCTCAAAAGTGCTCATCTGAAATGTATTATGACAATGCAGTATAAAAGATTGTCGTAAAACAACTTAATTAAAACTTCAGTAGCTTCCCTTTTGAGATGGTACTGCTTTGAGACTCAAATAGTGAGAACTTCCGACTGTTATAAGAGTAGTGATAAAAATAGTTGTATTTGGGAGTTTGATGGTGAGATCAGAATGCTTCTAATCAAAGCAAATCGGCAAAATATCACATAAATTATAGGGTTTTATATTGATTTTGTTTTATGATCTGCATCAATTATGAACAGGAAGCTGCATAGTTTTCTAACTGTTCTAAAGAATAAAAGAATAAGGATTAAAAGTAGAATACAACAGATGAAAGATGATTTGGCCGGCCTTTTCGTGGATTTGCCTTACATGGTTGTAAGCGTAGAAAAGCATTGCAATGAGATGGTGATTAAGCTATCACAAGTCATTTAGGAAGAGGTGTTTTGATCTCAGAAAGGATTCCAAGCTTATTCTTGGCTCTAACCATCATGATGAACATGATTATTGAGTTCAATTATGAGTCATCCAAGCTTATTCTTCCTGAAATGGATATCAGACAACTACAAGAAATTATAATCATGTATGATAATAGTTGCTATATTGAATGATATTTCATTGGAATATGTAGCATTTAACAGCTGGCTTGATCGTATGTAAGATATTGGATCATATAGACAATCATTTAAGGAGTAAAATTATTGTATTCACTTTGTATTATGGAGAAGATCATTGTGTCCTACCACTATATTGCTGACAAGCAAAGTGTTCAAACATCAATTTCAGTTCATTTCTTCAAAGTTTACACCTGTATTTGTGTATAAGTTCTTGAGTATACATGCCATAATAGAATTTCAAAAGAAATATGCATAATAATTAAATGAATATAGGGGCCACCATCCACAAGTGCTTGTACTATGGATAATTTTTTATTATTTATCTTTTAATCTTTTCACCTTTATGATATAATCATGAATTCTACATTTTTATCATAATTAAAATTTATTGATATTGAATTTATCTTATAGATTAAGATAGATTATATTGATAAATTAGCGATTCTAGATTTGAGAGATTGGCGTAATATAGTATACAAACTTATTACATTAAATTCTTTTATATTTTAAACATTTCAGTTTAACCAACAAATTAGTTTTAAAACTATATAATTCTCAGATTTTCAACCATTGATTTACAACATTTAGGCTTTCTTGGTCTCTTCTATGTAGTTTTATTTCTTTTGAAAACCATAATTTTATTTTTCAATCGTTCAAATGAAATATTAACAAGCCTATTTTTGATAGTTACTGATACAATCTTTTTATAATGATATACATATTCATCACTCTATTACATATGTGACCAAATAATCATATGTGTGTATTTAACCATATTATAAATTTTGGCACTATTGTTTTCTCTAATTGCTAATGTCCATGCTAAGTTAGTTTAAATTTAATTTAATTTTTTAAATTTTAAAATAATACTTATATTGTATGAGCTAACAAGCCACTATTGTTGTTTGATTCATAAATTAAATGAACTCTTTTTTTAATGTCTACTGAGATAACAAAAACCATAAATAAAATTATATATGCCATAGTGGATCTTATGGGATCATGCTTTTCAAGATCATGCTTTATGAATCATTCATGGCATACCCCATGCAATTGTCAAGTTTGGAATCCAAGCAAATAATTTTATGATCGAGCCTCCTCAGAAGATTCAATTATTATAATTTAGTGGCTTAGAATGAGGATCTTAATTATCACACCATTAAAATTTTAAAAATATGTGATAATTGTGGTGAAAATTTTTCAATTTCTTCTAAAAGAAAAAGGGTATACTTCCATCTTCACTCTATGCGGATAAAATGAAGACATAAATATACTTTCTTTTTTATGCATTTTGACACCATGTAGATCATAGATGTTCTTATTGAGGGTGATTAATGACATTGAGGATATGTGTGCTATCTCAAAAGATAAAAGTAACCACCCTACAATGGACCTAATCACCTCAACAAGGACTCCTAAGGACAATTGGTATGCATGTGTACCAAGATTCTTCCCTACTTTACATGTAAAAGTAAAGTAGGGTTTATTTTAAACCGAAGTTTGTTAAGTTTCTCTGGGCAAGCCCCATAGTTATTTGCATCATAAGGAAGGGATTTCTTAGGAATACTCTCGATTAAAGTAAATGATCGTTGTCTCCAAAATTTCAATAAGGGACTATCAATCGATTAATTTATTTTGGAAGATCAAATGAGATTGATCAAAGAGAGAGAGAGAGAGATTAGTTTTAAAAGAAAGATAAGTAGTAGATGCTCATGATGATTAGGAAACCTAGCGAGCATCTCAAACTATCCTATGGTTTTTACATTTTGAAATTGAATTATTTTGGGTTAAATTTTATTAGAAGTTTAGTGCTTATAACTCCATAATACAATATTATGGAAATGCTTAAGAGGTGAGGATTTATGCTTATGGTCTATATAATGGAGAAGCAATCTTAGAACCTAAATCTTGGGAGCTTTGGCAGGGCCAAAAGCACGACCTAAATCTAAGGTGAAAATGGGTATTTGGTTTGCCTCAAGAGGAACAAACCACCACCGCTTGACTTACAACCTCAGAGGTTGCCAACTAACTCCTCCTATGATTTTAAATTCATGTAGGTAAGTCATTTGCTTTATGCAAGATATTTAGGTTGTTATTTTTTTAGAAAGAGACTAAGTCCTTAAACTCACTCCTTAAGAGACTAGATCATGTAAGGATATGAAAAAGGCATAGATCTAATGCAATTCATATTACATTTTATTTTCATTTTTGGACAATCATTTTGACTGCTTATAGAATTCATATGCCTAATGCATGAGAAGTAAGATTATTGATCAAAATCAACGAAGGGAGAAAGTGTTTTCCACCATGGATCTCAAATGTCAAGCCAAGTTTCTCGGCAAAGGTGGAAGCCCTCCAATCAAGAGTGAAACAAGATCCTTTTGTGCATGATATTATAAAAGAAATACTCATCCAGTTAAAGGGTTGCTAATTCCTTCATCTTGATTTTTAACTTAGGCTTTAAGTGAGGTTATGAGTTGTTTATTTTACTTTTGAGTTGATTAATTTGGCAAAAGATTTATTTTTCCTAAAAATTTAATCGTCATCTAGGCTATACAATAAGCAAAAAAAGAAACTATAAAAATGATGTCATCTTAATGCACAACCTAAACAAAGTATAAATCAATTTATAAAGCTAAGCAAAAGAATATGTGGTCATTTGTGGTCGGGCACCACCGCACAAACCCGAAAACAAATTTGGTAGTCAAGCTCTACCCATATAAAACCTCAATTACGATGAATTAATTTACAATCAAGTAAGAAAATTCATGTTATGGGGTCTCAAGCTTCATTTCTTCATTTTTTCTTTCTTCTTTCTTCTCTTATTTCTTCTTTGGTTTTTTTTTTATATTGTTGGAATGTGGATGCTCCAAAGGTTTCACATGGTACATAAGATAAGATCTTATGACTAATGCTCATCCTAATCCCCTGACATTCATTCCAAAATCTTAATTGCAAAATTTACATGAAAAGGAAAAGTAAATCTAACTAAAACTTGTAAAATGGAGATTAGCTAAATAAATCTTACAAATCTCAAGCATGTATATTGGACTTAGCACCCCACACATGGGTAACCAAGTCCCCTGCCTATTGGATTATACTTAGTGGTATAAGCACCTGCATAACAAAAGCATTTATATTTTTACTTATCACAACACCTCTTAAGCACAACCCCCCAAAAAAATAATGATTAGACTAAATAATGATACCATTCCTTCTACTTACATTCACCCTAACATCCAAATTAAAGTAAAATATAATAAAATAAAAGCAAACATCTAGCCATGCATAACCTAAAGCTAGAACAAATGTTTAGCATAATATGTGTGCTTTAGAAGATTTGTGTGGATGTTTAGCTATGATTTTAAGATTTGAATTTTCTAAGTGTGAAGATGTTCAATTTAGATGGTCGATTTCATTTAAATGTTTAGTTAATTTGGGTTGATTTTATTTGATATTTTGTTTAGGTTTGAGTGAATCATATAATTAATTACTAAATTTTAAAGAGAGAGAAAAGAGAAGAAAACTTCTCTTTCCTTCCCCCTTAAGTAATTTTAAAGTGGATTCATGTTTAGTTTTTTTAGTGAATATTTTATTACATATTTTAATTAATCCTAAGTTTAGATGAACTTTAAACAAACCTATTAAAAAGTATTTTAAGATTAAGTAAATTGAATTAAATTCACAAAACACATCTCTTCATTTCTTTCCCAACATGTATAACATGCACGTGGATGCATCCTAAGCATATCTATACACACCAAATGAGAATGTTTAGCACACTTTATGGTGAATGCTAAGTGAGTTAAGAAAATTTGAATACTTTATGATGCATGATTTTCATTAAGTAGAAAAAGGATTTTCTTATTCATTTTCACATTCACACATGTATGTATAAAAGGCATAAGTGAGTACGTCATTGTTAGCACCAGGGGTGTATGGTACAAGACCAACTTAGGGCGACTTAAAGCCTCACAATCCCTGGATTGCCCGAATAATATACCACTTTCCTTAAATACGCATATGTACAAAAAGAAATGAATGAAAAAGAAAGATGCAAAAGTTTGTATTTATATTTGAACTTGGATATACAATTTATATGTGTAAGTGTAAGGATCTTTCTTAAGTCATAACATGGAAGAGGATAAGAATAGATTAAAGCAAGTGTTATGTTCTTTTAAAAGAACTATACACTTTGCTGTCTTATTCAAATCCATATTAAGAGGAAACAAATGAAGCAAACATAAGACACATTTTTATATTCACATGCAAGCTTATAAATAAACTATAAGTAGCACAATTTCAATTTTAGGTATTTGATTTATAAATTTTGAAAATAGTTTTAAATTTAATAGTTATAATAGCCATTCTTATTTTTTACTTTAGCTAAAACATGCAATTTGACATAAAGAAATATTTCATTTTTGAATTTTATTTTTTTTAAAAGCATGAATGCATGAAACTCATATGACATACACATTTAGCATGTTAAGAAAGAATTAAAGTGATGAAAGTATGTAAACACATTCACCCTAATTAATTCCTAAAGACAATCTTATGAAATAAGAAAGCTTAAAGTAAATCAAATTATTTTTAAAGAAGGTTTGATTTTATTTTGAGTTTGATTTAATTTGAGAAATGTGAGGTGAGTTCTGTGTTTGTATTAGTTTAATTTTTAGGTGATTAGATGATTTTATATATTGTTTAGGTTAAGGTATGAATTAAGCATGTTAATTACCCTTATTCACTACCCAAGCATAGTTAAACAAATAATTATGAGCCTATGAGATGACTTAAAATCACACAAGAAATTTAAATCAAGAATGTCCCTAGTAAGAAAAGGGTTTAATGTATTTGGCTCATGATTAATGATTAATTAAACTAAGCGATTTAACTTAAGTACTTTCATAACCCCTCATACATGTGAGTTGGATTTTAATTTTCTTAATTGTACTTAGGCTCTTGAACACCTAAGCATCTACTCAAGATAGATTAATTGAGTTTTGGAAAGTTTTAGAAGTTTATGAAATTAATTAAAGGGATAATTAGTGAATTAACTATTAATTAAGGATGGATTAAAAAAAGGGGGTTTAGGGAATATCTTAAGAACATCATCCCAAAATTATTCTATAAACTTCATATTCACTTAATTAAAACTTAATTGAGTCAATCGAGGGTTAAACCATTAATTATACCCTTAATTAAGCTTAAGTACATTAAGGGAGTGATTAAGGAATGAATTAGTAATTCTCTTAATTAAGCCATCAATAAATCCCAAAACATTAGGGAGGTGAGTCATCCCACTAATTAAGCACAAGAAGTTTGGGATCAATCAATGGAGTAATTAGAGGTTAATTAATAAAATAATATTCCAAATAAAACCCAAATTAGAAAAAATATTATTCAAAATTCATTAAAATTAATTTTAGAATATTCTATATTCTATTATCTATTAAATGAAATTTATTTCATATTTTTTTATTTTTTATGCTTAGATATGAATTTTAGATGTTTTCATAATTAATTAGAATATTCAAATAGCCTAATTAAGTATTTAATCCCATCAATGCCAATGGGCGTTGACACGGCATGCGCTTTCCACGCGGCACAACGAGATTAGGTCTTTAACTTGTCATGTCGAGCGACAGCGGTTTTGCCGCCATCCGATCAAGGATCGGACGGCCGGAATAAAGCCACGGATCAAAAGGGAAAAATCCATGAGTTCTACATATTTTAATCTCGGTTGTCCATCCAAAATGCGCGGATGCACGGCCGAGATTCATCCATGTAATTCCATGTGAGCAATGGAGAACGTCCATATTCTAGGGCAAGATCTCGAGCTTGATTGAGCTCGATTGAGCTAAAATTTAGCCCACACCTTCATCATACAATGGAGATCACATCCAATGGCTATTTTATCATGCAATGAAAATTCCTTTCACAAAGCTCCACACTATGGCTAGATTAAGCTCGGAAAATGGTTTACCTCGAGGTGATCACCTGCTCGATTCCCTTGGAGAAGCTTCGTCAGTGGACAAGCTTTGTTGAGAGTTTGAACTCTTGAGATTGGGTGGTTGCTTTGTGAGGCCAACTCCACCTTGAACTCCTTGCTTTGATTGAATTAACACCCCTCTTGCCTTTGGAGCTTGGGAAAGAGCTTGGAAATGTTGATTGGGGTCCCCGAGGGAGTTTGCAAAGGGAATTGTTTTAAGTGTGGAGTGAGATTAGATTTTGGTTTTCTTTCCTTATTTTCAGCTTGAGAAACCGAGAAATGGGAAGTTCAAGCTCTCTCTAAGAAGCTTAGGAAGAGCTTGCAGAAGTTCCTTTGCCCAATTATGAAGAGTGTAGATTGAGTTGAATTAGGAGGAGTATATTTCCCCAAGGGAAATCGCCACAAGCCTCCTTGTCATTTTGATCCAATTGAGCTTATGCCATTGGTTTGTTAGGTCGTTTAGGATGTCCTTGAATCGGTTTTGGCTGGGAGTGGAATGGTGAACTTCTCATGTGCTTGAATTGAGTGGAAGGAGGATTCCATGTGCTCCATTTCAAGGCATGTGGTCGCTTGGGTTTGGTTTGGCTGACCCAAACCCAATGGGTCATGTGCACTAGGTTCATTAGTGACCATTTGATCTACTAAGAGGATGTTAAGTATCCATGAAAAGGATATGACCAATTTCCAAGTAGTTTTGATTTTGGGTTACCCTATGGCCTAGGAGTAAAATCTTCATTTGACCTTGATTTCAGTTTGGGCATGTTTGATGTGATGAGAAAATGGGTTTGGCCAAATTTTATTGAATTTGGACTTGGTTTGATGTGATTTGGCTCATGTTGACCCATTTAGATCAAAATGAGTCAACTTGGGTCAAGTTGACCAATTGGTCAAATTGGTCAAACCAAGGGTCAAGTTCATATGACCATTTGAAATGCTTTGGTGGCTTTGGTTTGATTCAATTTGATTTATATTTGATTTTGGTTCAATTGAGTTCATTTAGGTCAAATGGGTCAAGTTGACCAAATTGACCTATTTGACCTATTTGGGTTAGGTCATGAGTTGGTTTAGGTTTAGTTGGTCATATGAAATGGATTGATATCTTTGTTTCCAATCAATTTTATTTAAGTTTGAATTTGGCTCAATATGACCCTTTAGGTCTAGTTGGGTTTAAGGTCATTAGACTAGGTTAGTCTAGTTGGTCAATTGAGGTTTTGGTCAAGTTGAACAATCATTTTGGGATGACCTTGACCCATTGGTTTCAATCAATTTGGCTTAGATCAAATTTTGACACATTTTGACTTTTAGGTCAAGTTGTTAGGTCAAGTGGCCAATTGGGTTAGGCTCAAATGTTGACTTGGTCAAGTTCAAACATTGTTCATGAATGAACTTCGATTGTTAGTTTCAATTAATTTGGCCTATGATGGATTTTGGCTATGTTGAGTTTCATTTTGGCTAAGTGTTGACTTAGTCAACCCTTAGGTTTGACTTGGTTTGACCTAATTTGAGTGATTGATCATCTCATGATGATTGTTGATCATGATGAGAAGCTTAGGTGGGCTTAGTTCAATCCAATTTGGTTAGGATTAAAATTTGGCTCATAATGATACTTTAGGTCACTTTGGGTCAAGTGAGCCTAGGTGGGTCAAGTGGTTTGGTCAAAGCTTGATTTGAATTTGATTGAACTCACATATAGACTTATGATTGAAACATAAATCCATTTAAAAGTGGTTTGAAGTCAAATGAGTTTTGATTCATTTGATAATTTCATATTCAAAGGGTGAACATGAGATGAATTTTAGCTTTTTTGAATTGAGTTTTGGTTAAGTGTTTGAAGTTTGTATTTATATTTGGATTCATGATTGAAGGATTGATTGAATCATGGAGAAAAATCAAGAGTTTGGCTTGATATGAAATTGATTTGACTAAGTTCGTGATTTTGACTTGAAAGACTTAGGTTAGATTTTGAATAAATTTGAGTTTGATTTTGGATTAAATTTTGTTGTTTGAATTTATATTTCATTTATATATGTGAATATAAATGAGAATATAAATGGGTTATGAGAAAATTTCAAGGATTTGGAGTGATTTGAACATGATTTAGGCTAAATTCTTAAGAGAGGATTAAAGGACTTAAGAAAGATTTGGAATTTAGGATTTGAATTTTGGATTTAGTTTGATTGATTTGAATTTATATTTCATTTATATATGTAAAAAAATGAGAATATAAATGGGTCATGAGAAAATTTTATGAATTTGAGATGGTTTGAACTTGATTTGGCCTAAGTACTTAAGAGGAAATCAAAGAACTTAGAAAATATTTCAAACTTGGAATTTCAATCATAGGTTTCAATCATGATTTCAATCATATGGAATTGATTTAAGTTTGGAGAAAATCAATTAGACCGGAATTGATTTAAGTGTGATGTTGATTTGATTTAGAGTTTGACTTGAAGGAAGGAAGTGAGGAATGTGATTCAAGTTATAGGGTAGAAATTTTCCTAACACTCAAGGCATGGCCTATTCCTATGGCTAACTCTTCTAAGTCTCTAGGGCTAGGTTGAGTATCCATCTAATCACTACATGTGTCTTAAGATTAAGGAACTCTTATCTAAGAGAAGTCCTATGTCTACAGGGAGGGGTTGAGAGCTCATTCTAAAGATGAGGTCAACATATATATTCAAAGATAATGAAAATTCAAATGACATTATTTATTTATGCCTATTCTAATTCTTATTATAGGATTGGGCCAAAAATGGCTAAAGCGGTGATTCAACATGAGTTAAAATAATCTTGTTATAAGTTATTATCAAAATATTATGGACCATCTAGATAACCTAAACGAAGCACTCGAAAGCAATACGTAACTGAACGAAGTACAACAGCTATAAGATGCTTGGGAGAGATACAAAAATATCCTAAGTTTCAAGATCATAAGCTCCCCAAGTGGATGTAGGTTGAGACCTTCTATAACACTTTAGTTGGAGCAATAAGAAAATTGATTGATTCATATTTGATGCACCATTATACATAGAATGAAAATGGATGCCTATGATTTATTAGAGATGTGTATGACTATACAACTATTAGTGGTCAAATGATAAAACTCTACTAAAGAAAACAATAATGGCCATGATTGTTGTTGATCCACTTGTCGCTTTGACTACTCGATTATTTTAATAATGAAACAACTTAGTTTATTCATAGCTAATATAATCCATGCATCTTTGATATATATATTATGATTTTTGTGGAGAATTAAGCTAAAATAGTGATCTAGAATAAGTGTACTTCATACATAATTAGTCTTAATAGAATAATTCATACACAAGTACTTAAAAATGAGATTGCAAAATCACCCCTAATTTTAATGAAAGAATCAAGATGTTGTACAACCTAGTGATTTCTAATCGGCACTTGTGTTTCATCAATATGGTAGATTTAAAGCTATAAAGAAGAGGTCTTGATATGAGACACTCTTGTGTAGCTCACCTAAAGATAATACATTTCAAAACACACAATGATGTTTCTTTAAAATAAAAAAAAAGACCTCCATTCAAAGACCAAAGAAGTTTCATTATTTCTTGCATTATTAGGAACATACATTTCAACAAGAAAGTATGATATATATAGAAGGTGCTGAACTTGATGCCTCAGATATTTATAAGGAGCTAAGAATCAACAAAGTAAAGCCCACCAAAATCTTCCTACTTTAGTTGGCCATTCGATCAAGCAACTAATTGGAATTATAAAGGTTGATAAATTCATATTTTCATGGACTTCATCATTCTAGATATGGAAGAGAAGGATAAATAAAATGAGCCTTTATTGATGTTTAAAAGTAAGAACTCATACTAAGGTTTAAGAAGGGGAATTCACTTCAATATATTGAGAATCAAGCACTCTTTAAATAAAATAAAGACTAGCTAAAGTTGGATTATTTGGAGACTTTAACTATTTGTATTATGAGGGTTACATGGACCGATGATCCTAAGATAAGGAAGCATACTAAAATCTTAAAAAAGATGGACCTAACATTTATGAAGATGCCAATTGAAGATCTTAAAAGTAATTTCAAAGCATACCCCTTAATTGAGAAGCCACCTATCTTAGAGTTTAAGTAGCTATCCAATCACACTTGAGATATGTTTTATTAGGTGCATTTGTCATGCTACCAACCATTATTTTGTCAAAACTAGATCAAAAGAAAGAGCATAAGTTATTGATTATATTGAGATAATTATGCATGAATGCCTAGGTGGTCTATTATTGACATGAATGTATTAGTTCATCTATTTATATGCAAAAGATCCTAATGAGGGAAGGCTTCAAAACTTTAATTGAACAAAAGATAAAACCCTAATACAAAAGGGTGGTCTTGGTTGAGGTCTCAAAATTACTTGAAGCTAGATCATCTATATTATTTTAGACAAGTCTTGAGTGAGTCCACTATAAGTTGTGTCAAAGAAATGTGGAATCAAAATAAAATCAATGACCATATTTTTTATATGTTATGTCATTGGATGTGAGCAAGCACCAATTATAAGAAATTGAATAAGTACATAAGGAAGAATCATTCTTTGCATTTATCGATGTTGGATAGGCTATCAAATCATTCTCACTAGTATTTTTTAGATGGAAACTCAAGCTATAATCATATTTCTATTACCTCATAATATTAAGATAAATCTACATTCATGTGCTCATCTAGCATGCTTATAATAAAGGATGTAATTTGAACTCTACAATGCCCATGCCACTTTTAGAGGTGTAGATAACATTCTTCATCGCATGGTGGAAAATTTTATGGAGAACATCATAGATGACTTTTAATGTCCGGATCTTCATTTGACTTATTCTTATAGAATTTGAGATAGTTCTAAAAGATGAAAGAAGACAAACTTAATTCCATATTATGAAAATTATCACTTCATGGTGGAGAAAGGTATGGTTTTAGTAATTTATATTAAAATGGATCAACTAAAAGTGGAGATGGTTGAGAAGCTAAGGGAGTGAAAGGGTTTTGAAACTTTTCGGGGCACATAGGCTTCTTCAATAAGTTCATTAAAGATTTGTCAAAGATAATTAAATATTTACGTAACTTATTGGGCAAGCATATGTCTTTCAAGTTTGACAATAAGTGTTATTAAAACTTTAAGTTGCTAAATGTGGACTTCATCTTTCATGCACCATTATCATTGCACTTAATTGAAGCCTATTAAAGACAATGTATGACACCAAAGACTACATAGTGAAGATTATTTAGGATAGTGCATCGATGAGATTTTTTCACATCATATACTATGTAAGTTAGACTTTGATCGCTAAATCATGCAAACATAAAAAAGAGTTATTAACACAACTTTTTCTTGTAGATCAACTTTCAAGATTGAAGCCTTCTAAGAATGTCGACAAGATAAAGCTTTCTATAAAGATGCATACTAATAAGCAATTTATTGTTCACTATATTAACTCAACATTGGTGCCTTAGTGTGCAATTATTTGGCATGAATTCCTCAACCTTTAATTAGATAACTTAATAGTGTTAGAGGTTTCCTTTTAACATTAAACATTACTTTTGGTATGACCTCAATGCATTCTAGAGAAAGAAGGCCAATATTCCACACTACTATGACTCATTTGAGAGCCATATGTTGGAGTCGTCATAGTGTTATAAAAGTTCTTGAGTCTAATTTTTATTAGCTCATGCTATTAAAGTTGCCTATGACTTTGTGGCTAGATGGGATGTGTTAAAGATCAAAACATATCAATAGAAGAAATGAGATGTTACTAAACAATATTCTAGAAGTAGAGTTATTTTAAGGGATCAAGTGCATATTTCCTTTCCCAATATTATTTAATAATCTCGACATATTAGCGCATAGATTACATGACCATATATATGAATGCCACTACACTTTTACTAATGATGCAAAGGTGATGGTGAAATTCTTGAAGAAAAATATTTTCATCAAATTTGAAATGTTAGTGGTGATTATTTGTGATGAGAGTATACGCTTTTATAAAAAAAAAATAATTAGAGCTATTGTTGAAAAGATATGAAGTAGTATTAATCTCTACAACATATCACCCCTAACTAAGTGGCCAAGTCAAGATCTCTAACCATGATCTAAAATTCATTCTTGAGAAAATAATTGGAAATAACTAAAATGATTAGGCTTTGAAGCTAAACAACTCATTGTGAACTTATTGCACTACCAATGAAACTCCCAAATGCATATCACCTTATAAGTATCTAGTTTTTGTTAAGACATATCACTTACAAGTTAAAGTACTAAACTTTGGGTTATCTAAAACACAATATTAACATGCAAGTGATAAGAAAAAAAAAGACTATTATAGTTGTAGGAGATAAAAGAATTCAGAATGTCTCATTTAAGAATGTCAAAATTATATAAAGATAAAACAAAAGCTTAACACAATAAGCATGAAAGTTTATAACAAAATATGTTTAATATCATGATGATTGTTGATCATGATGAGAAGCTTAGGTGGGCTTAGTTCAATCCAATTTGGTTAGGATTAAAATTTGGCTCATAATGATTTAGGTCACTTTGGATCAAGTGAGCCTAGGTGGGTCAAGTGGTTTGGTCAAAGCTTGATTTGAATTTGATTGAACTCACATATAGACTTATGATTGAAATATAAATCCATTTAAAAGTGGTTTGAAGTCAAATGAGTTTTGATTCATTTGATAATTTCATATTCAAGGGTGAACATGAGATGAATTTTAGCTTAATTTTTGAATTGAGTTTTGGTTAAGTGTTTGAAGTTTGTATTTATATTTGGATTCATGATTCAAGGATTAATTGAACCATGAAAAAAATTAAGAGTTTGGCTTGATATGAAATTGATTTGACTAAGTTCAAGATTTTGACTTGAAAGACTTAGGTTAGATTTTGAATGAATTTGAGTTTGATTTTTGGATTAAGTTTTGTTGTTTGAATTTATATTTTATTTATATATGTGAATATAAATGAGAATATAAATGGGTTATGAGAAAATTTCAAGGATTTGGAGTGATTTGAACATGATTTAGGCTAAATTCTTAAGAGAGGATTAAAGGACTTAAGAAAGATTTGGAATTTTGGATTTGAATTTTGATTTAGTTTGATTGATTTGAATTTATATTTTATTTATATATGTGAATAAAAATGAGAATATAAATGGGCTGAGAAAATTATATGAATTTGAGATGGTTTGAACTTGATTCGCCTAAGTACTTAAGAGGAAATCAAAGAACTTAGAAAATATTTAAAACTTGGAATTTCAATCATAGGTTTCAATCATGGATTTCAATCATATGGAATTGATTTGAGTTTGGAGAATATCAATTAGCTGGAATTGATTTAAGTGTGATGTTGATTTGATTTGAGTTTGACTTGAAGGAAGGAAGTGAGGAATGTGGTTCATGTAGGGAAAATTTTCCTAACACCCTAAGGCATGACCTATTCCTATGGCTAACCCTTCTAAGTCTCTAGGCTAGGTTGAGTATCCACCTAATCACTACATGTGTCTTAAGATTAAGGAACTCTTAGTGTCTAAGAGAAGTCCTATGTCTATGAGGGAGGGGTTGAGAGCTCATTCTAAAGATGAGGTCAACATATATATTCAAACATAATGAAAATTCAAATGACATTATTTATTTATGCCTATTCTCATTCTTATTATAGGATTAAAAAAAATGGCTAAACTAGTGATTCAACATGAGTTAAAATAATCTTGTTATAAGTTATTATCAAAATATTATGGACCATCTAGGATAACCTAAATGAGCTTTGATGTTTTAACTTTGTATAGATAGATTAAATAACACTATAAGATGCTTGGGAGAGATACAAAAATATCCTAAGTTTGATCATAAGCTCCCCAAGTAGATGTAGGTTGAGACCTTCTATAACACTTTAGTTGGAGCAATAAGAAAATTGATTGATTCATATTTGATGCACCCTTATACATAGAATGAAAATGGATGCCTATGATTTTAGAGGAGATGTGTATGACTATACAGCTATTAGTGGTCAATGATAAAACTCTACTAAAGAAAACAATAATGGTCATGATTATTGTTGATCCACTTGTCGCTTTGACTACTCGATTATTTTAATAATGAAACAACTTAGTTTATTCATAGCTAATATAATCCATGCTCTTTGATATATATATATATATATATATATATATATATATATATATATATATATATATATGATTTTGTGGAGAATTAAGCTAAAATGGTGATCTTGAATAAGTGTACTTCATACATAATTAGTCTTAATAGAATAATTCATACACAAGTACTTAAAAATGAGATTGCAAAATCACCCCTAATTTTAATGAAAGAATCAAGATGTTGTACAACCACCTAGTGATTTCTAATTGGCACTTGTGTTTCATCAATATGGTAGATTTAAAGCTATAAAGAAGAGGCCTCTTGATATGAGACACTCTTGTGTAGCTCATGCTAAAGATAATACATTTCAAAACACACAATGATGTATCTTTAAAATAAAAAAAGACCTCCATTCAAAGGCCAAAGAAGTTTCATTATTTCTTGCATTATTAGGAACATACATTTCAACAAGAAAGTATATGATATATGGTAGGTGCTATAATGAACTTGATGCCTCTGTATATTAATAAGGAGCTAAGAATCAACAAAGTAAAGCCCACCAAAATCTTCTAATTTTAGTTGGCCATTCGATCAAGCAACTAATTGGAATTATAAAGGTTGATAAATTCATATTTTCATGGACTTCATCATTCTAGATATGGAAGAGAAGGATTAGTAAATACAAATCGTTGCACCGTCTTTTCTTTATAATAAAATGAGCCTTTATTGATGTTTAAAAGTAAGAACTCATACTAAGGTTTAAGAAGGGGAATTCACTTCAATATATTGAGGGTACCAAGCACTCTTTAAATAAAATAAAGACTAGCTAAAGTTGGATTATTTATAGGAGACTTTAACTATTTGTATTGTGAGGGTTACATGGACCGATGATCCTAAGATAAGGAAGCATACTAAAATCTTAAGAAAGATGGACCTAGCATTTATGAAGATGCCATTTGAAGATCTTAGGCAAGTAATTTCAAAGCATACCCTTAATTGAGAAGCCACCTATCTTAGAGTTTGCCTATCCAATCACTTGAGATATGTTTTATTAGGTGCATTTGTCATGCTACCAACCATTATTTTGTCAAAACTAGATCAAAAGAAAGAGCATAAGTTATTGATTATATTGAGATAATTATGCATGAATGCCTAGGGTGGTCTATTATTGACATGAATGTATTAGTTCATCTATTTATATGCAAAAGATCCTAATGAGGGAAGGCTTCAAAACTTTAATTGAACAAATAGAAGATAAAACCCTAATACAAAAGGGTGGTCTTGGTTGAAGTCTCAAAATTACTTGAAGCTAGATCATCTATATTATTTTAGACAAGTCTTGAGTGAGTCCACTATAAGTTGTGTCAAAGAAATGTGGAATCATTATTGTAAATAAAATCAATGACCATATTTTTATATGTTATGTCATTGGATGAGCAAGCACCAATTATAAGAAATTGAATAAGTACATAAGGAAGAATCATTCTCTTCATTTATCGATGTTGATAGGCTATCAAATCATTCTCACTAGTATTTTAGATGGAAACTCAAGCTAAAATCATATTTCTATTACCTCATAATATTAAGATAAATCTACATTCATGTGCTCATCGGCATGCTTATAACAAAGGATGTAATTTGAACTCTACAATGCCCATGCCACTTTTAGAGGTGTAGGTAACATTCTTCATTGGCATGGTGGAAAATTTTATGGAGAACATCATAGATGACTTTAATGTCCAGATCTTCATTTGACTTATTCTTATAGAATTTGAGATAGTTCTAAAAGATGAAAGAAGACAAACTTAATTCCAAATTATGAAAATTGTCACTTCATGGTGGAGAAAGGTATGGTTTTAGTAATTTCTATTAAAATGGATCAACTAAAAGTGGAGATGGTTGAGCTAAGCGTGAGTGAAAGGGTTTTGTAACTTTTGTGGGGCACATAGGCTTCTTCAATAAGTTCATTAAAGATTTGTCAAGATCATTAAACATTTTTAACTTATTGGGCAAACATATGTCTTTCAAGTTTGACAATAAGTGTTATTAAGACGTTAAGTTGCTAAATATGGACTTCATCTTTACCGCACCAATTATCATTGCACTTAATTGAAGCCTATTATTAAAGATGATGTATGACACTAGAGAGACTACATAGTGAAGATTATTTAGGATAGTGCATCGATGAGATTTTCACATCATATACTATGTAAGTTAGACTTTGATGGGCTTAGCTAAATCATGCCAACATAAAAAAAGAGTTATTAACACAACTTTTTCTTGTAGATCAACTTTCAAGATTGAAGCTTTCTAAGAATGTCTCACAAGATAAAGCTTATAAAGTTGCATACTATTAAGCAAATTATTGTTCACTATATTAACTCAACATTGGTGCCTTAGTGTGCAATTATTTGGCATGAATTCCTCAACCTTTAAATTAGATAACTTAATAGTGTTAGAGGTTTCCTTTAACATTAAACATTACTTTGGTATGACCTCAATGCATTCTTGAGAGAAAGAAGGCCAATATTCCACACTACTATGACTCATTGAGTATGCTAGCCATGTTGGAGTCGCTCATAGTTATAAAAGTTCTTGAGTCTAATTTTTATTAGCTCATGTTATTAAAGTTGCCTATGAGTTTGTGGCTAGATGGGATGTGTGTTAAAGACCAAAACATATCGATAGAAGAAATGAGATGTTACTAAACAATATTTTAGAAGTAGAGTTATATTTAAGGGATCAACCGCATTTCCTTTCCCAATATTATTTAATAATCTCATATACTAGCATAGATTACATGTCCATATATATGAATGTCACTACACTTTTACTAATGATGCAAAGGTGATGGTGAAATTCTTGAAGAAAAATATTTTCATCAAATTTGAAATGTTAGTGGTGATTATTTGTGATGAGAGTATACACTTTTATAAAAAAATAATTAGAGTTGTTGTTGAAGAGATATGAAGTAGTATTAATCTCTACAAAGATATCACCCCTAACTATGGCCAAGTCAAGATCTCTAACCATGATCTAAAATTCATTCTTGAGAAAATAATTGGAAATAACTAAAATGATTAGGCTTTGAAGCTAAACAACTCAGTGAACTTATTGCAGCCTATGAAACTCCCAAATGCATATCACCTTATTAGTATCTAGTTTTGTTAAGACATATCACTTAATTGCTAAGTTAAAGTACTAAACTTTGGGTTATCTAAAAACACAATATTAACATGCAAGTGATAAGAAAAAAAGAGACTATCATAGTGTAGGAGATAAAAGAATTGTGAATGTCTCATGTAAGAATGTCAAAATTATATAAAGATAAAACAAAAGCTTAACACAATAAGCAAAGTAAAGTTTTTAATAAAATATTTTATTATGTAATTCATGTTTGAAGTTTTAAGATGTACTCTATGGAATTGTTTGATTAAGAAAATGTTTTATATAAATTTTTTTATGCAATTTTATAAAAATAAAAATAAAAAGTATGTTGTCACTTTTCTAATAGGATTGTATCATGAACTCTTAATCTCTACCTATTTAATTTTTAAGGAGATTTACATACATACCACATAATTCTTATGTATTTTCATATCAAACACTTAAATTTTAATTTTTGCATATATATAACACCTAAAATTTTAATATCACATCAAATATTGGATAGGCTATCAAATCATTCTCACTAGTATTTTTTAGATGGAAACTCAAGCTATAATCATATTTCTATTACCTCATAATATTAAGATAAATCTACATTCATGTGCTCATCGGCATGCTTATAATAAAGGATGTAATTTGAACTCTACAATGCCCATGCCACTTTTTTAGAGGTGTAGGATAGCATTCTTCATGGGCATGGTGGAAAATTTTATGGAGAACATCATAGATGACTTTTAATGTCAGGATCTTCATTTGACTTATTCTTATAGAATTTGAGATAGTTCTAAAAAAGATGAAAGAAGACAAACTTAATTCCAAATTATGAAAATTGTCACTTCATGGTGGAGAAAGGTATGGTTTTAGTACTTTTATTAAAATGGATCAACTAAAAGTGGAGATGGTTGAGAAGCTAAGAAGCGAGTGAAAGGGTTTTGCAACTTTTCGGGGCACATAGGCTTCTTCAATAAGTTCATTAAACATTTGTCAAAGATCATTAAACATTTACGTAACTTATTGGGCAAGCATATGTCTTTCAAGTTTGACAATAAGTGTTATTAAGACTTTAAGTTGCTAAATGTGGACTTCATCAGTACCGCACCCATTATCATTGCACTTAATTGAAGCCTATAATTAAAGATAAGTAGGACTATCGATGTTGGATAGGCTATCAAATCATTCTCACTAGTATTTCTTCATTTGACTTATTCTTATAGAATTTGAGATAGTTCTAAAAGATGAAAGAAGACAAACTTAATTCCAAATTATGAAAATTGTCACTTCATGGTGGAGAAAGGTATGGTTTTAGCAATTTCTATTAAAATGGATCAACTAAAAGTGGAGATGGTTGAGAAGCTAAGAAGCGAGTGAAAGGGTTTTGCAACTGGGGCACATAGGCTTCTTCAATAAGTTCATTAAATATTTGTCAAAGATCATTAAACATTTACGTAACTTATTGGGCAAGCATATGTCTTTCAAGTTTGACAATAAGTGTTATTAAGACTTTAAGTAGATTTGAGATGTAAACCACATGAATATTTATCTTATATATTTAATTTTTCTTAATGTAAAGCCCAACCATAGATAATTTGAGATGCTCGCTAGGTTTCCTAGCATCATGAGCATCTCATACTTATCTTTCTTTGGCTTCGATAATAACTCTCTCTCTTTGATCAATCTCATTTATAAATTAATCGATTGATAGTCCTACTTATTGAAATTTTGGAGACAACGATCATCTACCTTAATCGAGAGTATTCTAAGGAATTCCCTTCCTTATGATGCAATTGCATGGGGCTTGCCCTGTAGAGAACTTAATGAACCAGCTTAAAATAAACCCTATTTTACTTTTACATATAAAGTGGGGAAGAATCTTTGGTACACATGCATACCCATTGTACTTAAGAGTCCTTGTTGAGGTGATTAGGTCCATTACTTTTATCTTTTGAGATAGTACACATATCCTCAATGTCGTACTCAATCACCCCTCAATAAGAATATTTGCGGATCTATGCGTCAAAAATGCATGAAAAGAGAAAGTATATTTATCTTTATTTTATCCATAGAGTGAAGATGGAATTATACCCTTTTCTTTTAGAAGAAATTGAAAAATTTTCACCACAGATCACATATTTTTAAAATTTTAATGGTGTGATAATTAAGATCCTCTTGCTAAGCCACTAAATTATAATCATTGAATCTTCTATAATGAGGAGGCTCAATCATAAAATTATTTGCTTGGATCCCAAACTTGACAATTGCATGGGGTATGCCTTGAATGATTCATAAAGCATGATCTTGAAAAGCATGATCCATAAGATCCACTATGGCATATATAATTTTATTTATGGTTTTGTTATCTCTTTAGACATTAAAAAGAGTTCTTTTAATTTATGAATCAAACAACAATAGTGACTTGTTAGCTCATACAATATAAGTATTATTTTTAAAATTTTAAAAATTAAATTAAATTTAAACTAACTTAGCATTGACATTAGCAATTAGAGCCCAAAACAATAGTGCCAAAATTTATAATATGGTTAAATACACACATATGATTATTTGGTCACATATGTAATAGAGTGATGAATATGTATATCATTATAAAAAGATTGTATCGGTAACTATCAAAAATAGGCTTGTTAATATTTCATTTGAACGAAAAAATAAAATTATGGTTTTCCAAAGAAATAAAAAAAAATACATAGAAGAGACCAAGAAAGCCTAAATGTTGTAAATCAATGGCTGAAAATCTGAGAATTATATAGTTTTTAAAAACTAATTTGTTGGTTAAACTGAAATGTTTAAAAATATAAAAGAATTTAATGTAATAAGTTTGTATACTATATTATGACATTCTCTCAGAAATCTAGAATCGCTAATTTATCAATATAATATATCTTAATCTATAAGATAAATTCAATATCAATAAAGTTTAATTATGATAAAAAATGTAGAATTCATGATTATATCATAAAGGTGAAAAGATTAAAAGATAAATAATAAAAAATTATCCATAGTTCAAGCACTTGTGGATGGTGGCCCCTATATTCATTTAATTATTATGCATATTTCTTTTGAAATTCTATCATGGCATATATACTCAAGAACTTATACACAAATACAGTTGTAAACTTTGAAGAAATGAACTGAAATTGATGTTTGAACACTTTGCTTGTCAGCAATATAGTGGTAGGACACAATGATCTTCTCCATAATACAAAGTGAATACAATAATTTTACTCCTTAAATGATTGTCTATATGATCCAATATCTTACATACGATCAAGCCAGTTGTTAAATGTTACATATTCCAATGAAATATCATTCACTATAGCTACTATTATCATACATGATTATAATTTCTTGTAGTTGTCTGATATCCATTTCAGGAAGAATAAGCTTGGATGACTCATAATTGAACTCAATAATCATGTTCATCATGATGGTTAGAGCCAAGAATAAGCTTGGAATCCTTTCTGAGATCAAAACACCTCTTCCTAAATGACTTGTGATAGCTTAATCACCATCAAACTCCCAAATACAACTATTTTTATCTGTAGGAAATTAGGTTTTACCTGCAAATTTAGATATTGATGGATTCTTAAACTGAGAAGAGAGAGGGAGAGAGAGAGAAGAAGGCGAGTCCAGCTTAATTTCTCTCTGCTTTTGGGAACGAAGTGAGGGTGGGAGGGAGTGGCGGCTTCCTGTTCACATGTTTGTCCAGCATGGCGGGTAGAGCCCACGATATGTTGGCTGGCTCATGTTGGGCGGCTCTCCGCGTTTCACCACGTGGCTGAGGAATGCTTGCTCGTTCTTTAGGGTTTCTTAGTTTCTGATGTGGCTTTTAAAGGATTTTTCTTTTATTTTTCTTGGATGTGGCATTCACTGTTTGGCACTATGCTTAGATCCCTTAATGTAAAGGTTGTGCATAACTATGCTTATATTGTACTTTTATAAAATAAGATTGTTATGTAATTAGAGAAAATATAAATTATATCATAAAATTAATTAAAATGCACATTCTGAGTACATTTTTCATAGGTATATATATATATTTATAGAGAGAGAGAGAGAGAGCGAGAGAATAAAGGTGTTACATATCCTAAACCAAAGATTTAGTGACAAAGCTACAACTTATCTTGATAATAAAAAATATATGATTTGTTGTATGAATGTCATATGTTAAATAATTTCAGAAATGAAAGATTGTAGGTATAATGCTAAGTATATTGGCTAAAATTTTAAACTAAGTACTTTTATAATCTTCATTACGTAATTAGGCATATTAAAAAAATTTAAATAAGTCCAATCCCGCATAAATGGGTGACTCTGCGTACCATCAATAATGTCACGTCGTCAGACGGTTAAAGCATTGGCAGACGCCCGATCGGAGATTAATCTCCGATTTATTTTCCCAGCCGCTCGTTTCTCGCCCGATCGGAAGTCGTCGTTCCACCCTTGCTCGTTAACGCCGCGGGCCGCCCGACATGGCCGCTATTGCTACCACTGACAATGCCCCGCCGATTTGAGCACATTGATTCAATTTTGAGGTGATTTTAAACCTAGATTTGAAAGTTCATTTTGATTGCAAATATTGGGATAGTAAATATGTTTTGTTAGTTTAGTTGTGTAATTAGTTAATGTATTTGGTAGATCTCATAGAATGTATAATGCATTTGTATTTGTTTTCAAAAAATAAATCTTGAAGCGTGATATCTCTTTATGTGCTTAAATTTTTGGAAAAATAAATCTTTATGAGTTTGAATTTAGTTGGTAGATCTATATGAGTGTATGACACATTTGTATATTTTTTTGAAAAAGAAACGTTGAATCGTGATTTGGCGTTTAAGTATTTGGGAAAAATAAATCTTTATGCGTTTGAATTTATTTGGTAGACCTATATGACTGTATGATGCTTTTCTATTTTTTTACAAACTAATAGAGCTACGGTTTAGTTTTTGATTTCGGATTTTGAGATAATTTTTACAAATCTAGAGTTGAATATTCACTTTGATTGCGAATATTAGGTGAGTAGATGTGTTTTAATAGTTGAGTTGTGTAATTTGTGAACTTATTTGCTAGATCTATGATTGTATGATGTGTTTGTATTTTTTTGGAAAAATAAATCTTGTTGTGATTAGATATGGTTTATTATAAAATGTCTTTGTGGAGATTGTTACGAGCAGAAGATGGTATAATTTTTCAATATAGGCTCTCATAGAGTTATTTCTTTTTGTGCATCATCTGCATTTTTGTTATGGAGGAGCAACATTATTTGTTTCAACTCTCCACATTTTTATATTATGTCAGTCATTCCTCTAATTAGATTCTAGGAGTTGAACCCACTAAGAACCAAAGCCTCCCCTTTCAATGCACCTAATGTATTTGATCTAATTCTTTAAGTGTGTTTTAGATCGTGTGTGATATTTGTTTAAATTACTTCTTAGGTTTAAAAGTTAGTGTAAATTAGCTACATATAGTTATAATTTTTTGAACCCATTGACTATTATTTTAAGATCAATTGAATTTATTCTTTATTGGTGAGATAAGGGATTCTATGTTTTGGTGTTGAGATCAAAATGAGTTTGGATCTTGTTTTCATTGTTCTTTATTATAATGGTGAACTAGTGGTACTCATGATTTTATTCCTACTTATATTCATGAAAAATCGTCAATACAAATCCCAAAGCGATTCAATTCATGGACTTACGCATTGCAAAGGTCAGTTAGATCCAACAAGTTTAATGTAAATGACAGGTCGGTTTCCTATTGGTGCTAGATTTATATAGCACACACGATGATGAAGTATGTGAGTCTATAATCAACGCAAAGATGCACTCATCTAATGGTAGTGTATGTTGAAGTTGTGGAACTATCTAATGAAGAAAGAGGGATAGAAAATATTAAGGAGTGTCGAGAGCTCCAATTGTAGTGAATACTTCACACCAATATCTCAAGTAACTTCCGGGTTGAACCTTATAGATCCACAACAACAACAACAACAACAACAAGTTTTATCCCACTAAGTGGGATCTGAATCCTTCGCCTCCATTGTGTCCTATTATATGTCAAATTCTCATTTAATTCATACTAAGGTCATTTTTTTAACATCTTAACCAAGTCTTTTAGGTATTCTCTACCTTTCTTAACATAGGCAAATCTAATGCATCTACTCTCATAATCGTCATGGATGGTGACGCTTTATGTGGCCAAACCATCTAAGGCGACTCTCTCTAATCTTATCCGCCATCTGAGTTACTCCAACTTTTTCCAACATACTCATTTCGATTTTATCTCTAAGAGTAAAGCCACTCATCCACGAGCATCCTCATCTCTATAACACTTAACTTAGTCTTATGCTTCTTTATTGGCCAACATTCTGCACCATAAGTCATTACAGTCTTACCACCATCTTATAAAATTTTCCTTAAGTTTAAGTGGAACTTTTCTATCACACAATAAGCTAGATGCATTCCTCCACTTCAACCATAGAAACATCTCCATCTATTTCACCATCATTTTGAACAATAGAGCCTAAATATCTCAATCGCTCACTCTTATTAATAACTTGTTCACCTAATGTCACAACACTACCACTAGAACTTCTACAATTAAAATTACACTCCATATATTCAATTTTAGATCTACTTAAACGAAAACCTTTAGACTCTAATGTTGACCTCCATAATTCAAGGTTCTCTTGGACTCCTCTCTAGTCTTATCAAGAAGAAGAATGTTATCGAAAAGCATACACCAAGGTACATCTTCCGTAAATGTCTAGTAAGAACATCCATAACTAAAGCAAAAAGATAAGGGCTTAAAGCCGATCCTTGATGTAATCTAAATGATATGGAAAAATATTTTGTCAATCCTCCTTGTGTTTGGACATGCAGTATACATATCCTTAATGACTTAAATATAACCAATATTATCTCTTTCTATTCTAGAACTCTCCAAAGAACATCTCTTGAAACTTTATCATAAACTTTCTCTAAATCAATAAATATCATAGGTAAATCCTCCTTATTTTCTCTATACTTCTCCATCAAACCTCTTAACAAATGTATAGCATCCATAGTAGATCTACCCGGCATGAAACTAAACTAATTGTGAGAACTTTTATATCACATCGTAACCTATGCTCAATTACTCTCTCCCATAATTTTAATGCCTTCTAAAATTATTTCAAACATTTACTGGGAATATGGAAAATATACAGGAAAGTTGAAAATTAATGATGGATGATGTTATATTATCTTTGCTTGTGCAAGAGATTCACCTATAGAAAAGGATCACAATATGTTATTTAAGAGAAAAATAAAGAAAAATACTAGTAAAGCATAAACCTTCTTAAATTCTTAGAAATGGGAGGAGAGGTACTCCCTAGTAGGTGTGATTGGGGATCAAACATACTTTAACATTATCACTAATAAGAGTTATCTGATAACTGCACAAATATCAAAACAAGTTCAATGGTATTTGATCACCTTCTAAACTTTACATTACTATTTGGTTTTATTTTACACATTTTGGTTTTAATTTCTTGAAACAATGTTAATAATATTTTAATCACCTTCTAAACTTTTACATTACTATTTGGTTTTATTTTACCCCAATTACACCTGTTTAGATATTTGTGCAGGTATGATATGACTCATGGTGATTTGTTGATAATGTTAAAACCTGTTTTTGTGTGTACCTCTATTCCCACTTCTAAGGATTTAAGAATGCTTTTGTGTTACTGGTATTTTCCTTCATATTTTTCTTGACTAACAACATGTGATCCTTCTTCTACATATTAATCTGTTACCTTATCAAAGATCATATAACATCTTCCAAACTTCATTTTTTTTATGTTGAACTCGAATCTGTCTTTAGTACTACGAAAACCTTCTTGATAAGATTGGCAAGTAACCAAAAAAAAAGGCTAGAGAGAGAAACTCCAGAGTGAAAAGCCCTAAAATTTCATTTCACTTTTTTTTTGTAGAAAGTACAAAAATTGAGTAAAATTTCATGCCTCAAGCTCCTTCTGACCGTATATTTATAGGCATAGATCGAGGTACATTGCTTCAAAAAAATACTACATTTGCACAAAAAAAAGCAAATAACAAAATATAAGGAACACTTAATATAAAATACATGAGCCATATGGCTCATAATTCTTCTCTATGTCTTGTGTTGAACGTGAATTCACCATGATCTTCAGAACTTCAATTGATTGATAATTATGGTTCCATCAAATAACCATGAATGTGATCCATTCAGTTGGGCCAACTTGAATTGAACCCGATCTAAGTAATATTTGGATAATAGCCTGCCCTTTATTTTTTTCAATATGCGAAGTTTATAAATTCCATCTGTAATGGTTGGAATAATTTTGAAGCCAATACATTTCACACACACACACACACACACAAATATATATATATATATACATATATATATAAGATCCATTAGCCAATTAGGGATCAGATTGGCATGCAAATTCTATATTTATCTCAACAAACCAACCTAAAAATAATAGCATTGGTTAAATGCATTCAAAGTCAGCATCAAAATAGGAATAAATAATCCAAGCATATACATATATATATATATATATATATATATATATATATATATATATATATATATATATATATAAAGAGAGAGTCCAATCTATAAGTCATGAAAGGTGCACCTATGAAAATGTAGTCAGCATATCATATTTCCTACACGTCAAACAGAGTAGTACTAAGAGCAATCTTAACATTGTTTCAAGAAATTAAAACCAAAATGTGTAGAATAAAACCAAATAGTAATGTAAAAGTTTTAGAAGGTGATCAAACACCATTGAACATGTTTTGATATTTGTGCAGTTATCAGACGACTCTTATTAGTGATATTGTTTAAGTATGTTTGATCCCCAATCACATCTACTAGGGCGTACCTCTCCTCCCATTTCTAAGAATTTAAGAAGGTTTCTGCTTTACTAGTATGTTTCTTTGTTTTTCTCTTAAATAACATATTGTGATCCTTTTCTATAGGTGAATCTCTTGCACAAGCAAAGATAATATAACATCATCCATCATTGGTTTTCGACTTTCCTGTATATTTTCCATATTCCCAGTAAATGTTTGAAATAATTTTAAAAGGCATTACAATTCAACTTCCAAAAACAAAACGGTTAGAGTTTGATTATTACATATTTAAGTAGGTGATGATGCAACCAAATCCGATTAGACCCATCTAAAAGAAAGCCGCCTCTGATGTACTGAGACATTAGCATGGACCATTAAGGATCAGACTGACGTGCAAATTCTATATTTCTCTCAGCAAAGCCACCTGAAAGCAGTAGCCTCTGATAAATTCATTCATAGTCATCATCTCCCAAATCCCAAAGCAATTCCCAATATGCAACAAAATTAAGAAAAAACATGTTTTATCCACAAATTGCATGAATCACTCTATCTCAATCAAACCATCAGCTTAATATCATTTTACTCAATGTGAATCAAAATGGAGGTAAAAGTATGCTAGATATACTAGTAGACAAACTCAATTTCAACACAAAATCTAAATTTATGATTGAAAGTCAATCACTTAATATTTTTATAACATATCTTTCAAGAATTATATATATATATATATATATATATATATATATATATATACATATATAAATGATAGATAAAAGTTTGTCATTACATTATTAAGTGGACGATTATAAACTAAAGTGATAAAATCCAACTAAAAAGTCATCTTCAATGTAATAAGAGTGAGCATAGATCCATTAGGCAATTAGGGATCAGATTGGTATGCAAATCTTATATTTATCTCAACAAACCAACCTAAAATAATAATAGCATTGGATAAATGCATTCAAAGTCAGCATCTCCCAAAACCTCAATCACTTCACAATTTGCACCAAAATAGGAATAAATAAGCCAAGCCAAATATATATATCTATCTATCTATAGATAGATAGATAGATAGATAGATAGATAGATAAAAGAGAGAGCCAACCAAAACATAAGTTAATGATTAAGAAAAGAAATATCAAAGACTAAAATAGTAAAAGGAAGAACATGTGCAACATAAAAAAAGAAGAAAACCATGTAGAGGAGGATGTAGCAAAACAAGAATCCACCATCATCAAGATAACAATTTTAGAAGGAAAGAAGGTGCTTAAGCTCACTTAGTAGTTCAAAATCAATATATTTTTCAACAATTTGATGTGAACTAGACTCATAGCCTTGTTTGCCTTAAATTTAACCATAACATTATATAGACATTGTTACAATCTATAAGTCACAAAAGGTGCAACTATGAAAATGTAGTCAGCATATCGTATTTCCTACAAGTTAAACAGAGTAAGAGCAATCTTAACATTGTTTCAAGAAATTAAAACCAAAATGTGTAAAATAAAACCAAATAGTAGGTAAAAGTTTAGAAGGTGATCAAAATACCATTGAACTTGTTTTGATATTTGTGCAGTTATCAGATGACTCTTATTAGTAATAATGTTAAGTATGTTTGATCCCCAATCACACTTCTAGGGCATACCTCTCCTCCCATTTCTAAGAATTTAAGAAGGTTTTTTGCTTTACTAGAATTTTTCTTTGTTTTCCTCTTAAATAACATATTGTGATCCTTTTCTATATGTGAATCTCTTGCACAAGCAAAGATAATATAACATCATCCATCACTAGTTTTGACTTTCCTGTATATTTTCCATATTCCCAGTTACTGAAATTCCAATAAATGTTTGAAATAATTTTAAAAGGCATTACAATTCAACTTCCAAAAAACAAAAAGGTTAGACTTTGATAATGAACCAAATCCAATTAGACCCATCTAAAAGAAAGCCGCCTCTGATGTACTGAGACGTTAGCATGGAGCCATAGCCCATTAGGGATCAGACTGACGTGCAAATTCTATATTTCTCTCAGCAAAGCGACCTGAAAGCAGTTGCCTCTGATAAATTCATTCATAGTCATCATCTCCCAAATCCCCAAGCAGTTCCCAATATGCAAAAAAAAGGGTAAAGCCAAACATATTCAAAAATATAGATCGCTAATAACTAAAACATAAGCTAAAAATTAAGAAAAATAAATAACAAAGATTATATAAGTAAAAGAAAGCGCAAGTGCAGAAAAAAAGGGTGGAAATCCATCGTAGAAAGGAGGATGCAGCAAATCAATGATCTACTATCATCCATAAAGAATAATAATAATAATAAACCATATTTAGAAGAAGAAAAAAAACAAAGAAATACTGCCGCCCGGCCCTTCGAGTTCGAACTCGATTTCTCGTCTTTTCAGATTCCATTTTTAGAATCAATGGCGTGTCCTGCGTGTAAGAAGATCTGGTCGATACCCAAAGGATAAAGGCAACGGTAAGGATCCAAGTTTAGGAAGAAGAACAGAGGGAGACGATAGACATCAGATTCCGTCGGGTAAGTGTTCTTCCGCCTAGGGTTTAAGAGAACTAACACTTCAGCGAGCTTCTTATATAGCTCAATAAGAAATATATATATATATATATATATATATATATATATATATATATATATATATATATATATATATATATATATATATATATCAATAAAAATAAATTTAAAAATAATGATAGGGCCTCACGTTAAAATATTTGATTTTAAAAATAATAAGTGTAGTTATTTTATTCATTAAATATTTATTATTAAATTTAAATAATCACACAATTCTTATGCATTTATACATCTAATGCATAAAATTAAATATTTACTTATCTAACACTTTTTTTTTTAAGAATGTGCATTACACTTTTGAAAAAAGTGAGTAATGATGATATTTTTTGATATGATATTGATGATTAGAATGTTATATATATATATATATATATATATATATATATATATATATATATATATATATATATATATATATATATATATATATATATATATAAATTAAAATTTATGTGTGGCAATTATATAAATACATAAGAATTTTTATGATATGTATATAAATTCTGCTAAAATTGAATAAAAGTATTTTTAAATATTCTAATAATTATAAAAAAAATCTAGTTTCAAACTATCTATGTTGATTAAAACAAGTATATATTAATTAAAAGGTATATGATATATAAATCATTTTAGGTGCATTATTATGTCTTAAATATTAAACATTGATATGACACTAAAATATTAGTAATTGAAAGCAGAATCTTGATGTTAAGCAAGTGATCCAGAAGTTGGCGGGTGAGATCAAATATCTTGAAACTTTGGAATATCTTAAATCCTAAATAGCTCTCAAATATGAAGTGTTTATATAGTCAAATCGGCGTCTCGGGCAGTTCTAACAAGTCAAAGATCTTACAATTCGACTTCATTTGAGCATTCAAATGCGAAATACATCATATGATCAAGGGGATCATTTTGAGCCGTCCGATGAAGTGGAGTGGTACGGGTTTTTGCATTTACAAAACGCTCCAATCTATAAAGCCTCATTCCTCGAGAGGAGGCCAGTGAAGGAGAAGGCGCAAGAGATGAGAGAGAAGATCCTCCAAACCTGTCGTGCCTTGCGGCTGCGTCAACCATGCCAGCCGGCCGCCATCGCGCCCGATCCTTGCCGTCGTTGTTGTTGCCGGTCATAACATCGTGTCAACATTGTCGTCAACTCGTCGTCACAATATGTCACTTTATCGTCGCGTTATTACAGCTATTTGTTGCACCTCACATCTGATTCGTAACCTGTCGGAAGATCTTGTACTCAAACGGATATATAGTGGAAGCTTTTTAGATCGTGGTTTTCCTCTTTTTGAGGTTTTCCACGTAAAATTCTGATTTTATTAAATTCTTTACATACTTTTTGTGTGTGTCTTTGGACTCAGAAAAGGCGTAAACTTTACTCTACCGATTTTCTAGCAACAAACATCATAAGTAAATATAAAAGATTTAAGATTAGTATTTATTAACTCATTGTTGACCTCTCTTTTGTTACAATTATGTTTATCAACTTAGACTTGGATTTTTAACTATGTTATTTCATATGAGGTTGAGCTACTCAATTTTTTGATGAATTGATGTTCCTTAAAAGTTATCGCATAGGCCAAACTTAATAACTAATTTAAATCCTGATATAAATAATCAAATAGTAGCACAGAGTTAATTAGATTTATCAGCAAATCAAATAGTTTTAGATTTAACTTTCACAGTATTTACTAAATCCTACTTGACTTAAATCCTGTGACTAGCCAAACAACCCTTAAAGTTATTGATATGGGGCTATTTGGTTGCTAAAAAAGAATGATGTAAAATAATATATAAATGTAAAAGAAATGTAGTGTATTTGAATCACTTCAACTTGTTTGGTAGAAAACTCTACAAATACATGAATTTCTTTTTTTATATATATAAAATAAATGTAATGTAAAATATTTTGAGATTATGGTTGTGGCGGCGGCGGCGGAAGGCAAGCGTGAGTGGCGATAGCAACGGTGCGATGGGGCAACGGCGGCGGAGGTGGCAATGGTGACTAGCGGCTGAGGGCGGCATCTAATAGGTGTATTTAGAATTAGCTCAAATCACTAAAATCATTCTAATGCATTTCAAATACTACAAATCATTGAAATTTTACTTTCATCATAAATACTCAAAAATTATATTCTAGTTATTTCTTTCTAAATGCAAGCGCCAAACAACTCTATAGTTAAATGCAGTTTCTACAAACTTTAGTTTCAGGATGTTGAAACTATAGCTTTTCAGCTTTAGCTATAAGTGAAAAGCTAAGAACCACCATGTAAACACAACTAGCTTGATGACACTAATATTGGTCCTACTTTTGAACATACAACTCTATTAGAAGTTATTATTGTGACTTTTATGTATAAATTTGTGTTATGCGTAATCCATGGTTTGTTCTTGCTTCTCTTGCCGACTCTACTTGAAAGCAACTAGGGATGTTAAGTGTATTATGATCAAATGAAGTGTTGTATACATAAAAATATTTCAAGAATTCTCTTTTAAGCATTTCATTGCCATTCCTTTGATCTATTGAGAAACATTACAAGGGAAGTAATACAAGTCATTCAGACCATCTAAGGTTTTCTTTTGATCGACTAGTACTCAATTTTATCATAAAATTTTGATTGCTTTGCTGTCCTCCTATATCACGAAATCTGATTACTTTACTGTCTTTCTATCTCACTTTTTTTTTTATTGTTGTTCGTATACTAATTGTCTGTGTTTGAGCTCATTGTTCTTCATCTTTAAAATTATCCATCTTAATGCCCTTTATTATTTGTAATATGTAGATATTAAGCTATTAAGAATGAGTTCAAGTCAGTCGTCCAATTAAAAAATGTACTCCATCGAGTCTACTGCAGATGCAATTTACAATGTATAGTATATACCAGCCATAAAGTGCCAGATAGTGGATGAAGATTTTATATATACCCACAAAATTGAATAGAAGATGATTGCTACTTCTAATTTTGGTTGGGAGTGATCTATTGATGCAAGAGATTTTGTGTCATTTGCATGCCCACAAGATGGTCCAAAAAAATTCAAACTACTTGATCGACACTTAAAATACTAATAGTGAAAGCAAATCTTGATGTTAAAACAAGTGACCGAGTTGAAGCGGTGAGATCAAGCACTTAAAATATTATTGGAAACTTTGGGATATCGGTTAGATCCTTAAATAGCTTTCAAACATGAAGTGTTTATAGTCAAATCGGCGTCTCCGAGCGGATTTAATAAGCCTAAGATCTTATAATTTGACTTCATTTGAGTATTCAAATACACAAAATACATCATATGATCAAATCATCATGAGCCGTCCGATGAGTGGAGTGGTATGGGTTTTATGTATTTACAAGCGTCTTCCTCCCATAAATAGCTCATTCTTCACATGAGGGGAACAAGAGAGAGGAGAGAGCTCTAAAGCTTGAAAATCCTCCAAGCACAATTGTACCACCAGCATCAACCACGGCCGTCAGCGCCTTCATTGCAGATCGTGTCGTCAATCGGTCACCATCATGATGACCTTCATCGTCATCCGATCCTGTTCATCATCATGCTACCACTAATGTACATCCGAGCGTGATTATATGTTGTTATCGATTAAGGATTCTCATTGGCGACTCTTCTCATGAACAATTTTGTAATCCCGTTATCGAAATTTTATACTCAAATAAATACATAGTGGAAGATTCTTCTGGGCTAGGCGTGGTTTCCCTCTTTGAGGTTTTTTAAAATTACGGAGGTTTTCTTGTTTACTCTTTAAATATCGTGTGTCTGATTTCACAATATGGCTAAGAAATTTCACTCTCACAACTAGTTTTCTACGCAACATTACTATTCCTCTTTTAAAGATTTGGGTCAGATATTCTATTATAATAGTTTTGTACTTTTTGTGCAACTGGTCGTTTTGACATCTAAAATGTACTCTAATATTATAGAGCATCGTGTGAGGCTTTTGATCTCTTTTTTTTGAGTATTTAATGAAACTTTTAGTATTCAATCTAGATTATGTATAGTGGTGACAATCAAGGAAGTGATGAAAGTTTTTCTTAATCTTGTGTTAAAAATATATTAATATAATAGTGCCTATATATAGGTTATAAAATGAGCATTAAAGGAAAAGCCAATAAACAATATTCTTAATAATGAAGATATTTTATAATAATAATGATTATAGATTTTTTACTATAAATATGTTAATATAATAATAAAAATAATCTTAATAATGAGGATATGTTATAATAGTAATGATCAGAGATTTCTATTATAAATATTAAATATATATTCTAATATTTATATGATGATAAATAATTTTAATATCTCAAACTTTCAACTAAAATTTTTTGAATTCAAAGCTAGTATATGCTACTTAAGTCACATAAGGATTCTTTAGTTGTGCCATATTTTATGTGATAAGAATGAAGCTAAAAAAAGAAGTATGGCATAAACTCGAGTTAGTAAAAGGTAAGGTTAGATAGATATTTTAAAAGGACTGAAAAGCTCTAAGAGAAGGAATTTTATACAATAATGCCTCATGTGAAGCACCATTTTAGGTAGAAAATATCTTTATTAAATGCATTTTATGCATTTGGGTAATTTTCTAAATTGTTTAGGATGGTGTGCAATATAACTTGAAGTGGTGTGCCCTTTTAAAAAATATAGAAAATTTTAAGTTCAAAATTTAGATAATAATTTTACATGTTAATTTTTTATAATAATTATTATATTGATTACATAATATAAGTTGTTCTGAACCACCGTTGATAGAGTAAAAGTTTTCGCCTTTAGTTGTAATCAAAATGAGATATTTAAAGAGTGAACAAGAAAACTCAGAATTTTACGTGGAAAATCTCGAAAAGAGGAAAAATCAGGGGCTAGCCCGTAAAAGCTTCCACTATGTATCTTTGAGTACAAGATCTTCCGTCTCGGGATTACAATTGATATGAAAGGAAAAACATGTGACAATGTGATGTTGTACAACGATTCTAGTAGTAGCAGAGATGATGGTGAAGCTGCGGAGCAATCACCTGGAAATCAGAATCGGCAAAATGCGGGGCAATCACTGGGGAAATCACTGGTAGAAATCGACAATCCGGTAGAAGTCATCATGATGGACGAGCGAGAGATTGACGGCGGATCAACGGCGGCGATGGATGGCCCGGCGGTGATGGCGGCCGAGTGGCAATGTGCTTGGAGGTTAGAGCTCTCTCTCTCTTGCTTGGCCTCCCTCATGAGTAATTTATTTATAGATTGGAGAGGTACGCGTCTATAAATACATGCAAAATCCGAACCACTCCTCTCCATCGGCTCATGATGATTCCCTTGATCATATGATGTATTTTGTGCATACTGAATGTCGAATTATGATATATTGGGCTTGTTAGATTTGGCTTCAAGAGCGTTGATTTTATCCATCCATTTAAGAGTCGATTGATAATAAATGATTGATCTGGTTAGTCTTGATTCACGATCGATTGCTTTCTACGTCAAGATTTTTTGCAGTGGAATTTTCAAGGTCATATCGGTTGCTATTTTTGGATGATATTAACTCAATCATCCAAATATATATGTCAAATACTTGAAAATAGCAAATTCTTCAATAAAATTTGAATGATTAACTACATTTTGAGAAGATCTTCATGAAGCACATTATGACTATGGAAGCGGTCAAATGCGCCTGTAGTATCTTGAGTGTTGAAATTCTGGACCCATCCCATCTGAGCAGCCTTCATGGCGCCATGCTTGTACATCCTCCGTGCGCAGTTCAGGCCGCGGGGTATGAGAGGCGCCGGGCTGGCGTCTGGAATTTATGGCAGTCAGAGCGACGTCTGGGCGTGGAGTCAGGCATCGGCCGCCGAATGACAGCAAATATCTGTGGTATGGCCGGCATTAATAGACAACGGGAAGCAATTTTTGGTTTTAGGCAATTTTACAGTTTTAGGTTTTGACAATTTTTCCCTTGCCCCTAAAGGGGTCTATAAAACCCCTAAGGAGGAGAAGACACCTTCTCTTCTTCTTGAAGGTCGTTTGGAAGCCATCAAACCGTAGTTCATCTGGAGCTCCGGTTTTCTCGAAGAGGCGTTATCCCTTATAGGACCGGCCGGGTTTGAAGCGATCAAGACCCAAATAATTCATCTGGCGAGGCTCGATTTTCCCAAAAGCGTTGGCCCCGCGCTTATCGGACCGGCCGGGTTTGGAAGCGATCCGGAGATGGGGGAGCGAAGATCTCAGCGATGGTGGCCGACGACATTGGAGCCGTGACTTAACGGTAGTCTCGCGGGGATAAGCGAACGATGGTGGCGGCGTGAGATCGGCGATGATGGATGGCGGTGACCGTCGGCGATGGCGGCAGTGGTAAGATGGTTGGCGGCCGACGAGTGGCAATAGCTAATAACATGGTCAACGGTGGCGTAGCGTCATGGTGGATGCGCGCGGCGGTGGCGATGATAGTCGGCTGGCGTGGTGATTTTTGATCCCTCAAGGTTGTTTGTCGAGTATGACTTCGATAACGTGCATATGGAAGAAGTTGAATTGAATCGGCGAGATTTTGACCTATCAAGGTTATTTCAGTGTGACTCGATGACATTAACTGTATGGAATAGTCAAATTGAATCTATTTTTGACTTATCAAGGTTGTTTGTCGTGTGACTCCGCGCGTTAACACTGTATGGAAGAGGTCAATTAATCTGCGAGGATTTTGACGTCAGATTGTTTGCGTGTGACTCGATGGCGTTAACCCGATGGCGTTAACGTGTGGAAGAGGTTGAATTGAATCGCTAGGATTTTGACCCATCAAGATTGTTTGTCGTAGTGTTGCAGATGGCGTTAACTGGAAGGCGTCGAATTGAATCCGCTAAATTTTTTTATCCAGGTTGTTTGTCGAGTTTTACCGATGGCGTTAACACTTTGGAAGAGGTTGAATTGAATCGGCGAGGATTTTGACCCATCGAGGTTGTTTGTCAGTGTTGCCGATGGCGTTAACTATGGAAGAGGTAGAAGTCCACCAAGGACTTTTTGACCCATCTAGGTTGTTTGTCAAAGTCTTTGCTCGATGGCGTTAACGTATGGAAGAAGTTGTAGGAAGTCCACCAAGAACCTTTTGACCCATCCTAGGTTGTTTGTCGAGTCTTTTTGCGATGACATCGTATGGAAGAGGTATTAGGTCCACAAGGACCTTTTGACTATCTAGGTTGTTTATGCAGTCTTTCGATGGCGCGTTTGTATGGAAGAGGTCGATTAAAACATCTGTGGTTGTAGCCAAAGTTGCTCCTTAACCTGGCCTTTTCATTAGTATTCCGACTTGCTTCTCGGCGATAATCAATTAGATATTGAATATCGATTTGGATAATCTTTTGAGATTAAGATTTGTCCTCCAGTTTCGACAAAATCTAAAGGCAGTTTGATGAATCTTCATTCTTCGCACTCTTTAAAAGTTTGAAATGCTCCACCTTGATGGTGGTTTTGATCTTGTTGAGGAACTTGGTGCCATACAAGATGAAATAATGGAATCGAGTTCCCGACGGCGTCACATTACGTCTAGAAAACCGACGGTAGAGTAAAAGTTTTGCTTAGTTGTGAAATCTAACACACAATTATTTAAAGAGTGAACAAGAAAACTCCGAATTTTACGTGAAAAATCTGGAAGAGGGAAAAATCACGGCCCTTGAGAAAAGCTTCCACTATGTATGCTTTGAGTACAAGATCTTCCGATCTGGATTAGAATTGTATGAGAAAGGAACAAGTATGTGACAACGATCATGTTAACGATTCTAGTAATGCATGATGGTGAAATGCGGGCAATCGTGAAATCACGGGGAACAATTGCGAAATGCGAGGGAATTCTTGGCGGCACGAGGAACAACACCTGGTAGAAATGAGAACAATCACTCATAGAAGTCATCATGATGGAGGCAGAAGAGATTGAGCGGCGGCAAGGATCAACGGCCGGCCGTGGTTGACAGTGGCTGGCGACGTGTGGAGGATCTTTAGAGCTCTCTCCTCTTGCTTGGCCTCCCATCATAGTGAGAGGCTATTTATAGATTGGAGGAGTGGCGTCTCAGTAAATACATGCAAAATCGAACCACTCCTCTCCATCGAGCGGCCATGATGATTCCCCATCATATGATATTTTGTGCATTTGAATGCTCAAATGAAGTAAATTATGATATCTTGGGCTTGTTAGATTCGTCAAGGCGCGATTTGACTATAAACACTCCATGTTTAAGAGTGATTGATAATAAATACTGATCTCGGTTAGTGATTATTAGATTGCTTTTCGTCGAATTTGTCTTAGTAGATTTTTTGGTCATATCAATAGTATTTATATATTTATCATATATTTTATAATAATCTTTTAATGAAATAGAATATACATGTATATCTTGATATAAATTACATAAGAATGGGATTTAATATTATTGAGTTTAATTTAATATTTGTATTTTATATGAAGATTGTATATTGCACTAATTTCAAAATATGTTTAATTCTTTTTTAACTTATTCCGATATAATTTATATCAGGAAATTGTAACATAATTTTTTAACAAATTTATACTTATTTATAAATAAAAATTCTATAAGTTTATGCTTTTAAATAAGAGATATATATGTATACTACTAAATTCTTTTTCTATATATTTAGTACTTGAAATATTTATTTATATAATACTCTAATTTTAAACTTACATTAAAACCATTACTAATATTAATCTATTTAAAATAAAATATAGTTTTTATGTTTAAATTTTAATATAAATTAAATTAATTTCTAAGAAAGTATAAAATCTTAGATATTAACTATATAAATATATAAAGGATTGAGATAGGTGCATGGATCTAGGGGCGGAATAAGTCTAAATTCTCAGGAGGAATAAATTTCTATATTATAATAAAAATAAAGGGAAAAAATAATTTTTAAATTGGGACAAATGACTAATTTGACTATCTCATATAAGAGAAATTATAAAGCTCAATGTCACCCTCCTCAACTGTGCTTGGGTCCGTCTCTGCATAGATCCATTTAATTTGAAGTAAAAAAAAAAGCTATTGAATGATAACATTTTAATAAATAAATTTTTTTAGATTAAGTGAGCTCTTGAATCTAACTTTAGAAAGTCCACATATTATTTAAAACTAATACTTATATATTACTTTATAATTTGGATTTAGTAAATTTGTATTAAACTTTTATGTTTACTTATAAATTACTTTAATTTATATTAAAATTTAAACATGAAAACATCATTTATTTTAAATAGATTAAATTGAATAAGTACTAATTTTTAAAGCTATTTAAAAAAAATTAATTTGAACTTTCTAACTTACTTTTTCTATTTAAAATTATGAAATTTTCATCTAATCCTACTCTTTTGCTAATTTGTGTTATAATCATTTCTTTTAATTTCGCCAAAATCAAATGCTAAATCATCAACCACTAACCACTAGTGGATTTGTCAGGGTGTGACCTGTAATTCCACGTCACCCTTCTTCTCTATTTGGAAAAACTTCACTGTTCCATTGCTCTCTCTTTCTCTTCTTATATTTCATTCCTCTATTATTACACCTTATATTTTCAGGCACTTTTTTTTAACTAAGTATGGTTAGAAGCTTAATTAGGTAATTAAATTAAAAATCAATTTAAGAATAGGTATAATCGCGATTAATTGGACGGTACATGTCGACTCAGGCAACGTATCTTGGCGTTAAGTCAGCCGGTCATACTTGAGTGGCGCTCGAACTATTAAAGGCGTCGAACGGTCGACCCTATCTCGGTTTGTTTCGGCATTCATACGATTCCTCCGTGTACTCTCGAGCTCGGCGCAACATCCCGTCCGTAGCCGTTCAACATCGAAGCTTCCGGCACCCGTCGGCGTATCTCCAACCCTTGCATGTGCGTCTCCCTCAGTATTGAAATAAACATATTTTTCTTGCGATACGTTTACATTGACACTTTCCTCTCTCATAGCAAGGTTTGGAAGTCAATATTAGCTTCCGGCTCCATTTTGTTTGGGAAAGTTACGTGGAGGATTCGACTTATTTTTTTATCCCGTCGTTATTTGTAAACTCTTGTAAATCCCTACTTATCAATTTATAAAGTAATGGAGTATGTATGGTAGGAATTTGAGTATCGGTATAGTAGTGGCTCAGTAGTTAGTCGCGGCGGATATTAGTGATGATGATTGTTGTCGGTTAGAAACTCTTGCTTGAGAATATAGCGTATGTTGAAAAATAACTCATTTAGTAATAGTGAGAGTCATATATTGTCCACAAGCAGTATGTCAGGATGTGTGAAACTACGAGAGAGTGGGACAACGATGTTTACTTTATTGACCCATCAAATGAAACTACCTAACAAAATTGAAATTCAAATGACCTTGTTGAAGGTATGTGTTTCACAAGTAAAATAGCGCAATTATGTGTTGGGTAGCATAGTAAATAATGTTCAATTCCAAGCGATTACCTCTTCGAAGAAAGATTGTATGTATACAACTGATAGTCCAAGGCGTGTAAGTGGCGTTTACATTGAGGCAGCAGGGTGCTTGGAGAATATCGAGAGTTGGTGAAAATCATAGATGTATCAATCGTGATGCGGTGATCGGTCATCGGTGTAGTTCAAAATTCATAACTTATACACCTTGATCGAGGGCACCGGATAGATCAAACAGAGATTATAGGTAGAATGGAGTCAAAATTCAATGTTAAAGTTTAGTATATAAAAATTTGGGATGCTGGCGTAAGCAATAAAATCAATATTCGTGGGAAGAGTCTATAGGACTCTCGTCTTCTATGGGTTTGTAGTACTTTATACATACAATCTACGAATTCAATCTACTCATAACATTTCCGAGGAGACTTTTTGGGCCTTTGGACCTTCAATAATGGGATGGGTCTGCCAGAGCGTGTTGAAGCTTGACGGTACTTTTTTTTGTTGGACAAGTATAGTATTTTGTGTCATATAAGATAGGAATAATAATGGGTTGTTTCCTCCCTTTTTATTATTGTGGAATCAGAATGTTGATTAGTGGTTGTGGTTCTTCTGCATGATATGATAGTGTCAGTTGGCGTGATTTGTGAATAATATCGATAAACATCTTTGTCTGATACGTGGATGCAAAGAGATTTTCATTAGGCGGCTCATGCGAGCATTGTTCATATTTCGCGTGAAAATTTTAAAAGGTCGTCAAATGCCTTGGATTGGTGATGGTGTTGTTGAGTTTAAAAGATGTATATGGCGGTAACGATGATATTTGTCGGTTCAACCGTTTAATGTTAGATATTAAAAATGTTAAAGAAGAAGCGTACAATTGGCTTGTAGAAGCGTGACCACGTAAAATGGTCCCTTGTACGCGATGGTGGTATGCGTTATGGGACAATGATGACAAATCTTGAGTGTTTTAATGGTGTCTGAAGCAGCGCGTGGTTTCGATTGAGCTTTAATCTTTATCTATTACAACTTAGTAGCACTTATTGAAAGCGGTTATCCACGCTACTCGGAGAGGTCGACTTATCTATACTCAAAGATCTCCACCTTTGTACGGTCTTGAAAGGGAGGCTAGGAATTTTCTAAACTTGTAAATATCAACCACATGAGATGCAGATTTTTTGGCAGTCCGGCCGATCATTTAGAGTTGATTTGATAATGGCTTATGTGATTGTAATTGTGGCGATGATCATATATCATTCATACCCACATGTGATTCTTTGCATTGGGATTTCGACGGTTGAACCATCGCATGTGTCCGATCTACACTCTAGTTATATAAGATGACATACATAAATGAATTTCATACTCTAGATCACGATTGGGCATCTCGTGTAGAGCATAGGATTAGCGTTACCACCTTTTCCGAAGGTCGGGGCCGACCTGCGAATAGATTCAAAAACAATGGATGAAAATGTAGGTAGCGGTAGCGAGCAGCATATGCAAAATAGCTGTCACTTCTGGTCATCGTTATATAATATTAACGGTACATTTTCCAATATGATAATGTTTATCTTTCTCTTTTGGTTGTATTGCTCTACTTAGATTTTATAATATTAATACTATTATATTTGCTTCTTTTCCGGCAGTGCGATGGCATAAAACGCCTTAGACGTCGGCGACGTAATCATCTTAGGGACCCACCATTGGAGCTTACTGCGAGGTTCATCCAGCATTTACTCCCTGCGTGGGTGGCATCGAGCTCACCGATCGTAAGTGATTTTATTTTTATTTTATTCGCTTACCTTTATTTTGTCTGACATTATATTTTTTTTTTGCAGCACCGTGGAGGCGAATCACACTTGCTTATCTTTGAAGAAGTGGCCCATCACATGATTCATCGTGCTGAAGCGGTGGGCACGCTTGTTAGTCACTACGCTTCATACTAGATCATCATTCTTGCGCCTTGGTTGAGATGGTCTCCATGAGACCAATACCTTCCACCTTCGTAGGTGAGATGGCGTGGCAGCTCAGGATGTGGCGATGATCACGGACTACAGTTGATGGGTCACTATCATAGGCGATTGTGAGGAAGAGATGGCACACCGATGTTGCGATGATTTTTGTTGGGGCGACGGTGATGTATCATGATCCGTCGGTCCACATCGGATCGACATTGGGATGGGTCGGTACATGCCAAGGTGGCTCGGTGGACTTTCTATGAGTCATACACCGTCGAGCGGAGGAGTTCTTATCACTTGCATGCTTATATTTTATTTGATTGGTACTTGCACGATATTTACGGTTGGTCCACGGTATTTACCACTCTGGATGACTGGATTCCTTTAGCATGATAATACATGGGTAGCGGTTTTAGCTCATCTATATAAGGGCTGCAGTCATTAAAAAGGCCAACATGGTAGTTTACCTCCTTGATTTGGGCTTGGAGCATATTCATGTGGGCGGGCTACATGTTCCATATCTCTTCTTCGCTCGGCGTTGGTTTGAGGTATGTTGTTAATTGCACTTTCAAATTATGCGACTTATATATATGTTTAAATTATTTTTTGTGTGCGAGATGGAATGAGAAGTATGTTGTGTAGCGAAGGTGAATGTTGCGGTGTAATGAAATGAGCTAGATGCTGCGGCAAACAGGTTGGATCTACTTTAGTTCAAATATACATGTCTGATTATATTTTAACATAATTTTACTTATATGTGCGGTGATGGGAGCGTCGGTGGCGAATCCACATCTAGATACATGCTCGGCTCGACATATGGTTACGAGTCCCTCTTATCGGTGGAAGAGGGTTGAGTGGATACAGTCTTTGCTCTAGTTATTCTAGAGTAAATGTAGCCCCAGTTGACTAGTTTCAAAGGGTTCGATGGTAGGAGTAGCGGATGTCGGTTGATTACCACCAGTCACACATTCTTTATGGGAGAAGCGGAGGATTGCCTCGTCGAGGGGCCTAGATGAGGATGTGGACAGAAGGCGGTGCTATAGGTACATGTCTTTGGATCATGGGCTTCTCGTATTTCTTGCGCCCCAGATCCTCCACCATTCTTATGTCGAGCACCGGTGGAAGCGTATTTATGTAAGTTGATATAAGTATTCATCGAATTCAATATTTATGTAAGTGTAATTTTACATACTATTTTTTTTTGTAGGCGGAACATATGACTTCGGGACATCTTTGACATGCCGGGGTTGTGGATGATCACCCACTACAGGGGATGTGTTGATAGGTATGGTGATATGCGAGACACAGATGGCGATATACATTGGTGACATATTACGGTCGGTGCTGCGAATACTTGTCGCGGAAGCGTCGGGCATCTACCACCCCGATGCAGGTTCTTCTACGTATGATCAGGTCACTACATATCGGCCTAAATATGAAGTCCGACCACACATCTTCCGGTCCGCGAGGGATGATGGATCTTGCGGTAGAGGCCATCGATATCGCCCATCTCATGCACCAGACACACAGTGGTGATTCCACGCATTACCTGAGGAAGACGGTTGTCACATATATATTTAGACGATATACTTATGTGTACTACATTTTATTTATCTGTTTCATTACAAAATTGAAATTACGTATTACCGTTAAATTTGTTCATAATGAACTTCTTATTATTACCATTTAAAATGAATTGGTTAACATCATATGATTGTCATCCATTAAACTATTATCAACTTGATGTGATCACGAACCATTTCAAGTTTAAGCATTTTTTTCTTTGTTTTAAAGTAGGTTTATTACTCTACTTTTTAGAAGAATAAAATTTAAGAATTAAGATTTGTTTGATGAGTGTGAAACTCTATGTATATGCGAAAATCTGGTTCTTTTCATAGCCCTAAACCATGACGCATTTATCTCACAAAAATCACACCTTAAAAAAATAACAAGTCGTAATTAGGGTGTTCACATCTTAAAAAAATAACTGACGCTTAATTACTATTTCCCACTAATTGGGCGTGACTTGAAGATAATAATGCAATGTCGGAGTCGACGCAATACCGGCCTCCCACTAATTGGTTATATTTATTCTTAATTTTTTAGTTACTTAATTACCTAATTAAGCTTCTAACCATACTTAATCTAAAAAAATTGCCTATTTTCACTCTTGCTTGATTGAATTAATCTCTTTCTCCATTTCTCTTTCTTCACCTCTCTCTCTCTATCTCTTTCTTCATCTGTCTCTCTCTCTCTTTAATGCAAAAGATTGAGGGAGAGAGAGTCATTATAGCTAAGGACTCTATGAGTATCTTGAGCATGGTGGAGGCCAAGCTGCCTCCTAGATTTTGATTTCATCCGAGGGACGAGCTAATTTGCAATTATCTTAGCCATCGAGCCTCTGCCGCCACCGCCGACGGTGCTGGATTCCATGACTTTCCGGCCATGGTCGACGTCGACCTCAACAAGTGTGAGCCGTGGATCTTCCTGGTGAGACTACTGAGCACCTAATTACTAAATCTCCCTCCCTTCTTTAATTTGTTTATTTGTGCTTCAACTTTCTGCGATTCATAACCTTAGCTTAAGAGTTTTTTGCAGAGAATTTTAAAAATAATATAAATTAAAAATTAAAAATTTAATAAAATTGATCTCAACTAAATCCTAAGCTAATATTTGATTTTACTTTTAGTTTGATTTTGAAATGTCATCTTAGAAAAGTTAATTTGAGAAATATAAGAAACCGTTTGAGTTCACTTTTTTTTTTTATTTCTGTTTTATTTTAATTCAAAATAACATATATTTGATAGTGATAAATTTTTAAATAAATACTAAAAAAACTTATAATTATTTTAAGTGTTTTCAAAATAATAAAATTTATTTTAAAATAAAAATATTTAAAATAAATTAAAATTAAAATTATTTAAAATAAATTAAAAATAATATAAAATAAAAATACAAAAGAAATTTGATCTTGAATAAGCTCAATAATATAAATAAATAACATTATTTCATGAACAAATTGTAAATCTTCTTCTCAAACAATTTGACAAAGGGCAAAATTTTAAAATAAGCATGGTTAAAATCTTAATTACGGATTAAGCGTTTTTAAAAATTTAATAAACATGGTCGTTAAACGACGACCGACTTAAATCAATTTTTTTAAAAAACGGCTGAACCGAGAGATCGGGATCCCGATCTCACCCTCTTCTCCCTAGGCGTGGTAACATCTGACGCCTTACATCGCCCGGCCACCATGTCAGCCAAGGTCGATGTCGGTTCGCTCCTAGCTCGATCCGCCGCCTGATTCGAGCCCTTGGCCGAAAAGGTATTTTGGGTTTTTTTTAAAACAAACGGTTAATTACATTTTATGACATGATTATTGTTAATGATATTTGTAAGACAATATGTAGATCTAACTTATTTTAGTATTTTAGGTATACATATTGTGGATCTAACTTTTTTCTGTTCGTTAAATTATGAAATGTATATCTTCAAACAAAGACATCCAATAAAATAACTAATATGATTTTAATGTCATATTTTTATTTTAACAGATGTGAGTTTAGAAGATGCTTCAAAAAAGAAGATCTAATGGAGTTTGAGATTAGGTTTGGATATGAACATCATTGAATTTTTTTAGTGAAAGGTTATCAATTTTCATTAGTCCTTTAATATAATATTACAAAAAAATGATGAAATAACTTTAATATTAATTATTATTTTGTGTGCATTTTATTGGATCTTAATATTTCTATAGTTGATATGAGACCTTATTAACCTTACCTGAGAAGAAGGAGAGAAAGAAAGAAAGAGAGAGAGAGAGAGAGAGAGAGAGAGAGAGAGAGAAAACGGGTGAGTGGATTTGTTATGTTGGTATCGATGCTAACAATGGTTTGTTTGGCATTTGTATCGTAATGTAACAATGAGTTATCCTTTATTAGGACTTTACAAGACTTGGTTCCAATTATACCACGATTTATGCATTATTTGAACATGGATGGCGTGGATGAGATTCTTATGGCAAAACATCGACCGACGCCACCTCGGAGAAAATTTCAAGACGCGTAACGATGGGAATTCGAGACGGAGTTCATGTGTCGAAAATGTATGTTGTAGAAATACAACCGATATCCACATTTACACGTTACTGATATCAAGAATATTAAACCGAAGCTGCAAAGTGGCTACTGAAGATGTGGTAAAGTGGACATTGTGTCATGATGACTACCACGACAACCAACGCATCATGTGTTTCAACAATGTGTTAAAGAGGCACGCGGGTTACCAATCGCTTTGATCACTTCAATTTCTACTGGGTAGCGCTTCAACAAAAGACTCGACATTACCGATTGATCCGGACGAATGATTCACTATTTGCTCCACGTGTGAAGGCTCAAGAAAATAAGCGTTGGCAAGAAGATGATCCCACACGGATAAACATGAGAATACCGTACAATGTCCTCCATGTCGGGTATGCAAGATTGTCATGAAGACAACCACACTGTGATATTTCATGTCCTCATGTTATTATCGGATGGGACAACGTCACATAAATCACAAGACTACATCTCTCCTTACACTAAGATGTACTAAACATTAAGCTCACTCATGTTATCTCGATCACATGTCGTTTCATGTATGGTCAAGACATAAAAGATTTTACACCACCAAATGTTGATGAGGTAGTTGGGGACCCGATATACAAATACAATGGATGAGAACATCTGATCAAATAGAATATGTGGTCTATAAAAATCCGGCATAATACTATTCACAGGCTTAATATTTATTTTGTGCATATGTGTTTTACTTGTAGCCTCACCGCTCCTTTCTCAGCGAGAACCTTGTATTGTACATTTTTATTTGACCTCATCTTAATATGTGATAATTTGTTTTTCTTAGTGTGATCCAGCTAAAATGTTTCTTTAAATGCTAGTGTATTTTCGACATGTGTGTTTCCTAGTTTGATCACATTTGTATATGTTTTTATGTGTTTTATGTTTCTTTTTACTCCGTATCTTTTTTTTTTAGTGTTTTGGTGAGACTAGGTGCATGAAAAGCCGTGGCATACGAGTCGCTACCCTTATATGGTTTGTATTTGTGACATAGCATATGTTAATTTGATGATACATACACTTTTGAGAGCAGATTCTGACCGCTTCACATTTACTTATGATGAGTGAATGGCAATACCGTTCATTTATAGAAGTTGGATTACATTGTTTCACAGATGACGATCCCACTTGCTGGCCTTTGGTTGAGCTCACCAGACAACACATTTCATCTGCGATGAGATGACAATCACACCGCGATGTAGCCATGATCCTTGGTTGGACGGACTTTTATGGGATTGTTGGAGAGGGTACGATGGCTTTCATGGCGGATTTGTGGACGATGAGGAGACATCCGAGCTCGATGTCTACCAGATCCCATTCACCACATTTGACGTCTACATTTCGTAGTGGGGCAAGCACGACCGCATGCCATTACGGTGGTCGGACATTCTTCGTATTCATATTTGGATATGTCGATTTGAGTTACGCATGTCGAGCATATTGCTCATCGTGATGCTTCTCAGACACGTCGTTACATCTGATTTTACCACTTAGATCGACATTATTGCAAGTTCAACATTGGATCGCTGTTGACACACTTATATAGAGAATGCAAGAGGGGGACGAATATGGCGGATTGCACTCTACCGCGGTATGGTGGGAGCATTTACATGTTGGTCGACCCACATTGCGTGTACCCTTCCTAGTGGAGTTGGAGGGTTTGAGTGCTGTGATGGAGCGAGGGTTACCGTAGGGAGATGAAACTCATGTTAGAGTGTGGATGAACTTGATGGATTTCTTGAGCCATATGATGTGCACTTTTGGTTATTATTTTTTGTAATTTCATAAAAGACATAAAATTTACTATATGACTCTGTAGGTGAGAGAACCTTATGGAGAGACGCAGTGAGTGCAGATGTCTTTGGAGTGAGATATGGTCGCTCGACATCGGGCGCGATTGAGTGGTACCTCCTACAGCTCGTGGGCTATCACAGGATAGATCCCATAGATCCTTCATTTGAGTTGATGGGCGGGAAAGGCGAGTTGACCGGTTTGAGTACCACAAATATTACAGGGAGAGCACCATGCCATTATTGATGCGAGTTCCACTGCTGACGGCGGTGAGTTCGATATGAGGTGGTATCGATCCGGCCTCCTTATACATGCTTGGCATACCGCCAACCACCTACTATCCTGCTCTTTGAGAGCAATGTGGTGTTAAAAAAAATTTATGCTATTCATAAATTTATATGTTTAACGACAACATAATTTCTTTGTCTTGCGAAGGAACATATCTTGGACACGTAGGATATATTCTCGCCTTATTTTGGGAGAGATATGGACACGATTTCGATTCGATCAATACTTATGAGGTATCCAGAAACTTAATAAGGACATGCACATATCGATAATGTGTATATGAATAAGCCGTAGTTCCTATGTAGCGTCACGTCTTCCCATTTGTGATTCGATGTGGTCCATCGTCCATGCCGATGTCGGTCCATACACTTACCCATATAGACACCTGACTCAACCAGGAAGGCATGTTGCCCATTTCGTTCGAAGCTGCAGTTCTTCCATGTATCCTCAACCATCCAGATACATGCCAATGCATGCGGTCCCCATAGTCCCCTTTCCGTGACCATCGCAGAGATACCGGAATTACACCTCTCGACACCGAAGGCATCACTGGGAGATGATGCGGCATCACTTGCGACCGTCCCGCTGTATTACACTCCGTGAAGTAACACTTCCACCACGCAGATTACCGCCACATTAGATGTACTTTAGCATAGTTGTAGATCATATGATAATTGATGTACGCTGTTTTAACTATATTTTCTACTCAGCCACATTTCTTTATTTAATAAATTTATTGGATCAATAATTTCCTATAGGTGATCATAACCTATATATTATTTTAAAATATTTTATTTTTTTTTACATTTTATATTTTTTAAAAAAAAATCTAAATAATAAAATATCACTAAGATAAAGAACAAACACATCAAAATTCTCCAATATTCAAACTACTAAAATTCAATAATTCACTCTATATTTTATGAGAGTTTATCTCATATATTTATAAAGTGAACAAATAAAAAAAAATGCAAAAAAAAAAAAACATAATCAAACAATAGAAAATAGGCATTCACCACATTTATTTTTCTATTTTTAATACCAAAAGTCTACTAATCAAACAAGATAATTCATATATATATTTTGAAATTTAAATCATAAATGCAACTAAACTCACATAAATTTCTTATAAAGGCCACAATCTCAATTGAACACAAAAGTAATTTAGCGATTAACCAAGTTGAATTGATAACAAACGACGAGGGATCAAAGAGCATGGTCAAAAAAAATTTTATTTAGTATTTAGCCAGCCTGTTAAACAATCAAGGTCTATTTTAAATTTTTTAAAAACATGATTAATCCGCTAATTAAGATTTTAACCATGCTTATTTTAAAAATTTTGCCTTTGACAAAGTATCAACTTTCAAACAGTATGGCTATTCAACAAACTAATTCTTTTCATTTATCTTCAGGAGGATTGGGTTCTATGCAGAGTCTTCAACAAGGCTAGATCTCTCGCTCCAAAATAGGCGTGGAAGCTGATGAAGGCACCTCCCTTCGGCCATTAATGGACTCTCAAACTACATCCTATAATCAAGCTCCTCTCAGCTTTGAGCAGGTGCTTCCAGCTTTTTTTCTGCAAGACAAACAGCTTCTGTTCCGTCTTCTTCTTCCTTGAATATTGCTTCTTCTGATAAGAGTGACTTGAAGGCAGTGCTCAGCCAAGTCAGTTTGCTTGAGGAGAACCAACAGATTACTGAAAGCTATTTTTTTTATAGCGAAATTCCCTCATTGTTGGAATCCTTTGGTAGTTCTTCATGTAATTTATGGAAAAGATGAATTGAGGTTTAGCTTCGTAATAAATTGAATGTTGTGGATTTGGATGTAATTGCTTTGAGTTTGAAGTGTGTTGTTGTGGACATGAAGGTTGGTTTTCGTGGATGTTAAGCATTCAGAAGTTTGATTAATGAAAAGCAATGAGATTGGGATTTATGCAATTTAAACAAATATCGTAATGATTTGAATTGTGATATCTTAAACTTATCATATTTAATCTCTTGAATAGTCTCATTACAGCAGGTGTATGCGTATGAAATGAACAAACTTGTAGGTGTATTTTTTAAAATTTATTTGTTAGGTTTATCGTTTAAAATTTATTTTGTTTGTTCTCTCGTTTATATATCGGCTTGATGTCTGTCACGTTACCATTTAACAAAGATTAATGCGAACATGCTCGCGAACAAGCTTTTGACGGAGGAGGATAACCTCCAATCTGATAACAAAAGTTTTAACCACTGCTGCCAGATTTATGATATGTAAATGTGTTCATATAATAATAATAATAATAATAATAATAATAATAATAATAATAATAATAATAATAATAATAATAATAATAATAATAATAATAATAATAATAATAAAATAATAATAATAATAGTAATACAATAATAATAATAGTAATAAATAATAATAATAATAATAATAATTTAATATAATATAATATAATTTTTTTATTTCGATAAATCGAGAACATTATCGAAAATGATTGTTCATGTTATGAAGGATTAAGTAATGTTAGAGTTTAATGTAACGAATTTAACACAAATTTTCACATAACGTGATATCTTAAACTTAACAAATTTTTTTGACAACCCTAATTACAGCTGCCTTTTTCACACCAAATTGTAGTAACCAATATGAATAATATTACAAAGTGGACACAAATAGATATATAAAACAAGCATGAATCATAAACAATGGGAACCTGGAGTTAATTACTACTAATTTAAAGCCTTATAATACAAATATATAACTGAGAGAGCATTAAGAATCATAAGAAGGAAAGCACCAGTGAAGGAGGCAACAATGGCGAGGACGCCATGGATGCAGAACTGACCAAAATGGCCGCAAATTGGGCTCCATCTTGCATCCAGATTACCATTTCTGCCAACCTCTGCTATGGAAGTAGCAGCTGCGCCAGTGGCCACAAGGGCAAACATGACCTGTTCATAACACATTTACATTCTCACTCTTTTATTTTGTTTTATGACCTGAAAGACTGAAATTATAATTCAAAATAGAGTTAACAGGTGCTGGAGATTTGTTACCAAGTCCATGAGGTTCACTGTAACATGAAATGCCTTCCAATTATTGAAAGAAAACCTGAGAATTAGAACCACCAAGTTGTAGAAACCACCTATTGCATTGGCAATCACAAAGAACCTGCAACATTAAATGCTAAACAAATTTAATATTAAAAATTAGCCGATATGGTGAGGATTAGTCCAATTGATAACAGCCTTCGAAAATATTATCTAAGTCTTCAGTTTGAGTTCCACTTATATCATAATAAAATCTCTCCACTTAGTGTTTTCATATATGCCATATAATTCTTATGTATTTACATATCTAACAACTAAAATTTAATTTTTACATATATAACAATCTAAATCTTCAATATCACATCAAAAGTATCATTATCGCTCACTTTTTTGAAGTGAAATGCATTTTCAAGATAAAAAAATATTAGATAACTAATATCAAACTTTGAGTGCTAGATATGTAAATGACTAAGAATTTTGTGGTATGAATGTAAATCATCCAAAAAAAATTTGCCCGATATGGCTTGTGGAACTAGATAGATCCCACAAGTCGTATATGGGCTAATCATTTATTCTTAAACAATCGATCACTACTAATATAGCTACTTTGCGATTAGTTGTTGACACCGGTCGTAAACGATTAATAAATTGACCCCATAGTCTACCCTTATTTCATTTCTCTCTCTCTCTCTCTCTCTCTGACGATCTTCGGCTCATCGATGAGTATATTGTCCGGATATACATCCGCATATCAATGCGATTAATTTATATATTGCGTTTTATGATTATGCATGGATCCGACACCGCGACGTAATATCCTCTCATACACGGAGCTCGCTTCGATCACTCACCAAATGTGACGATAAGTCCCATCACAAATAGGTTGTATTTTAGTAGGCATGAGGAGAAGCAAATGGAGTAGAATGATGAGTTGGGAGCTTACACAAAGGCAGGAGTTTGCTGAAACTTTGCTGTGAGAGTTTGGTAGATGGTATTGGTTCCCACAATGGCCACTGCTTTGGTTACTGATTGCTTGTTGCTTCCCATCATCAGTGCTGCTGCTGCTGTAGTGGAAAATATTACTGACAACCTTAGCAGAAATAACAGTACATTCAGCCATTTACAATTTTCATCTTGCTTTTGCTTTAGCAGCATTGTATCAGCTCTGATACCATTCTCTGTGGCCATTTTAGAGAGAGAAAGAGAAAGATAGAGAGTAAGAAAGAGTGGGAGAGAGAGAGAGAGAGAGGCTGTAGATTGAACTTAAATATATGGTGCTCATATATATGAGAAATTATGAGGATTTCTTGAAGGTTTAGGATATCTTGTGAATTGTGATGGCTGCTTTCTCAGTTTCTTACCTACTAATTATTCAGCAGATAACAGAAGTTATTACAGAGATGAAGGAAGAGTAGCTGATTAAATTGCCTATGGTTCAAACTATTGGTTGATAATTTGTAGAGAACAAGCTAAAGTTAAGATCCTATTTGAGATCACTTTTATTTATTATTTATTATTTTATATTATTTTATTTATATTTTGATTTAAAATAAAATATATTAAGTGTCTTTAAAAATATATTTTATTTTATCTGTTCATATCCACAGCAATGTCAATCGTTGATGACAATCGATAGTATGTGGTGACAAAAGGACATGAAAGGCGATAAGTGATAGTTATTTTTAAAGTATTGAAAACACACCAAATTCATTTCGAGTATTTTAAAAATAGTGTGATTTATTTTAAAAATAAAAAATAAAAGTATTTTAAAAGTATTAAACAAATATAATTTTAAAATAATATAAATATAAATATAAAGAAATATAATAACATCTTAGGAGTTTAGTTTCAATATAATTAAGTGATAATTAAAATTATTTAAGAAATATATATATATATGTATAATACCTTACATATTCCTTTTTTTCATTAGAATAAAAATATAATTAATTTCTCATTAATAAAACATAACCAATTCCCTTTTCCCTTTCTATTGCTTTTAAAACATTCTCTTTGCAAATTCTTCAAAGCAAACAAAAGATTTAGAGATGTACCAAAGTGGAGGAAATGGAAGAAATTGTCCAACTAAGAAGCAAGAGCTTACTTTTGGGGTATTTTTGAAAAAAAATGTGAAATCTTAGAGAATTTGTAAATTTTGGTAAGAATGATTGGAATTAATAATTGTTATTAAGTTGTGTGGATGAGTCAATCATAAGAAACTCTAAGTTTGGCATCACTAGGGCTGTGAGTTGGATATTTTATCAATTTTGTGACAATAAAAATCGGTATAAAATAAATCATTTTCAATTAATTTAAAATATTAGTTTTAGATCACTTTTATTTTATTTTATTTTATTTATAGTTTGTTCAAAATAAAATATATATAGCAATAAGTTATTTTTTAAAATACTCAATAAAAAAATAAAAATTATTTTAAGTATTAAAATATTATAATTATTTTAAAATATACTAAATAAATATATTTTAAAAACAATATAAAACTAAAAAAACACAATAAATTTGATGTCAAACAGGCTATAAGAGTTTTAACTCCTGCATGAAATCAAATATTTTTTTTCTAATAATATTTCAACAAGCTTATGAAAAACTAAATATAAAATCATTTTCTTTAATTTATAAATATATATATATATTTTTTTAACAAAACAAAAAAAAAGTGATTTCTCTCTCTCTCTCTCTCTCTCTCTATATATATATATATATCTCACTTGTAAGATAAAAGTTCTGAATGCTACAAAGTAAAAAAATTGAATTAAAATTCTTTCCTTGCAAACCTTTCAATACAACAATATACAAAGCACAGCATAAAACCATTATGTATAAGTGAATCAAGCCAAGCCCTTCTACCAATACACAAATATGCATCTCTGATGCTTCAAAGTTCGTGCAAAGAAACCCTCAACATTTTTTTTTTACTCTTTCTCTGTAAATGATTCAACAAATTATCATATCCTTCACTGTACAAATTCAATTCGACCACAAAGAGATCGCATTATATTCACCAATATTCATTTAAGTTACAACTTACAAACAGAAGCAACTGAAAGCATTCACTGCCTGTTCTGCAACATCACTTCTTATCAGTGCTGACTCCAACAACAACATTACTCACCTGAAAAAATAACAAAAATAAAAAAAGCATGGTGAGAAAATTATATGAACAAAATAAATTTTAGCAAAATATAGTGAGATTTATATAAGCATGACAAAATTCTTACATTATTAAATAGAAAATTATATATATATAATACTTAAAGTGAGTATTATATATATATATATATATATATATATATATATATATATATATATATATTTATTTATTTATATATGAAAAGATGTATTTCATTTTAAAAATATTAGCAATGGTATTATTTTAAATGTGACTGTAAAAATTTAGATGTTATTATACAAATATTTAAGAAAAATTTATACATACATACACAATTCTTATGCATTTATATATCTAACACTTAAAATTTGATAAATATAACACTTTTCTATGCATGAAAAACATATTTCACTTTAAAGAATTAATGTTAGTGCTACTTTTTATGTAATTTTAAAGATTTAAGTGTGTATGAAAGTTTAAATGTTAGATATAAATATATAAAAATTATGAGATAAATATGTGCTCCAAAATTACAACCCCTCAGACAAGAGAGTATGATTTTAAATCAGATAATTTTGAAGAGATGAAATAGTAGATAAGACTACCCAGATTTCACCTCATTTGGTGAAGACTTTAGATCGATTCCGGGTTTATAAAGTAAAGACTTATAATTAATTATCCCTCCCAATGAGATGAAACTTTCAATTAAGGCCAATGTTAGATCATTGAATCGAACGATAAGAAGAACACGTGAAATTTTGAAATTTTGAATTTGGAATTTATGAAATTCATCATTATTAGCTTAAAGTGGATGGTTGGGAATTACGACGCCGATCTAAATCTGTCCATCATCCCTGATCGTCATTCCCTAACTTAATGTAAGAGGTAGAATGACCCAACAGAAGGATCTTTATCAATACATGAGTTATATTGTCAAAATCCTGTAGACTTCGTGGTGTTTCCGAGACAAACTTAAGTCAACCTAGTTTTTTTTGCTATCGTGTATATGATTCACAACTCAAAGCGAGCCATTGGAGAGCACGAAGAACCGATCGTGATTATAATGCATTTGGCGATAATCACTCAATCAAAGAACTACAGAATCGATCATATAAGTTTTATCGGCCACGCAATGGTCAGCCACGCCCATCGACGCGTGAGATTGATTGAGAGTGAATATAGAACACTGATTTGACATTACTCCTTTGTGAGCTAAAATTTTCAATTTATCACCTTTAACAAACAATCGGAAGGTGAGTTGGATTTTAACTTTAAATTTTTAGAGATTGAATTTTATTTAAGCATTTTAGATTGATACTTGCTTTGAGTTAACATTTTGGAAGTATCCCTGCTAAAATCACCATTCAACACAACCATCATCTGAGTAACGTATTATATGATCATTTAATTTAATATGAACTTTACCGACATCATTATATGGTTAATATATATGTTTATTCAGTTATGATTCTGATGCGAACCAACGCATTTCACGACGGAGGCCATTTGGTCGTAATCGTTTTTCAACTCAAAATCGCATTATCACTTCCGACCGCTTCAATGTTTACATAGATTCATCTCAATCGATCGCAGACAGCTTCATTTAATAAATTTTGATGTTCGTAGTAACGCCGCAATCAATTTCACGAAGAGGTCGTTTGAGCATCTTTCACTCCCGACCACGATATCTGCCGCATTACATTAATTACCGCTGCTTCTATTGATCGTTAAATTGTAATATTTATATTCGACTAATTTTGATGTCAACGCGATGAAAGGCTCGTCGACGGAGATCGTTCGGAACGATGTTTATCTCGATTTCGAGTGGTTACATCAAAAGTTCGTTAATTTGGATGACTGATGTATTACGCATGGAGGTCAACAAGATATAAATGCCCCAACATTTAAATTCAAGTATTAGATATGCAAACACATAAGAATTGTGTGGAATGTATGTAGATCTCCCATTTAAATATCAAACACCTAAATCTTTATATTTACTTGTATAACATCATAATCTCTTAATCATCTTATCATCAATATATATATATATATATATATATACTTTTTCATGCATATATTTTGACTTGATTTATGCAGTACAATATTATACAAATAAATTTAAAATTTCAGTATTAGATATATAAATATCTAAGGATTCTGTAATGTGTATATAAACCTCTCAAATATATAATCACAATAAACATATTCAATCATATTACCAATTTTCCATTTTCATCCACTGACATTGGGTTCTCAACAACAACAGTCACACTATTACTCTGCTTGAGTCTGCAAAACCATCAAAAGAAAGATTAAAAGAAATAATATAAACATAATGACGCTTTATATATAGATATATATATATAAATCAATGGAAGTTAGCATACCGTAGAAACAGAAACTGGTATGGTTGTGGGAGGTAAGGTAGAAGGAGGTCTTATGTTACTCATCTGCAGAAAATATTAAAGATCAAACATTTAAATGAAATTTAAATACACAAGCAAGGTGAAGAATAAAAAGATTATAATTCAATGAGTTTAGTAAAGATGATTATGTACAAATTATTTGATAGCATACCCCAACATTAGTGATATAACGGCATACTGCACATTTGACAGATGGAGCTCCATAAGGATACATCAGAGTTGTCCGGCAATGGCCACAACTCAACTGTGCAACCTGGTTTGCTATTTACAAGCAAGAAACCAATGTTAAATATTTGATTCTAAAGATTAAGCAAATGGTTTTATGGCTGTGTGCATTGGTTGAGAAGTCAATAGCGTGAAAAGATTCAGATGATGAGCATATTTTATCCTTGGTGAAAGTTGACATGAACATAAACAGATCAGCTAAGATGGAACATACCCAAAATTAGCTTTTTTTGTTTATTATAAAAAATTATTTGTATGCATAATATACATTTTGATAATATCAAATAATTCTTAAAATATATTTATGATACTTATATTTGATATGTACGCATGTATTTTACCTTCATATGTTTGAGTATCATAAATATAAATATCAAATAATTCTTAAAACAAAAAAGGTAAAATGACTTAATCTAATCTGGCTTGAAATCAAGCTTTATTTGATCAAGTTGGCTCAAAATTGAATAAGATCTATCTATGAGCTAATTTTAAGCCAGCCAGCATGTGTTTGAGATAATTTTGAGCTAGGATTGGATCAACTTAAAATCAGATTATTTTCACTTGTATTTATAAGATTGAGAGTTTAACTAAAAGATCAAATTAATTTTTGAATCGAATTGAGCTCAAATGATGCAAAACTAATCAATCACATGCCAAAATTATGGCTTGTCCAATAATTAAGTCAATTTTAGCTGAGCTAGCATATAATTAGTGATATCTCTCTCTCTCTCTCTCGTGTGTATATTATATATATATATATATATATATATATATATGTGTGTGTGTGTGTGTGTACTGTACGACGCTCTATCATGACTCATGAATAGAGCTCGCTTTGTTTGATTAACTAATCAAACGAGCTTGAACACTTTATAATAATCGATTGCTAAATAAACAAGTTTGAACAACTTGTCGTTTGGCTCATTTATGTTTATGAACATCATCTAAAGCTCGAAGTTCAATTATGACTGACATGTTTTAATTAAGGCTTGTTTGCAAAGCGATTGTGTGATTTTTTTAAGCTTAATAAGCTTTAATTTGTATAGCTCGAGTATATTTCTCAACAAGCTGCTCGTAAACAAGCATGATTAAAGCTCGCTTATTTCATTAAACGATAAGCTCGTTAATATGCTCGATAATCCAATTTGACTCACGAACAAACTAAAACAAGCTCGAGCTCAATAATGATAAACAAGAACAAGCTTCAACACCATCCTAAAGATTGAATCGAGCTGCGAATAATGGTAAACAAGCTTGAAATCGAACACATATGCTCAGCTTAGCTCTATTCATTTGCAGCCCTATATGTGGGTATATATTAAATATAAAATATATGAACTATTGGTATTTCAAACTAATTTCTAGCTAAGTTGATCCAATTCCAACCCAACTCAGAGAGAAAAAAAATTTAGCCAATGGCTTAACTCGTTTGACTTAATTCAAGCTCTATTCAACTCAAAAATCAATTCAAATTTTGAGCAGTTTTTGAGTAAAAAATTTCAGCCTTATAAAAAAATATATCCCATCATCATACAGAAATACTTGAATACTTTCCATGAGTATACATCAAATAATGATACACATGCACTTGTGAAGCTTTCATATAATTATAAAGATGTTAGACTATGAACGTACAAATCCTACACATCAGCATATTAAAAAAAATAGTCCAAGAAGTCATATAACTCAAAAAAAAGCTCATATATACTACAAGGCCATGAAGAACACAGAGAATAAAGGCTTACTTAGTTCGTTATCATCTGTTATGTAATATTATGTTATCAGCACATATCAACTACCTGTCACCAACATCTTTAAATAATATTTATATCCTATTTTTAAAAGAATTCAAGATGCTGATAAAATGGTTTACATCTAGATGTTAGAGAACCTAACAACTAAATAAATAGCTATTGTTAAGGAGGAGGAATTTGTAGTGTTACATTAACTGAATCTAGGTGCCTTGAATAGGCATACATAAAGAATGCAAAATAAATAAATAAATAAACAAAGAATGTGACGAATTTACATACTATTTATGAAGATATAAAAATTACATAACCATAATAAGATATTCTCCAAATATAGCCTTTTTCCTACTATTACTTTCTTAATATACCAACACTTGTCTCAAGCTAGAGTGTATATATCTGATAAAACGCTTTTGCAGATAGTGCTTTACCTTAGAGATATTATTATAATCACTACTAATGAGTAATATGTTATCCACATAAAAATGCATGATAAAGCTTAACATATTAAATTCTAAAGAATGATCAGTGTATAAATTTTGCCCTCATTTACAAATCCTTTAAAATATGATTACAGATTTCACATGGAGCAAGATCTTATATTTAATTACCTCTCTCGATAATAAGAGAGAACTTTAACTATGATTAGTTGTAAGACATTAAGTGATTAGCTAGTAGTAACAATAATTTTGATTTTAAATAAAAAATTTATCACCTTTAGCTTAGAGTGGATGGTGGAGAGAATGGTGATAAACCCAATCAAAATCCAATAGTTCTATCATTCTATATCATCATAAGCCCTGACATTTAATCAAAAGTAGTAAACCTAATTTAATAAAAGATTTTTACTAGTAGATATGAATTATATCTTCTAAGAGAATCTCATAAACCCGAGATAAATATTTGACTAATGAGATAATTTTAAGTCAACTTTAGCTAACAAAAATTTTATTCCTTATAAAATAAACTCTTAAATTTATCATTTAAGAGATTTAGGTCATTGGAGAACTTATGGGCTTTGACCGTTGTAATTTAATGATGTCATTTCATAATAAACCACCCAATCACCAGCCTCATAGCCATATTTCTAGTGGTACCATTTGACGAAAAAAACACACTATCAAAAGACACTCATCACATCCTTATTAGCATAGATTCTTTGAGAGTGATCATAAAGGTACAAATGATATAACATTGCCTTTAAGAAGCTTAAATTTGTTATCCTTGATAAACTATTGTGAAGAGTGGATGAATTATTGCTTTTAGCTTTAAGTAATAGATTTTATTTAATTACTTCTTTAATTTTATAATTATATAAGTTTTAATATTTCAATGAACTTAGGCCCAAAATAATTTACAACAAGAATTAAAATATTTTAATGATTGTATCCTGTTCTTGAGATTTTATGTCAATACTACGATTATCAAAGTATTTAAAATACTTCATTTTGTCATTTTAGACTTTATCAATTCTACTTATTTGTCTGCAAGGATCAATTCCATAAGATATATATAATTTGAATTGGTTTAAACATTCTTTATATTGCGCTTTTTCTACTCTCGTTATAAACGATCGAACCTATAAGATAAACTCATCTTACACTTTACGAGTGTGATAATATCGAAGTTTTATTCAAAAATAAATTATCTTTATAAATGGCCTTAAGGGTAGTATGTAAAGCGAAAGATCAAATATTTCTAACAAATTTTGCAATGTCAACTAAAACACTCATGTATGGGTCTTTGCACTTGTATAAAAACTTTACAAACAAGATTTCCGATATACTTGGAAAGACGAGTACTTTTTTTGGTTATAAAATCTTTCTTCCCATCATGCAAGTGCATATAGGTTTCCTCCCAACAGCAATATATAGATCATCTACATGAAAAATTATACAAGCAATATATAATTTACCAGCATAATGGAATGACAAGTACAAACATTAATCTCAGGAAGATTGGCCTACTTTGCATAATACCTTACACAATGTGTGTTGATCTATGAATTTGCCAAGGCAAGAGGGAGACAAGGCACACAACAATTTTTCTTTATTTTTTCATTTCTTATTTTTGTATTTTTTCCTTTTTCTTCGTTTTCCTTTTCTTATCCCCTTTCTCTTTTTTTTTCTTTTTTTTTTTCTTTTGTTCTATAATTGGAGAGAGAGAGACAGAGAGTAAGAGAAGAAAGAGTGGAAGAGAAAGAGTGAATGAAAAGGTTAGAATAGGACAGAGGGTGAGGGGTTTAGAAGATAGGGGAGAAAGAGAGAGAGAGGGAAAGAGAATGGGAGAGAATGAGAAAGAGAGAGAGAAAGGAGTGAGAGAAGAAGAGAGAAAAAAGAGTGAGAAATAGAGAGAGAAGGAAAGGAAGAGAGACAGGTGGAAAGAGAGGAAGAGAGAGTGTGAGAGGCTGCAATGAGGCCTTGGGCACATTGTTACAACACAATGCCTGAAGAGGCATTTGGCAAGCAAGACTTAACTTAAACTCACAAACCTCACAAATTCATCTTCTCCTTCACATTATGTTGGTCCATTAGTCCCTTCCACAGTAAGTACTAGTCACATCTTCCCTTGTCATGAAGGCTTTTGGGAATTTGGGTTTGATCAAGAGGGAGACAAGAGAGACAATAGCAAAAGAGAGGGAATGAACGAGCATGGAAAAAAAGAGAAAATGCGAGCAATGGGATGGGTCGCATGCAAGAGCAAGTAGAGCAATCAATTGATGGTTCAAGACTAAGTCATAACTAAGAATGATGTAATTCAACATTTACATTTATAAAATTTGATGGTGTCACTATGTCTATAGAAGAGATGCATCATGGAGTTTATTATGAAAACTGACAGTAAAATGGCCTCAACCATAGGAAAGAGTTGGTAAAATAAAATTTGATTGTGGTACTTATGTTAGAGGGCTTCATCTAAGTAATAAGAGAGATAGAAGCTATGACACTGAAAAGAGTTGAGGAGAGAATATAAGAGAAACTAAAATTATGAAGACAAATGAAACCTAGCAGGAGGAGATCGGTCCATGTAGTGAAGATGAGCTCAAAGACTAGACACAGGACTTGGCTAGGGCACATGGATGAGGGTTTGAAACATGACAAGCAAGTTGGTAGAGGGAGAAAGATTGGAAGGAAAAATGACAAGAGAGGGATAGGGGAAGAGAAAAGCGGTAAGGGCTTAACAGTGCTCTAAAACCACGTTGAAGTTGAATAATTTGGTATCATATTGAATATTGGTGCAATAAATAGGCATGCAAGAATGATACAAAAATAAATAAATAACGTGGACAATCTACATATTTATGGGGTTCTAAAAGTATATCATGACAATAAGATATTCTTCAAATATAGTATTTCCTAATTGTATTTAATATACTAACAACTATGAAAGAAAGTTAAAAATTCTCATTGATAAATAACATTACATTATTAACATAGCAGTTAACCCCAAACACATTTGATTTGATAGAAAACATTGTTAACAGAATAACATTCCCATCTACAAAACAATGTTATCTAAATAATATTATACCAAACAACCCTGTCATATGAACAAAAAAAGGAAGATCAATTTTTCTACTGTGAAAACGATAAAACACAAAGTTCTCCCATTACTTTTGGAGAACACAGGAGAAAAAACAAACAGACTCTAAACGAATACATTATCATGACAGCACCAATAAACACTCCCATGCACAATTCCTCAAACTAGAAATCATACTGGTTGCCAAAGAGCAGTCAACACAGCAAATATTAGCATACAAATAGCTAGTATCGATACCAATCCTCCAGTTATTGCACTATTTGATTATTTAAATATATACAGATACCTGCTCTTGCGACATTTATTGTATTACAGCAGGAACACCTCACAGTAGATGCACCACGAGCATACATCAACAAAATCTGACACCCTCCACATATTATCTGAGCCAAATCTGTCAATTCAAAAGTTGTAAAGAAGCAAATAATTTGTTAAACTTATTATCCATTTTAAAATTTGCTGAGAAGAAGAAATACAGTTCTTGTTCCTCAAAAAATAAAGCAAAAAAAAAAAAACATAAAATGGTTGGAGTTAACAGAAAATTGAAACCCTAACAGGCTTAAGTCTCAGGAACACAAGATCCACAAAGCCATACCTAATTCATGTCTACAAAGAAAAAGCTTAGAGCTTAAAAAAACCTAAGAATAATGAATGGTAATGGACAGAAAAATATGCATCAAGAAATTGTTTCTTGATATCCTATTCATCAGCGGTTCAGCACAGATATTATTATGAACAAATCTTGCAGCGTATCTGCAGAAACTAATTTGATACAATAAAAGGGATAGCTTCAGTTCATCATAAAGCACTCTGAATAATTGGGAAAGGATCTTGATGGCGCATATAAATTTAGGATTGAAAGAAGATAAGAAGCAATAAGGTCAAATATAGTAGGGAAGGGAAAACAGCCAATTTTCTAAAGAGGCACGTCAATTGTATAAAAAATAAATAAATAATTCATGGAATGACTGATGATTCTAATGTAACTAGGATATTAATATTGCTGTACATGCCTATGAACGTTACAAAAGTGAAAACACCATAAGCACAGACCTTGTATTGTAAAGTGCTTAGCCTCTAAGTGGTGTGGTCGCTGCAGTGTTAGGAAGAAAATGAAAAAGAAAAAAAACCAAATTGTATTCACTATATGTCTCCGCTACTTAACACAGACATATATATATATATAACAACAGAAAATTTGGTACCTTAAAGAAAAAAAGATTCATTCATTCATTATACTTTGACTGTTTTTCTTCAGATAAAAATAATATTTCAGTTGAGTGTGCTGATGAGGCATCTGGAATACATGCCATCTTTTCAGTTCTCGCCCAATTTTTTGGCCAATTGCATGGTTCAATACTTTCAAAGGAAAAGACCAATGATCCTAGTTTATCTACAAACAGGTGAGCAATCCATGCCAATATTCATAGCAGGTCACAGGAATAAAATCAAGCACAAATTATATTCTAGTAGTCAACAAATTAAAAAAATAAAAATGAATAAACAGTCTCTAAATGCATCTAAGAACATAGAACATTTTGTTTTATGGCTGCACCTATAGTGTGTGCTTTCTCATAATTTCAATTTATTCTGCAAGTTTACATAAAAATTGGAACCAATTATGCATTTGTTATCCTGTTCACGCTAGGGAATTAGGAAGGTTTATCCTTATCCCTTGCAGAAGATAAGATATTTAACTGTTAATTTATAGACCAAACAAAAGCCTCATCGGTTAACTAGGTCAAATGAATGTAATCTTAAATGTTTATTAGATGATGAGTTCAAACTTTTATTCATATCTAGTTAAAAATCAGAAAACGAAATACAGTATTTGGGGTTGAAGATTAACCGGTGCTTCAAATACAACATGCAACAGGTTAAAACTATGGTGAAATGTAATCAAGGTTGGTGGGAACATCCTATAAGTGATGTGCTATCACTTGACTCTGTTTTTTTTTTTTTTTTTGTAAAGAACAATAGAGATTGTGTTAGAATTTAGGATAATTTTATGTAAACCTGAACACTGTAGAAAACAATGGTACAGACAATTAATCATATACAATTATCATCACCTTCAATGAAAACTGAAAACAAAACATCAAAATTCAGTTCTATAGACAGATTAATTCATGTGTACTAAAAATTAATGATTAAAACTAAGGGTAAAAAAAAGCCACATTAAAATTTCATCCAATCAAAAGAAATCTAGATTGCAGCAAACCCTACTAAATATAATCTTACTTTCAACCAATAATGAAAAGAAAAATTTAAAAGAAGAAGAAAATGAGAAGAAAAAGAGGAAAAGAAGAAGTTACCAAAAAATAAACCTCATGATTGTAATAGGAGATGGACTGTCCCAGAAATTTTATGTCTCCAACTTGAATAAGAAATTAAACCCAAGATAGAGTTTTGCACATCAAAATACAAATTTTACTAGGCATCAATAATTTATGTACATTCCTTAAACACCTAATTATAATCACAAAAGAACTCCAACATCTAACCACCATTGACAAAAACTGTAATAAGAAATCAAAGCTGCTTTAGAAGCCACTAGAAGTGATAACAGAAAAGGAAAAGCCGCATAATGTAATAATAGAGTATGGCTATGGCCATAGATGCTACAAGCCTGCTACACCATTAACAAACGCAAGAGAAGAAGCCCACTATAAGCCATAAACTGACTGTTCCCTAAATCAAACCTGCCAACCTGTTGCCCTCTATTACAAGTGAAAACCCAGACCTCCTCCCTTGCGTGAGTCGCCGACCTCGCCCTCCCACCATCAGGCTGACCCAACTCCGCTTCTGCAACCAACTCTCGCCTCACACAAATCATGCAATCCTCCCACACTTCTCATCACCTCGATTGATTTAAAGGTGGGGAATATGCTAGGCCATCGTCCTTGTCTTACCCATATGCTGCAACCATTGAGGCTCCTTCCTCCCTGTTTCTCTTCCCCTGAGCTACAAATTGCATCAAGAAGTCCTCATCTTCTGCTTCATCTGCAACCAAGAGATGCCTACAGCCCTTGCCTCTTTTCATTCCTATCAACAACAATAGTGAGTATCCCTGTCCCTCTTCCCTTCTATTTTCCTCTTTTGCATTACTTTCTACTCAAGTATTTAGGGGTTGTTTGGGATCAATTTTGTTTTGTGTTTTTATGTTATTTTAAAACATGTTTGTTTGATGTAATTTTGTGTTTTTATTTTTTATTTTCAAAACAAATAATATTATTTTTAAAACACTCAAAATAACTTTTAGAGGTTTTGAATATTTTAAAACACAATAATTAATACCAAACATGTTTTCCTTGGAACAAAACAAAAACAAAACAAAATAAAAACATAAAACAAAAAATAAAAAATAAAAGTGATCCTAAACAGCCCCTTAATGTATATGTTTTTCAAATCATTAGTCTTTTTTGTCTCAAAATTTGTCTAATTATTTAGGTTAATGTTTAGATCTTATTAGATTATGATTAGACTATTATCATATTAGGAAAAATATACCTAATCAGGTGTTACCATGGCCCCTGGATTTAGTTTATCTTAATAGTGATTAATTTGAGATTATAATAATCCATTTTAGTTGCATTAAAATTCTTGTTAATGCTACATCAAGGAAGAGTTATTTTTAATTGAATACTTGTTGTATTGTTATTTTGATAATGACCATAACTACCCAACTTTGTTGGCTTAATGCTATTCTGTTTGGGAAGATAGAGTTTATGTTATGTAAATGTTTATTCATGTTATAGTCTTAGACATTAACTTAGGATTATTATGTGTAAGACCTTCAAGTTAATTCTCATCAGGCATTGTGGTAGAATCTTAATTAACATGGAGTTTCACGCTTCGTCGAGGTAAGCAACTATTATTTATTAAGAGATAAATATATGCTTCTTGGTTAGGGGCATAATCTTTCTTACTTGTACTAAATTCATAGATATTTTGTAGGATTGTCAGTCTTACTATTGATATTTCATTTCCTATTACCGTGTCAATAGGCTATCTTTTTATACTCATAATGAATTAGTGTGCTTCATGGATAATTTTATCTAGATTTATTGTTGCATGTACTACTACATATTTAATTTCTTTTATAGTTGCAATGTTTATTTTCATGCACGTTGCCTGCTTAATGCAATGAACTTTATTTGTATAATTTATATTTTGAAATATAAATATTGACAGCCATATTGATGATAATACTTCTACTAAACACTTACTAGTGATATGTGAACTGTACATATCATTATAATAACATTTATGCCAATATTAAGCTCTTTATTATGGTTAGTCGGACCGCAGGTCCTTAATAAAATCATTGGATTTTCATAAAAATGATATCTACCTTTCCTCATTTTAGAGTGTTGTAAGACCACACACACACGCACACACACAATAACAACAACAACGACAACAAACCTCTATCCCACTCGTAAATCCTTTTCCTACATTATATCCTATTAAATGTCATATTCTCATTTAATTCTAATAAAAAATGACTTCTAAATTTCTTAACAAAATCTTTTAGGTCCACCTCCATATTTCTTAACATATGTCAAATCTAATACATCAACTCTCCTAATTAGGTCATTAGATGTATATGACCAAACCATCTAAGGCAACTCTCTAATTTTATTTACCATGGAGCTATTTCAACCTTTTCACATATATATTTATTTTGCATTTTATCTCTAAGTGTAAAGTCACTCATCCACTGAGCACCCTCATTTCTACAATACTTAATTTTATGCTTCTCTTTTACTAGCCAATATTTTAGACATAAAGCATAGCAAGTCTCACCATCATCTTATAAAATTTTGCCTTAAGTCTAAGCTGTACTTTTCTACCACACAACAAGCCCGATGCATCCCTCCACTTCAACCATCCAACTTGACTTCTTCTAACGACATCTCCATCTATTTCACCAACACTTTGAACAATAAACCTATGATATCTAAAATGTTTACTCTTTTAATGATTTGATCACCCATTGTCACAACCCTGTCACTAGATATACTACTACTAAAAGTACACTCCATATATTTGGTTTTAGATCTACTCAAATAAAAGCCTTTAGACTCTAAGGCTAACCTCCAAAATTTAAGTATTGCTTTAACACCCTCTCTAGACTTATTATCATGCCAAAAGCATAGACCAAGGTACAACCTACTATAAATGTCTAGTAAGAACATCCATAACTACGACAAAAGATATTGGCTTAAAGTTGATCCTTGATGTAATCCAACTAAAATAGAAAAATATTTAGTCAATTATCTTTATGTTTGAACACAAGTAATAGCTCCAATATACATATTCTTAAATTACTTGAATATCCGCAATATTATCTCATTTCTTTATTAGAACTCTCTATAGCACTTCTCTCAAGACTTTATCCTATGCCTTCTCTAAATCAACAAATATCATATATAAATCCTCAATAGATATATATATATATATATATATATATATATATATATATATATATATATATATATATATATATATATATATAATAACACACACACATACAAACATATGTGTGTGTCTATGCTTATATTCAAATAATGATAGATGACAGATGAGTCTTTATATAAGTATGCATGTGATTGCGACATAGTGATGCGTATTTGCAATCTTTCATACATATAATTATAAGCAAAAAAAAGTTTTGAATTCCTGAATGTGTAACATTCTATTACTTATGCATTATCATTGTGGTTTCGATAACTTGATGACGCTAATAATTATATTTCTTAATGGTAAATCAACCTAAAGTTAATAAGAGTTATATTCAACCTAAATTTTTTCAATATGGGTACCTTAAATGGTTTAATTTAGGCTAATTAGTTCCTAAATCATAAAATTTGGGAAAGAATTCATGCTTCAGGTTTAGATCTCCTTTTTCATGTATTTTATAAAACTATTATAAAATAACTTAACTTTAGTTTAGATATTGGTATTTGTGAAGAGAAAACTGATTTCAATTTAATTTTACGTTGCTTGAATTCATGTTAACTCTATATATGGATCTCTATGGAGCATTCTACCAAAGCATCACACGTCAAGGTAGGTGACATTTACTGTTAGGTGATGAGCTCATCCTCCTTGTTATGAGTGTTTGTTCGTATCTTTTATAAAATTTATTTTAGCTTGTATTTATTTATCAATATTGGTATAAAAATCTAGAAAATGTTTTATCATCTCGATTTGGAATATATACTAACTTGATCATGTTGTAAATTGTGAAGCTAAAGCATCATATCTATTAGCATAATTATCAAGTATATTAATGCATATATCTCACACTAAAAACATTGATACTACATATTGTGGCACAACTGACATTGATGTATCACTCCTATGGAATTTTGATGGATTATTAACTTTGTATATTCATGATGAATAAAAATTTGTGCACAATGTTCATAATGTATCTCATATATATGTTTATATATACATGCATGGTTAAGAAATACAATTGTCAATGGTAAATAAGTGAAAACTTCTATTGAGACAAGCAGATGAAATCAGTCAAATTGTTAACAACCTTCCTGTTGATTCAAGATTACTGTGACTGACCAACACATTATTATATGACATGTTCGTTAAAGACTCTTTCTATATGAAAATAAAAAATAATGTAAATGTTCATCAATTACATCATCCATTCATACATTAAAAATATTAATCGATTACTTAGATTATGCATGCAATGAATATCATTTAGCTTGTTAATTGAGCTCTACAATATATTATTTGTATCGACTACATTATAACATATAATGTTTCATATTAATTGCTTTATATATTCAAATCTCCTGATATTTGGCTTTAGTGTTGAGCATTTTGCACACCCCATCGAAAGTCAAAGTAGAAATTATTTACTAAGCTTGCTTGGCAAGCTCACCCATTGATGTTAACGTAAATCCATCTCACTTGATTGGTGAAACCGTCTTCATAGGAGCGCATCACAAGTAGATATTGGTTTGAGATGGTTATTAGCTATGTCTTCTAACAGTTTATTATTAAGGATATCCATATTAGGACCTTACTACTATTTCTTGATTAAAGATCTGATAGCATTTATCTTTTTAAAAAAGTATCCCTATTTCAGCTCTCATTTTATTGTTTCATTATCTGTTGCAAGTTCTAGTCTTGTAATATTGTTGTTTTGTTTAGCCTCAACTCCTGGGTTAAGCCATGTTCAATAAGATTAAACCCTATCATCATTGTATCAGGTAAGAGGCTTCAAACAGAAGACCAAAGAAATGCTTCAAGAAGCCATAAAACAATTTAAAAAATCAAGGACTCAAGGCAACACTGAAGGCCACACCCAAAAATTAAAAAAGATCAAATTTAAGAACCATCCAAATTCCTCCATGAGGGTTGTTGGCCAAGTAAGCATAAGAGTGAAGAATTATCATTTTCTAAACAATAAGAAGGCTTGTTTAGACTTGATTTGGAAATTCCTCAAATCAAGAAAAAAAAAAAATTAGGATTTATCATGTTTTTGTTTTCCCATATATTCCCTAATTTACATTAGATTTTCCTTTCTTTCATTCACAGTTCAAGTCAAGCAAGTTTAAATCGAAGGAATATTACTGCACAAATTCTCTCTCTCCCCTAAAATCAGTCAAGGAACTTCTTTGTCCAAAATAGTCTCTCCATATTTTTAACATTTTAATTTTTCATCCATATTTATTTGTAGCCACCATTACAAGAACAACAAGCCTTAGACCCACTAGTGGTCGGCTACATGAATCCTTCTCGCTCCATTGTATCCTATTATGTGTCAAATTCTCATTTAAATCAAGTATACTAAGATCATTTTTTATACATCTTAACCAAGTCTTTTAGGTCTTCTCTACCTTTCTTAACATAAAGAAATCTAATGCATCTACTCTCCTAATCGATCTGGACGCCGACGCTTTATGTGGCCAAACCATCTAAGCGACTCCCTAATCATATCTACCACCTGAGCTACTCCAACTTTTCCAATATACTCATTTTGCATTCTATCTCTAAGAGTAAAGCCACTCATCCACCTAAGCATCCTCATCTCGTAACACTTAACTTAGTCTTATGCTTCTCTTTTATTTGTAGCCACTAGCCACCATTAAAGCAAAAATATCCTTTGATTACATAATTGGTTAAAATGGTCATGATCGATGGAAATATTTTAAGACCAAATCCACGAGATTTAGTACTCTACAAAGAAATGGGCAACACTCTAGTCTTTGATTAACTTTTGAACTAATTGCTTAAATTGTGGGAGATGATTCGCCGAGATGGACTATAAGTTTCTTGCATAGGAGCAACTAAAATATTAAATTTTGCTCCAAATCGATCTCATAACTTATAGAATCAGGATTGCTTATTTTATCATTATGATCATCGATAAATGTTTTCTTTTAAAATTAGAGATTTAACATACTCTTAGAAAATTGATTTCAAGCATGCTAGGATAACACAAGCATACTTTTACTAAATACTCTCTATTATCTTTTAAAAGAGACAAAGAGCACACCTATTAATAAGATGTGATACAGATAGACCAGGTTAATAATTCTCAAATAAAGTTTTCTATAAGAGGAGATAAGATGGAATTTTCTTTGTTTAATGCTAAAGAAAATACACATAGAAAACATTTGCTAGCATTTTTTTTATAAATTAGTGGAATTTTCTTTAGAAAACATAGGCATGAGACCCACTACATAATTCTTGCCTTTTCAAGATAGTGGAGATTTACTGTAGCAATTTGCCACTTGCAACCCTTGCCATGGTGAAGAACTGTGACAATTTACTGCCAGTTGCTCTTTGCTTGTTCTTTTATCTTTTATCATTTTTCTTATCATCTACAAAAAAGTTTAGTTTGAAATTTAGGAGACCACTTGATCTATATTATATCTTATAAATAAGTGTATCCTTTACCTCTCTAAAACATATTAGTTTGAGTGAGAGTTCTTAGTAAGACTTTATTTGCGCTTCCCCAATGAACTTGAAACTTAATTGATGTAAAAAATAAAAAATAAGAAATTTAAAACAAAATAATATGAAATTAATTGATGTAAAAAATGATACATAATTTTAACTAAAGTTAATATTTTCTTTTAGGGTCGATCTTCTTATAATTGATCTTATGAAAAATGCTTTGATTAACTTTTGAAGGTTGTAAATGAAGCATCCATTAAAATGGTGGTAATCATAGGTATGAAATTTGTATTGAGGAAATGAGAATGAAATCATTTTATAAAGTTTAAAAATACTAGCAATTAATAGATGTTATGCTTTATGATATTTATGAATTAAATACTCAATTAAAAAAGAGGAGAGAAATATTTTATTACTTTTATTGATGGCAATTGTTCTTATACTTTTGTGTATTTGATACTTATATGTATGTGATAAAAGCTATGGAAATGTCATTTAAATACCAAAGAGTAAAAGCAAGGTTCTAAAATCAGATCGGACATAGAACCAAAAAAGTGAGAGGTTCAAAGTTTAAAATCGAATTGGGGTCAAACTGAAATTGGATGATGTAATAAATATTAAAATTATCCAAATGGGACTTAAATGATGAAATAATGATATAATATGCATGAGAGAAATAAATTATGAAATATAAATCATATGCAAAAAAATATCTTCTACAATTTTAAAGTTAAAACATCAATATTTAAGTACTAACCTTTTTTTAAGCAATAATAATTCTTTAAAGTTAAAACATCAATATTGTATATTATTGTATCAACTACATTATAACATATAATGTTTCATATTAATTGCTTTATATATTCAAATCTCGATATTTGACTTTAGTGTTGAGCATTTTGCACACCCCATCCAAAGTCAAAGTAGAAATTATTTACTAAAGCTTATTTGGCAACCTCACCCATTGATGTTAACGTAAATCCATCTCACTTGATTGGTGAAACCATCTTCATAGAGTGGCCTCACAAGTAGATATTGGTTTGAGATGATTATTAGTTATGTATTCTAACAGTTTATTATTAAGGATATCCATGTTAGGACCTTACTATTTAAGAACCATCAAAATCCCTCCAAAAGGACTCTATAAATGTTTTCTTTTAAAATTAGAAATTTAACATACTCTTAGAAAATTGATTTCATGCTTGCTAGGATAACACAAGCATACTCTTACTAAATACTCTCTATTATCTTTTAAAAGAGACAAAGAGCACCTATTAATAAGATGTGATACTGATAGACCAGGTTAATAATTCTCAAATTAAGTTTCTATAAGAGGAGATAAAATGAAATTTTCTTTATTTAATACTAAAGAAAATATACATAGAAAACACCTACTAGCATTTTTTATAAATTAGTGGAATTTCTTTAGAAAACATAGGCATGAGAACCACTACATAATTCTTGCCTTTTCAAGATAGTGGAGTTTTACTGTAGCAATTTGCCACCTGCAACCCTTGTCATGGTGAAGAACTATGACAATTTACTGCCGCTCTGTTGCTCATTCTTTTCATCATTTTTCTTATCATCTAATAAAAGTTTAGTTTGAAATTTTGGAGACCAATTGATCTATATTATATCTTATAAATAAGTGTATCATTTACCTCTCTAAAACATAGTTTGTGTCAATGACCGGCAGAAATTGAAATACCAAAGAGCGAATGATGGCCTGACGGAAAAGAAAAACTACATAACAATTCCAATCTTAAATAAAATCTTCAATCATACAAGAGCCACTACATATTCCCAATTTACATTTCTTGCAAATTTATAAACCCTAAGTCAAAATTATGAACCCTAAGTTAAAATTATAAACCCTAAATTAAACTTGAAATAACATTAAAATCAAATTTAAATTAAACATATACTTATATAACTTAATTATTTACTTACCTTTCCTCTCGGTTTTGCCCTAATACACACACGGCTCGGCTTCTTCACTCACGACGACGCGTATAGATCCTTCCTCCTCAGATCCCTCCCTCGACACAAGAGCTTTCCTTCCTTCTTTGACGTGACACGGTCTCCTCTTCTCCTTCCTCAATCGTTGACGCGACGCTAGGCACACAAAGTGAGTTACTACAATCTCCTTCTCTCTTTCTCCCTCTCTCCTCTCGTCTTGAGAGTTCTATTTGGTTTGTCGAAACCGACTCCCCTCAATTTCTTTTTTTCTTTTTTTTCTCTTCACATGTTGCAAAATTTTCTTTTATTATTATTATTTTTTTCTCGATTATTTGAGTGAGAGTTCTTAGTAATACTTTGTTTGCTTCCCAACTTGAAACTTTAACTTATAAGTTTTACTTATTAAACAAATAAAAGCTTGTTTAGTTTGCTTTGTTGTTTTATTCTATTTATATTTTGACATTTTGTATCAGAACATGTGCAACTAAATTAGCAGCAAGAATTTTACAAATGATCAATTTTAATAACAAAAGATGAATTCCTTTTACAGTAAAATATAATAGTCATAGTAATATCAAATTACAATATCATCTTAAATGGAAAAAATTAATGAATGAAAATAATTAGGAGCCTTTTGTAATCAAATGGATTTTGATTTACCCTCATGTTCTCCAAAGAACATCAAGAAAATCTTTCAAACAAACAAAAAAAACGGAAGAATGAAATGCATAAATACAATAAAAATGTAACAACTCGACCTAGAAGAACAAATCAAAAGAAAATATTATAAATGTGGCAAAATAGGCCACTAAACTAATATATGCACTGTTCAAAGGAAACATAATGTATCAGACAAAGATGAAAAATCAGAAAAAAATTAATGAAAATACTACTCAATTCTGAACCATCTAACTAATAAAATGATTGCTGAAACAATACAATCCAAAAAAACTACTATAAATCAATTGTTGAAAGAACGGACTTGATACTTAAACAGAAGTTTAAAAGAATGATTTAATTAAACTTCTTACTCAAATAGAAGATGATAAAGTTAAAGACCAAATTTCTAGACATCCTAGGAGAAAAGAAGAAATCTACTAATCAATAAATTTTAGTGATATGTATATATGTATGTATGTACAAGCTAAATGTTGGCATTCTGAGCAGGGACTCATCAGGTACTACAGATATTTTCAAGACCTTATCATTACATCCCTTCCATTTATAGACAAATGTGTAGTTATAAAATAAACGAGAAAAGTTAACAGCTATGGAGTCTTGCTATGATACTTGCACATCTGAATATCAATCAAATGCACGTTATATATCATATAAATTGTATCAAACTTTGCAAAATAAATAAATAAATAAATAAATATATATATATATATATATATATATATATATATATATTCCATCCATATGATATGCAAACATTAAAATGTAGAGTAAAATATATACAAACAATTGAATCAAACCTGACGAGGGCACTGCTGTCACCATGTTGCATATTGCACAACAGACATTCGCAGCCCTCTTGGGTAAAGTAGAGGGGTCCTGCATCCACTGCATATAAGTTGGCTCTGCATTGCCTGTTTAGCAATCATAAGTGAGCAAGCAAGAAGTGGAAATACAACAATAGACTTTCTAATTTCAAGGGATAAAAACATCTCCTGAAAATTAATTTTAATTCAAAATGACTTAAGGTTAAAATACATTAATTCTAAACACTATTTATTCAGATAATAAACTATTTAGCATGCATAACAAAGTATAACAATATAAGGTATGGTGTTGAAGAAAGCTTGGAGAACATGTCTTGAAGATAAGATTGTAAAATAGATTGAGATAGCTTCTTCATATACAACTGAGAGTAGGAAGCATCAATCAGTCTAGGAGTTTGAATTAATGACAAAATGATTATGAAGGAATAAAAGTGGGTCATACTTAACACTGCAAGCAGTCTTTCAAAACACATAGATAAACTAAAACAACCACACAGAGGTTCTATATAAAAAATGAATGATAAAGAAGATTTCAACTGAACATAAATAGTCAAGTTTTGTAAGTCGATAAACTAAAATTATCGCCAAAAAAATGTTTATTTATGCATTGTTTTATCTTGTTCAATCTTATACAGCATAGTGTGCACTTCACCACATCATTACTTACTAAAATAACAGCCAAAATACACCAATAGCACACACAATTCCCTTGATCAAACTTTAGATGAAGTTAAGCCAAATCCACTTCTAGCTTTATCCTAAAGCAATCACAAAACAACGTTCATACGCCCGCTCAAGAAAAGGGTACAAAGTTCTCAAATAGACTCAAAATAGAATAGATAAGATATGATTCAGCTAACTTCACCGCAGAGCTATTTGTTCATTCTATTCACTCTATATATCCAATCAAATTCATAAAAGAAGCTCCTTTTCTTACGTAGCCAATCAGGCAACAATTATACAAGTAATAAATTACAAGCAAAAAACAAAATTTTGCCGAACACAGTCAATAATCTGTCATTTTCATAAAAAATCATATGAATACAGCCATTATAAAATATAAAATAATGAATTAAAAAAGCAACAAAAAAAAATATCCCCAATCCCTTATCGCCAAATAATGCTCCCAAACCATCGATGACGAAACCCACAACAAAATTTGAGGGGCAAAAAAAAACTTCGAATCGATTACCTCCTCAAAACGAGAGCAGGAAATAAGCAGATAATCAAGCTAACTGGGACCGGATTGACGATTTTCACTTCACCTTCCCTATCTCACCGCTTCTTAGCTTCGGCCAGGGGAGGAAAACTAAGAGGGCAACTAGAGAAGTAGAAGAAGAATCAAGGAAGAAGGGAAGGAATGAACAAGACGGCGAATGATTCAGCTGTTCTAGCTGTAGTTCTGCGCAGCAAAATTTCTCGGAGGAGGGTACTCCTGATTATCTACTTAATTAAATGATAGTTAATTAACAGCGTGAGCTTATGGTCACCAATCGGTGAGTTTACTTCACTAGTGGAATTTTATAAACAACATTTTAAATTTACTATTAATAAAATTAATATTTGTTTATTTTTAAAAATGATTGAATTTGTGTATTTACATGTGTCACGATGATTTATCAAAATTTTCATAAAATATATATATTAATTAAAATTTTATTATATTTGTTATATTTAAATGAGAATTTAAAATATTCTTATATTGTTTTCTATGTTCTTATATTATTTTATGCATTTTAATTTGATTACTATGGAATAAAGATCATTAAAATTTGTTTGATTAATCTTTAGATATTTTTATGTATTAGAGGTCCCAATTTATATAAAAGAAAATTAAGCTTTAGTTATTTTATCATGCATTAAGGGTCCTAGTTTATTTAAAAGAGTTTAGGGTGCAAGTTAAGGACCACTAATTATGATTATTAAATGCTATTGAACTTCTCTTATTCAGCTATCTTATTTTCTCTTCTTTCCCTCTCTTAATGGATTATAGTGCTCCTCTATTTTATGTGTCGATATTTATTGAACCTTATGATGGTTTGTAAGCCCTTCCATAAGCTTCTTTCTAATGGATAAAAGAATAATATCTCATAATCGCATTATTGACATTAAAATGAAGAGGATACTCGCTCTATTTGATGTTGTATTTTTATTTATTTATTTATTTATTTTTTATTTTTTGTAATTTATGTCAATGCAGATATTTGGGATAGCCTAATATAAATATTGAATTATATAGAGTTATCCCCTTCCATTCTATGTAACATACTCTTAGGCTATGGGAACCATACTCTTGACATCATCTTTAAGAATAATGAAAGTACGTTTTCTATTAACTTTGGTTAGTTTTTGTGGGCTTCAAAAGAACCTCATGGTGCTATGAGACTATATTAGATCAAAACAATTCTAATAAAGTGTTGATTGCCAATATATTATTGCATGCATGAGAATTAATGGTAGGTTGCTGAAATTAGAGGTGTGCCTTATTTATGCAAAATAAAATCAAATTAAACTAAACAAATCATATTTGGTTTAGTTGTTAGAATATTGATTTGATTATTAATTATAATTTTAACTTTTTTTAATATTTTATCAATTGTTAGATGTTTTTTCCTAAAACTAATCAGATAAAATAAAAAAATATTGATTATTTTAAATATTAAATTAATAAAGGAATATAAATGAATAAATTACATAAAGATCAATATGAATAATATGCATTTCATATGCCTAAATTATAAGTTTTTTTTAAAATACATGATATTTTAATATATATAATATAAATAAAGATAATTATGTTTATTAAATACATCCTCTAAAATTAATCTGATCAAGACGAATCTCAAGGCATTTTGAAATGCTTGATCTAATCACCGATTTCAGAAACTTACAAATCATGCTCGATGATAACATAGAACATCAAGCATAATCGATCAGCTCAATCGAGATCAAGCTATCGAGCATGAAAATGGATCCGATCCAAATGGTCACCAAAGCGACATATTAGTGATCGAGCGCTCGTCAAGACGAATCCAACGAATCCAAGATCACCCAATGACATCATTAAGGCCCGATCATCAAAATACATCGGATCGAGGATCACCCGTCGATGGGAGGTTGGAGTTTTCCACAAATTTATAAGGCCACACTCCCAAAATCTATAAATAGAGCTTCATTCTCACCTGGGGACCGAATCGATTTGAAGACCGAGCTCGAGAACCACCGACCTCGACACGATCTATCACCACCAGTACCACCAAGTATCAAGATCGAGCTCGCCTCAGGAGATCGCTTGAGGACTAGAAAAGACCGTCCTTTCTCCAAGATCAAGAGGTTGCTTAAGATCGCCTCTTTTGGGAAACTTCTCCTGGAGTTGAGAGATTGTATTTTTTTCTACACTTAATATTGTTTCTCAGAACACCTTCTTCTCAACAACGGAAGCAAGGACCGTATCTTTGAACACATAGAAAGTTCTACAGAGCAAGGCCTGGTTTTTTCCTTAACGGGTTTTCCACGATAACTGTGTTCATATCCCCTTTGTGTGTTGGATAATTTACTTAAGATCTCGATCTACCTAATTTAAAGACGCAACAATTAGTAAAATTAATTATACATTGGTTCATCCAAAATCAAATCAAACTAACTAAAAAGTTTAGTTTGATTTGAAAAATAATATTTTCAATTTAAATTTCTAAATTTTGTATTTGAATTTGTTCAAAAAATTCACCACTAACCTCTCAACAAATTGAAGAGAGATGATTTGAAATGTGTCGATATAATTTTCATGGAATAAGTAGACAAGACACTACACTGAGATTTCCCTCATTTGGTGAAGACATTAGATATAGTTCTAGGTTTCTATAAAGCAAGCACCTATAGTTAATTACCCTCTCAATGCAAAGAGAGAACTTTCGACATTAAGTTGTTGTTAGATTACTAAACGCAACAGACAAGAATGTGGAGTTTTGAAATTTCATTTAAATTGAATTTATGAAATTCATCATTATTAGCTTAAAAGGATGGTTGGGGAATGATGACATGCCCGATCTAGATATTCCGCCATCCTAAGTCGTGATCCCTAGTCTACTTAGTCGGAGGAGGTAGTCAACCCAACTGACCGAAAGATCATGAACACATGGGTTAAGTCGTCCAAGAAATTCTGCAGACCTAGGTGTTTGTCAAGACAGACTTAAGTCTACCTTAGCTAACAAAGAGATGTTTGTCTATCAAGTATACCATATGATTCGCAACTTAAAGGGTAGAGTCATTGGGAGCATACTGCCACGATCGTAATCGTAATATAATGGAGTCTTACCGGCCAAACCACCGATCAAAGGACTGGTCATAATCGCATCATCAGAGCCTAAAATTTCTTAGCCACACCAAAGGACATGGGCCACATCCTTACCGACATCGATTGATTGAGAGTGAACATGATAACACTTGATTTGACATACTTTGTGAGAGAGTTTTCTTAATTTATCATATTCGATAAATAATTATGGAAGGTGGATAAATTGAGTTTTACTTTGAAGTTCGTAATTGAGTTTCATTTAAATAGTTGTTTAGATTGACACTCAATTTGAGTTAATTTGATTTAAAATTAAAATCGTATTTTGATGGAAGTATCCTCCTAGGTTGAAATCACCATTCAACACGCCATCATCTGGTAAGTTAATTGATTGAATTGAATATATTTGAGAACTTTAGATCCTCACAACTCTTTTCTAATATAAAATCGATATACTATCACATGACGTAATTAGCCTCCTCAAATATTTCACTAAGTTGAAATTCTTATAATAGATTTTAGGTTTTGTTAACTGGACCCAATTATATAACTAAACCAGCAACCCACGCAAAGATTCTCACTTGAATCTAAACATTCAACATGTTGGGCATATGCGTTTTTTATAGATAATTTCATCTAATTAATAAAGTCATTGACTTTGAAAATCATAATTAGAATGAAATTCTTTAATCTTTGATCAAGGAAGCTCAATGATTTTTTATAGAATTTGATTTAGTATCACCTTCTGCTTGTTTATAAGAGTTGTGTCATGTGGCAGTAGTTCATTCATTTAAAAGCTTGCATATATCTTTCAACACTTAAGTTAACCTATTGAAAATATCATGCTATTATATTTGCAAGCTCACATAAATTGAAATGCTTGAATATTGTATTTACTTGAAAGTGAATATAAAGAGTTCACTTTATTTAAGTATCTTGAAGCTATAAATTCAAACGATAGTTTAATTTATTATTTTATAAGAAAATTCCACCCTCAGATACTTTGAATCAATGGAGTATAATATTCAAGTTGATTCATCCTCTTTTGAAGGTTCCTCATTTAACTTGTTTCTTGTTTTCATAACTAAGCTATGGATTTGCATTTTTATAAAATATTCTTAGATATTTCAAGCTTACAAATAAATCAACTCATATTATGAATATATATATATATATATATCTTTTCTCTTTCAATTCAACCTTCAACTCCATAGAATTCCTCCATGCAAATGTTTATTTTAATTAGTATTACAGCCCAAAACTTCAAATGCATGAATTAGAGTTAGTTATGTTATGATATGCATAGGAAACTTATTTAAACTCTCCCATATTCATGTCACCACCTTTTGTTTGAGAAATTTGCTAGAACATGGACTCACTTAATTTCTTTTTGTGAGAGTAGTCCTTCATTACTCCCTCCAATTTCTATAAATAAGGCCAAGAGGAGTCTTACATTTCATTCCATTTGTTTTGAGTTGGAGTGTTTGAAAGAGAAAAGTTAATTTTAGTGGACTTTCAACTCCAGATAAATTTTGTGCTTTTCATCTCTTTTTTCTTTGATTTAATATTTTACTTTTATATTCACGTATGTTCTTTTCCTCTTATTTGATTCTTTTAATTTGAATTTAGCTTTAGGTTTCTTTATTTAGCGCTCTTAAGTTCTTCTTATTCTCCTTTTTTTTCTAAGTTAAAATATTTGATGAAATTTCTAAAGATTTTAACTGGGGAGCAACATCTAACATGTTGGCTTACTCAGATGCCTCTAATCAGAGAGAGGTGTAATAATCAGAATGATTTTTCATCTCGTGCTCTAATAAGTGCGACGAGCCTTCAAACTGCAAAAAATAAGCTTATACATATACACATTCATATATCGATCCCATGATTCGTGACTTATTTTCTCAAGGTGTTTGCAATGATCGGAGATGGAGATGGAGATCGGAAATCGAGAGAATAACCCACCTGACGATGCCTCCAATTGCAACAAAGGAAAGGTTAGAAAAGGAGATGGAAAGGAAGATGTCGAAACCAAGAGAAGAACTACCTAATAAGTGTTCCTCGATTTACAAGGAAATTAGAAATTTCAGATTGGGAGAAAATGAGAATGAGGGAAGAAAAATGGAAAAGGAAGAAGAAGAAAGGTAAGAAAGAAATTGAGAAACTATTTTCGATTTTGTGAAAATGGGAGAAGAAAAAATGGAGAAGGAAAAAAGAAGAAGGGGATGAAGAACAATGGAAGAAGGAGGAAAACCTACCTTGCTTGTGGTTGGAGAGGAGAGAAAAATGAGAGGGGGCTCTTGCCTTTTCGGTTTGGACGAGGGAAGTGGGAGGAGGAGTTTTCGGTTTGAACAATGGAGGGACTTGGTTTGAACAAGGGAGAACGGTTGGAGAGGGGAACAGTTGGAGCGTTCGTGCGTTCGAAAGGGGAGCGGGATGCGCGTGAAGGAGATCGAGCTGTGCGTGAAGAAGTCTGATCGAGAAGAGGAAGCTCATGCGATCGAATAGGAGGCCGAGCGGATCGTCTGCGTGAGGGAGAATTGGGTGAGTGACTTAGATTTAGGTTAGATTTAGGTTTTTTTATTAACATTTTAAATGTCTAATCAGCCTTAATATAAATTTCACATCGACAAAATCATATTTAATATATATATATATATATATATATATATATATATATATATATATATATCAATCTGCTTTATTGACGTTTCAATAAACGACGAAATTGTGACGGATAATTTGATTAAATCGATGTCAATTAAAATACCAAAATGCTCATTATCATTTTCGACCGATTTTTGTATAAACTTTTGAATTGAGTGAATAGCTTACTTGATAGATTTGATGAAACCAACGACATAATCAATTTCAATAACTAACGGTCGTTTTCATAGGATTCACTAACCTCGATATGTACGATTAATGCTGATGACTCAGCGATCGTTAGATCATCTAGTTTTATATTTATATTCGACGAACATTAACATGATGGAGAAGTCTGCTCATCAATCGTGAGGTCATTTCATCATTTTGACTTCAGGCATTTCGAGCCGATTTGTAATCGTCACTCAAGTCCATCGACATTGCACGTACTCATCAATTGCGCCGATAGTCATTTGGTAGTTTTCAACATTTCAAAACTAATGCAATCAATTTTATGAACGAGGTCATTTGGTTTGCTCGGCCTTGACATCGATATGTACGATTTTCACTTGACGCTTGACGGTGATCATCAAGTTGTGCAATATTTATACTTTAATAAGTTTCAACATTCTCAACGTGATGATGAAGTTCGCTCATCGATTGATATCATTGACCATTTTAGTTGCATTTTGAGATTCACACCGCCACTTTAAGTTGAACATTTGCACAAACTCGTGAATTGAGTGGAGAGTCATTTGGTAGTTTTCACATTTTAAAGCTAATAGCATGATCAATTTTATAAGCGGGTCGCTTGGACATCAATCGAACTTCGACTCGATATGCTTATTAGTATGATCGATCGTTTGATCTATTAATCATTAGATTATATAATATCTATATTTCAATTTCAACATTCTAAACACGATGGCGAAGTCTATTCATCGATTGGAGATCTTTAATCATTTTGATTACGCCGCATTTTTGATCCCGATTAGCACTCACCAAGTGTCAATTTGACTTATAAAGTTGACTGACTTATGACACATATATGGAGGTTTCAAATGCCCCTAACAAATGTGATTCCGCATGCCGAATCTTGTTGAAAATCTTGATTTTGACTTTCTTTCACTTTCTTTTATTTTTGTTCCGCGCAACTTAGAATAATAGTTATAGTTAAATTCGGATTTTACATAAAGCTCGATGTCAACTGAATCAAAAATATATTGAGAATCTCGCCTTATAACACGACGTCAACTCAAATAAACTTAACATAAAATAAAAATGCCATCTCTTGTAGAATTCTAAAGCACATTTACAGAACTTTTAAGATGGAATTAAGCAAATATATCAATATTTGAATTGATATGCTCTTAAGAGGGTTTTAATATGCAACATTAATTTCATCTATATATCGAAATCTAAAAATTTTCAGAAAAAAGTTTTTCATGGAGTGAATATTTTATTTAGGGATCTCGACATATATGACCTAAATAGATATACTAAAAAATGCCCATCTTGTGGGAATTTCTATTGTACAATGAGAATATATTCATCATGTATAATACTTTTCGGTATTGACCATTAATCGACAATTGGTCTTCTTTCACCTTTACATCAATGAGTTGGTATGCCCCTCCGATACACTTTCAATGACAAAGGCCCTCCCAAGGCTCAAATTTCCCACCAATTTTTGATTGAGAATAATAGTTCTCAAAGACTGTGACTATTTTTCCTTTTGGAATGTTTGAGGCCACCGTATGGTTAAAAGCCCCGGACATCTTTGTTCGATAAACTTCCAAATTTTGATGAGCTTGTAATCTAATTTCATAAAGCAATCGAGTTCCTCCATTCTCGAGCATTTTGATCTTCGCTTAGATTGTATTGGATGGCTACTCAAGTGAAGGTAACTCAACTGAGCAAGAAGCCGCCCAAATACCAATGAATAAGGTGTGGCTTTAGTCTTGTAGGTAGTTTGATATGCCCATAGTGCCTCTATTAGTTTATATGTCATTCTCTCTATTTTAGTGAGAATATTCTTGAGACTTGATTGTCTTGTTGAAGGACTCACAAATCATTTGCTCTTGATTGTATATTGAAGAGTATCACAATCAATTTTATGTTGATCAATGAATCTATAAATCTTTGTACTTTTGAAAGTACCATTCTCATAAATTATTCGTGACACTCCAAATATAGACCACATTATGCAGGAAGTTGATCACTCACAGAACTTCTTTAAATGGGGTAACTTCACACTTAGAGAAATAATCTCATTAGATGAAGCATGTCCATGATGATGTAGATCAATTGGTCCAATTACATCTGCACCAATATTCAATGGTCAAGATGCTATTATGGGTGTAGTGGATTTGGAGGTTAATGGATTATATTCTCATGTATTTGACATTCATGACACCTCTTAGCATTGATATAGTCTCTCACCAGATGACTAATAATAACCCATCCTTTTAGTTTTTACGCCATTTTGGGACCTAACTAATGTGCACCACAAGTCCTTCATGAACTTCAACCATCACTTCTAGATTCATTTACATTTAGCATCTAGCCACATTTGTTCAAAGGATCTATGATATAAAATATTGTTGATGAAGCATATCAATATTCTCTTCTCAATTTGAGCTATCAAGATTTATTATTTGAAAATTTACCTTCTTTAAAGTAGTCATGAAGGATGCCTCCAATCATGTGACTCTTCTACAATAAAGGTTTCATTAATTTTCTGAGGCAATCATTCTTAGCTCTTCTGGTATAACTTGTTGATTTTGGGGAGGATGAGAGCCCTGAGTCATCGCTATGTCAATTTGATAACCCTCTACTGAGGGGATTGATATTTGTTATTTTAAACTCGTCGAGTAAATATGCCGATCATGACATAATCACATTCATACTTTTCATTTTTTTAGCTAATTTTGCTAAGCAATTGATTTGTCTTCGGATCAAGAGACTGTTAGTGTGATATTTTGTATTTGCTTCATAAGCTCGAGAACTTACTTGTGATAGAAAGTTAACTCAAGTTTGTTGATTTTATAGTACATATTTATAATAAACTAAAAATCCCAAAACAAATTTTGAATGCCTATGAAAATAGCTTCTTCAAGACACTAATGCTTCATACTCAACTTCATTATTAGTTCTTATCGCTTAATCCATATGATCATCTCATTATCCCTCCTTCCGTGTTATGAAGATGATGTCGATCCTACTTGCCTTGGGAAATTTAAAGGTTGGACTTATTTGATCGATGAGGCTCCATCAAAGTATATTTCTCAAATTTACTCATCTGCAAATTGTCATTAAGAGAGAGTCTGCATGGATGGATGTGCAAAAAAAAAATTTGCTAAGACTTGTCCCTTCGCTGGAATGTATGTAATATCAAATTGTAAAAGCACACGCCCATCTTGCCAAGCGACCGTCAACACCGGGTCTTGTCATCAAGTACTTCAGGATTAATCTTGAGATGAGAGTAATTTTATGAGATAACATATATAGTGATGAAGCTTTTGACCGCAAAGATCAATGCCAAAAAGTGCTTCTATCTGAGAGTATCTTATTTGCTCCTATTAATCTTGATGATAATAAAGAGCATTCTTTTTACTTTCTTCATTGTGTTGTGCCAATAATGCTCCAAGGGACTCTTCTAATGCATATGTGTATAGAATGAGAGGCTTCAAGAGTAAGCGTAAGGATTGGTGGATTTAATGGTAGATTTTAATACTATTGAAGGCTTCTTGACTCTTATCCCATTTGAATGGAACATCCTTTTCATCAACTTGTAAATGGTTGACGATCGATAGGTTTGATATAAATTGATGGATGAATGTAAGTCACTTGTAAAGAATGGAGTTAACGCAAACTCTTGGTGGAGGCATCTCCAATTGCCTTGATTTTAGGGATCAATTTAATTCCTCATGACGCATAATATACCCAAGGAATTTTTGAAGGATGTCCCAATGCACATTTTAGAGGATTCATCTTGAGATCATATTTTTTGATTCTCTCTACAATACAATTCTCAAGTCGTCAAGTGATTTTCATGATTTAAGCTCTTTCACCACCAAATCGTCAACATAACATTCCACCTTTTGGTGAATCAATCAACAAAAATACGTCATGGCTCTTTGGTATGTAGTTCCAACATTTTTCAAACCAAAAGGCATGACTATGTAGCAATAGATGTCAATAGGTGTTCTAAATGATGTATGTCTTTCATCTTCATGCCATCTTGATTTGATTATATCGATGATCCATCCATGAATGAGAACATATCATAGTTGGAAGTATTGTCCACTAGTAGTTAGTTGATATTGAAGCAAAAAGTCATCTTTTGGGCACGCCTTATTTAGGTCCCGTCAATGCAGAGATGAATTTGGTAGTTCTTCTTCTAACAGGGACAATGGCTATCCAATCGCATATTTCTTCTCCTGATGAAGCTACTTGACTTCTTTAGTTTCGCAATTACATATTCTTCAATCTCCAACCTCATTCACCTAGAGCTTGCTTAATGCATCATCTGGTTTAATATTAGTTTATGAACCTACATCGGGGATAAGCGGCATTTTAATATATCCATGCAAAGTAATCCCCAATTCACAAAGTAGTATTTTTAGCTCTTCAACTTTCTCAAGTAGAAGGCACTAACAAAGTTGGATGGGATCATCTTCAGCTCTAGGTTGATTTCTTTGAGTTCATCCATAGTTTATGTCCACCATCTTGAGTTCTTTAGAGTAGCTTGCCTTCTACTTCTTCATCATTTGTAAGAAGAATTTCATGGAGATCATCTTCTTCCACTATTAGTTTCTATCTCAGCTTCTATTATATTACAAAGCTTTATTTTGATGAGATTTGTGGATGAACCCAAGACATTTAGTATAAATCACTTCTTCTGATGCTTGAGGACTTCTTTGGCTCCACATCTGTTAAAGTTTGAGTTCTATGTTTAGTAGATCCAATATGAATTCCAAACTTATGCATCATTCTTCATAATTTGTGGATAGTATATTGGTATTCTTGTTGGCACTATCTCATCAAAATTTTCATGTTGAGCGTCGATCAAAATTGTAAGGTTGAGACTCTTCGATTGTAAAATAGAGTTATCTTCTCACTCACTCAACTAGAGTGATTTCTTTAAAGTACCGAGGGATGTATATAATTTTGAAGGAGTTCTCACCGCCAAATGAGCTATCCTTCGATGCACCATCTCAACTCTATTTTCATAAGTAGATTCAAAATCATAGTCGAATCAATCACTTATTTTATACTTTGCCTTTTTTTGAAAGTCTATAAGTTCTCTTTTGACAAAAAATATCTTCTTCTTCTTGTGTCACTTCCCAAATGAGGAACCCATCTTGATTTAGATGTAGAATCAAGTGCTTTAGGGAGAGTCGATTGGCTTCTTTCTTCCTCTTTGCTCGCTCTTTCACCTTGTGAAGTTACTTTTTAGTTCTCAAGTGGATGCTACCACTTCAAGAGGTTCTTTTGTCAGGCTCTTTAGGGATGAAATATTTTGCATCTTCATAGATCTTTACTTCATGGATGGAGAATGGTTGTAGGTTATCGTGAATTTTGAACTCTTCCCCTCTTAGGTACTTCATACACCGATGCATAGATGAGACCATGCCATACTCATGCTATGGTCGACCCAAGAGAGCTCTAAATGATGTATGATCGATTACATGAAACTTGGCTTATATATAAATCTCAAACTTGAGCAGAGAATAAAAGAACCGAGTTTTTTTCCCTTTCTCTCATTGAACCATGAACCATCAACTTATCTCTCCAAGATGTTGGATATCAAGTGATAATCCTCTTAATACCTTTAGACTCATAAGATTGATAAGAACTGGATCAATCAATATTCGATTGAGATGCCATCACTCTTCGAACATATAAAGGACGATTATGATCTCATTCTCAACATAAGATCTTCTTCAAAATGTGATCGAGAGATCTTGAGTTTGTAATGATTCGCCATGCATTTTTCAAAAGTAAGCTTCATAATTCAGGATCTTTGAAATCAATCAAAGTTTCTGAGGTCTTTTGACATCAAGAGAGCCTCATACACACTCAGTGTGATCTTTCTGATGTAATAGAATATTATAATCTATCTTTTCGCTTGATTTAGGTTTTATCAAAGATTTTGAGAATGATATCTTCTTGACTTCAATTTGACTTTATCTTTATTTGCATTTCCTCTTTGATGAAGGTGGTAAGACTTTACCACTTCTCAATGAACTTGAATCACCTTATCTTGCTCATTCTTCAAGAAGTAGTTTCTTCAAATTCACTTCTTATTCGAGGTTTGACCAAAAGGGTTAGACTCATTTTTCAACTTCATACATTTCATACGTGATGATATTGATGAGTCCGACTTTCTCCGAAAAAAAAACATAAATCTTCATATGAACTATTATCTTCTTGTTGAGTCATTAAACAAAATTTAGATGTTAACTCTTCGTGCTCTTGCTTTCATGATAAGAATTTTGATGGGTTGGTCGTCTGACTACCTTGTCATTTTAAGATGTGAAGAACATCGATATCACATAAATGATTCGCATGTCTCAACTATACAAGATTCACCATTATCTTCTTCATCTAATTCAATAATGCAAAGTTTAGGCATAAAGTCTATAAGCTAATGGTTGTCTTGTGGTGATACTCTCTAAATTGTTAATAATCTTTTGAGTTGTAGTTCTCTTCTTGATCTTCTTTTTCTTAGGCTTCTTTGATTTATGAGGCGCATTTAGTAGACTACTTCATGTCGATGAAGTAGCCTTATAAAATGCCACAGAAGCCCAAATACTTGGTTGGCATCTCTTTAAGTCCAATATAGGTTCAAGTGGTGATTTTCACTTAACACTAGGGACCCTTTTAACCGCTTCAGCATTTTCATGGTCTTTTTTGGAGATTACTATTTCCCATTCTTCATTATGAACTAATTTCTCCTTCTTTTGTCTTTGATGGATGATACGTAAGAGATGTGATCATCATTATAGACTCTTTTTAGGTTGACTAGAACAATATTAGATAATGTACACCTCATCGATACTTCCTTTCTAGCCAATCTTTGAAGACATAACAATCTTCAATAGGATGACCGATCATCGATGATGTGGACAATAATTTGGATTATGACTTGATTAGCTTCTTCTGCCTTTTAATTTCTGGTAATTATAGACAGCCTTTGATTGCTTGTCAAATAATTTATCACACCATCCCTTCTAAAGAAATATTCTTTGTTTATCTTTTCCTTAAGAGATGGTCGATTCGCCATCATCATCTCTTATTTTATTTTGATGCTCCACCACTTGGAAAAGTCTGAGGTTTATCATCATTGCCTTAATACTAATTTTGCTATGGATTAGAATATAGCTTCTTTCCCTTATCATCATTGTACAGCTATTTTCCTTTATCCACATTATATATCACCCACTTTTCACCATTTGAGCTATAGAAGTGCATGAGTTTCTTTTCTTCTTGAGTCTAAGGTTTTTTCTTTTCTTATCTCAGATATTTTGACTTAGTGATTTACTTTTCAAATTTAGCCACCCTATCGAGCAAGTCTTGGAATCAATTGACATCATACATAAAAAATGGTATAATTTTATCATCCATATTGCCCATTAGCAATTGATCGCATGTTCTTCCAATTGTTGTTCATATTTCATACTTATTATGCCAATGACTTATGAATTTTGTCACGACTCATCTTTTCTCCTTTTCAACAAGGCAAATGTTATTTTCTCATTGCACTAGTGAACATTTTCATGAATATTATCTCTAATTTAGTAAAGTTTTAAATGAATCATTCGACAATTTTGCATACCACTCAAAGTCGCTACATGAACTAACAGCAAGCATCATTCTCCTTGTTACCACAAGTAGCCTTAAATTGGGTTAGATGTTATTTTGGGTTACCAAGCCCACTAAAAGTATTAAATTTTGATCGAGTAACCTTTCTGTATGACACTTGATCATATTCACCGGTAAGGCACTTACTCACCAACTTTTCAAATTTTGCTCAAGCTATAACCTTTTTTATCTTTTCATTGATTATTATTCTAATGAAAATATTACCGCTCTGTGTTTTAGCCATATTTTGAATTATCAATAAGAGGTAGTTGGTTAACTTCATTCCTCGCCAGTGTAAAGATGTACCATTTGAGATACTAGAGTGACTGAGGTATTGAAGTATTATTAGCTACCGTGATTAGTGAACAAAGTGTGCTATTGATGTGATATTTTTCAATATATCCATCATGATATTCATTTATACCATCATATCATTCATCTTGGTACCAATATGCAATTTTCTTTATCTTTGACCTCCATTTGACGCATATTTATTTTTGTTCTCTAGCTGGCCCACACATCAACAAGTACAAACTCTTTTTTTCTCTATTTCTTGTTGTTGTTCTCTTTTCATCTTTGGGAAGAACTTGTCCCTTCTCCTTGTGCATTTAAGCGTGTTGTTTGATCGAATGACTGATTATAAAAGAATGTATGTGAATCATTTCGTTCAACCATATAAACTTCAACACCCATGATTTCTTTCTCATTTTGATTTTCTTCTTCTTCCTTTAGAAAGATTGAAGATCCATCTTCTACTTATTTTTGTGAAGACTCTTCATAAATATTGAAGTCGTTCGTGTTCTGGATCCATGTTCTCTTGATGGTGCCGAGTAAAAGTTCATCTATATCTCTAACCATATAAACGACTTCCACTTCCATAGTGTCCTCTTCATTCTTCTTGCACATGAATTTTGATCACGTTTCTAGTGGATCTCTTATTCAATGTGAACAAACTTCTTCTATTAAAGGACCGCATCAAAGTCAACCTTCTCTTGTGGGGTGAATTTGATCATGATGGGATCCCCTAGGATTTCCATGGTGTCATCATCATGTCTTTCATCAGATATCCCTTCTTTTGGTATCCATTTCGATGAAGTTGTTTTGAGGTGGATTTTTGAATATGTATCATATGTCACACCTCTTCCATTCTCAAATTTCATTATGAGGCCTTGGCCTCCATCGCTTATCCTTTCACGGACCTTGGCGTGAATTCTTAGACTGGTCCAAGTGTCATGCTGATGCTCACCATGCTAAGCATACAGCTCTATGATTGGTTACCATAAGAGATGGCAACCTCCTTGGTGGATCTTCAAGATTTTCAATCACCACAGCCTCAAATCTTCTTTTCATTAAGCTATCCTTAGCTACTTTGAGAATGTTGTGTATTCTAGATAGTGTTTCAAGTTGTCTCCTCACATGGTGGAGCTTAGCATTATTGAGTCGAAAGACTATTTTATCTCACTAGTAGAGCTATTCCTTTTTTACCCACTTTAGATTGTCAAAGTTTATGGGTAGGAATACTGCTTACGATATTGTTGTTCACTAGTGTCAATGATGCTGAAATTTCTTTCTTCTCCACCTTCTTAATTTGTTTGGAGGAAGCATGATCATGCTTTCCAAGTACAAAAGTTCAATCGATGGAGTTGTATCAGGCATTAAAGACATTTTCCACCAACATTCATCACGAGCTTGATTGACCTAGTCTTTTAAAAAATTGAAGTTCTCTCGGAGAACTCCTTAACATGTGGTTGCTGAACCCATTGATAACATGGATAATGAGTCAGAAACTTGAGGCCTTCTAGCATGGCCTCGGACGAAATGTACAGATGGGTACTTGAGTTGCAACTATAAAAAAATTCAAGCTATCAAATTGAATTATCGCTCCAACATCTCTGATTGATGACATTGGCTTAGATGTTTGCACCACACCCCAAATTTAGTGAAAGGAGTGCTAGATTCATTCTCAAAAAGTGAAAGATGGGGATTAATAATTAATAATTATTATTTCTCCCATACTTTAAAAAATGAGGTAATGAACAAAATAATAGTGTAATAAAAATATTCTAAAATAATTTATTCGACATAGCCTCATACATTAGTAATTTGAATTTATTACACATTTAAATCACCAATTTTTATTTTGAATTTTCAAATATTTTGTTGCTATTATACATACATATGACTAAAAAAGGGAAATAGAATCTTGTCTCGAGTCGCAAAATTTGTGCTCAAAATTTGTCACCACAAATTAAAGAGAGTGATGATTTGAAATGTGTGTAATTTTCAGATGGAATAGTATATAAGACACTATCCAAAGATTTTCTCCTCATTTGGTGAGGACTTTAGATCTATCAGATTTCATAAAGCAAAGCACCTATAGTTCCCCTCTGAGAGATAACTTTGATTAAGGCTACTCGTTAGATCGCTAAATGCATAGGTATAGAAGAAAGATATGGAGTTTTGAAATTTCATTTAGAATTAATGAAATTCATCATTATTAGCTTAAAGCGATGGTTGGGGAATGATGACGTAATCTAGATCCTATGGTTTCACATCTAGTTGTCATCCCTAGTCTACTTAATCGGAGGAGGTATAACCCAACCGAATGAAAGATCCTTATCGAACACACAAGACACGTCATCAAGAAATTCTTATAAACCTAGATAATATTTGTCTAAGACTTAAGTCTACCTAATGATGAGGTTGTTTACCCCATCAAGTATACCATATGATTCACAACTCAAAGGGCAAAGCCATTAGCATACAAGACATTGATCGTAATATAATGAAATAAAAAAGACGAGAATCTAACATCATTAGGAGCATTGGCCAAGCCACAAGATATTGACATCCTTACTATGTGAGATTGAGAGTGAACAAATAGAACACTTGATTTGACATTGTTGTGAGCTAGAGTTTTCTAATTTGTCACCTTGACAAACTATTATGGAAGGTGGATTGAGTTTTGCTTTAAGTTCTTAATGATGAGTTTCATTTAAGCTTTTTTAGATTGACACTCAATTTGAGTTAATTAAATTTGAAATTAGAATCACATTTTGATAAGTATTATTGAAATCATCATTCAACAGTATCATCTGAGAAGTAATTGATCAATTGAATATATTGAACTTTAGATCATATTTTATTCTAACAAAGGATCGATCTACTATCACATGATACTCTGATATTTCAGTTGAAATTTTATATTAGATTTTAGGTTTTATTAATATTAAAGACTAAACCGAAGAAACCCGCAAAGATCCTTACATCAATCTAAACCTTCAAAGATATTAAGATAAGGAAGGGTTTTATACTAGATAATTTAATTAATGCCATGAATTTTAAAAAACCATAATTAATGAAATTATTTAATCTTGATAAAGACCTATGATTATGTAGAATTTAATTTAGCTATACTGCTTGTATAAAGAGTTTGATCGCTAGTTGTTCATTCATTTAAAAGCTTGCATGTATCTTTCAATGCTTAATTTAAGCATTGAAAATATTATTCTATTATATTTACAAGCTCAGAAATTGAAATGCTTGAATATTATATTTACTTGAAAGTGAATGTAAAGAGTTCACTTTATTTAAGTATTTACATGTATTTTGAAGCTATAAATTTAAACATGTTTAATTTATTATTTTACATGAAAATTCAACCTCATAAATACTTCAAGAATCATGGTGTAATATTCAAGTTGATTCCTCTTCTTTGAAGGTTCCTCATTTAACTTATTGTTTTCAACATCCTGGGATATTTCTCTACAAATAGATCAACCCATATTATGAATATATATCTTTTATTTTTCAATTCAACCTTCAACTCCATAAATTCCTCCATAAATGTTTATTTTAATTAGTAATAGAAAACTTTAAGTACTTGATTGGAGTTAGTTATGATATTTATATAGACACTTATTCAAACTGCTCGCATTCATGTTTTGTTTGAGAGAATTTGTGAGAACATGGACTTCATTTATTTTTTTTGAAAGTATCCTTCATTATTCTCCAATTTCTATAAATAAGCCAAGAGGCCTTACATTTCATTCCATTTGTTTGAGGAGTTAGAGTGTTTGAAAGAAAAATTTTAAATGGCTTTCAACTCGCTTAAATAAATTTTATAATGTTTTTCACTCTTTTTTTCTTCTGATTTAATGTTTTACTTTTTGTATTCATTGATTCTTTTCCTCCCCTTTTTCTCTTGTTTGATTCTTTTAATTCAATTTAGCTTTGGTTTTTTTATTTAGCATTCTTAGTCTTTTATTCTCCCATTTTTTAAGTAAAGATTTGACAAAATTTCACAATATTTCATAGATAAATCTAACTATGATTACTCTAGAAATAACGAAAGCATATGAAATAAACAATAGAATAATTTTTTTTTCATAATTAACGAACGGGCTTTCTAAAAAGAATAAAGATATACATATACACATTCACATATGATCCACATTCATACTCATTTACATTTGCAATGACTGAGAGGAGACAGATGTAATCAAGAACCCATAATGATGTCTTCTTTGCAAAAGAAAGAGAAATCGAAAGGAGATGAAAGAGAGTCTAAACATAAAGAACCCTTTAACATGTGTTCTCCTTTATAAAGGGAAATTGAAAATTTCAGATCAGAAAATGAGGAAAATGGAAGGGTATTTTCTTTGGTGAAGAGAAGGGAAGAAAGAAATTGAGAAGCTCTTTTGATTTTGTGAAAAAATGAGAGAAGAAAATGGAGAAAGAAAAGAAGAAAGGGAAGTAAGAAATTGAGAAGCTATTTTCAGTTTTGAAATGGGGAAGAAAAGAAATGGAGAATGAAGAAGAAGAAGAAAAGGAAGAACAATGAAGAAGGAGGAAAACTTACCTTGCTTGTGGTTGGAGAGGAGAGAAAATCAGAGGAGCTCTTGCCTTTGATTTGGACGAGGGAAGTGAGGATGAGTTTTCGGTTGAACAAGGGAACTACAACAAGGAGAACGGTTGGAGAGGGGAACGGTTGGAGCATTCGACTGAACGGGCGAGCGGGATGCGCGTGAAGATCACGCCGTAAGGAGTTCGATAAGAGGAACCTCAGATCGAAGAAGCCGAGCAGATCGTCTGCGTGAGGGAGAACCGAGTCGAGTTGTCTGCGTGAGGGAGAACCAGGTGACCGGTTTTAGGATTTAGGTTAGATTTAGGCTTTTTTTATTAACTTTTCAAATGTTTTAATCAATTTTAATATAAATTTCACGCTGATAAAATTACATATTTATTATTTAATATATATATATATATATATATATATATATATATATATATATATATATATATATATATATATAAATCATTATTATTTAATGTTCAATAATAATACAAATTCATTTGTTATTTTGATTGATCAGGATTTAAAAATTTACGCTATCACTTCCAATTGCTCGATTTTAATGCAAGTCCAATTGATAATAATCTTACTTGATAAATTTCGAGATTGAAACTAACTGCAATCAATTTCAATGAAATATGGTTTTATGCGTTCCCTCGAAATATGGCGGCAATGATCATTGATCGACTAATCATCAAGTTGTGCAATATTTATACAAAGGTCAATATTTTGAACGATGGTAGTCCATTTATCGATGGAATTTTCATTTTTGACGAGTACATGAGCATTGTGCACTATCACTTCAAAGTCCATCGACATTTTGCAAACACGCCAAATTGAGTGGATAAATCTCATTTGGTAGTTTCGATATTTCAAAGCTAACGGCTGATTAATTTCAATTTAACAAAGGTCGCTTTGACATCATCGTAACTCCCCACTCATTGCTACGATCAGATTGATTACGCTGAGTTAATCATTATTGTGAAATAATTATATTTTAATTATAACATTTTGAATGTGATGACAAAGCCCTTTCATCGAGGATTTCACTATTTTGGACGCCCATCAGATTTTGACGCTAATTTATTAACTTAATTAATTCAATAATTACCATTACATCACCCAAATACACACCACTAGATGAAACATATATACTTCTTGAGATTTCACATACATGACATGCGATATAAGATAAGAAGATTAATTTTCTTTCAAGATTGATTTTCTATAAATACAAGTGCCAATGAATAATTATATCTGATAATGTGGTCAAGAAAACTCTTGAAAGGGTGTTTCTTCTTGTTCTAATATTCAATACAACAAGGCTTCTAAGGTGATTTTATATTTGTGGAAGTAGAATGATTATAATGGCTCAGATATATAGTATAATAAAAAAAAAATAAGAGAGAAAAGATGTAGAATTATATGTCGTAATCATGGAACTCATATTATAAAAATAAGAGAGATAAAAGATGATGTGGATATGTAAGCCTTATAATTCATGAATGAGAGGATTAGCCAATGATAACAACTAAAATATCATAAAAGATACTTACATTTATAGTAGGGATTTAAATATAAATTTATTACAAACTGGGTGATGGGTCTACAACTTAAAACCAAATAAAATCTAAGATAGTCCAACATATTCATAATCACGCTTAAGAGATATACCCATTAACCTTTGAATGGGTAGTGCAAATTGTGTTGACTCAATGATGAGTTAAGGTACAATTTATTAGTGAAATGATGAAAAATATATCTCTATGATGTCATTTCATGGTTTACAATGTGTTTATATAAGTCAGATGTATTAACTATATTACATAGATAATGCTCCTTCCATTAAGCACTTAGAGGTTTAGCTTAAAATCAAGCTTTAAATTGTGAATCCTAACATTTCTAAAAGAAGTGAAAGAGCCCACTATTGATCTCACTTTTTGGGTGAGTTCTCAACTTCCTCATCATGATCTAGACTCTTTATGATACTAAGAGCTCATTTATCATAAGACACTTCAATGATTAGGAACACTTAACTAAGTTATAGACTTAGAAGGGTTAGCATGGGGATTGCCTTAAGGATTTGGAGACTTGCCCATCATGGCCTAAACCTAACCTATACTTACCTTCTCAAACCAAACCAAATTCAACTCAAATACAAATCTAAATCCAAATTTCAAACTAAATGATTTAAACCCATAATCAAATCCAAAATCAAAATTCTTCATAAGCTTTGATTTTATCTTATGGACTTACAACCAAATTCAAATCAATCAAATTCAATTGACTTTCCAAGATCAATTCAATCCTCAACCATTTACCAAATCAAATCCAAATCCAAATTCCAAACAAAATGATTAGAACCATAATCAAATCCAAAATCAAAATCCTCTTAAAGCATGGTTGAATTCAAAGTTAACCAAGCAAATCTCATATAAATCAACCCAAAATCAATTGATTCTCTATAGATCAATTATTTCTTCATTTATATTCATAAATATAAATAAACCCACCTCCATTGACAAAAAAATAAATAAATAAATCAAACTAAATTGGTTTCCTCCAGCATTTTGCCTACATATTTAAGCTTGGTCAAATTTTACTTAAATCCTCCAAACTCAAGTGATTTTCTCATAAATCATCTATATCATCATTTATATTCCCAAATATAAATTCACATGACCAAACTAAGTCCAAAATCAAACCAAAATTCAATTCAAGCTTTTAAGTCATTTCTTTGGACTTGAAAAATCCTATCTAAATCAAGTCAAATCCAATGAATTTTCACTTGAATAAATCAGTCCTTCAATCATTTAGCCAAATATAAATAAAACTTATAATTATCAAATAAAACTCAAGTCAACCCAAGTCAAACCTAAGTTAGCTTTTAGTTTAAAAAACTTCAAATGAGCCAATCCATTAAACTCAATTGTAGTTGGATTTATATTTCAATCCTAGGCTCATATATAAGTTCAACTAAACTTGAATCAAGCCAAAACCAAATCAATTAACCCATTTAGGTCCACTTGACCCAAAGTGGCCTAAAGGATCTTTTGAGTCAAGTTCTTATCCAACCCAAATTAAATGAAGGTCCATCCAAGCCTCATATCATGATCAACAATCACCATAGGATGATCAACCACCTTGAATTAGGTCAAACCAAGTCAACTGGTCCTTGACCAAGTCAACCTTAGCCCAAATGAAATCTAAACTAGCCAAAACATCATACACCAAATTGATTGAAACCATTAATTCAAACTAACTCATGATCAATGATTGAACATAACTTGACCCTCAATTGAGCAAACCAAGTCCATTAGCCATTTGACCCAAGTTGACCCAAATTAGCCTAAAAGGCCAAAATGGGTCAAATCATAATCTAACCTAAATTGATTGGTCAATGGCTCAAGTTCATTCCAAATTGACTATTGAACTTGACCAAAGCCATAATAAGCCTAATTTGACCAATTGGTCAACTTAACCCGACCTAGCCCAAATTGACCTAAAGGGTTAAATTGATCAAAATCTAAATTAAATCAAAATAATTTAAACTAATGCATGCAATCATTTTAATTGACCAATTGAATATGAACAAACACCAAATCCAATCCAATTTGATCAAATTAGTCAAATTGGTCAACTTAGCCCATTTGACCTATATGAATCCAAGTGAGCCAAAATCAAACTTAGGTCAAATTGATTGAAACCACTTGAACCAAAACTCATCAAATCATCATTTAAACCCAACCCAAGCTTTTTTTAATGACCAATTGGTCAACTCAACCCAACATAAACCCATATGAACCAATTTGACCAAATGAAGCCAAAACCCATGAGACTTTGATGGCCAAACTTGACCCAAACTGACCCTAGGTCAGCCCAAAAGCTAAGTGGGCCCCATCCAAGTCATAATCCATTGGTTAAGCCCTCTTCACATAAGATTTCACCCATAAATGGCAAAGTCCACTCTCCCATCACCTTAGTCCATCCAACTTCCAAATGAGGTTCACCTAACCCACCTAGCCACCTAACCCATGCTAGTCGACCCATGGACCAAAGGTAGGTGGGTTAACTCACCTCTCATACAAGCCGAGCACCCAAGGGATCAAGGAAACCAAATCATCCAAGATCAAGCTTGAGCCACCTCCATGAGTTCCTCCCAAGAGCCATGTGGACTTGAGACCCCTCCGATGCTCTGGCGGTTGGTCATTCAAAAAATGGGAAGCCATCCCGTCCATCCAACTCATGAAATCGGGGTATACCCCTCAATTCGAGATTGGGATCAATTCACTTGTGCAAGCTTCCTAACACCAAGTTGAGCTTCTTGTGAGTTCTAGGATTCCAAGCTTCCCACATTCGTCATTTGCCGTGCGGAACCAAAATAGGGAGGTTATCTTGATCCAAACTCTCTTAATTCACCACCTAACCAATTGCTCATTCCATACCATCTCCATACCATGTAGAGGCTACTCGTTTCTCAAGCTTCCAAACCTGAGCAAGGAGTTTGATTAAGACCAAAGCTTCAAACCTCCATTCTTGATCCACGAGCAAACCAAGGGAATTGATTCAATTACTTCTCAACAAGGCCTTCTCTACTAGGCAAGCTACCTCCATTAATCCCATCGGGTGAGCTCTGAGGTAATTCCTCAAAACCATAGATATAAAAAATTTTGGTTGGTCCTTTGTGAAGGAAATTTAGCTCATCTATATATTTGGATCCTTGTGGATCCTTCATGAAGATGTGGGGTTGAGTTTGGAGTAGATCGGGTGAGCTTGGATCGGCGATCCATGGACTCCATGGTTCCGCGAGGAAGGAGGATCACGTTTGTCGTGATTGGATGGATGGCTCACGATCACCCTAGATCTCCTTCATTTCTCCCCTTTGCCCGGTTCGATCCGATTTGGGTCGGATGGCGAGATCAATCGCATCCATTGGCCTTCGGTCGCGGCGGACGGCAACTTAAATAATCCGGTGGCATGATGCACGCGGCGCACACATGACGGGATTAAGTTTAATTAAGATTAATTAATTGAATTTTAAGACTAAAATTTTCATAATTCATAACTAATTGTAGAAAATTCAAAAAATATAAATAATGATCATTTTAAAGGTATTTTCGTGGTGAATTTAATTAAAATATTTTCAATTGGGTTTGAGCAGCAGAGCTTAATTAGATTTAATTAAAACTTAATTAGCTTAATTACTCTCTAATCTCTCAAGTGGTTGATCCCAAAATTTCTTAGAATATTTGAGAGGATGACCTCTACCTCCTAATTTTTTGGGGATTTATCACTTGTTAAATTAAGAGGATTGATTAATAAATCACTAATTACCTTCTTAACTTCATTAAAGGGTAATTAAGCATATAATAATTAATTATTTATTTGGACTCTTTAATCACTGTTCAATAGTAATGAGACTTAGGAAAGTGGATTGGAGCCTCCCCAATCATTTTCCTAATTTTCCCTCTCTTTTCAACCAAAGTGCTAATTAACTTAATTAGATAAGTTAAAATTTAAATCACATAAAACCATGCTTGATAAAGTGGATGGCTTATGGAATTAGGTTGGGACCTCTTTCCTTACCTTTTCCCTTAAGCCCATCTCATTTAAAAGATAATTATTAACTTTAATTAATTAAAGAGAGATGAATTTATGGATTAGTGATTTAATTAATTGAACTAAAATCTAATTAAATCTAATTAAATTTAATTTCCTTAATTCATCTTGGGTAGAGCTTTAGGTGTTCAAGAACCTAAAGAGGCTTAATGAAATTATGATTAGCTCACATATGTGAGAAAATTATGAAAATAATTAAAATAGTTCCTTAAACTTAATTAATAAATAATTATGAGCTAATTACATTAGACCCATTTCATTTCATAGGAGCATTACTATTTACTTTTCAATTTATTTGCATATTACATTAGCTCATAATCATTTAATCAACTACCTTAATGTAACATAGGTAAGGATTTAATTAATTGATTTAATCTATGCTTAATTTAATCAATCCATAAAATCAATCTAATTGCTTCTTATTAAATCAAATTAACTCACACATATAGGGAATGAGATGATTAGTAAATCTTTCTCACATCTCTTAAATCAAGTCAAACATAAAAGTGACATTAAGAAACAATGGTTTATTTTAAATAAGCTTATTTAATATGATCATCGAATTAGTTGGATTGAATGAAATTACATGCTGTGTCTTTTTATTTCTTTCCAATCATATAAAATGTTATATGCCACTTGATTCATGCATTCATTTCTTCAAAAATTAATTAAATATAAATGATTTCCTTTATTCCAAGTTGCATGTGTTGATTTAAATTAATATATGTGTGACTATTATCACTATTAAATCTAAATTTATTTTTCAAATCTTATAAATAAGTGATTATATATGCTATAAATGCTAGTTATAAATATGTAAGGAATGCAAGTGATTATAACTTAAGTGTATGAAGTAAAGTTCTTTTCTTTCATTTACATAAATTAATTTATGTAAGTAAGAATGTTAATGGGTATTTAGTCTACGGACATCCCAGAATACGAGATTTTAGCCAAGGAGATCATTTGATTACCTCACTTCCACGGTTTAACAACGACACAAACTTCATTTGATTTCATTCTTACATATTTCAATATTAGAATTTAAGTAAGACTTTACTCCATGTACATAAATCTTTTCAATCAAATAAAGTACAAGTTTTGCATGGTTTCCTCTCCTTTAGTTATGTATACATTCATATATTTGAGAAAAGCAAATATTTAGGAGATCCAGGAATACTTTAAGTAACCCCAAGGAGGTCATTTGATTACCTCACTTCCTAGTTAATAATGACATGTACTAGCTTATGTCTCTCATACATGTGTTATGGATTCAAAACCCCTCTCTCTTTTACCAAAATACATGCATTTTGCAATTATTTAAGTGACAAAATTAAGTAATCATGTGATCAAAAGCTCTCTTTCTTACATTCATGTATGCAAACTTATATGTATTTGAATGCAAAAATGGTATTTAGTCATCCCGAGAATAAAGGCTTTAGCTAATGAGGTCATTTGATTATCTCTTCCTTGGTTAACAATGGCACGCACTGCTTAACTTCTTATGTATTTTACATAAGAATTTAAATAGAGCTTTAAATCAATATGATAAAAATAATTCAATCAAAAAATATATATAAACTTTAAATGTACATGTTCATATTCACAATTTAAGTATGCCAACACATTGCATGCATAGATATATTTACTTAGTTATATGCATGCTACATATGATGGAAAGAAATGAATAAATATGTGTTATGTGATAGTAATTAATTCTAATTAATCTTAAGAAGCATTTCTTATTGAATGAGATTATTTAAAGTGAACTTAAACTTATGATTAATTAAAATATGTAATAAGCCATTCATTAAAGAGAATTGATTAATAATGTGTTTAGATGTGGCTTAAGGTAGGGATAAAAAAGAGAGTGATATTCTCTTTCCTTCTCTTTATAACACTTAGTTGCTAAGTGTAAATTAAATGGACAAAATAAAATATTAAGTAAAACTTGTAAATTAATCAGTCACTTAAATGAAACCATCTTTTATAATTAAATTCTTTCATACTTAAAAATTACAATAAAGCTTAATATCACACAAGCCTTATACACACTTTAGAATTAAGTCACCACTTCTAGCTTTGATATGATGAATGTTTGATTTTATGATATACTATTTTAGATGTTGGGTATGATGAATGTTTGATTTTAATCATTTTTACGGGATTATGCTAGGGTGCTTGAAATAAATATAAATGCTTTTTGTTGCTTAACAAGCATAATCCAAATTAAGTCATTATTATCCATGTGTATGGTGCTAAGTCCAAATCATTTATATAAATGCTTGAGATGTATGGTGTGTTTAGCCAACACTTGTCTTGCAGGTGTAGTTAGATTTATTTTTCTTATTTTTAATGTAATTTTACATTAGGAATTAAGGTTAGTGTTATGGGGGTTAGGATGAGCGGTGGCTAAAAGGCTTTTATTCTAGAGGCCCTGTGATGTCTTGAAGCAAGTGCATCCAAATCAAATCAAATGAGGAAAGAAGTAAGACATGAAGAATGAAGACCCCCCCCCTAATAGCATTTTTATTTATAAAATTATAATTATTCTTTCATATACCGGTTTGTATAAAGGTAAAGCTCTACCCATTTTCTCTTTCTGTAGACGACAGACCGCGACCTACTTTATTCTTTTACGTTGGATTTATAAATTGTTTGATATTTTATTTATAATTATGTAATATAAATGCATTTTCTAGTTTTTTTTAATGATGATTTAATGTGTGGCCTCGATTGATTAAACTCTTAGAAAAAATAAATTTTCTATCCCAACTACAACTCATAACTAAATTTGCTAAGTAATTTATAACCTCACATAAAGCTTAGGCATTAAATCAAGATAATTAAAAGATTTAGCAATTTTACAATGTATGCTTAATATCATGCATCCACATTTTCACTTTTAAGAGAGGGTTTCTCACTTGCACAAGACTTAACCTTTGAGGGTCTCATCCAGTAAAAAAATACATCTTTTCTCGATTTAGCCAATAACCTCATTTCATCATACATTTAGATATATAAAAATCTTATGGCTTTATCAAAATGAAGAGTTCAAAATCAAATAAAATTGAAAAGATTTGACTAAGTCATTATTCATACCACTCATGCTCTAATATCTTGGGGAGTGGTTTAAAGATTTTATTTTCTTTCTAAATAATAACAACCCAATATCTTGTAAAATCATATGACTTAAACACACATGATTTTAAAGCAAATGAGAGTTAGCTAGCCATTGGTTTATAAGTCCAATTGATTTACCCTCTCTTATAAGTAAACCATATACCCATCTTCGCTTATATTTGCTGTTGGCCCTTACTAAAGCTCCCTAGATTTAGATCCAGAGATTGTTGTTTTCCTACAAGCATAAATCCTCACCTCTTAGATTTTCATTTAATATGAGATTATTAAAGATTCTAATAAATTTCCAACTCAAACATATAATTCTCCTCAATTTCAAATATATAAAGTCCAACCATGGATATGTCTCATTATGTTTCCTAGTATCATGAGTGTTCCCTACTCCTCCTTTGGCCGATAATAAGTCTCTCTCCTTGATCTATCTCATTTGATTTTCTAATATAACCAATTTATTGATAGTCTATCTTTGAAATCTTGCATCATGCCTACTTTAATTGAGAGTATTCAAGAAATTCACCTTCCTTATGATGTAATTGACTACGGTTTAATATAAACTCTATTTTATTTATCCATGAAAAGTAAGGAAAAATCTCGGTATATTCAAGACCCATATATCTTAGAGTCCTTAGATGCATTATGGGATGTTGATTTCTATCTTTCAGATAAGCACCATTCATTGATGTCATACTCATCACCTCAATAAAGACACCTCATATCTACATGATGTCCCCATACACATATCAAAATAAACACCACACCCACAAAATAACTTAAATATGTATGTTTTATAATTTCAATTATATGCTCAAGAATAATGAACACAAATTTAACATTGTCTAAATAAAATAAAATTATATTTTAATCAAATAAAAAATAGAACATAATTTTTATTTTATTTTTAAAATTTTAAATTTTTATATTTTTTTGCATAATTATTTTAAAAAAGTAACCACAATAAGAAAAGAATTAATCACACTTTATCTCATCATTTTATCACAATGAGCACATAATATTTATGTAGTTTAATAATAACACTTAGATTTATAAGGTCTTATAAAAAAATTAATTGAGTTCAAGATATTTTTATTAAGTCAAACATATGATTGAATATATAAAAAACCTTTTGTCAACCATAATCAAGACATTTCAAGCAAATGTAGGCGTTGTAAATTAATGATGGTGATTCATTCCTTAAATTTATGATGTTTATATTCCTAATAAAATTTATAATTTTCTTAACTCCAAATTAAATTATATTATAATATTCTCTCTGCAAAACACATCATTAATTACCAACATAGTTACAAAATTATTCATTCAAGAATATTATTATTACATATATATTACAATGAGAAACTCTATTAATGATTCAATGGCATTTTTTTCACAATTGGAAGTACAAGTTTGACTTTCATATCAACTAAATCAATCTCTATTTTACTTTTTTTCATCAATGATTTTGATCCAAAATAATAATAATTATTAGAAAATAAAAACTCAAAAATATTAAAGGTAAGCAAAAAATAGATGATAATCACAAATTAACAAAGTAAAATGATAAAATAAAAAAAAATTCTTGATAAATTATATTTTTATACATTCAATTAGCTAGAGGATAGCATTATTATTATTATTATTTTATGACACTTAAATCAATTTAATTACAAACTCACACACATAACACATACAAAAACTTAAATTTTTTAAAAAACTAAAACTTTCAACCAATAGACAAGATACCTTAATAACATTATTTTATCTAAAAATTTATAGTTATATATATATATATATATATATGCTTTACATTTCAAAAAATTAACATAATCACATTTAACTATTAATTTTTTTAATTACTTTTCAAAACATTTCTAATAAAAAAAAGTAATTTTGAAAACTAAAATAATTAAACGTATAATAAATGCCAATAAGTTATTATTAAAATTATAAAAAAATATTTCAACCAAACAAATTAATTTATCTACAATAATTTTACAATCATTTTATAAAAAAAAATTATAAACACCTCAAATAGACCAAAATTGTAATCCATCTGAGCTTAAAAGCTCAAGGCAGGTAAAAAATCAAACTCCTTTGCTTTATTTCGAAATCAAATTGAAGGTAGAAGTATAAACAAATAGAGTCAAGCTTAAGTGACTTCATGAGCTTAAACTTATTTAATTAATCAAATTCAACCTTAAAATTTTATTTTATGCATTCAAGATTGCTCATAAGCTAGCTGATTTAGTATTGAAAAAAAAAATTGGTTTATGATAATTTTATAATAAAAAATAAGAAATAAGAAATTTAAAACAAAATAATATGAAATTAATTGATGTAAAAAAATGATACATAATTTTAAATATTTTTAATAATTTTATTCTTATACTATTAAATTCTAATATATTTTAATTATATTTCATATTAATATTTAATAAATGAACTAGCTCACGAGTCATGAGCAAGTAAGTCGAGTCTAAGCTGGCTCGAGTTTAACTTATTAACTCATCAACTTGACTCATGAGCCATTTATCAAGACGAGCTCAACCTGAGTCTTGTTCACTCACTTATACCATAATTGAAGGTAATTAAAATGAGAGAGTCAGTTAACACATAAGTAGAGAATATTCTCCATAACAAACAAATAATAACACATAAGTAGGCATCACAGAAAGTTCAGTTCTGCTCAACACACCACTTACTGTTCAAGCAGAAACTAAAGTTCGAGTGATTAGCTACTTTTCAAGTAATCACATAAACAAAACACTTACAGAGACAGATTGCTTATAAAAGAAGCGCAGAACAGGCAAAGCAAGGCGCAGAACTATGTCTGGAGATAAGAACCAGTGCCGAATGCTCATGAGATATTGCCTGTTATACCACAACAAAGCTGCTTCAGGGATTGAAATCCCTCGGCGTCGATGGAGATGGAAGCCAACCTCTTGGAGATCTCCATCTCCGATGCTTCGTCAAAATCTGAAC